>CANTUR010000203.1:2400000-3600000 GCA_947683625.1 Mallotus nudiflorus
TTTATGAATCCGAACTCTTTAAATATTTATGTTCTTCATTCTTCCTTCTCTACTCTTACTCACTTCTTGCAAATAATTCCTTTAATTTTCCATTTTTGATCGATAGTCCTATTCACCCCCCCCCCTCTAGGACTCTTTCAATTTGTATCAGAGCTTGAATTCTAGGTACTTCATTGCTAGAATACAAGATCATAGGGAGTGAATCATAAAACATCTATTCTCTTAGACCATTCTTTGATGGTAGTGACTATCCACACTGGAAATTCAAAATGGAATTATATCTTGATTGTGATTCCATTAAACTTTGGGATATTATCCTAAGAGGTTGGGAACCACCTACAACCATCATTGATGGTGTGATAACCACACTTGCAAGAAGCCAATGGAGTGTTGATCAAAAGGAAGAAAATCACAAAAATAAAAAGGCCATGATTACTCTAGTCTCCTCCATGACAAGAGAAGAAGGAGGCAAGCTTCAACATTGCATTTCAGCCAAAGAAATATAGAGATCTTGGAGAATCACTATGAAGGCAACATTCAAGTAATAAGCAAGAAGGTTCAACTTCATATGTATGAATATGAACTCTTTAAAATAAAGTCTCAAGAATCAATCACAGAGGTGACAAATCATCTCAATGCTCTCCTCACAACTCTCAAGAAACTTGAAAAACATTTCTCCAAAGAAGAGGTAAACAATAAGATTCTACGAATCCTACCTAAGAATGATTGGGAATCTCGTGTTACCTCAATTGAGGAAGCTCAAGACCTCTCCACTCTATCAATCGATGTGCTCATTGGTAAGCTCTTGACACATGAGCTCACCATCAAGCAAAGAGGTGAAGAACAAGAAGAGAAAGAAGAAAAGAAAAAGAGCATTGCTTTAAAAGCTCTTCAAGAAGATAGTGAAGAGGAAAGCATTAAAGATTCTAGTGATGAAGATGGTGACATTTCCATGCTCACTAGGAACTTCAAAAAGTTCTTAAGAAAAAAAAATTTCTTAAGAACAAGGGACTTCAATAAGAAGTTCGAAGGAGATGGGAGGAAGAAAATAAAAGAGGTTACTTGCTATGAATGCAAGAAACTGGGACACATTAGAAGTGAATGTCCCAAACTCAAATTCAAGAGCAAGGGACCAAAAGATAAGAAGAAGGCATTCAAAGCTACTTGGGATAATTCCTCCGAAGAGGAAGAGGAACAATAAGAAGTTTCCAATCTTTGCTTTATGGCCATTGAAAACGAACATGAGGTACCATCCACTTCTTGCTCTTCCTTTGATGATTGTGATGAATATTGTGATAATGATGATGATGATGATGAGAGCTCTATTGTGAGCAAATTGCTTGCTAAGTGCAAAAGTTTGTTATCTAAGAAGAAAAAATATAAACATGACTTAGCTAGCTTAAGTAAGGATTTTGAATGTTTAAAAATTGATTTTGCTAAACTTGTTGCATCAAATGAAAAACTTATTAGTGATGCTAAGTCTTCTAATTCTTTGGAAGACCAACTTAAGAAAGCAAATGATGAAAATTATAAGCTTTCTAAGGAAGTCTTAGAATTAAAAAATTCCATTGCTAAATGTAAGAGAGGAAAAGAAACTTTAGATAGTCTTCTTGACTCTAAAAAATGTCATAGAGATACCCATGGAATTGGATATGAAAATGGAATGTCTTTATCATCCTTATCACATATTACTTTTGTTAAAGCTTCACATGATTCTTCAACCTCTAATGAGATTCAAGTTAAAAAATCTCATGTGTTAAATAGCAAGGCTAAGTCTTATAAGATTAACCCTTCATTAACACTAAGGGGTAAGCCTCAAACTAGAGCACCTCAACCTAAGCATGCTTATATGTACATTAGACATAATTATAATAAGTATGATACACAACACAATGCACATAAACATATTGCACAAACTTATTAAAATGCTCATCACCATTGCCAATGTATGTCTCACTCAATGTCATAAAATAATAAGAGATACACACAACACCAAAGGCGTGCTATAGGAGAAATAAATTGAAAAATGTTATATGTTCGTATTGCATGATCAAAGGAGATACCAATAATGTGTGCTTCTATAGAAAACTGCACATAAATTTGCTTCCTTTGGACTATTTTAAAACTAACTAACCTAGACCAAGAAAGGTTTAGGTTCAAAAGAACATTTAAAATATTTTATGTAGGTGTGCTTGAAATCCACAAAAATAAAAAGCAAGTGGTATCTTGATAGTGGATGTTCAAGACACATGACGGGAGACAAGGAGCAATTCAACAAACTTGATGCTAAGGATGGAGGACACGTTACCTTCGGTGATAATGCAAAAGGAAAAATTATTGACATTGAATAAATAGGTAATCCTCAATCCTTATCTATATATCATGTATTGTTTGTTGATGGTCTTAAACATTATTTGCTATGTATAAGTCAATTATGTGATATGGGAAATAAGGTGACTTTCTATCTTAAAAATTGCTTTGTCAGTAGTCTTAATGAAGATAAAGTAATTTTTAATGGTGAAAGAGTAGATAACGTTTATGTTATTGATTTGACTAAAATTGAAAACAAAGATATAAAATGCTTAATGTCAATTTCCCATGACACATGGACATGGCATAGAAGGTTAAGGTATGCAAATTTTAAGCTTTTAAATGATATTTGTAAACATGAACTTATGATTGGTTTACTTAAGCTTGAATTCACTAAGGATAAACCTTGTGATGCTTGTCAAAATAGAAAATAATCTAAGTCTTCATTTAAGCTAAAAAATGTAGTGTCCACTTCTAGACCACTTGAACTTATACATATGGATTTGTTTGGACCAACTAAAGTTGCTAGTCTTGGTGGAATGCACTATGCTTATGTATTGGTTGATGATTACTCTAAATACACTTGGGTGTGTTTTCTTGCTTATAAGAATGATGCATTTAAAGCTTTTAAAATATTTTCAAAAAGAGTTAAAAAAGAAAAAGGATTTTGTATTTCATCCATTAGAAGTGATCATGGAACCGAATTTGAAAATAAATTTTCAAAAACTATTGTAACGAAAATGGTATTTCTCATACATTTTCATCTCCTAGAACTCCTCAATAAAATGGGGTAGTTGAAAGGAAAAATAGAACTCTTGTGGAAATGGCTAGAACAATGCTTCATGAGGATAATTTACCTCTATACTTTTAGGCGGAAGCCGTTAACACATCTTGTTATATTTCAAATCGAGTTTTCAAAAGACCAATTTTAAATAAAACATCTTATGAGCTATGGAACAATAGAAAACCCAAAATCTCATAACTAAGAGCATTTGGATATAAGTGCTTTATATTGAACACCAAGGATAATCTTGGGAAATTTGATTCCAAAGTCGATGAAGGAATTTTCCTAGGCTATTCCATCTCTAGCAAAGCATATAAAGTCTTTAATAAGAGAACTCTAGTAGTTGAAGAGTCAATGCATATGGTATTTGATGAATCAAACTCACTTGATCCTAGAAAGGATGTTTATAGTGTTGATGATCTTGTAGGTGAAAATGAGATTGTGGAAACACAAGAAGAAAATGCTAGTAAGCCTTTGGAACTTGAAGATCTAAGCAAGAAGGAAAATGAGGAAACACGTCAACCTACATTGAAGGATGAACTTCCAAAGGATTGGCAATTCAAGAAAGCTCACCCTCAAGACCTCATTATAGGTGACACTACAAAGGGTAACTACTAGAGCTAAACTCAAGTCTATTGTTAATTTAGCTTTCATTTCTCAAATTGAACCAAAAAATGTTGATGATGTTTTGAGTGATGAATTTTGGGTCCTTGCTATGCAACAAGAGTTAAATCAATTTGAGAGAAATAAGGTTTGGACCTTGCTTCCTAGACCTAAACATCATCCTATTATTGGCACCAAATGGGTGTTTAGAAATAAGATGAATGAACAAGGTGTCATAACTAGGAACAAAGCTAGACTAGTAGCTAAAGGTTTAAATCAAGAGGAAGGAATTGATTATGATGAAACCTTTACTCCCGTTGTAAGGTTAGAAGCTATTAGGATGTTACTTGCATTTGCATCATACATGGATTTTAAACTTTATCAAATGGATGTTAAAAGTGCATTTTTAAATGGTTTTATTGAAGAGGAGGTATATGTTAAACAACCTCTGGGTTTTTGAAATTTTTGACTCTCCAAATCATGTTTTTAAATTATCAAAAGCATTCTATGGATTGAAATAAGCTCCAAGAGCTTGGTATGAAAGATTGAGTAACTTTTTATTAGAGAAAGGTTTCTCTAAAGGAAAGGTTGACACAACTCTTTTCATAAAGAAATTCAAGCATGATTTATTAATTGTTCAAATTTATGTTGATGATATTATTTTTTATGCTACTAACCATTGCTTGTGTGAGGAATTTTCTAAACTAATGCAAGGAGAATTTGGGATGAGTATGATAGGTGAACTCAAGCTCTTTCTTGGACTTCAAATCAAGCAATGTAAAGATGGGATTTTCATCAATCAAACTAAATATGCAAGGGATATTCTCAAGAAGTTTGGAATGGATGGAGCTGAATCGAGTAAAACTCCAATGAGCACCACAACCAAACTCAACAAGGACAAGAATGGCAAACCGGTTGATGAAAAGTGATTTAGAGGTATGATCGGATCCCTTCTTTATTTAATCACTAGTAGACTCGATATTATGTTTACTACTTGCTTGTGTGCTAGATTTCAATCAAGTCCTAGAGAGTCTCATTTAAATGCTATTAAAAGAATTTTTAAATATCTTTATAGTACATTACATTTAGGACTTTGGTATCTTAGGAGTTCTTCCTTTGATTTGATTAGTTATTCTGATGCTAATTTTTTTGGTAGCCTACTAGATAGAAAAAGCACTTCTGAAACTTGTCAAATTTTAGGAAATTGCTTAGTTTCTTAGTTTAGTTAAAAATAAGTTTCTATTGCCTTGTCCATCGATGAAGCATAATATGTGGTGGCTAGTTGTTATTGCATCCAAGTTTTATGGCAAAAACAATAACTTTTGGACTATGGCATTGATATTAATCACATTCCAATTAAGTGTGATAATACAAGTGCTATAAACTTTAGTAAGAATCCTATTTAGCATTCTAGAACTAAGCATAACGATATTAGACATCATTTCTTATGTGATCATGTGCAAAAATGTGATATTTTTCTTGATTTTGTTGATACTAATCATCAATTAGCAGACATCTTTACGAAGCCTCTTTGTGAGGAAAGATTGAATTTTATTAAGCATGAACTTGGTATGATTGATGGCTCAAGCTTGTCTTGATCACTTGTTAAATTGATGAATTGATGTTTGGATTCTTATGTGATTATATTCTTTAGAAAAACTGTTTTCAGCATCATGTATATATTTTGTTTTAAAAGTATTTGCTTTAGCAAATTTACTTCATACACATGATATATTGTATTTCCCATTTGCATGATCTTTGTTTTAATTTTATTTGATCTGGATCTATATGGATTCACTCAATTTTTTTAAAAGCCCTCCTATTTTGCAAATTAATAATTAATTATTGAGCTAAATTCAATTAATTAATTATTTTAATTTTGCATAAATATTCCTCCTCCTCGACAAAATTTTTTTTGTGTATTTTTATGCTAGTTTATGTTTGGTTTATTTTTAGTATACTTTCCGTATCTAAGTTTTAAGCTGTTAGTCTATTTTTTAATTCATTTTATGCTAGTTTCTGTTTGGTTTATTTTTAGTATACTTTTCGTATCTAAGTTTTGAGCTGTTAGTCTTATTTTTAATTCATTTTATGCCAGTATCTGTTTGGTTTATTTTCAGTATACTTTCTATATCTAAGTTTTGAGTTGTTAAGTGTGTTTTATAACTATTTTTCGTCAGTTTATGTTCGGTTTATTTTCTGGATATAAACCATGAGCTATTTGTTTATTTTATAATTATTTTATGACAGTTTATGCTCAGTTTATTTTCTAGATATTTTCTGGATATAAGGCATGAGCTGTTAGTTTTATATCTTGTTTACAATTGATATTTTAATATCATTGTAATTTTTTTTAATGCAATTTTAGTTGCATTTTGACATAAGGGGGGAGAAAATATTTGAGATTGTTTAATTTTTTATTTATTGTGTTTTCTTAGGAATTGTTTTTATCTTTAATAATGCATGGATATTTTTAAGATTTGGTCTATCTTTGCATTTTGACAAAGGAGGAAAAATAATTGAGTTTGTATGCGTACTTAGTTAATTTCTTTTAAGGAATATATATATTTTTTTAAAGATGTGTTTATATAAGTGACATAACTATGTGATAGTGTGTCCTTAATATCAATTTTTTTCCATTGAATAAGGGGAGAAAATTGTTTGAATTTATTTCACATAAATTTTTTTTGCATGCATAGTAACAATGTAAGTGTGGCTAGTTTTGTCCTTGTAATAAATAGCCTTGTTTTGCTTACTTTGTTTTTATACGACATGAATTTTTTTTATGCATGACTATTAATTGTGCTTATTCATACAAAATTCATATTCATGTATAAATTCTTCTTGGGAATGGTTTTTATCTTTTTAAATGACATGAATTTTATAAAGATTTTGAGTATCTTTGCTTGCATTGTTTTGGTTCTTGATCTTTTATTTCCCTCTAGTATTTTTGGCTCCCTTAAGTCTATTTCCCCTTATATCTCTCTTTTTTCTTTTTGTCTTTGACAAAGGGGGAGAAGAAGCTATGTGCTTAAGGGATAAATAATTGTTTAAGATATGCTAAGTACCATATGATTATGTATGATTGAATAGCTAAACTCTACATGATCATGTGATGTTTGAATATAGCATACATACTATTTTGTGATGCATTATGTTTGAAATTATTTCGTTCATTTTGTCTAACATTTTTTATCATATTATCATCATGTGTTATGTTAGGCCATGTTGTTTGATAACTTTTTATGTTGTCTTTATTTTTAACAAAAAGGATAATAAAATTTATTTATATTTCTTATCATGTCCAATAAGGAGGAGAAATAAAGAAGTATATTTTTGTTAAAGGAATTTATTTGTTAAACCCTTATACATGCTATGATAATTCATTTATTTCTATGCTCTGATACATGATAAATATTGAATTTATGCACATGTTAAGGGGAGCAAAATATTTTCTTATTTTGCATCTATGTAATTTGAAAGGGGGAGCTATTTTTATTTAATATGCTTATACATTTTATTTATTTTTTACACACACACATATTATTTATCATCTTTTCAAATTGGTTGTCAAAGCCAAAAAGGGAGAGATTGTTGACCATTTGTATGATCAAACTCCTAATTTTGTACTTTGACAAAAAAAATTTATACTAATAATTTCAATTAAGTGTGTAGGGAATTATAAACCAAACATATACACTTTTGAGTGAATAGTGACTTTTCGGGCTGATTGAACCTCTGAGATTGAAGAAGGCTTTTGACTTATTTAAAACTCTTAAATGTGAAAATGATCTTCTTCAATTTTGAATTAGACATTTTAAAATTTCCAAATTATTCTTGCTTATCAAAATCCGAGTTCATTTGGGTATGAAAATCTTCAGTCGAAATTAGCATATGCAGCTTGCATTTCAGTTTGCACAGCTCTTGGTAATTCAGTAATATCTTGAGCTACAAATGTCCAAATGAGTTTATTAAAATTTTTATGGAAATATAAGGTAATTATATACAACTTTTATAAAGAGTGTTTTGGTTCAATTGATCGTCTTTAGTCCTGTTCATGAGCATTTTTCGAAGTGGTCACGAGCAGTCTGTCAATGGAGCATTTGGAGCACGTTTTTGCCAAAAGATGGCAGTACACCTCACGAGTGCTCATCACGAGCTGGTGGCTCATGACCTGCTCATTAGCAGACCTTTGACAGCATTTCAAAGAGAATTTTTGAATACAACAGCTATAATTTCACCCCTCACGAGCACTGTTCACTCGTGAGGCACTCGTGAGCAGCCCTTGAGCTGCCATAAGTCCTATAATTGATTCAAAATAAATTATAAAAATTGGAGACATGATTGATACATCCAAAAACTACATTTTTGAGCATTTTTCTATATAAACACAACTTATAATTCAATTGAAAGGTTAAGAAAACTTGTTTATCGTTCATCATTTTCTTAAACATTCAATTGAGCTCTAAAACATTCTTTTAAACAAATTCTTTGTGTATAAATCTTGTGAGAGTTGGTGAGTGATTAGAATAGATATTCTTATTCTTCTATTTTCTGGGTTTAGAAAATGGGAAGTGAGATTCTATTCTAAAGGAATTGGTTTAAGTGTTTAGCCATTAAAACACTTGGGAATTTGGATTTTAAGTGAGCCTTGAAAACTCAAGATTGTAAGGTTGTAAGGGTGAGCCATAAAACTCTTGTCTATTCTTAATCTTGTTAATAAGATTATGGGTAATTAAAAAATCCTAACTTGGGGATACGTTAGGTGGAGACGTAGGATTATATGTGAATTTGAACTCCTTAAATATTTGTGTTCTTCATTCTTCCTTCTCTACTCTTACTCACTTCTTGTAAATAATTCCTTTAATTTCCATTTTTTTTCGATAGTCCTGTTCACCCCCCTCTAGGACTCTTTCAAATTACAATCCAATAAAATAAAATTCAATCACATTGGTTCAAGGGCCATGTTATGCACCATGTATTAAACAATAAACATGTATTCTGAAATAATTTAATTTACAAATTAAGTAAATTATTATGTTAAAAAAAATGCATGATGAATCCATTCGTGGTCAAGGGGCAGTGGTCTTGCTAGCCAATTAGCAAGTGGGGGTCAAGGAGGCAACACCCCCCAAAGGTAAATAATTTACCTTAACTCTTTAAAAGAGTTATTACCAAAACCTTAAAAAATAATAATTTTTGTAATCAAATTACTTTTGATTGATTTGTTCAAAACATATCGTTTTTATGTTTAACATTTAAACAACCGCCATTATTAACCCTAATTTACTCGTAAATCATATTACATAATAATTAATCTGTTCCAAATATTTTTATTCTTTATAATCTGTTTAACACTTAAACATACTGCCCTTGATAGAAATTTGTATAATCAAGATATTCATGTTTTATAATTAAACATAAATCAAATTTATTGTTCAAAAAAAATACTTATTTTGATTTCTTAAAATTGCTATTCACTGTTTAATTACATTAAATGATTATAAACATTAATCAAATTAATGTTTAATATTATTTTCATACAGATTGTAATTAATCGTCACAAAATCAAAACTATTTGGATAAAATTTTTGAAAACTCCTTTTTAAAAATGAATCACTCAAACATAGATATATCACATATAAACATAATCAAATGAATTGAAATACAAGTGGTTTTGATACCACTGTTGGGATTCATGATTCCATACGCAGCGAAAAAATAAAATTTGAATAAAAAACCCAAATATGGATCCAAGTAATTCAATTAATTAATTAAATCTAGGTTTTTATTTTCTTACCACAAACGCAGAAGAGGCAAGAAATATGGAAGGAAGAGAGGAGGTTCACTCTAGTGACACTGTAATATCCCGTGTTTTTAAAATATTTTTACACTTTACCGGGATATGCAGTGTTAATAATTTTTGTATATATTACGATATTTTCATGAGTTGATATGTATTTAAAACCTATTTTAATTATTGTGTATTATTTACAGTGCTTTACGTAAATTTTCCCGGGACTTGCATTTTCGGGGAAATTTTCACGTAAATAATTTATTATTAATTATTTTAAATATATTTTTGGACTTGCATGAACTCATACGTATTTTTAAATTACTAAACACCGTGTATGTGTGCAATATTTATTTAATTAGGGTTTAATATATTACCCTAATATTTTATCATTTTATTATTAATTATTTATTTAAATTAATATAATAATATGTGGTGTGTATTTTTCCCACATATTTTATTTATACACTATATTTTAATATATAAATATTATTTTATTATTTCTTTTTTCTTTTTCTTTTTTCTTTTTCTTTTCTTTTTCTTTTTCTTTTTCTTTTCTTTTCTTTTTTTTTTCTTCTTCTTCTTCTTCTTCTTGTTCTTCCTCCCGCGCGACCACCCTTCCCCTCACCTCTGCAAACCCGACCACCTACCGTCGGTGTGCCTTCCGGCTTGCAACCGTTGTCCCCAGCCGTCCCCCGCCGCCAGCAGCCTCCTTCCCCGGCGCCGGCAGCCTCTTTTCTTCTTTTGGCCGAAATTTCTTCTCCTCGCCGTCGACGACGATTTCGGCCATCATTTTCGACACCACCGGTCTCTTTCTTCTCCTTGAGCTCCGGTGAGTGTGATTCTAGCTTTGGTTTGAGCTTAAATGGTCTAGATTTGCTTAGTTTTGAATTTTTCCAATTCGGCCATATTAGGGTTTTTGATTTTTTTGAGCTTCGAATTGATTGATTCATGGAAACTCCCTTCACAAATGTTGTTCCTAGTAGCTTAATATACATGTATGAATTTTTTTGGAATTTTTGGAGATTTTTTGGATTTTTGTGTATTTTTGAATATTTAATATTATTTTCTAATTTTCGGAAATTAATTATTTAAATTATGAAATTGTGTTTTATGGTTAAATTAGGTGTTGAAATGAATTATAGGAATTTATTTGGAATTTTTATGAATTTCTAAGTATTTATTTTGAATTATTGAAGTTTATGTAAATTAGGGAAATTAGGGTTAATTATGTTTTTAATTGAATTTAATTGGTTAATTGAGTTTAATTATTAATATTATTGATAAATATGTTGAGAAAATTAATTTTGGATAATTTTATAATTTTTGGTGAATTTTTGAAGTAATTATAGTATATTTATATATATAAGGGCATTTTGGTAATTTTATCCTAAATTGGCTAAAAATGTAATTTAAGTGGTTTTAATAGTTATTTAAAGTATAAAAATGATTTTGACAAATTTTTTAGCATTTTTAACTAATTAAAACTATTTTTCGTGAATTATTTTCAATTATATATATAATATATGATTTTACTAATAAAATGAGTTTTTATCGATTTTTACAGTGTTTTAAAGTTAATTATGTAATTTCTACTTATAAAATGAATTTCTATGTTATAAGGATATTTTTGGTATTTCTGAAATTATTTTATGATTGTGGACCACGGTCGGTGGACTGTAGTTTGGAGTCCGACCGTGGGATTTTGATTGTGCTCTGTGTAGTTTTTTGAAGTGTATTTCCTTGCAGGATCGGCTCTACTCTTTTGAGTAGAGAGATGTCCGTTTTACAGGGGAGGTTCTGTCGAATTTTTGATAGAATTCTCGTAAAACGTGATATCCGGCCGAACCCTGATATCGATTCTATGTTTAATACTCTAGATCGAATTCTAGGATTTCTGTTAGGTTTATTCTGATGTCGGTTATTTATTGCTTGTTTAGTTATGCCGAGACCGAGGGCTAGTGGACCAGGCCCGTTGGACCTATCTCGTGGAGCGCACTAGGGTGAGTTACTATACTATATATATATGCTTTAGGATGCATGATTTAGAAATATATGTTTTATTTTGATTAAATATGCATAAATAATGTGATTTGTATTTAAGTATATTTTTGGTTTATATTAAATTATATGCATGTTTTGTTAATAAATTATATTTAAAAATATTTTTAAATATATTTCTAGTTTAATTTATGATTTGGTTGGATTTATTTGACGTATATATACTCGAAATATACCTGGTTTACTTTTGGTATATTTCTAGTATATATATGGTTTATGTTGATATTTTATTGAACTTCATGCATCATTTATTTTTATGAATGAGTGTTTTATATTTATTAATGAAGGATATCGATAGAACGTGCTACCTAGTGGGCAACACTAGGACCGAGTATGTACCGGTACGCCTATAGCATTTAGGCTATATTACTAACCATTTGTGGATATTTATTGGATGTGATTATTGATATGTGTGAGATATGGTTTGGAGGTGTGATTGCTGGAGCTCGGTTGACCAAGTGTCTCGGGGCCAATCACACTGGCAGTCAGACTGCTGGAGCTCGGTTAACTTAGTGTCTCGGGACTAGTCTACTGTCTAAATGGATTAAGTGGATATATTTGGATTCAGTGAGCCTGTGTGGCTAGAGTGTTGTCTAACACTGATTGAGGTTTTGATATCATAGGGTTCTATTTGATCCTTCATAAAAGATGATTTTCAATAAAATATATATAAAACGATTTTATTGCATCTGTGTGTATTTGCCTGTATATATACATATTAGATATATACTGTTGACTGTATGCATTGTCATTTAGTGTGTATGTATATATATTATAGTAATTCACTCAGTGAGGTCTGACTCCCCTCCGTTGACTATTTTTCAGGAGAGTCAACATCTTCAGACCTCAGTAACAGGCCTGTACGCCGGATTTCTTCCACCCTGGCTTCCTTGTGTAAACTGCTTACTTGAGTCTTATTTTTATAATCTAGACACTGTAGTAGTTGTAAATTAATTATGGGATTTTATGTATTTTATTTATGTGAGATATTGTATTATATTTGAAACTGGATTTGTATTCAAAGATTTATATATATATGAGATGAGATTTGATTTAAATCCAGTTAGGGAAAATAATATTGTGATATTTATGATTTCCATTTCCGCTGCATTATATATTGCTATTATTATTGCATGTTTTATTTTATTTTTAGGCTTGCTACGGGTTCCAAATTCGAAAGAATTCCCATTCCCTAGCGCCGGTCATGGCCCCTGTTTTGGGTCGTGACAGACACCTTACCTCGAGCTTTTAAGTTAGCAATTCAGATTTGAGACGTCTCCAAAAGAATCTGTCCTCCACAAGTGTCCATACGAACAACCCTTGATTTTGAAAATGAATATTTATGTGCTAGCACCTTCTCTTGAGTTCTAAAAAATCAAGAATTAAAAGGAACTATGTGTTTTTGTTTTCTAAAATAGAGAAAACAAATTTAGTGGCAGAATAATAAGAGTCTATAAAACCCTAGAGAATATAACATATTTATAGACATTCAAATTAGGGTTTGACTTGCCAAAACAACCTTTTGGTAATTTCTCACTTATTCTTATTCTGATTTTATTTAAAATTAAATTAGAAATAATATTCTATTTATTTAAGATAACTTTTACCTTAAATAAATAAATAAATATTTTATCTATTTATTTCCATAGAGCTTATTTGGGCTTGTTAAACCCATATTCGTTTTGGTCTTGTTCAAAATGTGTGACCTTATAGGTTCACATGACGTTGGTAGTGGGCCTTAAATCTCTATTTAAATTGCCTCTAGTAAGACACTATGACCACCCAAGTCATGTGAAGTCAATAATTCGACATAACCTAATATATAGTGAATATTCTTGTCCCTTTGTCACATGATATCTTAATTAAATATAAGGCATAGATTATGTCATCCTTATAGAATTCAATCATATAATTTCTTGATTCCAAGTAGATTGAGAATGATAACTGTTTATCAATTTACTTTAGCATTTCCATGCATTTTCCTTGGTCTATCTTATCAAGGGGCCCATAGATATCTTACTCATATTAAATGAGGGATAAATTCCTTCTCAATCACTCACATTTCTCACATAACTCATTTTGTACCCAACAACAACTTATTTTATCATTTGGTTAAACATAATATAAGATTATGTCATAATATAAAATAGTTATGTAGAAATCCATGGTGATTTCAATGTTAAAGGACTAAGCCAATACTACTGTGATGAGAATTACTTATAAAAATTATCTATGTAGTATTCTCATGATGGGTCAATCCAACACTTTATTTCTCAAATAAATACCTATGAGTTAACTTAATATCTCATATTCATGATTAGTAAAACATAATCATCAATCAATACCATACTAGCTATAATACATTGTTATGACTATGGATAATTTGAATAGAAATCATATTTAATCTAAGGGGTTTACTATCAAGTCATATACTTGATGACCTTAGTAAGAATTGACTATTCAAGTAATTATCATAACATATAATGATAATGAAAAATGCCTCTTCATTAAATAATGATAATGTCAAAGCTTGGTTATACATGATTGAGCTAGTGCATATTACTAACAATGTGCAAGACTTCTGAATGAACTGAAATAAAAATTGAACCAACTCGATTTGGTTTGGTTTGATTTGCTTACTCTCTATGAACCAAACCAAACCGAATAAAAATTTTAATTCAATCTGGTTCGATTTTATATTCAAAAAATTTGATTAACTGACATAAATGAATAACTAAAATTTTATTTTTTATTTTTAAAATTTTAAAATAGTATAATAATTTAATAAATCTATTAAAATAATTAATATTTGTAAAAATTCAATTTAGTTTGGTCAGTTTGGTTTATACTTAAAAATTTTAGTTTTTTGCTTTGGTTAAATTCAAATTTTGGTTTGGTTAGATTCTGATTTGATTTTATTCGATTAATTTGGTTATGTTAGAAAAGCTCTAAAACTGACCAAACTGGCTTAATGCACACCCTATAGATAGTTCATGGATTTTGTTTCGATCTAATCAATAGACAAGTTATTTAAGATGAATTTATGTTTTTCATAGATTTTCTTATTCTACTTTGTCCTTCTTTGAACAGTTTAGTGGTTTTCCCACTAGTATTGATGGATGTTATGAGTTAATTATATGTTTGGATTCAACTATTGAACTTTAAGCTTGATGGTGTTTATAGTTATAGATTTTTAAAAGGTTTATTACGATTGTATATATATATATATATATATATATATATATATATATACACTTTTTTAGCTAGTTAAGATGATTAATTCTCCATTACAATAGGTAAGAGTAAAGGGATGAGAGTTTGAACCTTACTCTTTACATTTAAATGTTCATACCTTTTATTAGTTAAACGACTTAAAGGATAATATATTATTTTTTAGATTGTATTGTAAAGCTAGTCATCAAAATCGAACATATATGATTATGTACTATTCAAATATTTATGGATAAGGAGTAATGGTTCAAATGGTGGATCTGAACAGGCAATTGGTATATCATGGACTCCTATCCATATTGTAATATGGACTTACATATGGGAGATAAAAAAAATATGCCCTTTTTTTTCATCAAACGCCTTTTTTTTTACATAGGTTTTTTAATCTTCACCTACAGGTCATTAATCTTCACTTATAGGTTTAATAAATCTACAGGTGAAGATTAATGAGCTAGCTACAGGTTGATAGACTTTCACTTACAAGTCCATTGATTTTCACCTGCAAATTTATGTTGATTTTTTGAAATAACATCAAATTACGGGAAACTGCTGCCCCTACTCGGATTTTGATGCATAATCCATAAGTACATGGAATGGTACAAGTCGTAATTAAATATTGATCCCATAAAGATTACAAATTAAGTATTGTAATACTAATTATGCTTTGTTTATTTAAACAACAAAAAATGTTGTTTTGAAATTAATTAAAATTAAATAAAAGAAATCTGAATTAATTAACAATCAATCTAAAGAGTTAGGGTTCTTATTATTAATTCAATTATTTCTTAAGATTAATTAGTACTTAATCCACACCTAACATTAATCTAATTTAAAGGTGTCTAAGGAATCTTAGGCTTTCCTCTCAAACAAACCCACAACTAACCAAGTAAATTAACATTTTAGATTTATATCTCTCACTTACTAAGTGTTGTTTAACCCTGTTTAAAGCTCGAGCCTTTAATCAATATTAGTTACTTTAATGTCTCTCAACTAAGAAATCCTCTAATAGGTTATTATTTATATCCAATGAAACCTATTTTTCAATCAATTTTCATTATGTAAATTCAATCAAAGGGTCCTAAGTTCAACAACAACCAATGGATTTAGATTAATGCCTTAGGTTTAATTACAATATTCACATGGTTAAATCGAAATAAGAACCCTAACAAAGAACTTAGCTACTCATGTTAATAGCAAGAGATAAAGAAGAAGAATAGAAGAAAATAAACATTATCGTTCATCCAAAATAGAAATGAACAATAATAAATGTTTAGAAAAACCCCCTTTGCAATAGAAGGCTTATTGTTCTTCAATCCTTATACTCAATCTCAAAACTAACATGAAAAAGCATAAGTCTTTATAGTTTCTTAAAAAAATGTAATGTAAATTTAGAAAAATGACATCCCTTTTTGTTTTTGGAGACCACACACACACATAAAACATTAGCCTCCAGCCTCTTAATTCATTTCCTTTCAAATCTCCATCAAATCACCCAAAATCAGCTCTTCAAATTTGAAATTCAAAATGTTGTCAGTAGGTCACATGGCCATGTGTGTCAAGGTGTGCGCTAACCTTCTCCCTTGATTTGAGGAAATCAGTCTTTAATGCTCCTTTACAAGCTCCTTTAACACTTTTAAAACATTCATGATCCCTATGCATCTTTCCTTTACTGTTCTTTGACACCTACATTTATAAAAATAACCAAAAATACTAAAATAAACATAAACACAAATTATACACACATTCATGCAAACTAAACAAAAACTTAAGAAAAGAAACACAAATTCAACTGAAATGTCATTTAATCCTAACATATTAAGTGCTCATAATAATGCATTTCTCACACTCATCAAATTCCCCCACACTTAAATGTTTACTTGTCCTTAAGCAAACCTCGAATGCATACTATTCACTTAAAGAATTATGCTCATTAACTACCTTTAACTTGACTAACTACTTCAATCTTCCTTTAATAAAAAACTTAAAATTAAAATAGTAATCAGAGGTCAAGAATGCATTGTTACCGTGTGAAGAGCATACTTTTCTATTAAAATCATGAAAGTAAATAATTGACACTCAAGAAAAATGGAAGCAAGTAAGAATTATTATAACACTTTAAAAGTTAAATATTTTGCATGTATAAGGTTTTAAAAATTTTATTCAATCAAAGTATTCCCAATCTCAATATCCTCTACCTTTCCTGCACTACTTAGTGTGGATACCTCTAAAAAGGGTTTTTTGGATAATCTTACTCTAAAAAGAGCATTAGAGTAAAAGGAGCTTTTAAGGTTATTCTTTTGAAATTCAGCCCCTTACGAGTGCATTTTACACTCCATATCATTGCTTTTTTTTTAGAAATAAATAAACCAAAATACATGAGAGTTGAACCACACTAAGGTTAGACTCAAATTCCTACTTAGAAATATTTTTCTTAAACATCAAGCGCCTAAACTTATTTGTTCAATAGAAAAGTGAGCATTAAGTTCATTAAAATGTAAAAATTCCTAACCACCAAATTCTCTCCTAATTTAAAAATTCCAAACAAATCATTAAAGGAAGATTAAAGCATTTCTTCAAGAAAACTAAACTTTAATGAATAATACTCTACATGTGAATAGGTTACAATATCCTAAGTGTGAGAGTAATGCATGAACAATATAAAAAATAAACCAAAACATGCATGACTCAGTAAAATAAACACACAAACATGAAATAAAAATACACAAAAACTGAAGAACAGTGTACTTCCCTCATTCTAATGCAGTTGGTGGATAGGTTAAAGGAGTGGCAACAATAGCTTTTGCTACCTCATTAATCATCTTAGATCTTTTACTTTAAGGGAGTAAACAAAAGATTTCATCAATTCAGGCTTTCAACCTTTCACCCCTTAATTCATAATGCTTCTCAAATTTGTCTAAATCATTTGACAAATCCATGATCATGTTCCTAATCCTATTGTCAAAGGTGTCCATTAGCTCCTTGATTTTTTTCATGATCCCATCACTCTAACTTTCAATGTTCCCTCTTTTCCTTATTTGGCTCTCACTTTTATTAGTTTATTCCTCTGCTGAATTAGGAGACAAGGAACTTCACTATGTTACATCGTCGCTTGACACAATAAATAATATCTTCTTAAAGTGATATTATAAAACTCATTAAAATCTATGATGATTTCAGCTTGAATAAGGTAGTCTTCATTTAGGGATTTAGCATATAATGGCTCTAATTGACATTTGGCAAATTTGAATGGAGTAAAATACAATGCCAGACCAGTCACAATATGCCCTATCGATAATAATGCCTTCCTAGCCTACAAAACACACCACATAGAACACAAAACAAAGTATGTACTATATACTTTTATGTTAGTCTTCAAGCACATAATAAAAATAACTCATCAGAAGAAACCCTAGTGCTAGCTTTTCTTCCAAAGATTGTGTGTTACATAAATTTATGCATGATTAAATATGAGTGATCTTTGATCAAACTGTAGACGACGGGGTTTAGCGCGTGTTCAAGATTTTAGCAACCGCGACACTATTTAGGCTCAAGGCCTTAGAGAACACACTAACCACTGTCACAAAGACATGGCGTGGAGATGAGGAGTCGCCACCCAGGGTAATAATTGGGACAATTTGATTGGTGGTACTCAATTCTCTAAAAGAAAATTAGCACCATAACCAGGAGATTTTGGATACGGAATACTAACTTCTCTTAGTCTCGTGTTCATTTAGAATAATTTTATAAATAATTATTTCATCCTCTAATTACATGCAATTTTATTAAACCCTAATTAACATCCATCTACCCAAAAAGGCAACAAGTCAATAAAATTACAAGTAAAAAAATGCACTTAAGATCGCATTGTCCCTAAGTCTAAACTATGTTAATTTTATTAAAGAAAGTTAGTTAAATCTACATTTTATTTACAAGTGAAAATAGAATAAAAGTGGGCCTACATTTTATTAATTAATGAGCCTAAATCTATTTTTTAGTCTTTCTAAGATATGGGCTTAAGTCTGTTCAATTTTAAAGAAGAAATTAAATTAGTGGGCCTAAGTCTTAATCTGGTTTTATTTTAAATGAAATATGGGCTTAGGTCTATTTATTTTAAAAGAAATGTAATTAAATAGGCTGAGCTAAGTCTAAACAATTTTAATTAACTAAACGGGCCTAAAATATAATTAACCTAATGGGCCTAAGTTGATTTTAATTATTTGAAAAAACCTAAACCATTTTTTAAGCCTATTTATTAAGTGGGTTAGACTTAAATGTGGGCTTGGGGCCCAAAAACATAAAAACATAAAAAAAATAAGCCCAAAATAAATAAAACACAAAAAATAGATCAAACAAACATTACAGTGATTTTCTAAAAAAAACATAAATTAATTACATGCAAACCCTAATTTAAGCTACTGCCACCATTGATTTTAATTGATTTTTACCCAATTGAACCTAATTACTAATCAATTTTAAAATACAGAAATTTAAATCTTTGACTATTCTCACTACTGAGGTTATTACAAACTATGTACAAAATTAAAATTAAATAATTATACACCCAGAAATTAAAATAAACTACACAGGATACCAAAATGCAGAACAAAAATTAAAATCCTAAGAACTATTATTAAAACAGTACAGGCTCATCCATGGCATTCCATGGATCTTCTGTTCAATTAAACACAGGCGGTATCCTCCTCCTCAATCCACATATGGACATCAAAACAAAAAAAACAATCAAATTAGTAGTGAAATTAAATAATAAAATAATTAATGAAATGAATAAAAATCATAGAAGAGAACAAAGAAAAAACGAATGTTGTGCATATGCCCTTTTTCGGCCCCTCAGATTAGGATTTTTACCATTGAAATTGACTCAATGTTGATTTGATTATGGACTGAGACCAAAAGTCACTGTATCGTCTTCCTCAAATGAACTGCAAAGATTAGGGTTTTTTAGAGAACAGAAGAAATCAAAGCTTTTTTTTTCTTATGTAAAAAATCCTTTAGCCAAGCCTCCAGCCAACCAAAAAAAAAAACCCCTTTCGCACGCATGTAGACTCTAATTTTAAATGCAGAGTCTACGTGTACTGAACTTCCTCCAAAGGAGGAACAAACTTATCTGATCATATCAGATAGCATTTGTTTTAATTTCAAAAAAAATATCTTCTGCGTTTCTTCTTTTTTTTTAAAAAAAAAAACTTATTAGATAAAATTTTGAATTTTTCAACCAATCAAAACATTGAAAAAATTGATAAAAATAAGGAAAAATACGTGAAAAAAATCAAAAAATGGAATTATTGCGCATCGATACTGTGCAATGCCGATCCTAAAAAATAATTTTAAATTTTTTTTTCAACTTTTAATTATCGAAAGACCATGAAAAAATGACTTATTTGCAATCAAATCCTAAAAAAATATTGCAATTTAGTCCCTAAAGTCCAGAAAATCAACTTCCAAGTTCAATTTTTGAATAAATTTCATCTTACAGGCTTACATCGCAATTGTGCACAATTGCATCCTGAAATTGGGTGCTTACAGTTGCCCCCCTTTTATCGTTGTTTGCTTGACAAACTGCGGCAAAGTAATAGAAACGCACAATTTCGAAAGAAAGAAGTTAAGTTACTCGATTGTATCCTAAGTGATGGATCGATGCTCAAATTGTTGAGCAAGGTGTAATGTTTGATAAGTCACACTATATTTCCTGTGGAACATCTAGTGGACTTTGTATAAATAAGTTTCGCTATATTTCTTGTGGGACGTTTAGCGATGATAAGTTGAAAACTTGCTATAGTTCCTGTGGAACGTCTAGCAATGATGAATTTCGTTATACTTCCTGTGGGACATCCAACAATGCACACTATATTCCCTATAGATGAATTAGAATAAATTACATCATACCTGGTCATATGATGCCGATTATACTCGGTCGTATAATCAATTGAGGATACATTGCACTCAATCGTACAATACCGACTACACTCGGTCGTATAGTCTTGAATTGAAATATTGTTATATTCCCTGCGGGATGTCTAACGATGCACACTATATTCCCTATGGGACATCTAGTGTAGTTGAATTGAATTTTATTATATTCCCTGTGGGATGTCTAACAATGCACACTATATTCCTTATGGGACGTCTAGTGTAATTGAATTTCGTTATATTCCCTGTGGGACGTCTAATGATGCACACTATATTCCCTGTGGGATGTTTAGTGTAATTGAATTAAAAACTTGCTATAGTTCCTGTGGAACGTTTAGCAATGAGGAATTTGAAAGTTTATGTCATAGCTGTTATGCAGTACATAACATAATGAAGGTTATGACTACTGTGCAGCACATAACATAATGATTTAACATAATGATAGCTATTGTGCAGCATATGAAACCTTTGATTGAAATCATGCATGTAAAATGCAAAAAATGAGTTCTACAATCTTGTTCTATATTTTGTATTTAACAAAGGATTTAGGATCATAGATTGATTATGCAATCTTAATAATTCAATGAATTATTAATTTGATGAATGTCATGATTTAATTAGGAACATGTTCCTAATCAGAATGCAATTATTGACCAAGTTGCAAAAAAAGAAAAGATAGATAATTAAGTAAATAAATTGAAAGGATTAAAATGGATATTCTCCATTTTATATATTCTTTCCCTTTTGTCGATCACTTCACTTCTCTTCCCATTCTTTTGTTCTTCTTTTTTTTTCATTTGATCTTGATTTTTCTTTTCTTAATTTCTTCACCATCTGTTGTTCGATTTGTAATCTGTTTGATCCTATGGCCTCCTCATCACGCAGAAAACATGAGGGAGCTGAGGCTTTAGAATTTCAGAGGATTTTGCCTCTTCATTTTCCTCAGAATATTCTGGAACTTCAAGAAGACTTAGCTATCTTTCCCTTGACTCATTTACATATCCACAGGTGTAGAGATATGGGTAATGAGGTAACTTTTCTCACTTCTGTTTATTTCTACAAAAATATTACTTGTATAATCATTAATTAGAGTTAGTTGCAGAGTAAAAATTGACATTGACATGTATATTATAAATTAATATGAAAACGCATGACAAATTGAAATTAACTCTGAAAATATGAAATTTAACTCCTGAGTTATTAGAATGGAGGATCGGATGTCTGGAATTCTGATCAGAATTCTAGATTTCCAATCCACCGGGTTAATGCTGATCGGCATGGTAGATTGCTGATCGGCAATCTATATTGTCGATCAGAAATTTTTTTTAAGGCAATTAATTAATTAATTAATTAACTAATCAAGTCCTTTAATTTAACTTCTTTGATTAATTAATTAATCTTTCAATTAATTAATTATTATTTTCTTTTTAAAATTGAAATAGCATCCGATGAAGTTCACAGGTTGTTTCAATCTAGCCTGACAATTGTTTCATGGACTGCTAGAACAGGTGACACATCTGATTTGGGCTTCTGGATTTAGGCATTTCATCACTGCACTTCTGACTGTTCAAGGCCGATCTGACCGTTACTCTGTATTTGCTTTGATCAAGCGATGGATGGATACTACCCACACTTTTCATACTCGTGTGGGTAAGCTAACCATGTCACCTATGAGCTTCTTTGCTATCACCGGGATTGCCTTTGGGGGATCCCCAGTTCCATTTGACATCAGCTATTACAGTATTTCAGAGCATGCACGAAGTCAGTACATGAGCGACTTGATTGGGGTCGCCCCAGCATGGTTCTTTCATTATTAGTTGAGGGATTTAAATGCCTTCCTACTTCGACTGCTCGATAGATTATTCATAAGGTGAGGTGTTTCCTCTTGATATTATTAGGCATGACCCTCTTTTGCAAGATCGGTCATGAGGTCAGTATTGCTCTGTTGAGTCCTCTTCGTGACTTGGATCGAGTTGCCACATTGGATTGGGGATCTACTGCACTTGCTTATATTTATTACAGACTGGACACTGTTTGTAGAGGTGCTGTCATGATGTATGGCTTTTGGCACGTCTTGCATGTATGTTCTCCTTCATTTGATCTCTATGGTTTTGCTCTTCTTTACCTTGTTTCTAATATGTTCTCTTTTTTCTAGATCTGGAGCATAGAGATCGGGCTGATTCGAGGCTGTAACGTTATCAGTTCTGATAGGACCTTTCCTCTAATGATGAGATGGGGTTCTTCTCACCTTGCTAGCAATAGGAACACTTTGCAGACGTACTGTGATCAGTTGAACACTGTCAAGTGGCATCTGGTAAGGAAAAATAAAATCATTAGTATGCTACAGTTTAATAGAAATTTGATTTAATTTACATAAATTGTAGATAAATTCTAATTGGTTGGAGGGTGCTGAAGACATCTAGCAATATGATTTCATTGCGGCTACAGCTCGCTTAGAGCCTATGAGGATCCTGCTCTCTGGTTATGGTTGTCTGATGTGGTATCTTGGGGAGCAAGTGTATCGCTGGTCTGTTGGCCCTTCTCGACATTGCATTCCATCTGATGTCCCCTCCTCTATGCTCTGTAGCTTGCATCTTACAGGTTTAGAGCTGAGAGATGCACTACAGGGATATGTTGCCTCAGATTTCCTTGAGCGTTCTCAACATTATCAGCAGTTTATCTATGAGAGCCTCCTGGAGCATGTTCCTATTAACGATGATGAGGTAATTTCACATTATTTCAGCTTCTGTTTCTAGAACCTATAACTCACTCCTTCTCTTTACAGTTTAAGGAGGTTCGCTTTCCTATTGATACCGATGAGGAGACTGATATTGCTCCAGAGATTGAGAGCCCTGAGCCCAGACCTAGTCCTAGTTATCCTACTTAGCACGTTGGGTTTAGTCACGATGGGGCCTTTATCAGTGCTACGCTTGGCAATGTCTCTCTTCCAGATAAGTCTATGTTCTACTGGGCTCCAGCTGTTCAGGCTCCAATTGAGCAGCAGATGCAGTTTGGTGATGCTCAACTTCCTAGCTTTTATCCACCAGATGCTTCTCATATGAGTCTGTTTGCTTTATTTCTTATATGGATTTGTACACTTGACATTGATATTAACAAAATTTTACAAAATAGATTCCCCGAACACAGGCAAAGTATCTGTATGGACTTGCCTCATCTCAGAGATTATTTACGATGCAGGTTACAGACAGTTGGCGCCCTCATTGAGACAATGCAAATGTATGCATGTTATGCATGTAATGCATATGATGTGGTGTTTTCTGTGTATGCAGAGCTATTCCAGCGATCTAGAGTGGGAGAATGAGATGCTTTATCAGTAGCTTGCAGACTTGGGCTTTGATCCGTATAGTGTTGGGATTTCATTTGCTAGATCTCCAGACACTCATCATCTTGATGACCCTACTAGACGATGGAGCCCATGGCCTGATACTAGAGCACGAGATGAATGATTTAGAGCTTCTGTATTTCTGACTTTCTACGTGCTTGTGTCTGACTACTCTCTATTGTACTGTTGTTTTTATTCTTATACTATCTCGAACACTGTTAGATAGAACTAAAACAGTGTTTTGCACTTTAATGGATTTTTTTTAAAAAGATGGTTCATGAACATTATCTTTTTTAATTATCCATTTATCTTAATCCTTTTCCAAGATGGATAATATTGGATAGATAAATATTTAAAAGAATGAATTATCTTCCTAGTTATCTATTTATCCCAATCCTTCTCAAATTCTATCACCTTATCCACATCCTTCTTTGCTAGCAAAATCCTTTTCCCACCTGAACTCATCTTCTTTCCCTATATAAGACTATTTAAGGGGCATTCTCCTTCATTCTCTATACCCTCATCATGACTCAAGCATCTCTTCAAACAATGAAGAAATTTCTTATAAGTCTCAATAGTGATGACTGGAATAAGCTTCAACCTTTCCACATCAAATCCCTAAAATCTCTTCAGCACCTGACTATTGATAACACTCTCCTACATGCTGCTTCTACCTTCTGGGATGTCAAGGACCATGTATTTAGGTTTAATGGGCAAGAGCTTTGTCCAATGATTGAAGAGTTTGCTGCTATTCTAGGATGCACATTAGACTCGACTGCTATGATAGCCCTTCCTGATTTGGAGATGCAATTTCCTAGTAAATTGGTTACATTCTTTGATTTGCCCCCAGCTGATATTTATATGTATATGCATAACCCTGGGACCATCAATCTTTCTTCTCTGATCACCAGCTATTGGACTCGGGATAAGAACACTGCTTCTTGGACTAGAACAGTTGCTCTTTATTTATATGCCTAATTTTTGCTAGTTTCTCACCATGGTGGTGCTGATACATGCATTGTCAGTATCTTAGAACAGGTAGAGCTTGGAGCTAGTCTTATGCCAGTTATCCTTATTGAGACCATCATTGGGCTCGACAGTTTCAAGGTTCATAACCGTCTCCCATGCAGTTTACTTCTTCTTCAGGTGTACAACCAAAACTTTTATTTTTATTTTATTTTTGCCTAAGCCGCCCTTTCAGGTTTTCAACTTAGCAGGCTTGCCCTAACTTTTCCCTAAGCTGCCCTTTCGGGTTTTAAACTTAATGGGCTTTTATTTTATTATTCTTATATCATTTTTTTTAAGATTTAGTTACAGGAAAAGCTGAGCTTGCTTAATGTACCCTCTAATCCTTTCACTTATCAACCTCATCAGCTACAATCTCATCCTTTGAGAATGAAGGACAAATGTTCTATGGACCAATGAGTTGACTGGTTGAAGAAGATTTCAGATGCTGAGATTACATGGGTTTGCCCTTGGTAGAGATTAAATTTCATGACTATTGAGCTGTATGAGCACTGTGTTCCTATTCCTAGGTTGCACTTCTCTACCTTTTTTACCCCTTTACGCCTTTATCATCAATATGGTCACCCTCAGTTCATTGTTACTGTTCTGACTGACTTTGAAGGCTTTCTTTTGAGATAAGATTCTTTGGATAAGATTATGAGCTTATGGCCTTGTAGAGCCCTTGAACAGAACATACACCTGGATGCGGATGTTACTACTGATGATGATTACAAAAATTGGGTTGTTATCCAAAAGACAGAACCACTAAGATTTGCTAGGTATAAGAAAACTCAAGCTTTATATGATGGATCGCAAAGGAAGAAACAAAAAAAAAACCCCTTTCACACTCATGCAGACTCTACTTTTAAATGCAAAGTCTACAAGTACTGAACTTCCTCCAAAGGAGGAACAAATCTATCTGATCAGATCAGATAGCATTTGTTTTGATTTTAAAAAAAATATCTTTGATGTTTCTTCTTTTTTTTTAAAAAAAAAAACCTTATCAGATAAACATTTGAATTTTTCAACCAATCAAAACACTGAAAAAATTGATAAAAATAAGGAAAAATACGCGAAAAAATAAAAAAATAAAATTATTGCGCATCGGTACTGTGCAATGCTGACAAGTATTATATAATGCCAACCAGCATTGTCTAATGCCGATCGGCATTGTCTAATGCTGATCGACATTACATAATGCCAATCGGCATTGTGTAATGCCGGTCGGCATTACACTAATGTCGATCCTAAAAAATAATTTTAATTTTTTTTAACTTTTAATTACCAAAAGACCCCTAAAAAATGACTTATTTGCAATCAAATCCTAAAAAAAATGTTGCAATTTAGTCCCTAAAGTCCAAAAAATCAATATCCAAGTTCAACTTTTGAATAAATTTCATCATAGAGGCTTACGTCGCAATTGTGCACAATTGCATCCTGACATTGGGTGCTTACACAAACCACCAGTCATTACTTAACCCTCATAAACCCTATCACCTCCAATAATTTTATGCCAAAACTACTCATATTATAATCTAAAGGAGGTTGACAAACACCTCCTTCAGGAAATCCAAAGATATTAAACATGATTTCATAATCAAAATAGTACTCTTTCCCAAAGAACCTACATGAAAGACCTTTTGATTTGTATCTAAAATCTTAAATGTATTATGAAATTCTGTAGTTAGCTTAAAGAATGCATCATGTTGGGCTGCAGCCAATTTAGGCAACCCTAATTTATTACAAAAAAATAATTATGGTTCCCTTAATCCCCATGTTCAAAAGTACCCTGTCATCATATTACTTCAGCTTGCTAAAATTTTTTTTGACTAAGGAGCAGAATCTCTTACCTTCCTCTTCAAACTGAATGGTAAACAAAACTTTATAATCATTCCTTATGTCTTTGGTCTTACCCTTGCCATCATTAAGCCTTCTTCCTTAATATAAAGTTTTTGTTCTAGCCATCACAACAATGTTAGCACTCTACAAAAATAAAACAACACAAAAGAATGAAAATAACAAAAATAAAAAAAAAAAAGAAAAGAAGGGTTTCAATAAGAAAAGAGGCATGGGATACTAGAAATTATATTCTAAAACAAAAAGGAAAAGAAATAAATTTAAAAATTGTACAAAAAATAAAATCATCAAGTCAAAATTTCCTAAGGATTAAAAAGGAAGTTAAGCTCATCTTAAACCCTAATTTAACAAGGAAACTCAAATCAAGAATACAATTAAATAAAAAATTAGCAATCAAATTAAAATAGGAAACAAAATAAAAATAAAGTAAAAAATTAATAAACAAATTAAAAATATTAAAATTTGAAAAATTTAATTCCTCCCCCATATTTAAATTGTACAATGTCCTCATTGTATGAGCTTTTGACATATTTAGAATGGAAAAAAATTATGTTGCCTTTGTTATCAAGGCGCATGGCTGTGTGCCTCAGGGTGCATGGTTGTGCTACCTACTCTGTTAAAGTGTGACATTGCAAGGTGCATAGTTGTGCGTGAAAATGCGTATGGTCGTGTGACCTAATTATAAAAGTTACACTTTTTGGCACTTTCCTAAATCTACAATAATGCTTTTTGTACCTCAATTCAACGTGTTTTTGTTACTTTGTTTAAGTCAAGGATCATATATTCATTACAATAATGTAAGAGAGAAATTAACTTGAAATAAAAATAATTAACATTATAAAAATAAAAATCACCAAACAACTTAAACAAAAATAAACTGGAACAACTTAAACAAAACATGATAAAACATAATAAAACATAAACTTAAGAACACATTGTTCCATAAAACACAAAATTAAAAACAACTTAAAATAAAAAATTGTTCAAGCTAGAACCATATAACTTCTAAAAATAAAGCTTCATTCTTCACCTTCTTCCTTGGATGAGGACTCTCCTTCTTTTATCTCAACATTATATAGGAATACAGGTAGAATAAAATCTTATGAGCTAAAATAGGCATTAAGGTTGTGGTTAATCATGCTCAATATGTTATTCATTTGCCTTGAAGTGAGATCCATTCTTTTAACTTTTAAATTCAACTCACCCATATTAGAGTCAATGACTCCAACTTGCAGCTCCAAGTTATCTAGCCTCTCTATGACATCATTAAGAGTAGTATCTTGATATTCCTCCTCCCCCTCCTCCTTTTCTTTTTCTTGTGGTGCTTCCAGAGGTGTGGGTTGGATAAGGAAAGCTCTTCTCATATGATTAACTCTAACTAAACCTATAGCTTCTATTATACTAGTATCAATGAAATGATGACCCTTTACTTTCTCAAATAACATGTTTTCAGTGTCAAAGCCTAGGTATTTAGCTATAGAGGTTACTAGTCCTCTCACTTTGATAGCCCCAATCACTTTTGAAGTAATATCTTTTAATTTCCTAGTTATGGCATGACACACATTGAGCTTTCTATCATTAACCATACAATACAAAATGTTAAGCTCAGTGGTGGTCACCATGGAATCCCCTTCTTTCCTTAGAAATAAGGAATGAGCCATGAACTTATGCAAATATTTCAATATAGGCGATTGGATCCAAGATCCTTTCACTAACCTTGCCTTATAGAAAGCTCCTCTCTCTCTAATTATTTCTCTTCAAAACTCATTTTTATTATATGCAACATTAGCATTTTAGTTCTTTGGAAAATGAAAAACTTTATTAAGTGCAAACAATCCTACAGTGTGATCTTTATTCCCTAAATGAAAAGTGAGCATGAGAGTGTGTTCATTGAAACTAAATAAAGAGAGAAACTCATAAATGGGTGGAGCATAAGAGGGATTTTACATCATAACAAATTCATCCATCCCATCCTATGAACATACATAATTTGCTCAAACTTATTCCTATGCCTATAAGCCTAAATTGAATTTGATTAGGGAAGGGTTTTACCATTCTTTCCTCACTAGTACCACCTAGATTGTTGGAGCAACCACCAAGCCTAGTTCTCTTTAGAGGAGGAGCATACTTCTTCTTAGTAATACTCTTTCTGCTTTGATCTCTTTCTCCTTTAATCTCTTTCCATGGTGATATGAAGAAGATGAAATGTATGAGATGAAAGATTGAGAGAATATGAGTAAAGAAGATGATGTGAATAATGATTGAATATAAGGAAGGAATGAGGAGATAGGTGATTAAATAAAAAAAAGGTGGAGTTGTAGGGAATTGTGAAAGGTTGAGAGAATTTGTAAAAGTAGTCAAGAGTTAGGTTTTCTAAGGTTTAGGAAGTGGGAAAGGTGGTCAAGGTTAGATGCCTTAGGTTTTTGGGAAGTTGGGAAGTGAAAAAGACTCCATTAAAAATTAAATTTTATGTCTTTTTAATAGTGGAACAGCAGCATACGCATAGCCATGCACATTGGGGCGCACAACTGTGTGACCTATACATGTAGAATTATGATGTCATAAAATGCATGACCATGCACAAAATGCACATGGCCATACAACCTGTACAAGTATTTTTCTCATTTTTAAATTACTTCTCATAGCATTTTTTATAATATATTCAAACAATGCATCACAATCATGACCTATACTATTAGTGATATGCACTAGGTCAATCATTTGATTATGTATTGACTTTCTTATTTTATTAATAAAGAGGTATTTCATTATCATTTGATTTTATGATAATTATATGAATGGTTAATTCTTACTAAGGTCATCAAGTATGTGACTTGATAGTAAAACCCTTAGATTAAAATAAGAGTTCTATTCTAATTATCCCTAGCCATTTATTCATTATATAAATATTAAAGTATTAAGGCTAGTATGATGTTGCTTGATGGTTATGTTTTACTAATCATGAATATGAGATATTAAGTCAACTCATAGGTACATGATGAGAGATCATGTACTGGATTGATCCACTATGAGAATACTGCATAGAATATTGTCATAAGTATTTCTCATCACAGTAATTTTATTTTGGTCCTTTGACCTTGAAATCATCATGGATTTCTACATAGCTATTTTATATTTTGACACATTCTAACATTGTCTTTAACCAGATGATTAAATAGGATGTTATTGGATATGAAATTAGTTATGTGAGGAATGTGAGTGATTCAGAAGGAATTTATCCCTCATTAATATGAGAAAGATATCTATGGGCCCCTTGATGAGATAGACTAAAGGAAAATGCATGGCCATGCTGAAATGAATTGATAAAGAGTTATCATTTTCAGTCTACTTGGAATCAAGTCATAATATTGAACTATATAAGGATGACATTATATGCCTTATGTTCAATTAAGATATCATGTGATAAAGGGACGATAAAATTCACTATAATTAGGTTATGTCGGATTATTGACTTCACATGACTTGGGTAGTCATAATGTCTTGCTAGAGGCCATTTATAACTTGTAGGCCTAAATAGAGATTTAGGCCCACTGCCAATGTTATGTGAACCTACAGGGTCACACACTTAGAACAAGCCTAAAACGATTATGGGTTTAATAAGCCCAAAATAAACTCTATGGAAATAAATAATTAAAGTGTTTTATTTATTTATTTAAGATAAATGTTATTTTAAATAAATAAATAAATCAGAATATAATAAATGGGAAATTACCAAAAGGTCATTGGTAGGTGAAACCCTAATTTGGAGTCTATAAATATAATATATTCTCTAGGGTTTAATACAGTTGTTTTTCCCTGCCTCCAAAAACAGTTTTCTCTCTTCTTAGAAAACAAACATAGAGTTTTTCTTTTGTTCTTGATTTGTGAGACAATCAAGAAGGTTGCTAGCACACACTCCAATTCGTTTTGTGAAGGGCTGTTCATGTGGATACCTATAGAGGATGCATCCTTTTGGAGACGTCTTGATTTGAACAACTAAAGCAAAAAGCTCGAGGTAAGGTGTCATCGGTGTGAACCTCCTCTCATCCTTCCAGAAAATCTTGCCTCTTCTGCATTTTAGTGAGATTCTTGAAATCCTAGATTTAATCAATTAGTCGAATTACATGGATCCAGGTTTGGGAACGTGATAAAATTTTAATTTTTCCACTACGTTTGTATCACGAAACCCTAACAGTACATCACACTAAACAACATTCCACACAAATTAAATGTACAAAACCTCCTCTAGAGATCCTCCTTTCCTTCACAACAAAACTAAAATAAATTTGCAAAAACATAAAAGAAATGGTTAAAATAAAATAAAATAAAAAAACTTTGGTTCAGGCCCTAAAAAGTATTATTTTAAGGGTCTGTGAGTTAGATCGTCATGTTGATCACTTGGTTGACTCCTTCAAGTATGCAACTTAATGGAAATCCTCAATTTTACCTCCATGGTACAGCTTCAATCTCTGACCATTCACTTTAAAGGTTTCTCCTTTTGTGTTACATAATTCCATAACATAATAATGATATGAATGAGTCACTGTAAATGGTCCTAACCATCTACTCTTTAACTTTTCAAGAGATAACTTGATCCTTTAATTGAAAAGCAACACTTAATCACCTTCCTTAAATTTCTTCTCTTATTCTTACATCATGCCTCCTTTTTGTAAATTCCTCGTAAATCCTTGAATTTTCATAAGCAACCTCTATAATCTCCTCAAGTTCACTCATTTGTAGTACCCTCTTTTTAGCTGCCTTTTTAAAATCAAAATTCAAGGCTTTAACCACCCAATAGGCTTTGTGCTTAAGTTCAACAGAAAGATGACATGTTTTGCCATAAACCAACCTAAAATGAGACATCCTAATAGGTTTTTTGTAAGATGTTCTATACGCCCACAAAGCATCATCAAGCTTCCTTGCCTATTCTTTTCTTGACTTGCTTACTGTTCTTTTCCAAAATTTTCTTTAACTCCTTATTGCTCACCTTAACTTGTCCACTTGTTTGAGGGTGATAAGGTGTAGCTACTCTGTACTTCATCCTATATCTAGCCAATAATGTTTCCATGTTTTTATTGCAAAAATGTGTTCCCCCATCACTTATGATTACTCTAGGCATACCAAACTAAAAGAGCAACTTCTTTAAGAACTTGCAAACAACCCTTGCATCATTCACCAAGCATGCTTGAGCCTCTACCCATTTAGAAATATAGCCCATATAAATAAGAATGTACTTTTTACCCTCTGACAAAGGAAACGGTCCCATGAAGTCAATGCCCCGTACATCGAATATTTCAACTTCTAAAATTCTAGATTGAAGCATTTTATCCTTCTTTAAAATGTTTCCACTCCTTTGACATGCATCATAAGTCCTTTGTATCTTGAAAAAGTATAGGCCAATAGAACCTTGCTTTAAGAACTTTAGCAACTATTCTTTGTGGTCCAAAATGTCCACCATTAACCATTCTATGACAATGTTGTAAGACTGACCCAACTTTTTCATCTGCTATGCTTTTTCTCACTATTCCATCATTGAACAATTTCCATAAATAAGGTTCATCCTAAATGTAAAATTTGGAATCATGAATTAACTTCTTCTTTTGTCAAGGAGTGAACTCTTTTGGCATTTCTCCACTTGACAGAAAATTTTCCATGTAAGCAAACCAAGGAGTGCCAATAATCTTTATGGCCAACAGAATCTCACCTAAAAGTAATTTTTTAATAGGCTCTTAACTGACCATTTCCTCTTTATCTATATACAGCCTCGATAAATTATAAGCTAATACATTTTCCAAGCCCTTCTTGTCTCTAATCTCAATGTCAAACTCTTGCAATAAAAGCACTTATCTAATGAGCCTTGATTTGGACTCTTTCTTGTTCATTAGGTACTTTAATGCTACATTATTTATGTACATAACCACCTTAGATCTAAGCAGGTAGGATCAGAACTTATTAAAAGAAAAAATGATTGCCAACATCTTCTTCTAAGTAGTAGCATAATTCAGTTGCGTATCAGTCAATGTCTGCCTGCATAGTATATCACATGTAGCTTATTCTCTGACTAAACACAACTCCTTTTGTGTGATCATTTGCATCACACATCAACTCCAATCTGGTGTCATCACTATAGGGGCTGAAATAAGGGATTCCTTTAACCTGTCAAAAGTAGATTTACACTTATTATTAAAATCAAAAGGTGAATCTTTTTCAAGTAACTTATAAAGGGGTTTAGAGATTTTTGAAAAATCTTTGATGAACCACGTATAGAAGCCTGCATGGCCAAAAAAACTCCTGACTCCCTTCACATTCATGTGGTACTATAGCTTCTCAATTGTCTCCATCTTTAATTTATCAACTTCAATGCCTTGATATGAAATTTTATGTCCTAAAAAATTCTTTTATCTACTATCAAATGACACCTTTCTTAATTCAACACTAAGTTTTTTTCTTTATAACGTGCCAGAACTTGCTCCAAGTTATTTATACAAGCCCCAAATGAGTTTCCATAGACTAAAAAATCATCCATAAAAACATCCATGATCTCCACTACCATAATCTGCAAATATTGCCATCATACATCTATAGAATATTGTTGGCATATTAATAATCCAAATGGCATCCTCCTATATGCAAATGTGTATAAGAACATGTAAAAGTGGTTTTCTCTTAATCTTCTGGATCTATTGCAATCTGATTATACCCTAAGTACCCATTTAGAAAATAATAAAAAGCATGTCTTGTTATCCACTTTAACATTTAATCAATGAAAGGTAATGGGAAATGGTATTTTCTTATGGATGCATTCAACTTTCTGTAATCTATGCACACCCTCCATCCACTCATAACTCTTATAGGAATCAACTCCCCTTCCTCATTTTTTATAATGGTTATTCCACCCTTCTTTGGTACACACTGAATTGGGCTTACCCAAGAACTATCAGAGATTGGGTAAATGATCCCGCATCAAAAAGCTTAACTACTTCTTTCTTCACCACTTCTTGCATGTTTAGGTTGAGCCTTCTCTACCTTTTAATGGTTGGCTTGTGTCCTTCCTCCATCAAGATCTTATGCATACAATAAGACAGACTTATGTCTCTAATGTCAGAAATTTACCAAGCAATTGCTTTTACTCTCCTTTTTAGCATGAGGATATAATCATAGGTAATGTTTAATCTTCTCTTAGAAAAGTGTACCTCAAATATTAGTGTAAAGGTTTCAAGTTTAATTTTAGTGGTTTTATGATTGAGGGTGGTGTGGGTTCAGTGTTTGGTAATTTTATGTGTGGTATGTGGGGTTGGTGTTTAAGGTGTACTTCATCTTAAGAAGATTGTACTAAAAAACACTTCTCAATATTCTTAATTTCCATAGACTTTGCTAACCTCCATCATTGGACTCCACTTACACATTCATTAACAATATCAACTCTCATGCAAAAATCTTCATCATAGGGATATTTTATGCTTTCATAAACATTAAACTTACAGTTTTCATTCCCTACTCTCAATGTGAGAGTTCCATCATAAATATTAATGATTGCTCTTGCAATGTAAAGAAAAGGCATACCAAGGATTAATGGGACCTACTCATCCTCTTCAAAGTTAAGGACTACAAAATTAACTGGGAAAATAAATTTTCCAGCCTTTACTTGTACATCTTCCACTATGCCTTCTGGCTCCTTCATTGTCCTATTTGAAAGCTGCAATCAAATGTTTATGGGTTTTGCTTCTTGTAGCCCTCATTTCCTATAAACAAACAAATGCATAAGATTAATTAAAGCTCCTAAATCATATAAAGCTCTTTGAAAATTTAAATTTCTAATAGAACATAGAATAGTTAGACTCTCTGGATGCTTCCTTTTCAAAGGAAGTTTATTCGAGATGATTGCGCTACACTCCTTTATGAGTGTGACTGTCTCATAATCCTACTACTTTTTTTATTGGAAAATAACTCCTTTAGAAACTTATCATATTTTTGCATCTGAGAAAGACATTCCATAAGAGGCATATTGACATGGAGTGCCTTGAACCTCTCCAAAAATTTTGTAAACTGCTAGTCATGTTCATGTTTCATTAACCTTTAAGTATATGGGACTAGAGGTTTATATGGCTTCACTGGTGGTTGTGTTGATTTCTCCTCATTTTTATTTTCAACTTCTTATTCTTTTTCCACTTGCAATTCAACTTACTCATCTTTTTATTCCTTCTCCTTTTCTTTCTTTTTTTCCTTCTTATATTCCATAGTTGTTTTTGGGGGTCTGAATCTTTATTCCACTTCTTAAGGTAATAGCTTTCAACTGCTCTTTTGGATTTTTTTTTAGTGTTACTTGATAATGAACCTTAATTTCTCATTGACCAAGAGTTTTCCAATTGCCCCATTTGTACCTCTAAATTATAGATAGAGGAAGAATGATTTTTTTAACATGAGCTGAGTGTCTTTGTACATTTTCTCAAATCTACCCTCTAACCTTTTTGTAGCCTCATCCAAAAGGCTTATTTTTATATTCATCACATCCATGAACCTCTCTAATTTTCTCTCCAAAGAAGTCCTTAAAGATTAACCTTTTTTATGCTAAAAATTAGGTTGATGATGTTGTGCATTATACCCTCTAAAACCCAGTGGTGTTTGTGGCCTCCACTAGTTGTTTTATTGATTCCTCTAGGAGAAATTAGGATTATTTCTCTAGCTAGGATTATAGGTGTTTCCATGTACTTGATTTTGCTACCCCTTGAAATTGTTCATATAGTTCACATTCTCTATTGATAGTCCTTGAATCATTTAACACTCAATAGTTGGATGACCACCCTGACACAATTCACAAGAAGAATACAAGTTAGAAATTACATTAACATTCATTTTATCTATCCTCTTGGGTAAAGCATCCATTTTTGCATTTAGCATTGTCAAAATATCAACTTCAAGTGATCCCCCTCTCTTCAAAATAGCCCTTTCATTAGATCATAGGCTTTGTGTGTTATCCATTTCTTTAATAAGCTCCAAAGCATCCTCAGGTGTCTTTGACATGATATTTCCTTCAGCACACGCATCTATGTTTACCCTGACTACTAGGTTGACTCCTTTATAGAAAGACTACACTAAATCCCATGAAGGAATCAACTGTGGTGGACACTATCTTTGAAGACTCTTGAATCTATCCCAGCACTCATAGAAGCTCTCATCCTCTCTTTAATAGAATGAGTTGATTTCATTTCTGATTTTGAGTACTTTAGCTAGTGGGAAGTACTTGTTAAAGAAAGCTATATAAAGCTCTTGCCATGTGTTTATAAAATTAGGTGGTAAGCTTGTGAACCATATTTTAGCCTTATCCATCAATGAAAATGGAAAAAGGATTAGCCCAATTGCTTTAAGTTTCACTTCGTTCATCTTAAAGGTTGAGCAATATTTCAAAAATTAAGTCATGTAACTGATTGGATCCAATCCACTGAATTGTGAGTTTTGGATTATGTGGATCATTGTTGGTTTAATTTTAAAGTTGTTTGCTACTACTATTGGCCTAATAATTGGATTTTAATCACTTTGGACATTAGGACTCATAAAATCTCTCATAGTTCTTTGGCCATCTGCCCATTTTGCATTACTCGCTCAACTGGGGATGGGTCTTTTTCCTCTTCTCCTCCCTTCATTTTGTTACTATTCTATCTCATCCTTCTACGAACTATCCTCTTAAGCTCTAAACCAAGTGGTATTAACTAAGCTCCTCGTCTTCTTGCACAATGTGTTATGTGCATGCACTACTCAAATCCTTAAAAAACCACACAAACAATCATTAAAAGAAAGTCTAAATCAAACAACACAAAATTCTCAACAAAATTAATTTTGGAAATCCCCGGTAATGGCACTAAAAACTTTATGTGTAATCCATAAGTATATGGAATCGTATAAGTAGTAATTAAATATCAATCCCACAGAGATTGCAAATTGACTATTGTAATACTAATTGTGCTTTGTTTGTTTAAATAACAAAAAATGGTGTTTTGAAATTAACTAAAATTAAATAAAAGAAATCTAAATTAATTAACAATCAATCTAAAGAGCTAGGGTTCTTATTATTAATTCAACTATTTATTAAGATCAATTAGTACCTAAGTCATACCTAACCTTAACGCAATTTGAAGGCATCTAAGGAATCCTAGGTTTTCCTCTTAGAAAAACCCACAATTAACTAAGTAGATTAACATCTTAGATTTATAGCTCTCATTTACTAAATTTTTTTAACCATCTTTAAAGCTCGACCCTTAATCAATATTTGTTACTTTAATGTCTCTCAACTAAAAAAGCACCTAATAGTTTATTGTTTATATCCAATGAAACCTATTTCTCAATCAAGTTTCATTGTTCATATTCAATCAAAGGGTGATTAATCCTATGAAGACATTAAGTTCAACAACAACTAATGGATTTAGATTAATGGCTTAGGTTTAATTGTAATATTCACATGGTTGAATTGAAATAAGAACCCTAATAAAGAACTTAACTACTCATGTTAATAACAAAAGATTAAGAAGAAGAATAGATGAAAATAAACATCATTATTAATCCAAAATATAAATGAATAATAATAAATGTTTAGAAGAACCCCCTTGTAATAGAGGGCTTATTGTTCTTCAATCCTTTTACTCAATCTCAAAACCAATATGAACAAGCACAAGTCTTTGTGGTTTCTTAGAAAAATGATATAAAGAAAAAATGTAATGTAAATTTAGAAAAATGACATCCCATTTTGTTTTTGGAGGCTACATATACATAAAACCTTAACCTCTAGCCTTTTGATTCGTTTCCTTTTAAATCTCCATCAAATTCCTGGGAATCAACTCTTTAAATTCAAAATTTAAAATGCTATCAATAGGGCACATGTCCGTGCACCAGTCTTCTCCCTTGATTTAAGGAAATCAGCCTTGAATGCTCCTTTGTATGGTCCTTTAACTCTTTCAGAATGTTTATAAGCTCCATGCATCAGAATGTTTATAAGCTCCATGCATCTTTCCTTTATTATTCTTTGAAACCTACATGCACAAAAATAACCAAAAATAGTAAAAATAAACATAAACACAAACCATGCACACATTCATGCAAACTAAATAAAAACTCAAAAAAAGAAACATAAATGCAACTGAAATTTCATCTAATCCTAACACATTAAGTGCTCAAATAATGCAATTCTCATACTCAATATATTTCCCTTACAGCCATGGATTATAGGAATTGCAGCTGCATTCTCTTCTCTTCTGTTAGTCATGTCTTTCAATTCATTGAAGATTTACAAAATACCTAAGCAGTTGGTAAATTTTAAGATGAACAATGTAACAATAGAGTAATCAACAATGGTTTTAATTTTGTTTATATATATGTATATATGAAAGATTTGAGAATTTTCTTCTGAATCATTAAGGGATAATTGTTATTTCCCCTTGTGTTTTGGCATATTACATAACTTCGTCCCTGACATTCTAAAGATACATTTATTCATCCTTGTATTTTGATGAAATAAACTCATTCATCATTCTATAAGGATTTTTTTATAGTCAACCATAAAAAAAGAGGTCAAATTGAAAAAAAGAAAAAGAAAAAGAAAAGTCAAAAGTACCCCCTCCATTAAAGTTAGAAGAACATTTACTCTTCAAAAGTTCTATGTGTCTCTTCCTACATTTTAAAAGAAAAATCATTGCCATATTGGTTTTGATGCATAAAAGCATCATCTTCTTTCATGACATCATTACTCTTTATAACCTTTATCTCATTCTTTTCAATTCTCATTTCACCAGCCACTGGATTTTGCAATCTTACAGATCCTGAAGTTCATTTCATAAGAATCCTAGTAGTATCATCATTTCTTCCATTGATAAATAAATCACCCTTGTTTTTGTATCTAAGCATAAGTTATTTTGGGTACAAGAGGATTCTGAGTCTAATCCCTTTGTTCTTATTGCTACATTGCCATTTTGAAATTCATTATCATCTCTTTTCAAGTCACCAAAGACATTTAATTAAGCAGAACCATTTTCATCTATGCTATCTTCATATCTTCACCTCTCATTTTTTATCACTCCCCATCACCACCTGCACCTAATAGATTGTCACGACCTAAACCGAGGCTATGACTGGCTCTAGAGAACGGGAATTCTTTCGAATCCGGAACTCGTAGCAAGCCTTAAAAGAATAAAAATATGCAATAAAATAAATAAATATGCATCAAAATTTAAATCTCAAATCCATATGATAAAATAAATTTCTTATATCATAAAATTAAATATTTTAGTACAACATTCAGAGACAGACCTCTCTGAATTAAAATCAACATACATAAATACAGAGTACAACTCCCGACTAATACAAACACAACTACTGCAGTTTCTAAAGTACAATATAAAACTAAGTAAATGATTTACATAATAGAGCCAGGGCGAAAGAAATTCGGCGGATAGGCCTACTGCTGAGGTCTGAATAAGAAGACTCTCTTGTAAAAATATCAACTGAGAGGAGTCAGACCTAATTGAGTGAATTGTTATAATATTTATACATGCATCTCCTATATGAAAAATGCAAGCAATCATATGTATATAATAAATATATATATGCAAGTAATTCATACAAATGCTAAAAATCACTTTATTTCATGATACTGAAAGATATAAGTTTTGAAGGATCAAATACAATCCTAAATGATCGCAACCTCATTTAATAATAGAAATCACTCTAGATATATTGGCTCACTTAATTCCAAATAAATTCACTTAATCCATCTGGACAGTAGACTGGCCTCAAGACACTAAGTCAACTGAGCTCCAACAATCTGATTGTCAGTGTGATTAGCCCTGAGACACTAGGTCAACCGAGCTCCAGCAATCACACCCTCAATCACATCAATCTCAAACATATCAATCATGCCATATTTTCCTCAAATAAGTTAGTAATTTAACCCTATGATCTATCGCACCAATACGTACTCAGTCCTAGTGTTGCCCACTAGGTAGCACATTCTATCGATATTCTTCATTTTGAAAATAAACCATTCAATTGAAAATAAATAATGTAAAATGACATTCAAAATGATAGAATATACCGTATATATACTAGAAATATACCTAAAATAAACTAAGTATATTTTAAGTATATTTATGTCAGATAGGTTCAAATCAATCATACAATATACTAAAATAAACCATTAATATACTAAAACATGCTAGGTATATTTATTGAAGATAAAACATACATTTATTTAGAAATATATTAAAAGTATACTAAAAATATACCTAAAATATACTAATCATTTATTAAAGCAATTTATGAATATATTCAATTAAAACATGTATTTCTAAAATATGCAACCTAAATGCAATGTATATATAGAATAACAACTCACAGGTGTGCGTTCCTCGAGACTAGTCTGACGGACCCAATCCGCTAGGCCTCGATCTCGGTGCAGCTAAACAAATAAAATGATCACGAAAATCAAAATACATCTAACTTAACTTCTAAAGACTCGATATAGAATTACAAAATATAGACAGATACAGAATTGATTTGATATCACGTTTTATGAGAATTCTATCAAAAATTCGACAGAACCTTCTCTATAAAATGGACATCTCTTTATTAAAAAGTAGAGCCGGTCCTACAAGAAAAATACACTTCTAAACCAGAATTCACACAAATCCTTGATTGGGATCTCAAACTACAAAAATTCCTCAACCGAAGTCCACAATTCACCAAAATTCAAATAATACAATAAAATACATTAAAAATCAATAAATACCATAAATACCCTCAAAATATAAAAATATAGTATATTTAACATTAAAACACCAAAATAATTATTTTCCCAATATTTACTTAAAAATCCTAAATAATAATATAATATTATTAAAATCAAATTTTCTTGATAATTCAATATAATTTAATAAAAACTCACTTTACTAATCTAAATAGCTTAATTAGTCCAAATACATATAAAAAATTACTAAAAATCCATTTTATTACAAAAATAGTAAATAATTTGTAAAAAAATCATTTTTATACCTCAAATAATATTAAAACCAATTAAACATAATATTTAACTAAAATTATCACCAAATTACACAATTAACCCTAATATTCAAAAATTACACATTATATAGTAATATTACTCAAAAAGTCAATAAAAATTATATAATTACACAAAAATTATTTCTCAACATATATCTCCTTATTATCAACAAAAACATATAATTAACCAATAATTTCAACCAAAATATATATTTAACTTAATTTTTCAAAATTGACATAAACTAAAAATAATTATAAAAATTACATAAAAATCACAAAAATTATAAACTCAACTCAAAAATTAATAAAAATTAATAATAACACCAAAAATCACAAATTTATAATTTTAATAATTAATTTACGAAAATTAATAAAATAATAATAAAATATTCAAAAATTTTCAAAAATCAAAATAAATTCCAAAAATCACACAAAAATTCATGGAGGTAGATTAAGCTACTAGAATCAACATTTGTAAAGGAACTTTGTGTGAATCAACCATTAACAAGCTAAAAAAAATCAAAACCCTGAGTGAACCGAAATCTAAAAATCGTTCAATACCCAATCAAATCGAGTTTTTAAGCTAAAAGGAGCTTGGATTCACACTCACCGACAAGAGAGGAAGAGAACAAGACCAGCGGTGAAGAAAACAGTGACCGAAAACGTTAGGAACGACGGAGAGAAGAGTTTCGGTTTCTCTTTATTGCCGGCAATTTGCATCTCGTCGGAAAAGAAGGAGGAGGCGGTGGAAGGCAACTGGAGCTGCTGGAAGGCCGAACAGCACATTGATGGTGAAGGAACAAGCGGTAAAGGGTGGAGGGGAAGGGAGGGCTTCGGTGGTTTTCGGGTAGGTAGGTATATGTGCATGTGTTTTGTATTTATATGAATGTATGTATATATTATATAATTAAATAAACTTTATTTAATAATAATATAATATATAACTTAAATGTAGACCACATATAACACACACACACAAATATATATATATATATATATATATATATTCACACGCATAAAATAATAATAATCCCTAATTATTATAATATGTAACACATAAAATAATACAATTAATAAAATAATTAGGAAAATTAATAAAATAGAATAAAAATATTAAAATAATCTTGCAAATCAAACGAATCAAAATATTATTTTTACCTAGGAAATTTATTTAAACGTAGAATAATAATAATTAATCGAAAAATAGTAAAATAAAATAAAATAATCAAATTTAACTTTAAATTTTATTAACACTGCATATTCCATTTTAAAATAAAATAATTTAAAAATATAGGTTGTTACATAGACCACCGGTACCTCTACCATCCAATATCAACAAACACCATCACTTGCCATCACCCACTGCCACCATTCAAAACCAACAAACACCACCCATAACCATGGACACTGACATCACTCACCGCCACCACCATCAATATCACCAATGGACACTACAATCACCACTCATCGCAATCGCCATCGCCACCACAACACCTCCAAACATTACCACCTAATACCACCATTAACATAATTAAAATCATCACATTCAATAAAATAAAAAATAATAATATATAAAATTAAGAAATTAACATAAACTTGGGCGAGATTTTCGGTTTTGCTAAGTTCTTTAACAAATTCGAAGCTGTGAGGGAGTGAAGGGTGGGACAGTAAAGGGAACATTAATGTTTTGATGTTTGGGTGAGCGGCAAGAAGTAGAGAAAGAGTTGGGAGGTTTTTAGGTTTGCTAAGATGGTGATAGTTAGGCTATGGGGGGAGAGTTGGTGGGTTAGGTCTACTAGTACGTGTAGTGGTTTCTTGGTTTCGGCAGCGATGGCAATGCCAGTAAGGTATGGTAGCATTGGTGTTGGTGTTGGTGTTGGATGATGGGGGTAGGAGACGAAAATTGAGCAAGAGTTCTTTCTGGATTAAGGGAAATTAATAAAAGGGTTATTTTAGTCTTCTTATAGTCATTTAACTTTTAATTAACAAAAAAATTAACAAAAGGATTTTTTAATTTAATTAACCAAAATACAAGAACCAATAATTATATTTTTAGAATGTCATGGACGAAGTTGTGTAATATGCCAAAATACAGAAAAAATAGCAATTATCCCAATCATTAATGCAAAGTTTCACATCAAAATCAAACCAAGATTTGCCAGAAATTCTAACTAGCATTTAGCATCTATAGATTACATTATTACTTCCATTTTTTCATTCACTTTTTTCTTATTCTTGGATCAAGCCTATGCAAGATACACCAAAATGTTTGACACATTTGTTTGGTCCAAACATTAATGCCAAATCAACTCTTACATCTTTGAATACACTATTGTTTTCAACGTTAATTGAGTGTCGCTGTCTGCTACCACTGAACGCTGCTTTTGCAGATTTGCATTGGCTTTGAAGAGGATTTGATGCACATCATTAAAGTGAGGCCTTGTTGCATTTCTTGTATCATTGATCCATTGCTGAACTTTCCTGTATGGACCAAGTATTCTATTGCGATCCTCCTCATCCAGTATCTAAATCTGAAAGTAAAAATTTTATAATAGCATCAAACTTATACCTTAGCGATTAACATCTTTAATTTACAAAGGGATGCTGAGTTAAAAAAAAAAAAGACTAATTGTAGCAATAAAAGTGATAGAAAATTTAAATACTAAATCTGATCTACATACCTCCAGTTGCATTATTTCACATACTTAAATCAGCTATGGAAGGCAGATTGCTGCCTAGTAAAAATCGCCCATTCCCCTTGAGCCAAAAGTTTTCTATCTTTGATAGGGATGCATATAAAACTTTCTTAGCTTCAGCTGCAGCTTTAGGATTCAGGGGTAAGCCAAGTGCAGGTGCCAGTGTAGTATTCAGAACATGTCCATCTGAGGGAATCAAATTCAAAACACTACCTCATTATCAAAGGGAAAATTTAACAAAATGCACTGATAGAACCTAAAATATATACTCAGAAAATAAAATAACTTCTACGGAAAATGTCAACACTGGGTAGATGCTGCTTATCACCACTTGCAATAAGTCATTCATGACGATTAGACAGGAAACAAGTAAACAAGACCTTCAAATACAAGTTACCTAAACAAAAACAGGGCAAATGAAATAAGAACAAAGAATTAATGCCAAATTATTTATGTGTATTTTCCAAATTATAAACATGTGAAGAAAAACAAAATGAAGATAAATATTTATTTTCCAATATAACAGTCTCAAAGCAAATGAAGTATTTGTACTTACCTGCACCACTGCACAAATTGGAATGATGCCAATCTAGTACCGAGTGAATCTTGGCTCTCTTGTATAGATCAGCTGGATACCTTAAAAGTGAAAGTGAAAAATTGTTAGTGCTAAGCTGCATCATTAAATCTAGAAAGTAATACAGTCATACAGTACACAATTTAATTCTGTAAATATGTTATGCTTCCGCTCATTAAGCAACATAAATGATCATCCACGCTACAGGAATATAAGCATGTGGGTTTAGCATGCATAGCAACTATATTCTTCTAATATAGCTAAGCAGCTGAAGTGGATGTAATGCAACTACAGGACAGGCCTGATATCCAAATTGATTTTGTGTAAGTTCATTGATCTTCATTTGTATGTTTACTGATGATGAAATGAATATGTAGGTGAAGATCAATAAGCATGCTACAAGTTCATTAACCTTCACTTGTTCATTTATTTTCACCTGCAAGTTTATTCAACTTCACCTACAAATTCATTTTCATTCGCAATTAAAAATTACATTTGAAATACATATTATTTTTATTAACGTTAGTGTTTGTTACAGGTACTTCATTGCAGCAATTTTTTTTATTGCAATCTTATTTGGCAGTAATTTTTGTCTTTCTTGGTTCCAGGTTAACTTAAGCGGTTTATTATTGCAGTAAATCTTCTTGGTTTTCGTTCCATGACTGTTCCTATGAGCTGCAGTTACCAAAAAAAATTGTTGCATGAAATGCTCCACTTAACCTTAGGTTCTTACTTCTTACAAATTTTGTTGAGAAAATGTAGATTAGATAAGGTTAAAATGTTCAATTTTCAGGTTGGTTATGATAAACAAGGCCTTCCAATTGGTTTGCAAATAATGGGTCATCCATCAGCAGAAGCCACGATTTTGCGTTTAGCTGTTGCGGTAGAGTTATGGCTTCTTTTCACCTGCATTCACCATGGAACTGATGCCTCAGCTGCATAATCTGATCTTTTGTGTTTCAAGAACTATGTGCAGAGCCTAAGAAGCAGCCTGCATCATTTTATGATGTTTTAAAGACAACTTGAATTTCTCTGTTTTATGAATGATTACAATCTCAACTTCTGTCAACGACGATCATGGATCGAAGCTCACAATTTGTAAAGCTGCAACTTGCTGGTGTACACAATACAGGGAAATTGGGGATTTAAAATTTTCGAAACCATACCAAACTTTTGAGATTTTAAAAATAAAATCTCTAATACTATTATCAAATTTAAAAAATATCATACTGGTACCATCCCATTTTTCATGACAGTTCGGTAAGGTGTTTTAATTTTTTTGGAACGGATCAATATAATTCGGTTTAAAATAAAGATCTGCAGATTTACATTATATACAAATTTATATTATTAAATGAGTTTATATTTAATACTAAAAAATAATAATGTATTAATTTTTGTAATTAACATGGTCTAAACTATTGTTGACAAAAAAAAATATAAACCGTTAAAAAAGCATTATAGTTATATGTTTACACAGTATTATAGTTAAAAACTATTAAAAAAATACAATATAAACCATAAAAATAAAAAACTCTACAAATCATTATAGTTATATGTTTCCTCAAATGGCTTTCGTTTTCACTATTTATTTTAATGAAAACATCGCAGTTTTGGATAAAATTACATCATTTTCATTATCTATTATTTAATTCATTAATTTTAAATAATATTAAGATTAGGTTAGGTTAGATACTAAATATAATAATTAATAAATTATGAAATATAACAATAACAATATATTTTAATTAATAAATTATAAAATTTGAATCATATATTTTTATTTTCATATTTTTAGTTCAAATTGAAATATAATGGGTATTGCACATTTTTATTCCTCGTTGATAATAATAATAGTTTTCTTATTTTTCATATTTTAAGTTTAGATTGTATTGTAATGGACATTGTACATTCTTATTTATTAGTTGAATTATTTGAAATTATACAATTTGATTTTTTTTTTCTTTTCATATTTTAAGTTCAACTTGTAATATGATAAATATATTAAATTTTTATTTATCAATTGAATAATAATAATAATAGCAGCAGCAGGATTTATAATAGTAGTAGTAGTCATGATTAATGATAATGAAAATAATAAAAATACTTTATTAACAATTTATTTATTTTATTTTTAATACAAAACATATTAATTCTTATCATATATTATTATACATATGTTACTTAGTAATAATATATTACTTGATATTATAATGAACAATATATAATTAATTTTACAATTATTTATTAATATTTATACATTATTTATTAAATTAAAATTTAGTATTATATTTGGTATGATTTCGGTACAGTTCTCGATTCAATTTTTTTTGTAAATCTCCAGTACCATACCAATAATCATAAAATTTAATTCGACTTAATTTAAAATTAAAATTATTCAATTCGATACAGTTTTAATATTTTTCAATTCGTAATTTTAATTTAATTTAATATTTTTTTCATTACGTGTTCAGCTCTAGCTGCAAGTACATGTAATATCATTGTTTTGCTTTACAGTGGATAGATAAGGAATAAAAAATTGAATTTCATACTGAATTATTGTAAAACCTGTAGACTAAGAGAAATCACAGGAGAAGAAGAAGAAAAGAAATGTTAAAAAAAAATCATGTAGTGTTTAAAAAAAAACACACATCTATAATAAATTTTGATCCATAATAGTGAAAGGCTATTAATATTCATTCTGCAGAAACAACTTTACTCTCTGCAATTTCCGAAACTTTTCTTATTATATATTCTTGATCCTGGCTTTTTCAACTTTCAAGTGTAGTAACACTCCTATTAGATTCATTTCTAATAGGTTAAAAGGGGTAGAATTTGTTTGAAGGAGTAGTTTAATTTATATTTTAAAATCAAAATCAAAATGAAAGAGAATAAAAAATGTGATGAAAATTTTAATAAAGTGTTTGGTTTATAAGAGAATCAAAATTAGAACCAATTTTATTTATATATAAAAATATATTAAATATTAATTATTATAAATTTATATATTTTATTTCTTTATTTCAAAAAATATTATATTTTATAAATTTTAATAATATATGACAACATTTAAAAATGTAATTAATTTATAATTAATTTGACTTAATTTTATGAAAATGAAAAATCATTTTTTACCTCTATAAAGAAAATGAGTGATTCTCACTGAAAGAAAAATTTTATTCTCATTTTAATATAAAATTTTAATGAACCAAACATTAGGTTTTGAAATCACTATTTTAAATTCTGATTCTTACTCTTATTTTTTATGAAACAAATGACTCCTTAGTATTATTGTTACTCTATCTAACAATAAATTACTTGTGCATTATTTTTTAACTTTTATTATTATGGTAAATGACTCACAAAACTCGTTTAAATAAATTAAAAATATTTAGCCAAGTTAATTAGGCAAACAATGATGAAAGAAAAAAGATGTACATAGAGAACACACCAAATATATATATATATATATATATATATATATATATATATATATATATATATTGGTCAGAACACACCAAATATTCGTAAGTTATAAAAAGAAAAGCCTAATAATTAAGTTATAGTGATTAAACCAATTGTATCAGAATGTAGTAATTAAAGAAGTTGTTACACACTTATACCACCTGATGTGCAGAAAGAGCCAAAGTGGCAAGCTTGGCCTATATTAATTGCATAAATATTATCAAAGTTTATGTCATTTTATGAAAAGTGATGGGTCCACGGTACATGCTAAGTTAATAATAGGGAAAAGAGTTAAATTGGATTGGCCATTTATATATTTTTTTTTCATATGGACCCTAATATTTTAAAAGTAGCCCAATTATAACCCTCCGTCACCAGCAGAGTTAAAAAAATATATATGTACCGTTAAATGGTGTCACATGGCGTTGGGACCTACTCATCCCCTATTTTCTTCCTTCCATATAGCGTTAAAAAAAACCCCAAACGGGGTCTTCTTCTTGGCTCCCCTCCAATTTCTGCTTCTTCCAATTCTTCTCGCTCTTCTTCTTGGCTTTTGAAATCATCTTCACCCTTCAGCTTTCTTGCAAGATCATTGTTGATGTTAAAAGCTTCTGCTAAAATTTGCTCGTCCATGCCAAAAAGGACATTGTCTCCTTTCTTCTACTGATCTCGCTTTGGCTTTGGACTGTTCTTCGGTGTGAAAATCTACCTTTCTGGCTCTGTATTTGGTGACTGGGGACGAATGGGTTCGGGTTCGAGTGTTGGTTCTGGTTCTGGTTCTGGTTCTGGTTCTGGTTCGTTGTGCTTGTGGCTAGAAGACGAAGAAGAAAGCGAAGCAGAACTTTAACTGAGAAGGAAGAAATATTTCGGCATGGCAGCAGTGACCCAGGAAGTGTTTTCTCTTCCATTCACTAGGAAACTGCTTAATTGCCATGTATTTAAAATTGGGTGCTTATTAGAACCTTTTGTTCAGACCTCGTTGATTTCTTTTTACAGTAAATGTGTTTTAATTGATGATGCGCATTAAGTGTTTGATGAAAATCTTGTGTTTTAATTGATGATGCACATAAGGTGTTCGATGAAAATCTGAGCAAGGTTTTAGTGTTGATTATCACAGATTTCTTATCGTTGGTTGGGATTTGTTTCTGCACGTTAATTCTTTACCAACCAGTTTCTTATTTGCCTATCACAAATTTCTTCTTTTAACTATCTTTTTAATGATCAAAACTTCAAAAGCTTTGTTCCAAAATAGAAAAACTTTTTCTCAAGACTTCATTGTTTCTGTGTTTGCTTAACAACTGCGTCCTGCTATTACATTTTTCATAAAGTCTATCTCTGGAGGGCAATCATTTGCAGAGATGTTGTTTGGTGAATTTAAGGACCATTCTCCTACAGCAAAGGAATCATTGTTAATGATGTACCAGGAAAAGGGTTGATAACTTAGAATGCAATGATAAATGGCTATGCCCAAAATGGTCTTGCTACTGATGTGTTGGACCTTTGTAGGGAGATAAAATCATATGGGGTTTCTCCTGATCCTGTAACACTTGTTGGGGTTCTTTCATCTTGTGCTCATCTTGGTGCGCAAGTTGTTGGCAGGGAGATAGAGAAGAGAATCACCAGAGCTAGCCACATAAATGACGACAACGGCGGGTTTCTTGGACTCTATTTCTTGAACCGATGGAGACGGCAGCAGCGGTGGCAGTGGTGATGGTGAAGATGAGGAGATGTTTTTCCGTTTTGTAGAAGAGACGATATCCTGGAGATGTTTCATGCAAGTTTTTGGTCCAGTCATCAACTGAAGTGGGCCCCACCATGCCACATGAGCAATTTTTAACGGCAGTTTGGGTTGCTGTAAGTGGAAAGTCATATTTGAACCACTTTTAAAACATTAGGGACCATATGGGAACCAAAAAAAACATAAATGACCAATATAAGATTTGACCTAAAGTTGAGGGTCCAATTTAACCTGTTTCCCTTAATAATATTATGAGTTAAAAAAATAAAAAATAGATTCTCTTATATAAAAGTTAAAAATTATATTTGGCAATAATTGCCAAAAGGTCCCTCAAATTGTCATAATATTATAATACGTTTATTTTTCTTATTAGGCTATTATGATTATTATTTTATTATTTTTATTTAATAGAAAGTTTAGATGATTAAACATCACAGAGATGATAATAAATATTTTCTTTCAAATCAATTAAAATTAATTATATAATTTAACAATTTATATGTTTATATGTTTATAATTTTCTAAAAATTAAAAAAAATTGATATAATTTTTATTTTTAATACATACTTGTATTTTTTTAAAAAAATAAAATTTTCATTAGTTAAAATTTACAAATGCATCTGTATGAAACAAAATCTCACTCAAATATAAAAAAAACTTCGTTGCAATTTTTTTAATTGCGTTAGACAAAATTTTTTATTACAACTTAGCGATACACTCAACTCAGTCACAACTTTAATAAGCTATAATTGACTTTTTAGTCTTTAATCAAATATAATAGTTTATATTGTCCAACCGTTGGAATTAGTTGTTGTTTTTACTTAAGATATGTTTTGAGTTTGAATCCTTATAAGCTGAATACTAATGGTTTAGATTAAAAAAATGAAATAAAGTAAAAAAAAATGAATAATAAAAGACTACTATTGATCTAAGAAATAATTGACAACACTTACAGTAAAAGTTTTGGATTAAAAAAAAAAAGAAGAAAAGTTTGAAATATATATTTTTTATGCCTTTAGTATCCGATAACTATGAAGGTTCTAATAATTTCAAGGCTTGAGCCATTTATTCTTTTTATATATAAACGAATATAAATTCTTTGTCATTTAGAATAAAATTAGTCGTAAATCCGTACATTGCACGGACTACTTCTCAGTTATCTTGCATATTTTACATATAATAATTTTAATATTTAGAAAATAATTTTGTATAAAAGAATAATCATCACAAATTAAGTATAGGATGATGAATGCTTTTTTGATCGTGACTTGTTGACATTTCATAAACAAATAAATATATAAAGAAGACAAATATTAATTACCTAATAAGGTAACATATGAAAATATGTTACTTTTTGGATGCTTTGAATTTTGGTCTTATTCCTACATTAAAATCCACTAATCAAAGTAAATGGATGAGGTTGATATAATTTAATGGAAAAAAATACTAATTTTGATGACATATGATATCATTGTTTTAATTAGACTATAATATAATAGTTTAGATTTAATATGATTCTATCTCTGATTTTAAACTTTAAAAAAAGTTTATATTGCAATCAAATAGGTAATTTTAAAAAAATTTTAAGAAAAAATTAGAATTTTTAAAAATATTACACATAAAACTTACAAAGTGATTACTCAAATATAAGATAGATATGCATTATTGTTTTTAACTGGTTGAAATAGTTAATTTTTCACCATAATAGGTAAGAATAAAGAGATAGAATTTAAACTTTATTGTCCACATCTGAATATACATTTTGTCAATTTAACTACTCATATGATAATACATTTTTTTTTTTGAACAACTCATACAAATGATTAAATTCTCAACACTATAAGGGGCAAGGGTATGAACTCTACTCTCCTCATTTGAATGTCTACACCTTTTGCTATTTGGACTACTCGTGTAGGGTGGATAATACATTTATCTTTTAGATTATCTGGCAAAAGCTAGTCATCAAAATCGAACATATATGATTATTTACAATAGATATTTACTAAAAATGCCTAAGTTTTAGACTTATTTATTAAAATGCACCTACTTTTCGTTATTTACATTTATGCCCTACTTGGTTTCTCGCGTGTCTCTTTTTTATTTTTCATTTTCCTTTTTGCCCCTTTGTGTTTTAAGGCGGCTTATGAGCAATTTTTGAGTGGTTTTTTTTTTTGTTTTTTGTGCTATCTCTTTTTTTTTTTGAAAAATCATGCTATCTCTTCATGAATTGAAAACTTGCATTGTTGATTTTGATTGACTGTTTTTCTTTGTGTATACAAGTGTTTTTCTTTTTTCATGAATGATTAAATGGTTGAAACTCGTTTTGAAAAGAGTAAAAATATTGATGTTTTGAAGATGAATAAGTCTAAATCTGTTGAAACGAGGAAGAAGATGATTTACAGGTCTACAAAAAAGGGAGTTAAAAAGGATGGGTTTTGTGGTGGTAATGTTGGTGGTTTATCTGGTAAAATGGGTGGGTCTGGTGGTTCTACTGGTGGAAAAAGGGGTTCTAGGATTTTAGATGAGGGAGACAAGAGATTGAAGAAGAAGTCAAAAGTAGATGTTGAAGAAAAAAATACTACTGGTGATGATGGTTCTTTAAAGGTATGGTCATTTTTTTTTATTTTTTAGGTTATTTTTTGTTTCTATTCTATTTTTTATCTTCTTTTTTATTTTTTTAATTTATTTTTTTATAGGATTAGGATCCTATCATGAATAGAGATGAATATTTCTTTGTAAAGATTGACTACTCTTTATCTTATGATGTTATTGTTCATTTGAAATAAGTTTTAAATGAACATCAACTTGCTTTGTTTTGGTCTTCATGTTTTGGGTATTTTATTGATTTACCTAGTTTTGAGATGCAGTGTCAATTAATTCATTATTTATTATTGAGAGAGTTGAAATAGCCTAAGATTAATGAATTATGGTTTGGTGTTTGTGAAAAAAGATTGAAGTTCAGTATTGAAGAGTTTGCACTAATTAGTGGATTGAAATTTATAAGGGACTCTAGTAAATTGTCTATTTCGTTTGAGAAGAATAGGTTGGTTGAGAAGTATTTTGGTGGTTTGAAAAAAATCAATAAACAATATGTTCATGAGTGTTTCTTTTCAAAGCGTTGGGCTAATGATAAAGATTGTGTTAATATTGTAGTGCTATTTTTTATTGAGTTATTTTTATTTTCATCTCCCACTGATAAATTGATCAGTCGAAAGACATTGGATATTGTGGAATCTAATTTCTACAATGAATATCAATGGGGTAAAGATGTGTTTGATATGACTTTTGAGTGTTTGAAAGGGAGATTAACTAACAAAGGAAAGAAAGTTCATGATGGTTTCTTTTATAGGCTGAATGGGTTTCCTTATGTTTTACAAGCATGGTTCTATGAATGTTGCCCATTTATTTCTATCAATATTTTTTTTTTTCAATGGTGGTAAAATACCACGGATATTGAATTGGAGTTGTAATAGTACTCTTAGCTAGAAGGTGCTTATGCGGACTGTGTTATCTGAGTTAGCGAAGAAGGTATTGTTATTATTTTTTTATTTTTTTCTTATTATTTTTATTTTTGATTGATTGTTTAATTATTATTTTTCTATCAATTAAAGTTGCGAAATATTTCTCCTAATGGTGATGAAAGGAATAAGTTGATTTTGGGTGACTTTTTTAACAAAGGGAAAGGGAAGTGTGTTAATGTTGGTGTTGAGGATATTGGTGATGATTTTGTTGATCCTTCAGCATATGTTAAGTGTGATTCCTCTTCACATTTTGGTGGTAAATTTTCAACTGAATTTGAAAGAGTTATGGAGAAGCAGGAGTTTCTTTCTAAACAGTTGAATGAGTTGAAATATAATATGAAAAAGAGTTTTGAAAATGTATTTTCTTGTTTGAAAATGTTGCTGAAGAAATTTGATCTTAATGTTGATAGGGTTGGTGTTGCTGAGGTATGTTATAGTCTTTTGTAGTATATAATTTGTATAATATACGGATTTTAAATGTCATGTATACTTTTTTGAACATACATCAAAATTTTAAGGAAAGAATGGATACATCAAATGATGGAGACAATGATGATGATGATTCATATGAGAGTATTTAATTTTTTTTAAAAGAGAAAGATAAAGATGGAAATCATGATAAAGATGATGATGATTCATATGAGAGTATTTAATTTGTTTTAAAAGAGAAAGATGGAAATCATGATAAAGATGATGAAAAAGGTGGTGGAAATGTTGATCTTAGTCTTGGAGGTGATTTTTTTATTTGATTTTTTTAAGTATTTTGATTTAAAATTTATTTTGTATTTTTTTTTACTTATCAAGTACTATTGGTGGTGAAGCTAATTTTGTTACTTATGGCTCTAGTTCTGGTTCTAAGAATGAGAAATTTGTTGGTGAAAGTTCAAAAAATTATGATGGATAAAAATAGGATAATGGAGATGGTGGTGTAAAGGCAAGTGATGTTTTTGAATTTGGTTTTGGTGTTGGTGAAGTGAAAAAAGATTTTGATAAGGTATATATATATATATGTTTTATATTTTTACTTTTTGTATATGTTTGGTTTTTTTTTTCTGATCTTATTTTTAAATGTTTTTGTTTTCAGGTTGAAATGAATTTGGAAGATGAATATAGTGATATTGTTGATATGGTTAATGCTACTATAAAATTAGTTGCTAGTGCGTTTGAAACTGCTGTATGTTATTTTTGTATTTTATTTTTTTTATATGTTTTGTCTTTTTTTGTTTCTTTTGAAAGTTTTTTTAAAGTGTTATATTTTTTGTATTATGGTGATGTTTTTGGGTTTTTTTTAAATGATTTTGTTGTATTATATGTTATTTATATTTTAGTTTTTTTTGTTGATGTTTGGTTTCTTTTTGGTTTTTTTTCTTACTTTTCTATAAATTGTTGATTTTAGGATGAGAATGTTGTTGATGATGATAATGACAATTTTGTTAGTCTTGTACTCAAGAAAAGGCAAGTCAAACTTGTAACTTTTTTTAAGTCTCCATATTTGAATAAGTTCGATTCAACCGACGACTCTATAAAGGGAAGTAAGAGTTATATGGATTTTACTATAATGAAAGGAATTGGTCTTTTGAGTTTGAAGATTAAGGAGCCTTTAAAATTTGAAACTTAGAGAGAGTTTGATTTGTGGCTTGAAGTTGGTTTGAAGAAAAAGAACAAGTATGTTTTTTTTAATTTAAAATTTATGTTTGATTTATTTTTGTTATTTTTTCTTTTATTTTTATAGTTATTATTATTTTGTTTTGTAGGAAAAAGGTGTGTGCTAATGATGATGATATCTTTTCTCCTGGTTTAAAACTTGAAGTTACTATTATTTCAAGGAAAAGTTGGTTTCACACTTTGAATTATTGTGGTCTTTCTCTCATATCTTATGTAAGTTTGATTTCTTATTTATTTTTTAAAATTTTTGTAGTATAAATTTTAGTTTATTTTAAAAAAATTTAAATTATTTTTTATTTAAGTTATAGTATCATAAACAGAAAATATACTAAACATATACTCTTTTTAAGTAGTACTTTTGTTATTTTATGAATATTTTATATTGTTTTATGATTTTATTTTATCTTTTTTTTCTTCTAGCATATTGATGTGTTGTTTTATTATCTAAGGAAGAATGGAAAAATCTATCCTAAAAGTTGTTTGAAGTTTACAACACGTGATAATTTGTTTAATCAAAGGATTCAAGCTTTATATGCTAAATATCTAAGTAAACAGAAAGATGCTTCACTTGTTTGTATTGATCATTGTGTTTCTGAAAACATGCTTGGGTATTTTTTCTTCTGTAACAAGCCATGGTTTGAAGTTGATCATATTTTGCTTCCTATTAACATTGTGAAACAAAATCATTGGATTCTGGCACATTTAAGTTTCAAAGACAGGTGTTTTTATGTTTATGATTTTATAAGAGGACCAATTCATGATCGTGTGGTATCAAAGGTTATGGATTGCTACAGTGTACTTCTACCTTTTTTTTTAGATGTTATTGATTTCTGGTCTAAGTGTGCTAATGTTAATGTTACTGGTGGACCATATTCTTTGAAGAAATTGACTGATCCATTTAGTGTTTCTTGGGTTGATAAAATTCCTTGTCAGGAAAGCAAGTGAGTATATTGTTTTATCTTTTTATTTTATTTTTTTCTGTATTGTATTGATTATGGTGCATTCGTTGTTTCATTTGCTGAGTTTTTATTGCATGATTTGGAGATTCCTAAAGAGTTTAACATTGAAGATGTGAGAATTCGCTATGCTATTAATTTTTTTTCTTATGGGAGGTGGAAGGAATCAAGTGATTTTGAAAGTGATTTTGACTGTTAAGGAAGGTTAAAACCAAAGGACAAAGGCAAAGGAAAGGAAAAGTAGTTTGATTATAGGTTTTATTAGGTTTAATTGTTGTTTAGAATATATAAATATCTAGAATGTTTGAAGGATTTTAATATTTGGTGATTTTTAGTTTGTTGGATGTTTGGTTAAGTATTATAATGTTTTAAGGAAAAAATGTTTAATCATAGGTTTTTTGGATATTTGTGAATGTCTTAAAGATTTGAATATTACATTTGAATATTAATATGTTATTGTCTTATAATTATTATTTTTGTTAAAGTTATGTTGTATAAGAAACGTATCATATACCAAACAGATATTGATCATATACCATAATATATTATACATTTATCTTTTCATGTATTTTTTGTTCATTTTTTTATGATTAGGCTTTTAAGTGTTTTGATATATTTAATAATATTTTTTAATGCATACACTTTTTAGAATTAATTTATTTATTGAGTAATTTTTGCTTTTACAATGTTTTGAAATCGTATCATATACTAAATATATATGAAAAAGAAATTGATCATATTCAAAATTGAGTAATTTTGCTTTTACAATGTTTTGAAAATGTATTATATACTAAATATATACGGAAAAGAAACCAATCCTATTCAAAATTTTGTAATTTTGTTGTTAAAGTGTTTTGAAATCGTATCATATACTAAATATATACTGAAAAGAAATCAATCATATTTAAAAAAAAATTGCACTTGAACTTAAAAAAAACTGAAGCTGAAAATACATTGGATATCTAAATAATATTTTTTAATATAGTATTTTATTTTTCTTGATTAATTTGAATAAGAATGTAAAAAAATGTTTCATACACTTAAACTAAAAACAAACTGCAAATAAAGTAGTACTCTCATGCTTTCTTTGGTTGATTTTTACAGGTTTTTCTGTTGTGTCTGTATATACCACATCTTCCACACCTGTTTTCATTTTTGAGTTCCCGTGGTGCTTTACATATTCTTTTTTTAGGGCTTCCAGGTTGAAATGTTCCTTGTGGAGGTAAGACAACTGTGTTCTTCACTTCATTTGGTACATTCGATATTTTTTGGCTTGGAAGTTGATACATTTTTGCTTCATATGTGGCTAGAATTTTTTAAGAGAGCTCTTGGTGTAGCTCTATCAAAACTGCTAGTGCATGCTTACATAGAAGTTAGTCAAGCTAAAATTTATTGCACGTGCATGTTCTTTCTTTGAGGTCAACTATATCTGGATTTTCATCATAAAATACATTAAACAATTCATCATTTGATATTCTGACCTGTAAATAAATTTTGGTGAATATAAAAAATTAGCATTTATTGCAGATTAAGAGTATCATATACGAAATAGAAACCAAAGGGATATAAAACTTACCTTGAGTTTCAGAGATTTAATATAGTTTTTAATGAGCTTTTAATAAGGTTTTCTTACAAGTTTTTTAAAGGTAGCTCTTGCAATATCTCTGTTTATTGAAGTCCATTCTTGTACTAATGATCTTAGGTATTCTACAAAAATTTATGACTAGAAGATCTCTTGCACATTTAATTAATGCGTTGATGGATTCAAGGATATTTGATGTCATTATGTAATATTTGTTATTCATTGAGTGCACTTTTGCCCACCTTTAGTTTCCAATGGTTTCCAAGTAGTGCTTGACATGTATATCCAGCTTTTCTATTTCTGATATATATCTCTCAAACTCTTCTATCTTATAAGACATTGCAGCTCCCATAAACAGTTCATTTATTTGAGATGTATTTTTTTTAATTTGCTTTGATGTTGTTGATGATATAAAATATGTAGAATGCATGAGATGCTTCGAGATAAATAATTTTAATTGCTGATTGAATGTTGTCATGCCTATCAGACACTATGCATAATTTTTCCCTTATCCTATATGTTTTTTTCAATTGAATGAAGAGCCATGTCCAGGATTGATCATTTTCTGAATCAGAAACAGCAAAAGCAAGTGGAAAAATTTTACCTGCTACGTATTGAATTGATGATATGAGAAGTGTTCCTCCAAATTTTAATTTGAGGAAAGTTCCATCTACAACAATAATAGGTAGACAATGCTGTCATCCTTTTATGCTTGCATAAAGTGCCATGAAAAGGTAGAGAAATGTGTTGTCTTCATTGGTTTTTTGCTCAACAATTGATCCAAGGATTGTTTCTTGTATTATATATAAGAAACTTGGCAGTAACGAATATGATTCTTCTGGTTTCCATCAAATATATTCAAAAGCTCTTTCCTTTGATGGTTATGCCTATTCTTTCTTCATATCTCTGACGATGTTAGCAGGAGTATACACCATTTTTATGTTATTGTATATTGATTTGATGCAATCTGCAATTAATATTTTTAATGTTTGATGATGATTCCCTAATTTGACTTCCAATCTGCAGTTGTGTTCGTCCATGAATTCTTGAATGAGAAACATTGTTGTTTTGTTGTAGCTTGATGCTTCCATTTTCCACATGCAATTTTCACCTAAACAATGGAGATAGTACTTTCTAGTGCATGATTTGAAGACTTGGAATTGAAAATTCTTTGAAATTGCATAGAAATGCATAACTATTTTCAACGTTTGTTTGTCTTTGTACAGTTGTCCTTGTTTGATTTTTTTTGCAATTTGTGTCACTTATTATTAATTGTAGACAAAGAGGGTTTTGGACTTAATTTTCTTCATTTTGACTGCTTTCGTTTCCATTCATTGTTGCATAATGAAGAATATCTGAAGTTGTATCTGATGTTTTTTGCTTATTGAGTGATGCTCTGAAGTTGTTATTATTGTTGGTGTAGTCTTATAAAAATTACTCAGGTTTGATTTGATGTTTCAAAGGGGATACTTTATTGTATCTGATTCAGTTGCCTTTAGTTGTATATAAAACATTAGACTTAAATCATCTTCAATTTGTAGTGCTAGATATTGTTCTTTCACATGGTAAGAAATCTCTAGACTATTTTCTTCATTTTGGATTTTGAGACTTTCAAAAATTGTCTTGATGAGTCTTTAGTAGTTGCAATTTTTCTGGATTTGTATTCTAGTGACTTGAAAATTTTTGTAAATGAAATTGTCAGTTCATTCCCCATTGTAATGAATGAATACTAATAAATTTTCCATTTTTGTAAAAAAAAAAAACATATCAGAGACCAAAAATATGCTAAATGTATACTATTTTGTTAACATGTATGCAGAATTCCTATTTGTTTTTGTGACATTGTTTTCAGTGTATATTTTTATAAAAAAAAAAAAAAAAAAAAACCAATTCTGGTTAAATGTATATCATTATATTATTTATTTTTGAATAATATACGTTTTGAAATTAATTTTTTTTATTATCATTAGAAGAAAATTGATGTTGTAATTTGAAGGGAGTATCAAAATCTAAATTATAATTTCTTTATGCTAACAATCAAAGACAAATATTATAAATTTGCTCAAATTTCAATTTTCATATGAAAAAAGATTCATTTTATTACCTAAAGAACATGAGTAGTAATAGGTAGAAATTGATGATAAAGCTTATTAAATTTTGTAAAAATTGAATATGTTTAATGAAATTATAGATATATTAGATTATTTGAATGTATTTAAATATCAAAATAAAGCATTGAATATCCAAATTGTAGCATTAGATTTGGATATCTTACCTTCAATATACGATTTTTTTCTTTCACTTGATTTATTGAATTGATGTTGGATCATATTTGAAGAACATTGTTTTGAATCTAAAGCTTTGTTGTTTTTTTGTTTGGTTTTGATGATTTTTGTGAAGAATTGAAGAATCAATTTCATTTTTCTGAAGAACGAGAAGAAGGTGAAATTGGGTTACTGCACTGATTTGAATGCGGAAGCAGGGAAGCTGGAGGAAAGGGTTGGATCACGTAGGTCATGCATCTTATGCTTATATAAGTTGTATGGAGGTAATTATTATAGGTTTTAGTGGGTATAGTAATTTATGAAAAGTGGGTGCATTTTGATGAATGGGGTTCCATTTTTGGGCATTTATATTAAAATCCCTATTTATAATGGTTTAAATATTTATATGTATAGAGAGTAATGGTTTTGATGGTGGATCAGAATAGAACCTATCAAATGGGGTTATCGTTAGATTTGATGAAACATGTCCATTTATTATAGAGAATTATTAGAGCCTCTTATCATAAGATTGTATACAATTTTTAATTTTTTTTTATCAACAGATTGTATATAATTGACCCAAAAAAAAAAAAGATTGTATCTATAAATATATCAGAATAGTGAAAATCTACTAATATTCATTCTACAGAAACAACTTTACTCTGCAATTTCTGTAACTTTTTTTATTTTGTTCTTGATCCCGGCTATTTCAACATTCAAGTAGAGTAACACTCATATTAGATTCAGTTAAGGGGATAGAATTTGTTTCGTAGTGTTCTTGATCTTGCCTTGGGCTAACTTAATTATAATTAAGGAGACGGCTCTCTATTGAAATAAAAGGTTCAAATCCTCCTCTTCTTCACCTTCTATAAAAAATAAAATTATTCATTCAATATTTTTTAGCTTTTATTATTATTATTATTATTATTGCAATTGACGCACAAAACTCGTTTAAACAAGAGATCAACTTCGAAACTCTCATGTCAACTCTCCTTCACCCGCCAATAAAAGACATTATAAATGCTACAAAAATAGTAATCAAATCAACACATAAAATACCAAAAGTTAATAATAAAAAAATTTACAAATATATATAATATTATATTAAAAAAATTGAAATATGAAAATACCACCTGATGTGCAGGAAAAGCCAAAAAGGCGAGGCAGGCCTATATTAATTGCATAAACATCATCTAAGTTCTGTCATTTTATATGAAAAGTGATGGGTCCACGCTACATGCTAAGTTAATAATACGTTTTAACATGTATAATTGTCTGTTAGATAATAGAAAAAAAAAAAATTCATCCCTGTCAGCTCAAGTGGCATATATATATATATATATATATATATAAAAACACTTAAATGTTAAGAGTAAAATTTAAAACGTTTATTTTTTCTTATTAGGCTATTATGATGATTATTTTTATTTTTTTATTTAATAGGAAAATTTAGATGATTAAACATCGTATAAATGATAATAAATATTCGCTTTCAAATTATTTAAAAATAATTATATAATTTAACAATTTATATGTTTATAATTTTTAAAAAATTAAAAAAGATTGATATCATTTTTATTTTTAATACATATTTGTATTTTTTTTTAAAAATGAATTTTTTATTAATTAAAATGTACAAATACATTTCCATGAAACAAAATCTCACTTAAATATAATTTTTTTAATTGTGTTAGACAATTTTTTTTTTTTTGTAACTTGGATATGCGACTTTAGTAAGTTATAATTCACTTTTTAGTCTTTTATATGAATTTGATAGTTTATATTGTCCAACCATTAGTATTAGATAGTAGAAAATTATTTTTTCTTAAGGTACATTTTGGATTTGAATATCAATATATATAGTTGCATTAAATCTGGATACTAGTGGTCTAGATGAGAAAAAGTAAAGAAAACAAAATAAAGCAAAAAATTAGAAATGAATAATAAAAGACTATTATTGATCTAAGAAATGATTGACAATAATTAAAATAAAAAATTTTGATAAAAAATAAAACAGAAAAGGGAAGTTTGAATTTTTTTTTTTTTATGATGCCTTCGGTTTCCAATAAATATAAAAATTATGATAATTTAGAGCTTGAGTCAATTATTATTTTTTTATATAAATTGAACTCAAAATTTTATTTAAAGGACTATAGATTTTTTGCCATTTGAAATAAAATTGGTAGAACATTTTTTTTTTCATTTGTATACATTTTTTTTAGAGTCGGTGATCAAGGAAATTCTTGGGTAATTTTGTTTTTAATATATTTTGTTTTTATTTTAGTTTTATTACTATTAGATTAAAATGTGTTCCATCATTTAATGATAATTATCAAACTTTCTAAAAAATGGCTAGAGTAGCAATTTACCCCTTGAACTATCACTTAAAGTGCAATCAACCCAAAATTAATTTTTTTGGCTTTTTCATCCTTAAAATTTTCAATTTTGGCAATTTAACCCAAATTCTAATTAAAAAAAGGAGAGTGCATTACACACTCTCATTAAAAAAAAATTATTTAGCTTAAATAATATTTATTTAAAGGTGTAATCAATGGTTACTTTAGTTTTTACAAAGTAAATTATACTTTGTTAATAATTATCATTTGATGATAAAATACTTTTTCATCTAATGGTGATTAAAATAAAGAAAAATCAAAGTAATTACAAATCAAAGTAATTATACAATTTCCCTTTATTTAATGCATTAAATTAAAAATCAATATCACATAAAAATAAAAATAAAAACTCAGTTAATAGCATCAAGCCAACCGCCTCTCCCAGCAATTGTCGCCACTGCCATGCAACTAGAACTCCAACAAGAGTTATCTCCACACATAATTCCCCTCTCCTAGCATAACCAATAGTTAAAGCAAACCAAGTCACAACATCCTTTTTTGAATAATCATCAACCACCATCGGCTCCTCTCTTAATAAACATCATTGCCACCTCTCCCCATAACCATTGCATCTTGCCTGCTACTAACCACCATTATCTTTTATCATTGCCGATCTCAATGATTGCCTCCCATTTATTTCTTTCATTTTTTTTAATTTTGTTAATTTTGATCTTGTATATTTTGGGCTTTTTTTTTTTTATGTTGGAGGTGGTTGTGGTGGCATTGATTTTGTCGAGAAGGTGATGTTCATCATGGGTCAATTATTTTAGTTTTATGGTTTACATCACATTCTTGTTTAAGTTGAGATATATTTTAGTAGTTTACATCAAATTACTTATTAAATTCTTATTGGTGGCAGTAGTGTTAATTTAAAGGTAAGTGGTGTTATTGATGACAACCACCGCTGCCTTTAATAGCAACCAGCCCGCTTTGGACAGTAACTAACCCAACTTGCCTCCTCTCACTACAACCATTTCTCATTGTTCTAGCCTACTCGTCCACTCACCAACCCAGGTGAAATAGTTCAGGGATTATTTTTATTCATTTTTCTTCTGACAATAGAAGGCATCATAATTTTCTCTGCCTAAACAGACCATTTATTCTCTATTTTATTTCTCTTTGTTTGGCTCTATTATTAAAGCATTGAGGTTGTAAACATTCAAGACGAAGTTTGATATTTCCTTGTTATTACAATCTGTTTTGTATTTTGAGCATAAGACATTTGTTTATGTTCCTCAAAGAAAAATATGAACATTATTTTTTGAAAAATCTTTTCTGAATTACAAAAAAGGAAATGGGTATCATAACTTTTCGAAAAAAAAAATTTGAATGTTTTGAGAAGTTCTTTTTTTTTCCTTCATCCTTTCTTTATTTTTGTTTAATTTTTTAGTTTAAATCAAATTTATTTCTTTAGGTTTTTACCAAATATTGAATCTTGATTAGTAGATTGGTGAAATGAGTTAGATTTTGATGGAGTTTATATGGCTTCTATTGGCTTGAAAAGCTTATAAAATGACAATGAACACATATTTTGTTTTTAATCTTTTTTATTAATTCTTATGATAAATTAAGAATTTATCTTATTAATTACATAGATATACATAACTAGGAACATTAAAAATCCTTAAATGAAATTCAAAATTAGTAAATAATTTTTTTGAAATTATAATGATAATTTACAAGAGTGAGAGAATGGGGAAATTTAATTTTTATATTTTTTAACTTGTTTTATTTGTTTGCTAATAGTTATATAGTTATATTATTTTTGAATTTGCTTCAGTTGCTCTAACAAGCAAATGTTGTTCACTCTCTCAAAATTGGGGTGAATAGCCAAAATTGACATCTTTTTGGGTGAAAAGTTAGTTTTGGGGCTAAGTGCACTTTGAATAATAGTTCAGCGGGCAAATTGCCACTTTGGCCACAAAATAATCATAGAGAGAACAAATAATTAATAATTGACAAGTGTGACAAATAATTGAAATATAAAATAAGAATTAATAATTGAGAAAAGAACAAAGAAGAAGACAAAAAAAATTTGTGGCTTCTGTTGATGAGAGAAGAGCCAATAGAATAAAAAAATCTTTTTCTCTACGTTGCCACTAACCCGCAGGTGGTGCTGCTGCTGATGTTATTGTTGTTTGGTAGTAGTATTGGTTCTTCCCCTTCTTCTCCTTCTCCGTCTCCATTATTATCAATCACAACTCTGGTCACTTTCTGCCTGCCTTTCCACGATGTCTATAGCCACTTCTCAGATCCACTAGCTTTCTCGAAATTTTCTTTGATTATTCATCGAACCGGTATGTCTCCGTCTATCTCGATTCTTCTTTTATTAATTCTTTTAATTTTTTTAGCTCTGGATTCATATTTGTTTCCAGCCAACGGAGCTCTGATTTGGGTTATTAGGGTTTTCAATATTTTTTTTGCTGTATTATTATTATTTTTTTCAAATAAAACAATAAAGAAAAAGTTTTGGTTTAAAGCTTTGATTTGGTAAGTTGACTTTGTTTCAGATCTATTCTTTAAGGTTTGATTCATTACTATGAATTCAAACTTGTGTCTGTTTTTTTTTGGGTGTCTGAGCTATAGAGGCCTCTTCTTGTTCAAGGCTTTTTTAGTGGAATTTTATTTGTGTCAGGTGAATGAAGCAGAAGAATTTCGAAGGAAGGAGCAGGAGCACTCAACGCTCCCAGGACCTGTTCGTTTCTCTTTTGACTGGTCTTATAAAAGGGTTTTATCCTCGAAACGTTGTCAGATATTTAGATTTGTTTTGAAGTTGTGTTATTATTGCTGCAAGCTTTTTTCGTTTGTAACTAAGATGGACAGGTCAGACACGTCAGGTTTTGTCAGTGGTGGACTTAGGTAGCTTGGATTTTACATTTGGTGTTGATAATTATAAGTACCTCGAGCCTGATTGTGTGTAAATTATTTTGTTAGCTGGGCCTCCTGTTTCTAGTTCAAAAGCATGGATTCAAATGGTAAGCATATGCAGTTTTCTCATAACAGCGAACATGTGAAAAATGATAACCTTGGTGACACGACTTTACGCTTGAACTTCCTCAGTTATGGAGGAACTAATATGACTGGATTTGAGTGTACTCAAAGCAATATTAAAGATAATTTCACTGATGGTCCTGATGATGGCTGTAAGTTGGTGCTTGGATTAGGTCCGACTCCAACTGCTTATTGTGATGATTGTTACAGCATAAGGCTTAACAAGACCAAAGGATCGACTCCAGGTGCTGTGTTGCATCAGGGCTTATCATCTGATGCAGATTCAATCTTACAACTTGGCCTTTCTGGAGGGACCAAGGAAGCTTTAAGTGGACTTGAATGTTCATTTGTGGTGACTGATGTTAGCTCTCCAATTCTGAACCAAATTTCGAGTGATGAGAATAGATTCTTGATTCCCGTTGTTGATGAAGGCTCCACTTCAGCAAAGAAATCTGGTGGCTACATGCCATCACTCCTTTTGGCTCCAAGAATGGATGGTGCAAAAATGTCAGTGGAGGGAGAAGAATTTCTACATTGTGGGGCAAAATCTCAGTACCATCAGCAGACACATGAAACATCTGCTACCACAGATTTCTCAGTAGGCACTATTTCTGAGCAGGCAACTACAGCCACATCTGCAGATCGCAAAACCAGCAACCCAAAGAAGTGCAAGTTCTTTGGTTGCTCAAAAGGAGCAAGGGGGGCATCAGGACTCTGTATTGGACACGGAGGTGGACAAAGATGCCAGAAGCCTGGTTGCAACAAAGGGGCTGAAAGCCGAACTGCATATTGTAAGGCCCATGGTGGAGGAAGGAGGTGTCAACACTTGGGTTGCACTAAAAGTGCTGAGGGGAAGACAGATTTTTGCATAGCCCATGGTGGTGGCAGAAGATGTGGGTTTCCAGGAGGATGCACCAAGGCTGCAAGGGGCAAGTCGGGGCTTTGCATTAAGCATGGTGGGGGGAAGAGGTGTAAGGTTGAAGGCTGCGCTCGAAGTGCAGAAGGACAGGCTGGCTTGTGCATTTCTCATGGGGGTGGACGACGTTGCCAGTACCAAGGATGTATGAAAGGTGCACAAGGAAGTACTATGTATTGCAAGGCTCATGGTGGTGGAAAGCGCTGCATATTTGCAGGATGCACCAAAGGAGCTGAAGGAAGCACACCATTGTGCAAAGGACATGGTGGAGGCAAGCGTTGCCTTTATGATGGTGGCGGTATATGTCCTAAAAGTGTTCATGGAGGAACCAATTTTTGTGTTGCGCATGGTGGTGGAAAAAGGTGTGTTGTGCCTGGCTGTACTAAGAGTGCACGAGGCCGTACTGACTGTTGCGTTAAGCATGGTGGAGGAAAGAGATGCAAATTTGCAAATTGTGGGAAGAGTGCTCAAGGTAGCACAGACTTCTGCAAGGCCCATGGTGGGGGTAAGCGATGCACTTGGGGAGAGGGTAAATGCGAGAAATTTGCTAGGGGTAAGAGTGGTCTATGTGCCGCACACAGCAGCATGGTCCAGGAGAGGGGTTCAAACAAGGGTAGTTTAATCGCAGCAGGACTTTTCCAAGGACTTGTATCAGCCACATCAAATGCAGGAAGCAGCATTGACAACAATTATTCATCATCTGGAATTAGTGCTGTATCCGATTGCACAGAATCTTTGGAAAAGCCAGCAAAAAGACAACATCTCATACCAGCACAGGTATTGGTCCCTCCATCCATGAAGTCATCATCATCTTATTCAAGTTTCTTGAATGCAGATAAGCAAGAGGAAACTAGAAATGGTTATAGTGCTGGCGCTGGCAGCAGTGGTAGGATAACAAGGTTTGATTATGGTCTTCCTGAGGGAAGGGTGCATGGAGGTGGCTTGATGTCATTGCTTGGTGGAAATCTGAAAAATGCAATAGATGGAATTTAAAACTGGAGACTTCCGTTGAGAAGTACGGTGATATTCAATGATGAAATTGTGCATATGTCAGTCTGTTTAAGTAGTTGTTGTATAGTCTGTGTTGATTGATAGGGGATTATTGTTGTACCATAACCGATTGTACTGGGAACCCCATTGTTTCTTTTTTCATTTGAACTCTTAGCTATTGAAACAAGTTCTCAGGATCATCCTTGGAACGTAGCATAAGTGGTAAAAATTGCTGTACTTGGCAAATTTGGATTCGAATTTTAGTGTAATAATTCCGTTTGTAATTTCAAATGTTCATGTTCAACCTTATGGCGTCTGGTCGCTGGAACCCTGCATTGGTTAGATTTATGTTTTAATCTTGTTTGAGTCAGAAACTGGTGAACTATCAGAACCTTGTATTTATCCAGAAATTTTTTTTAAAAAATAACTATAATTATATCAATTTAGTACATAAAATCATTTTCCTGGTATGATAAAATTAGCCATAATAATGATAACAATATCATCTAATAAAAAATTAATCGAGATACTACTACTGTGAGTGTTCCCTTTGATGACAGATCCTCCGTAAACTTTCAAAACAAGGTAAAGAGTGGACTCCTCTTGGATGCCGTAATCAGCCCCAGCTCGATCATCCTCTAATGGTTTACCACCAGAAATTAATCTCTGTTGATAAGGACGAGCTGGGGCTTTTTCCTTTTCATGAATCTTGGCTTCGATGTCGTGGATGATGTCGCTACTCTCTGCCTGGAGAGTGATGGTCTTGCCAGTGAGGGTCCTCACGAATACCTGCACATCTTTTTAAGCTATTGCTTTGCTGAGTTCTGAAATGGAATGAGGTTGAAATCAAGTAACAACAATGGAGAAGATATGAGTGAGTAATGTGAGGTTGGAATGGTGGACTGGAGGATATGCCTTATTTATTGACAAAAAATTTTCCGACTGGCATTGTGAATCCCCATCTCCTAATTGAAGATTGATTGTATTGTTTGTTTATTCCTAATGCATGCGTGATTCGTACTTCCTGGACCGACCAATATTACACAAATTTATATCCATATACTGACTACCGTGTTTTATATCCGGTATCCAACATGCACGATTTTGAATTCAAAGTCTCCCATCTAACACTCAAAAAAATTTAAATATAAATTGTATTGGTAAATTTTATTAAAAATAAATGAAAAATTCACTCCAAAAAAAATAAATTATATTATGATATCCTATGAAGATTTTAGGCTTTTTTGGTAGCATTTTTTTTAATATGTTAATAACTTTATATATATATATATATATATATATATATATATATATATATATATATATATATATTGTTCTCTATGAGTAGCATAAATGGCAAAATATATAATTATCCTATTGAATAGATCAGGAATTGAACCTCCCACTCTTTTATTTCCTCTCTTTCTAATGTTGAGATTTAATCATTTGATTTAATTGTTAAAAAAAAAAACATCATAATTTTAGATATATTATTTTACTATAATGCAGCAAATACGAGAGCCGTCACCCCAAATATCATATTATTATCATGTAAGCACATATCATATAGGAAGATAATATATTAACAATCCATTAATGTCGTGTTATATAAAAAATAATATGTCAATATCATATTAGTACTGTGTAGGTTACATGTGCATCTAAATATTTGGTGACTACAATACTATGTAGATTTGAGACCTAATAGAAAATTCAAAATAGCCTTGTAGACCAAAATTGGAGAAGGAGTCGACATTCGGATAAAAGTCAGGACACACTGTATGACAACTAAATTCTACAGAGGTTCTCATAAGCCATCATCAGAGAACGAGTTTGCAAACTAGATCTAGCCTTTTGGAATGCCCACTCAATTTTACGGTTGGCCTCTGTTTATGTTTTATATTTTATTACCTTTAATTATTCAATTATCTCCTTATTAACATGCAATAAAGATTTTTTCAAACCATTTCCACATTTTATAATTAAATTCATGTTTACACATTAGTTCAATTTCATACTTACAAACCCAACACCTACTACAAGTAATAATTTATAAACATCCATAAAAGCAATAATAAATAAATAAACACACATGCAAAGAAATGGGGGGATGAGAAATGAGTTACAACCCCTTTTACATGCAAGAGAAAGTATACAATATTGAAAATAAACCAATAATAAACTAAAGGAAAGGAAATAAACCGAGAATAAACAAAATTAAACCTAATGAAAAGGAAGGTGAACTAAAAGAACATGAATTAAGATCGAATGATTTAATTTACCCTAAAATCTTGTAATAAAAAAAGTATTAGCCTCACGAATAATTAAAAAATCATACAAAAGGGAACCAAAAAGTTAATTCATTAATCAAATTGATACAAATAGGGATAATGAACACGCAAACATTAATTAAATAAAACAATGATATAATCACATAAGTATATTGGAAATATAAAAATATATCTAAACCTTAAAACATATGAAACAAATAAGACAAAACAATATAAAAACACTTGATTCTGTCGATATGGTGACCTCCTCATCAATGAGGTGTCGCTTCTTAGTCATAGAGGCGATTTCATTTTACCTCAAGACCAAGGGGCGATGCCTCTTCGATTATCAAATAAAGCAATGAGTTTCAAATGCTTGATCCTTTATATAAAATAATTTCTCATGCAAATAACTAAATATTAATAACTATATTCATTAATTTAAATGATCATGCTATGAATATAACAAGATTCAAGTAGTAAATCTAAAACAAGTAAGTAAACTAACAAGACTTTTATAACTCTACAACTTAAGATAGAAACGAAGATTATTACTAATTTTGAAGCTTGTATTCCAAAATAGATGGCCCTCAAAAGTTGTTTTTGGACCAAAGCTTCACTTAAATACAAGATTTCCTCCTTCTTCCTTCAAGAAAATGGATCTTCTAGCTAACTTTTTCTGTTTTTTCTTAAGAACATCCCCTCTTCTCTTTTAAAGCTCATTTTCCTTTTTTTTTTCTCACCTCCACTTGCTAAGAGTTGTTGACCTCTTTTTCTCTCTCTAATATCTTTTTTTAAGCCCCTATGCCTAGACAAGACTTTCACTTTTCATTCCCTATCATTGCTCCTTTTTTCTTATCTTTCCTTACCTAAAAAGTCTTATTTTCATGCAACATTTAGGCTTGTAAAGGTGTGGGTCCTACTAACTAGATCATCATTGTGACTTCTGCATTTAATATAGATGTAAGTGGTTGGTGAAGAGGCAATACCTCATCATGTAGAGGCAGTGTCACCTTATTAGCCCTGACCTAGAATTGGGTCTTTGGGCCAAACGAGCTTGAGCTCTATAAGGATAGAAATTCAAGCTTTTAGGTCCATTTTTAAGGAGGTTTTAGACTTCTCTTACATTCAAACTTCACATGTTCTCATCATTGGGCTTTATTGTAGGCTGATCAAACCAAGCATCCATAGTTTGTCCTCTATTACGAACCAATCGAACCGAGTGTCTACATTTTGCCCCCTTGATTTTTTTAAAAATTGAACTTATGCAATCAAATTTTTTAAAAAAACAATATGCATAATGCAAGCGATAATCAGTAAAGGATGTACTTGACCTCTAAGGTTCACTCGATAGGTGAATTCTTAAACTTGAAATGTGACTGTGATCCTGAGGAGTTCATCCCGATCAACCACTTATTAATACTTAAGTCATGAATCCTAATTTCTTTGAACTGAGAAATCACTCATTAATACATTTGAAACGTGATCCTTGGGAATTCTATCAAGCTCAATTGCTCATTTATATGAAATGTGATCCTCAGGAACTCTATCAATCCCAATACACCACTCATTATAAATGGAAAACTCACACTGTCATCCATAGGTATACAAACTTAAGAGGTATTCCCTCAATTCTAACACTTTGATATGAGAAAATCCATAACTTGCCCCTAGCTATGGGCCGATCAAATCGAGTGTTTACGGTCTGCCCCATGCTATAAGCCGATTAAATAAAAAAATGAATTCTTCAATTTGAAACGTGATTGTGATCCTTGAGAATTCAAACCCGATCAGTCACTCATTAATACTTTCATAAGATAACCTTAATCTTCTACACAATAAACTTCGAAGCACACCCGAGAAATGAATAATAGTAAAAAATTCTCTTAATTTTAAATTTTAATTTTTTTAAATTCCCAAAAAGCCACTTTTTTCTAATAAGGACCTTCTTCTTCTTTTTCTATTCTCACTTCTCCAAGAGCTAGCTTTTTCAAATGTCCATTTTTTCAAAGTCCCATTCTCTCAAAGACCTATCCTTTAAAAAGCCTACTCTTTTCTTTTATTCTTATATAAAGAAAACTTATCCATTTTTCCATTCTTTCACCATTCTCTTTTCTCCTTTTTCTTTTCTTGTTTTCGTATTTCATTTTCAAACTTTTCTACCATACATGCCGAGTGAACCCTAGATCTTTCAGAGTGAGACCCAGTATCCTTTTTGGTACATCCCTTACTCAACTTCAGACTCAATATTAGGGACGAGATTCCTCTTCTAGCGAACGTACGATCTCATATTTATGGATTGACTATTAGAGAGGTTAGTTCCTGATTTATTTAGTTTTTTCCTATAACAAGCATTAAATAACATAAGGTTATTGTTTATAAACATGTATTTATCATTTTATATAAGAGAAAACTTTATTATTTAAAGAAAATTAAAATATTTAAAACTTGAGTGTCAGATTGCCGACACAAAAAGGCATCGCCTCTTCGATAGAGCAATCGTCTCTCCATTAGGATGATTGCTTTTTTAAAGAGGCATTTACCTCATTGTGTAGAAGCTGTCTGATAGAAATGCAATTGTCTCTACATAAAGAGGCATTATCTCGTCAATGGAGTAGTCACCTATACGTGTAGGGGTGATCGCCTCTACGTGTAGGGGTGATCGCCTCTATGTGTAAGGGTAATGCCTTTTCAATAGGGTGGTCGCCTCTGCGTGTAGGGGTGGTCGCCTCTTCAATAGCATTTTGCAAATTTTCACACTTTATTTATATAAATTAATAGTCCAACTCCTTGTTTAATCTTGTAGCTCGATGCTTACACTCTCAAGGGCGCTAGAAATTTCAATGGGTCACAAGCCTGGTATGATGAGTTTATAAATGAGGTTAAGACTTGTATTTAAGACACCAAATTTTCAGATTTTGCACTTCCAGCACAGTAGAGGCGTACAAACTATCAACCTCTTTATGCTCAGATGGAGAGGTGGTTTGAAACCACTCACATGTTTCTTCTCCCTTTCAATGAGTTCATTTTGGAGCCGGTCTCCTTTGCCGCTGTCATCAGCATTTCTTATGCAAGAGATTTCATCCCTCTCAATGGGAGTCTGCATTGATTATCTCCAGACCATCTCATTTACATCGAGTGTCTACTCAACATGGTCCTAGACATGAAGAGGAGGCACACTGTGAAGTTAGATTCTATTAAGAGCTACTATAATTATATTAGAGTTGAGGTAGCTTCCATACCCTTCGAGATTGATAAGGTAGTGAGGGCTTTCTTGGTTTACCTACTAGGCACTACCCTTTTTACGGACACTGCTAGCACCATAAATCTAATCTTCCTAATGCCTTTGAGGGATCTCAACTTGGTGGCTTCATATGACTAAGAGAGTTGTGCTCTGGCCTACCTATAAAAGAGCATGGATGAGTTGGTGTATAAAGCTAGATGACTTTATGGTTTTTGGCATGTTATTATTGTATTCTCTTCTTTTCCTTTATTTTATTAGGTTTATCTCGATCATCTCTATCACGATTTGTTAATAATTTTTCTCTCTTTTGCAGGATTGGGCCTTAGAGTTGGAGCCAATTATCGGGATATCCCGTATTCATGACACTCGCTTTCCCTCTATAGCGAGGTGGGGCCTTACTTGTGCTTAGAGGAGGCCCGTTACCTACTTACACATCCAATATGAGCAGCTGAACATTTTGACATAAGACAAGGTAAGGTACCTATAAACATAAACATCATTACTAATATACAATCTTTTTAAAATCATACCCTCATCGGAGTGCTTTCACAACTATGTCCAAACTTAGGGGATTCTTAGCTGGATGGACCCAAACCATGATTTGCTCAATTTACTACTCAAAGGACCTAACTGTAGAGTTTGGTAACTTGGCGAAAGGATACATAATTGGCACCGGGACACTCAGGTGAGACGACCACCTCTTTCCCCTCCTCGATCCATTTTTTAGGCACACCTATTGAAGGGAGACAAGCTTAACTAAGTTTTAGAGGAGGAAGATACAAAGGATTACTATGAGAGGAAGAAGCCTCAATATGTGGAGTTCGTATGGACTCAGCTCCTATATAGTGTTCCTTTACTTATATCTACATCTCTTATAAGTATGTCATTTTATTAAGTATATAATTTCATATTCAAGTCTATGAACACCATTGTCCTGACTTAGTCTTCTCCTTAGGCACTAGCCAGGGCATCAGTTGCTTATTTCACGCCTACTGCATAGGAGAGACCTCCTCATTGCCGATGTATCATGCTTAGTAGTGAGGGAACCTCCTCTGGTATGCCTTCTACTAGAGAGCCTTCTAACTCTAGGTCTCAGATGATGGTTAGCAGGCTTGTTGCCCCTCCAGACCTGCTAACATGATGTTTTCCTAATGTTGGACATGAGCTTAGAGTCGATGTTTATTCTAAAGGCCTCTATACATATAAGTTCCTTTTTCTTTTGAAAATCCAATTTTCTAGATTGACTCAATATAGGATTAGTTCTAACAATTAATTAATCATGTAGATTCCTTAAGACCAAGGAGAATATATGTACAGGGTGATTGAGGTCCAATGGGACTCTTGATAAGCATGACACAATAATTAAAGGTATTAATCATTTCCTATTCCTACATGTATACATACTTTCATGATGTCTTACCTCTCATTGTATCTTTATAGAACTGAGATAAGGCTAGTCAGACCACGATTACTGCACTTGAATGCTAGTTCATTGCTCTTTAGGTTAATAATAATAAGGAGGTTGAGCATATTGGAGAAGAGGAGCATGTTGGAGATGGTAATAGAGATGATAGAGACGATTATGCTTATGATACTACAGATGAGGGAGATGATGAGATAAGTGATGATGCATAAAAGATCGTCATAAGTGTCTCTTAGAATAGGACTATTTCTCTCCCTATAAACTGTTATTCTTCTGCTTTGCTTGGATATTTCAAAATTTCCTATATTGCACTGAAAGGATGATACAAAGTTTGAATTCATTTCGATTGCACCTAAAAAATATTTTATTACTATTGGAGTTCTTTTCTTTAATAGCTGAATTTTGCATTTATAAAACATGCATTTTGAAATAGTACATGAAACTTGCCCCCTAACTGTTGAAGATGCGTTGTCTCTTCATAGAGGCATCTCTTCTTTATGAAGAAGCAATACAATAATGCCTCAAGACGTAGAGGTGTCACCTCTTTGCTCAGGCGATTGTCCCTGCAACCATTAAAATTCCCAAACTCTCCATAAAAATCCTTAATTCATACTTATGCTACCTCTTTTTATTTTCTCTCTCTAAACAACATTTTATCCTCCCAACATGACTGAGAGAAACCTCAAACAACTCCAACCAATCCTAAAAAACTTAGATAAGTAATCATAAGAAAAATTAGAGCCATTTTACTTATCAATCTTTAAATTTTTGTATGCTAGGAGAATCAATTTTCCTTTCCTCTATGTTGTAACTTAATTCTGGGATCCTTATTCTGATTTAATATTGCAGAACTATGCCCCTTTATCATACCTCAAATTTGATGATCTCCAAAAAGGTCTTATGATGAAATGAATCTTTAAAAAGACTAAAGTTTTCTCGTTCGTAACACCTCTGAAGTTGCAACCCTAAGATTATAATTGACCCCACTAGTGTGCTAAATTGATCATCGAGCTATTAAGTTGCACTTCAATCTTATGAAATACAAATTATCAGAATAGTAAGTCAAGAATCTTCTCTTAGAATACACAGCTTATTAAGCCAGTGTTCATTTCATCAAACTAGGACCCAACTTTGTGAAAAAATGAAAATTGATTTTGATAAAATAGACTTCAGGAATGCATCTAGAAGTCTCAAAAACCTCCTAAAGTGGTCTTGGAATAGTCTAAAATAACATGAGGATTAGTGCATATTGCTTAGAAGTGTGCTTGAAGCCATAAACACCCTTAGGTGTAATATGCTAAAATCAAAGCCAAATTAAATAAAAAGACTTCAAAAATGCATCTGAAAGGCTAAAAACCCTAGGAACCAACCTCAAAATAGCCCAAAAAAGCCCTGAATGGAGTACATAACATATAAAAGTGCATATAACCATATGCGAGAGTATGTGGCCATGCACCAAGCACGCAATCAGACGTACTTCCTATAGTCACGAGCTCTGTCCTAGGGACACATGCATGACCATGCCTATTCCCCTGTATTCCTCACATTTTTCACTATAAATAGGCACCTCCACACCCCATTTTGAAGGGAAGCAAAAGGAAACACACACTCAAAAATCTGTGCACTCGAAGGCACTAGAAACACACTTTCAAATAGTTTTAGCTCTCCCACTGCATTTTTCTTAGGTTATTAGGTCTCTCTTGCATCAAACCTAGCCTCATCTTTATTAAATCATGCTTTAAAGGCATACAAACTAGCATCATTCTACACATCATTTTGAACCTCTCAATGAGGAAAGCTTGATAATCTCTCGAAGCTAAAGCTTTAAAACTCACACAAGCTCAGTCAAATCTAAAGACCACACAATCATTTTAGCACATTTATTTTATCGCACTGTATTTTATTTTACTATCACCAACATTTATGACTATTATTATGCTTGTATGATAAGACTGGTAATTTGCATGCTACATGAATAATTTATACTTTATTTTGCTCATTTCATATCATTAACTTGCATCCTCTAGTTTTAAAACATGAAACCACATTTTAAATATCAATAATGTGAAAGTTCACATTTCGAACGAGAGTCATTATGCTCATCGTCCAGTGATATCACCATACATCCCCTATATTGTCATTATATATCATCATAGCATAAATAATCACTGAAAACATGCATGATTGTGTACATTTTTCTTACCCTTTTAAGTGATTAAGTGTCCATTGCTTATCCCATTATTCGTGTGATCGAGTAAGCTACCTGCATCGTCATGCTAACCTTGCAAGTCTATTATATCTAAGCTAGATTTACTTTTCCGTAATCTTTTTTCCCTTTTATATGATTTTATTAGGAAAGTAATAAAATAATAATATTTTAGCTTATTTATTTTCCACTATCGAATGTATTTTGTGAATGCTATACAAACTATTATTACTAAAACTAAGGTGTTGTAGTAGCTATGCATTAAATATCATATAATGAGAAATAGTCAAAAAGTATATACGATCCCTCAAACCTGAAAAACTCCGTTGAGGGCAATACTCATTGAATGACTCAATGTTATCCCTTTCTTTTCCTAATTTTCTAAAAATTGGGTGGTGACTCCATAAAATTAAAAAGCATTTTGTTCTTCCTGAGACCAATCGTTAGTCCCTAGTCCCTATTTAGTAAAGTTGTTATGTCCCTTGGAAATACAGAAATTATAAAAACTCATATTGACATTCCAACAAACATGGAAGAAAGAGAAATCATAGGTTGCTCACACCCCTACCAGAGGAATTTGAAACTATTCTAGGCTGTCACATGGATTTCACTTATCATATTGAAATCCCTCAAGTTAAAACCCCATATTTGCACTTCATTCAATGTCAAATGGCCAAGTTATTCAATCTTTCACCCCAATTTTCATTTCGTCACATCTTTAGTAATAAAGTACTGGTAGGGCATTTCCTTAAGCTTATTATAACCATAGATAAGAAGGAGGTCTATTGGCCATTGATGCTTGCTTTTTGCCTATATGCTCAATTTATGCTCATTTCCCCTTTTAGAATTATAATTCAAAAGTCCTCTATATCTTAGATCAAGCAAAAGTTGGGCTTAATCATTTCCCCCTCATCTTAGCAGAAATTATTATCGGGCTAGACAACTTTATAGTAACCAAGCGATTCTTTAGAAGTCCACTCCTATTAAAGGTAAATTTCTTCTTCTTATTCTTATCTTCTACTTTTCGAGCATTTTTAATTACTCATTACTTTTGCATATATGGTTTCATGAGAAATTAGGATTGCTTAAGCCTCCCTAAGACATTACACATTATAAAGCCAAGCATTGTCGAACTAGAAAGTTGCATCCTATACTAAAAAATGTTCAAAGTTGGTTGTCAACATTTTCAATACTCTGATCTAATGGATGTGCCTATAGTGGAGATTACAACACATGACCATTCAATCTTATACCCACTATGTTCCCATTATCGGTCTTCATTTTCCTACTTTTTATAACCCTACCAGCCTCTATCATTAGTATGGACAAAAATAACTAATTGTAAGGTTAGTGCATGAATTCAAACCAAGACTCTTCTCTCAAAATTTTCTGGATAATAGCTACCTAGCCTCATAGAACCATCTAAAGAAACATTGATTGCAACAGAGATTTAACCACTGATGATCAGTACAAGGTGTGGATCCAATTACAACAAATAGAAAAAGATGAGTTTATTAGAAATAAAAGGACAAGAGAGTTACAAATTTTGAGTGCTCAAGGTATTTAATAAAAGAAAAGGAAGCAAAATTAGTTTATGAATTAAGTCGTCATTTCTCTCTTATTAGGTAGAATTTCCTTTATAGTTAAACAAACTATAATAAACACTTAACACAATGTTTAATGGTAATTAAGGCAATCTATTTCATTTAATTTAAGCACAATATGCATATACATTTTGCTTTTGTCATACCTTATGTTGTTAGTTGGCTTGCCCTTGTAATTTTTCCAACTAACTATTTTTTCTCTCTCCTTTTACACGTCCTTAATTTTTTCCTGAACCACCTTTTTCAAGATTTTCAATCCATTAGGACTTTTAATTTTAATTATTTTTATCTCTAATTCTTGCCTAGATAGCCTCTTTTTAAGGTTTTCTTCCTAGCAAGATTTTTACAGAAAGTACTTCTTGAGTTTATCTAGGTTGATGGGCTCTTTGAACTCTTTCCCTTCGAAGTCAGACAAAACAGTAGTGCCCTTAAAGAACAACTTCTTTACTACATATGGATCTTCCCAGTTTGTCTTGAACTTACCTCGTGGGTCAGTCATGATTGTCTTAGTGAGTTTCAACACTAAATCACCCTCTTTGATTTTTTCTGGCTTGATTTTCTTATTATAGGCCAAATCCATTCTTTTTTGACATAGCTGAGAGTGATACATAGCTTTTAATCTCTTATTATCCAATAATGTCAACTACACCAATCGACTCTCTACCCACTAATACTCAAGGATATTGGATTCCAAGAGAACCCTTAATGATCGAATCTCAACCTCTACTAGCAATATAACTTCAAACCCATACACTAAGGAATATAAAGTAACCCTAATTGATGTCCTAGCAATATTCCTATATCCACACAATGCAAATTATAGATAATCCACCCAATCCTAGTAATTCTCCATCATCTTAGCTAGGATCTTCTTTACATTTTTATTTACAGCTTCCACTGCCCCATTTGCTTATGGCCTATATAGAGATGACCTGTAGTGTTCAATTTTTTATTCTTTTAGCAATACAATTGTCTCTGTCCAAAACTTATCAGTCACAATATGATAAGGAAATCCATATCTATAAATTATGTTCTTCTCAATGAACCTTGCCATTTGTTTGAAGCCAATAGTGGCATAAGATTTGACTCGACCCACTTAAAGAACTAATCAATTGCCAACACGATATTTAATGTTCTCAACCTTATCTCTGCTATAATATCAATTCCTTAGATTGCAAATGGCCAAAGAGAAGTCATTCCTTGAAGTTCCATGGATTGGAGATGATTGACATCCCCATAAGTTTGGCAGTTATGACATTTCCTCATAAACTTAACATAATTTATCTCCATGGTCAGTCAAAAGTAACCCTAATAAGCTATTTTCTTTGCTAAAACTATACCATTCATATGTGGCCCACATACTCATTCGTGAACTAATTCCATGAACTAATTGCATAAGTCTCTAAGCTTCATTTTTATCCACACATCTCAGGTGAACCCCTGTTGGCATTCTCTTGTACAACATGTCATTATAACTAATAAATTATCGAGATAACATCCTTAAAGACATTCTTTCTTTTTTATTTGCATTTTTGAAAATTGCCATGTTTCTAAATATCATTGCAAATTATGAAACTAAGGCTTTTCAAGAATATCAATAGACATCACCCTTATCTCTTTATAATAAGGGTTTCAAAATTTTACTAAAATAAAGGGCCTGACACTTACTAGCATTCCACTTTCCCATACTAAAGCTAAAGTAGCTAAAGTATTAGCTAGTTGATTTCGATCCTAGGACAAATGAACAAACTTACATTAGGTAAATGATAATAAAATAGTAGCTAAATAGTCTTAATATAAACATAGCTTATCTTTTTTTACTTCTCATTCTTTAGAAGCTTGCTTTACAACTAATATAGAGTCCCCATACATAATAAAATCTTCTGCCCCCACATTTTGAAGTGACTCCAGTAAAAAAATATAGGCCTGATATTCAACTTGATTGTTTATCACCTCAAACTCTAGTCCTTTCACCATCAGGATCATCCCTCCTTTTGGCATAATCAAAATTGCACTAATGCCTGCTCCTCTATTATTGACAGCTCCATCAAAAAACATTTTCCATCCCTAGAACTCTATTGCCCCAAGATGTTCATTTAAAAACTCCAGCTCCCACTTTTATTCATCATCTACTAGATTCTGAGCCAAAAAGTTTACTACTGCTCTCCTTTTCACTACTTCCTTTACTATGTATTCTATATCGAATACGATAAGTATAACCAACCATCTGGCTAATTTTTCCATTAGTGAGGGAGTCTGTTGGAGGCATCTAAGAGGGTTATGTTTAAAGATTACCTACACTTTATAAGATTAAAAATAATGCTAAAGCTTCTTAGTTGTCTAGATTATAGCTAAGCACGTCTTCTCTACCAGGTTATAGTTGGCTTCATATGGTAGAAATTTCTTGCTAAAGCAATACACTACATGCTCAACTTTTCCTTTTCCTTCTTAAGCCAACATGGTGCCTACTACTTCTTTCTTAATTGCCAAACAGAGAATTAAAGATTTATCTAGCTTTAGCGACTGTAAAATTGGATGATTCATCAAGTAATTCTTAATAGATTCGAAAGCCTATTAACATTTATCATCCAGATTACTAGCTAATTTTTCTTTAGAAGCTTGAAGATTGGCTCATAAATAGTAGTTAACTTGGATATCAACCTACTAATATACTATAATTACCTAATGAATCCTCTGACTTCTTTTTCATTTTTTGGTGCAAACATTTCCCTAATTACTTTAACTTTGTTTAGGTCCACTTCCATCCCTTTCTAGCTGACGATATCTCCTAGCAATTTCCTAGATGTTACCCTAAAAACACACTTCTTCAGGTTTGATATGAGATTATACTTTTCAGCTCTCATAAGAAACTTGTCTAAGGCTTTAAAATGCCCTTCTCTGGTGGGAAATTTTACCATCATATCATCCATGTATACCTCTATATCTTTATGGATCATGTCATGTAGTAGGGTTGTAGCCATTCTCTGATAAGCAGCCCCTATATTCTTCAATCCGAATGGCATGACTAGGTAACGGTAAATACCTCATTCTATAGTAAAAGATGTTTTTAACTTGTTAATTACTACCATCATGATCTAGTTATATCCTGAGAAACCATCCATGAAAGAGTACATCATACTGGAAGCCACACTATCAACAAGTGTGTCAATATATGGTAGTGGAAAGTCATCTTTTGGGCAAGCTTTGTTTAAATCTCTATAGTCTATATACATCTTGACCCTTCCATCTTTCTTAGGGACCAGAACTATATTCACTAACTATTGGGTGTTCTCTACTACATCCAAGAACTTTGACTTTAACTGCTTCTTAACTTCTTCCTTAACCTAAAAAGCCCATTCTAGCCTTAACCTCCTCTTCTTCTAATTTATTGGCAATATTTGAGGATATGTAGGGATCCTATGTTTTGAGATCTCCTTATCAATTCCAGGCATATCCTCATAGCCCTAAGTAAATACTTTTTATTTTATTATTAATGTTTCTTTTATTTTTTCTCTCTCCCCATGTGTTAAATTAGAACCAATTAGTATATTCTTAAGGTTATCATTTATGCCTAGATTAAATGATTCAGTTTACATAGAATTAATGTCAAATATATGCATGAAATGATTATCATAAATAGAATAACCATTAGGAAACACATCACACAAATAAACAAGGTTAGACTTCATTACATTAACTTTAAAAAAGAATAAGTCATCAGTTTCAAATAAGGTAAAAAGAGAAATATCAAGATCATTATAGAAAAGATCCATGATAAAATTCAGGACATAGGTCTCAAAATCCAACTCCTGGCATCCTTCAACTTTGGAGCAACAACGACCTCCTTAGATTCTTCTTCAGCTAATACCAACTCTTCCATAAGACTTTCCTTAATGGCAGCTTTCTTCACCCTATTCACATACTTAGAAAAGTTCTTAAATCCCGAAATTACTTCTCCAGCCATCAGAAGAGGTTCAGGAGTCCCCATATATAGATAACCATTTCCTTCTTTAGTAAACACATCTCATAGTCCTTATTTCCTAGTTTTAGAGGCAACATCTTCTTCATCTCCAGAATCCTCAAGCCCAGAATACCCAATCCCATACTTCAAAATAAGGACTTTCAATTCCATAAACTCAGGAGGCCCACTTTAATCCTTTCCTAATCCCAAACCAGGCATGAACTTTATGTTATTTATCATGCTTATAACTTTCTTATCTAGCTTATCCTCATAAATCATACAAACGTCAAAACTTAGGCTTATAGGAATCTCTTTAGGGGCTAGCTTCAGAACTGCTACAGTGGCCCCAGTTTCCACTGAGATGGTAATGACATTGCCCTCATATGAGAACTTTATCTTTTGATGGACAGTGGTAGTGCACTACCTAAAAGATAAAGCCACAGCCTTCCTAGTAGGATATCAACAGTCACATGATTGTCAATCATATATTGGTTGACCTAAGTTTTAATAAGTCTAGTATTGACTAATGCTCTGAATGTTCCTTCAACATGCCATCTTGTATCATTATAGGCCTTGATAATCACCTCAAAAGGTTTTAAGTTAGCCATAGTCAATCCTAACTTTTGTAGAATCTTCAATGAACACACATTAATGGTAGAATCATTATCCATTATCATGTAGCAAGTTAGCTTCCTTTTTAGCTTAGCTTTAATGAATAAGGCCTTGTGATGGTCCTTTCCTTCCAATGGTAGATCATAATCAAAAAACACAATAGCACCTTGGGGGGTCTCTATCGATGAACCAACCATTTGCTCAGGAGTGCAGCTTGTACATATCTTCTTTTAATCCAAAGCCAGAACTAGTACTTCACAATGATCTTCAGAATGCATAAGTAATTCCCAAACACTAGCAATAGTCTCTTCTTTCTTCACTTCCCTTTTTGAACCCTCTTTCTTCTTCTTCAGTTTAAATTCAACCGATTGGTTTCTTCTTTTTTCTTTTCAAATTTCCTAATTGATTGACTCTCTTTATTCTCTTTATTTTTCAATAGGTCAATTTTTCCTCCCTTTTTGTCATTAGAACTCCAAATATCCAAGACATTCACATTGAATGCCAGAGGCTTCTGATCAAATTTTTGGGTTTGGGTTTGGGTTTTGGTGAGTTAAGTGTTGCATCAATGAAAGAGTTTAAGACTTACTCCTCTATTAGACCCATGTTGATAATAAAAATGGGTGCATTTGGTGGTGGTACATTTCAGTAGTTAGGCAAAAGGTTATTTGAAGTGTTTGGTTTTTGGGTTTTAAGGTCGATAATCTTGCCTGAGTCAATTAGGTCTTAGATTTCACGCTCAATTAGGAACAAACATCAGTATAATGTCTAATAGCTTGGTGGTATTTACAATAGAATTTTGGGTTAGCATTTGGTAAGGATTGTCTTTGGGGTAAGTGTTGTAGACAGTTCTTCTCTACCAATTTCTCTAGAATTTTGGACATGGGCCTACCCAAGTTTGAAAGCCTCTAAGAAATTTGTACATTACTACTCAGTTGTTTGATAGCACTAATTTGCCCATTACTTCTTGAATTGATTGCTTCTTTGACCATAGATGTTCCACTAAAGAGCTTCTTTTCCTGAGCCAAGTCAGACTCCTTTTAGACCCAACCTTAATTCCTTAAAATTTTGAATCCTAAGTTCTTTCAATAGATAGTAAAGGACCATAACCTGTGATTACTATTACAAGTTTATCAGCCTCAGCAGGTCTATGCTTCATCTATGCCAATTTTTCTCTCTATCTAGTTAAGTAATTAGTAAAGGATTCATTGAATCACTACTTAGTATTCTGCAAGTCCTTGAGAGCTATGTCCATTTGGGTGTTTAAACTATATTACTTTACAAAAGTAGCACATAACTCTTTTCCATCACTTTACACATGTGATTCCAAGGTATAATACCAATGGATAGGAGCCCTTTCTAGAGATAAAGGAAATTGTTTCATAATTTGTGCCTTAGTCAAGTCAGTTGTTTTCATATGAGTCATATACTGCTTCAAATGCAAATAAGGATCATTAGTGCCAGTGTATTTCTTCATATCAGGGAATTTAAACTTCCAGGGTAAAAGATTATCATCTTAATCTAGATCCAGGTCTACATAATCCATCGGGGCATCAATCCCCTTCTCTTTCATCATCATCTATACCTGAGCTATAGCTTTGGTAATACCCTTAGCCTAATCATTCATTTCCATATTCTTAGATAGATTCACATTTTATTAGGCCACTCGTTCAGCTACCAAAGTCTTAAGATCATCTTCTACCTATTGCCTTATAGGAGTTTTGGCTTTGAGATCTAAAGGTGGTGGTTATTATGTTGGTGGTTACTGTTTAGCTTGTCCTATCATCTCTGTTATCATCTCCTATATTATTGAATGAGTTTGTTCGACTATTTCTGCTTTTAAATACTCATTGAAAGCTTAAGGATTAAAACCACCTACCATCGTTGTTTCTTTAAGAGTTCTAACTAAATGACCAATGACATACCGTATCTAAGTTAAAAACTATTATGGATCTATATCTGCAACCACCATTGATTAGAATTTATGCATGATGTATATGAAAAATTTGCAGGTTCATTTTATTTTATTATTTAAAGAGAAGAAAGAGAAACACATAATTTATTTACACATAGCAAAGGAATAAAACACAATTATAGAATGATAATCTCCACCCTTATTTCTCCTATACACGTATTCAATGGAGAGTCTCTTTCTTTAGGATTTTTTATCTAGGTCTTAATCATCAACAGGGGATGATAAGACCGACATACATATGAAAACTCTTAAGACAATTCAAATAAGCAATGAATTCTTTATATAAATCCAAAGTACATTCTTAATGGGCCAAAATTTACCATTAAAGGCTTGACTTGTCAAGGTCTATAAGGTAAAAGATAGGCATAAAAGGCCTATCTAGACAAAGATAATTTATAATGGGCTTGAATAGGCATGAGAGGCCCATTTTGATAAGGTCCATTTATAATGGGCTTGGGATTTATTTAAGAATCCATATATGGCATAAAACATATGAATTTGGGAAAAACCTATGGAAAATTGTTAAGTCATTACGTGAGCTTAAGTCTTAAGTAGTAGGCTACGACTCCTGTAGTGATATACCTTTATTTATGTCTCCCCACTCAAGGGTCCATGTAATGCGAATAAGTATGTGCTATAAGTGATAATAATTAAATACTTCACCACCAGGTTTAAGTAAAACACAAGTAGTAAAGTAAAGACTATTATCAAGTTACTTGGGACTGAGTGCTCTTTATGTGCAAATATGTAATGAATGCAATAAAAATGCAAAAGAAATTAGAGAATAATTAAAAATGATAAAATATAAAACACTTGGAATCACTTTCTCTATCTCTAATAGAGTCATCACTGTAGGCAACGAGGTTAAAGGAACACCCAAGTGTTTGGCAACCATGATATTTTGTAGGCTCGAGGCCTACTAGAAAATATAAAATAGGCTTGTAACTCAAAATTAGAGAAGGAGTCACCACTTGGATAAACACTAGGATACATTGTATGATAATTAGATTCCACGAAGGTTCCTAGAAGCCGTCATCAGAGAACAGGTTTAGAAACTAGGAATGGCCTTTTAGAATGGCCACCTAACCTTACAGTTGGCCTTTGTTTATGTTTTGTATTTTATTACCTTTAGTTATTCAATTATCTCCTTATTAACATGCAATAAAGATTTTCTTCAGACCATTTCCACATTTTATAATTACATCCATGTTTGCACATTAGTCCAATTCTATACTTATAAACCTAACATCTACTATAAGTAATAATTTATAAACATTTATAAAAGCAATGATAAATAAATAAATACACATATGAAGAAATGGGGAGATGAGAAATGAGTTACAACCCTTTTTACATATAAGAGAAAGTATAAAATACTAAAAACAAACCAATAATAAACTATAAATAAACTAAAGGAACTAAAAATAAATTGAGAATAAACAACAATTAAACCTAATGAAAAGGAAGGTGAACTAAAAGAATAAGAATTAAGATCAAGTGATTTAATTCACCCTAAAATCCTGTAATAAATAAAGTATTAGGCTCATGAATATGTAAAAAAATCCTACAAAAGGGAACCACAAAGTTAATTCATGGATTGAATTGATATAAATAAGGATAATGAACACTCAAACATTAATTAAATAAAATAGTGAAATAATCACATAATTACATTTGAAATATAGAAACATAAAAATATATGTAAACCTTAAAAAACATGAAATAAATAAGACAAAACAATATAAAAACACATGATTCTATCAATGTGGCAACCACCTCATTAATGTGGCATTGCATCTTAGTCATAAAGACAATTTCAATTCACCTCAAGACCAAGGGTGGTGGCTTTTAAAGAGGTATCGTCCGATTATAAAATAAAGTAATGAGTTTCAGACCTTTGATCCTTCATGCAAAATAACTTCTCATACAAATAACTAAATATTAATGACTATATTCAATAATTTAAATGAACATGCTATGAATATAACAAGATTCAAGTAGTAAATCTAAGATGAGTAAACTAACAAGACTTTTATAACTCTACAACTCAATATACAAATGATGATTATTACTGATTTTGAAGCTTGTATTCCAAAATAGTTGGCCCTTAGAAGTTATTTTGGTTTAAAGCTTCACTTAAATGCAAGATTTCCTCCTTCTTTTAAGAAAATGGATCTTTATGCTAACTTTTCTCTTTTTTCTTAAGAACATCCCCCCTTTCTCTTTTAAAGCTCCTTTTCCTTTTTTTTTTTTTTTTCCATCTCCACTTGCTAAGAGTTGCTAACCTCTTTTTCTCTCTTAAATATCCCTTTTTTTAAGCCTGCATGTTTAGACAAGACATTCACTTTTCATTCCCCATCATTGCTCCTTTTTCCTTACTTAAAAAGTCTCATTTTCATGCAACATTCAGGTCTATAAAGGTGTAGGGGGCCTACCAACTAGACCACTTGTAATATCCCGAGTTTTTAAATATTTTTATACTGCATCGGGATATGCAGTGTTAATAATTTTTGTATATATTTATGATATTTCATGAGTTTTTATTTAATAAAAATTGATTTTTATTATTTGATGTTATTTTAAGTATTTTACGTAAAATTTTTCCGGGACTTGTATTTTGGAGAAAATTTTCACGTAAATAATTTACTATTAATTATTTTAAATAGATTTCTGGACTTGCATGAACTCATATATATTTTTAAAATACTAAATAACGTATATATGTGTACTTATTTATTTAATTAGGGTTTAATTAATTACTGTAATATTTTATTATTTATTAATTAGTTTTAATATTATTTAATTATTTTTAGTGTATAAATTATTAAAAATATTAAATTATATATGTGTGGTGTATATTTAATGTGTGTGATTTGATATTATTTTAATAAATAGTGTAAAAGTATATATATATAGATATATATACATTTAATATTAAAATAAAAAATAAAGTTTGATTAATTTACGGTTTTTCCATTCTCCCCTCTTCTCCCTCCCGATCGCTTCCATCACCATTCCAATCGCTGCCATCCCATTTTCTCACTTTCGGTGTACCTCCCGGTGTGCCACCTCCTTCCTCCAGCCGTTCCGCCTCCTGCAGAGCCCCTTTCCGGCGTCGGGAAGCTCGTTTTGGCTGGAGAAGCCGAATTCTTTCTCACCGTCGTTCATGACGTTTTCGACCACCATTTTCGACACCGCTGGTCTCTTTCTTCTCCTTGAGCTCCAGTGAGTGTGATTCCAAGCTTTGTTTCACTTAAAATGGTCTTGATTTGCTTAGGTTTCGATTTTGGTAATTCGGCCATTTTAGGGTTCTTGATTTTTTTGAACTTTGAATTGATTGATTCATGAAAAATTCCTTCACAAATGTTGTTCCCCTTAGCTTAATCTACATGTATGAATTTTTGTAGAATTTTTGAAGATTATTTTCATTTTTGGGTATTTTTGAATATTTTAATATTATTTTCTAATTTTCGAAAATTAATTAAATAAATTATGAAATTGTGTTTTATGATAAATATAGGTGTTGAAATGAATTATAGGAATTTATTTGGAATTTTTATGAATTTCTATGTATTTATTTTGAATTTATTTAGGTTTATATAATTTTGGAAAATTAGGTTAATTGTGTTTTTAATTGAAATTAATTAGTTAATTGAGTTTATTTATTGATATTATTGATAAAAATGTTGATAAAATTAATTTTGGATAATTATACTATTTTTGGTGAATTTTTGGAGTAATTTTAGTATATTTATATATATAGGGGTATTTTGGTAATTTTACCCTAAATTGACTAAAAATGTAATTAAATTGGTTTAATAGTTATTTAAGGTATAAAAATGATTTCTAAAAATTATTTAGTATTTTTAACTAATTAAAACTATTTTTCGTGTATTATTTTCAATTATATATATAATATATGATTTTTCTAAATAAATGAGTTTTTATCGGTTTTTACTGTGTTTAAAGGTTAACTATGTAATTTATATTTATAAAATGTATTTCTAGGTTATAAGGGTATTTTTGGTATTTCTAAAATTTATTCTGTGTTTGTGGACCTCGGTCGGTAGACTGTAGTTTGGAGTCCGACTGAGGGGTTATGGATGAATTGTTGAGCTTGTTTTTGAAGTGTGTTTCTTTGCAGGGTCGGCTCTACTCTTCGAGTAGAGAGATGTCCATTTTACAGGGAGGTTCTACCGAATTTTTGATAGAATTCTCGTAAAATGTGATGTCCGGTCGAACCCTAATTTTGATTCTGTGTTTAATATTCTAGACCCAGTTTCTAGGGTTTTCTGTTAGGTTTATTCTGATTTATGTCGTTATTATTTGTTTAGTTGCGCCGAGACCAAGGCCTAGTGGACCAAGCCCGTCAAACCCATCTCGAGGAGCGCACTAAGTGTGAGTTACTATTTTATATATATGTGCTTTAGGATGCATGATTTTAGAATATATGGTTTATTTTGATTAAATATGCATAAATAACGTGATTAGTATTTAAGTATATTTTTGGTTTATTTTCGGTATATATTAAATTATATGCATGTTTTATTAATAAATTATATTTAAAATATTTTTAAATATATTTCTAGCTTAATTTATAATTTGATTGAATTTATTTGACGTATATATACTCGAAATATACCTGGTTTACTTTTGGTATATTTCTAGTATATATATGGTTTATGTTGCTATTTTATTTAAATTCATGCATCATTTATTTTTATGAATGTATGTTTTATTTATTAAATGAAGGATATCAATAGAACGTGCTACCTAGTGGACAACACTAGGACCGAGTACGTACCGGTGCGCTTATAGCATTTAGGCTATATTACTAACCTATTTATGGATATTGATTGATTATGATTATTTGAGGTGTGAGATGTGATTTGGGTGTGATTGCTGGAGCTCGGTTGACCAAGTGTCTCGGGGCCAATCACACTGACAGTTAGACTGCTGGAGCTCGGTTGACTTAATGTCTCGGGACCAGTCTACTGTCTAAATGGAATAAGTGAATATAATTGGAATAAGTGAGCCTGTATGGCTAGAGTGTTGTCTAACACTATTTTCGAGGTTGTGATATTCTAGGGTTCTATGTGATCCTTCATAAACGATGATTTTAAATAAAATATATAAAATGATTTATTGCATCTGTGTGTATTTGCTTGTATATATACATATTATATATACTTTTGATTGTGTGCATTGACATTTAGTATGCATGTATATATATTATAGTAATTCACTCAATGAGGTCTGACTCCCCTCCGTTGACAAATTTTTTTCAAGAGAGTCTTCTTCCTCAAACCTCAATAGTAGGCCTGTACGCTGGATTTCTTCCACCCCGGCTTCTTTGTGTAAACTGCTTATCTGAGTCTTAGGTTTATTTTATCTAGACACTGCAGTAGTCATTAAATATTTAAAGAGATGTTGTATTATATTTGAACTGGATTTGTATTAAGAGTTTATATATATATATATGAGATGAGTATTTAATTTAAATCCAGTTGGTGGAAATGTTATTGTGATACTTATGATTTTTATTTCCGCTGCACTATGTTTTATTTAACTGTGATATTATTATTATTATTATTATTATTAGTGCATGTTTATTTTATTTTTTAGGCTTGCTACGGGTTCCGGATTCGAAAAAATTACCATTCCCTAGCGCCGGTCATGGCCCCTGTTTTGGGTCGTGACACCACTATTGTCACTTCTGCATTTAATGCAGGTGCAAATGGCTTATAAAAAGGCGATGCTTATTTAATGGGGTGTCGCCTCATCCTGTAGAGGCGGCGCCTCATCGTTGAGGCGTCACCTTACTGGCCTTGAATCAAAATTAGGCCTTTGGGCCAGAATGGGCTTACGCTCTATAGGGATAGAAATTCAGGCTTTTAGGTCCATTTTTAAAGAGGTTTTAGGCTTCTCTTGCATTCAAGCTTTGCATGTTCTCATCACTAGTCTTCATTATGGGCTGATCAAACTGAGCATCCACAGTTCGCCCCCTATTATGGGTCAATCAAATTGAGTGTCTATAACTATATACTTTTATCTAGGGATAATGACATTTTAAGTCCTAAAAGTAATATACTTTTTACAATTAATTCATAACATTTAAGGACTAAAAGTTATTAAAAATTTAACCTTCAAGCCTAACCTATTAATTGTAATAGAATGAGCACACGTGGTAGTTATTTGCCTATGTGTCATCCTAGTCATGTCTATGTGGATTGACACCATCCATAGAGCCTACCGACATAGCTTCTTCTCTTCTCTTCTCTTCTCTTCTCTTCTTTCTTTCTTTCTTCTTCTTCTTCTCTGGCATCACCAAACCCATCTCCAAATTCTCTTTCAAACCTAGTCCCAAATTATCTTTTTCATCATAAATTAAAATGTCCCTCTAAGATTAGTGGATCCAGTAGAGGGAAAAAGGATGCTTTAATGACACTTCATAAGCTCTATTCTATTAAACAGAACAAGGAGAGAGCAATGAATATAGGTTGTGAAACCGCTTATGGGCATGGTGGCCAAACAGGGACAAGGATGGCCGAGAAGGCTATGGTGGTTTTAAGTAGTTTGGCTGCAATAGAAGAAGGGACATAAGCAATTATCGAGGAAGGAGGGATTGCTGCGCTTATTTTTTGTATCAATGATGTAGATTTATTTGCCTACAGGTGTAAAGGCCATGGATAGAACCTATAATTTAGAGGGATCTTTTTCTTTGCAGAAGACTTACTTCATTTCTAAATGGTATTAATTTACAAAAATTAGAGTGTAATGCTAAACTTATGGTTAATGAATTTAGCGAGAAACTTTTGGAGGAGCGGGATTACACTTTGGTATTTTTCAAAGCTTTCCTTAACAACTATATAGTGTTAAAGCAAGATAAGGAGTTCTGCTGGACCATAATATATCTAGAAATTTTAGGCATTCTTGATATGTATTTCCATGGCACATAAACTAATATACCTTTTCCCTTTCATACCTTTAGCAGTTATACTACTTTATATTGTATTTATTTGGTAACTGTTTTCTCTCTTGTGCAAGAAGCTCGAAATATTAAAGATTTTTCAAAAGACTTCAAAGATGAATCTATTGTTAAAATTTCTTAAGTCTATAAAAAGCTTTCTAGTTCACGTGTTATAGTAATGGAATGGATAGACAATATTTGATGCACAGATCCAAAGGTCTGGACATAGAAGTCCTTGTGCATTTCCTTTATCTTTTTTTTTCTATGAAAGCAATTTATATTTTACTTGATGCAAATCAGACTATCAAGGAAGCTAGCATTGATGTGAGTGGATTCTCAATAGTTAGAGGGATTGTTGCACTTATTGAGGCTATTGAAGATTATTCTATTAAAGGGAAAGAATTTATGCTTACATTATTATAGTTGTGTGCTGATAGTGTTAGAAACCATGGGTTACTTGTTAGAGAAGGTGAGATTCCTCCTCTTGGTTGTTGCCGTGATGCCTACGACAGCAAGAGAAGGGGTGTTTTCTTAAAGGGACATTTTGATTCTTGATGAAGACAAGAATTTAGGATTAGGTTTAAAAGAGAATTTGGAGAAGAGATGGGTTTAGTGATGCAAGAGAAGAAGAAGAAAAAAAAAGAAAGAAGAAGCCACGTAGGCAGGCCATATGAATGGTGTCAGTCCACATAAACATGACTAGAATGACACATAGACGAATAACTGCCATATATGCTCATTTCATTATAATAAACGGGCTAGGTCTAACGGTTAAATTTTTAAAAACTTTTAGTCCTTAAATGTTACAAATTGAACAGTTATGACTTAATTGTAAAAAATATATTACTTTTAGGACCTAAAATGTTGTTATCCCTTTTATCTATTATGAAAAAGGGATAGCAACATTTTTAATCCTATAACTCATATCATTTTTTCAATTAAGTCCTATAAGTAATTGTCTTTACAATCAAATTCTATAAGTTTTAAAAAGTCTTTCTATTAGTCATATCCATTAGCCAAACCAATTTTTCACTAGTCAACCATTAAAATTAAACTTATTTTTTATGTGTCAGTCCTAAAACATTAAAATATTTTATATTTTTATTTATAATTAAAAATTGAAAATTAAAAATTAAAAATTAAAAATTAAAAATTAAAAATAATATCAAAAAATTGAAAATTAAAAATTAAAAATTAAAAATTAAAAATATATATTCATTTATGTCAACATTATAATTTGTGTTAGATTTCAAATATCTAATGAATTTAATTATATTTGAATTAGATATTCTCAAAAAAAAAAAAAGTTTCTTTATGTTAAGCTATTTTATAAAAATATATATTCACTTATTTAATTGCTTGAATATTTATTATAAAACAATCTATATTAAAGAAATATTTTGTAAAAAAAAATTGTCTATTTTAAATTTCATTGAGTTTAAAATTTATTTAAAGGAAAAATTACAATAAAATACCATGTAGTTAGACGCTTTTTCACTTAAAGGACTATAGTTATTTTTGTAGCATTTAAGGGTTGTGGTTTGATTCTACTTGCATTTGGTACCCTACTCAGTAATCATATTAAAAATATACAATATAATGTCAAAATAATATGAATGTTTAATAGTAAAATTATTTATTAAGTAGTATAACATTGAACTAAGTAAAATAAATTCACAATAAATAAAAATAATATGTATTTTTAATTTTATTATGAATAAAAAGAAATAATATTTAAAATAAATTGGTAATATCTTTAAAAGTATCTAAATAGTAATACTGATGCAAATCATATATAAAACATTTGTATTACTGAAGGGAAGTGTTAAATTAAAGTTTTATTGCAAAATAATGACAACATTTGTTCATAAGGTATTAAAATATTAGAAATTGAAACCACATACCTTTAAATGTTATGAAAAAAACCACAAGCCTTTAAGTGAAAATGTGTTTAACCACAAGATATTTTTTTGTACTTATCATGTATTTAAAATTCAACACAAATTATAACACTGATAAAATTAATTGAGTTTTTTCCATATAAAAAATTTATTCATTTATGATATAATAATGAAAATGATATATTTAAAAATAATTAAAATATTTTATTAATTTTATTAATGATGTTAATTAAACTAGTAATTTAAGGAAAAAATATTATCTTTAATTTTTTTTTTTGGTATTATTTTAGTGAAACATATATAGTTATTATGAAAGTTAAATAATAAAATAAATTATAAATAAAAAATATTTATTTAAAACATAAAAATGATAATTTTTAAAAGTTTTAGGACTAAAGTGTAAAAAAAAAAATTAATTTTAAGGGTTGACTAACAAAAAATTGGCTTGACTAATGGATAGAGCTAATGGAAAGACTTTTTAAAACTTATATAACTTAATTGTAAAAAAAAATTACTTATAGAATTTAATTAAATAAATGATATAAATTATAAAATTAATAATGTTGTTATCCCTATAAAAAATGACATCACAAATTATAAAAAACTTATTAAAATGAAAGACTTTATTTTGAATTAAATGTAAGACTTAATTAAATAAGCTATGTTGGATCTCAATATATATACTGGCAAAAAAAATTTTAGTTTATACATACTCCTTAAATTAGTTATTGAAATTTTTTACCTTTTTTGTGCTTCTAATTTTAAGAAATTGAAGTAGTCAGCATAAAAAAAAGGGATTAAAAAGAAGGAAAAAAAGTGCATTTAGGCGCTTAAAATTGAGTTTAGAATTCAAATATGCCTTCAAAATTTTTTTGGCTTAAAATCCACTACTCATATCAGCAAATAAGATCAAATTAACATAACTCAATCCTTCTAATTTAAGTTAGCATCGTTACAAAAAGATTTAATATATACGCAGGCCCTTAAACTTTTTTTTTTGTCACTTTGATACTTATACTTACACTTTTATCATTTAGACACCTCAATTCACAAAAAAACGTGATTTATAAACCACTTCTAGCACATGTGACAGAGGACATAAAGTTAAATGCTATAGAGCGCATTATGTGATAATTTTAATGCTCCTTAATGTGTAATGGCTCTTTTAAGTTCTTTTTCTCCCCATCATCTTCTTCTGTTTACAACTTATCTTATTCTTGTTTTGCCATTTTTAGGCCTTCTCTCCCCATCATTGTACTCTATAATCAGTCACCATCTTCTTCTTCTTCTCATGAACAGCTAGGGTATAAAAACAACATAAAGTACCAAGCAAAGGCCTCAATAATCAAGGAAATAGTCTGCCAATAAAACAGCATTAGCTTTAATAAAGCAGGCACAATGGAAGACTAATGACCTCAAACGTTATATAGTCCTCAAGTTTAAATGACAATAACCAAATAAATACAAGTGCAAAAAAATTGCCAAGCTCCACAGACAGTAAGTAAACCTAACATATAATTGTACCATTTAGACTTCAAACAAAACCTCTAACCTTAAAATCTTTCTTAATGAGCCAAATTCTATAGAAACAACGAGCCATGAGAACCAAATGAGAAATGATCATAATTGTAATGATAGTTGCACAAAGTGTATAGGCACTAAATGCATTTCTGACTACCCTTATCCATACCCCATTTGCCATTGGCCTACAGTACCAAATCAAAGGCTCAAAAGCCTTTTTTTTTTGCTTTTTAATCACTCATTGACCAGCACCAATCACTCTTCAACCACCAAAATTTATAATTGTTGACCATTTGCATGATCAAACTCCTAATTTTAGACTTTAACAAATAATTTAAATTCTAATGATTTCATTTAAGTGTGTAGAAAGTTGATCAAGTATTAAAATAAATTGTTTAATGATTAGAGACAATGTAATACTTCTTAAAAGAGTATTAATATACATTTTGATAAAGTATTTCAACCTATACAAGTCCCTAATTTTTGAGAAGCAATTATATACTAAAAATATATAATTTTGGACTTATAGTTATTTGCTCATGAGCCCCCTCATAAGCCGCCCTTGTATAGTGCTTTAGGAGCTCATTTTTACCAAAACACTTAGTGCTCCTCACAAGCTACCCTCATGATCGTGAGGAGGATGCTTCAGCTCGTGAGGGCATTTCTAATAGCATTTAATGAATATTTTTAAACGCAACAGTCCTCAAATGCTTATGAGTCAGGGTTTTCTCCTCACGACCTTAAGTGACGTTCTAACAAAAATAAGTTCAAGATGATTTAAAAATCAAAAATCAACAAGAGATGTTAGAGACATAATTAATACATCCAACAACCATAATCTAAGTTATTTATCTATATAAATAACTTTTGGAGCTCAATTGAAAGTTTAAGAACTTATTTATTTATTATACTCTCTTAAGCATCTAATTAAGCTCTTAAAACTCTCTTTAAAGTCATTATATATTTGTATAACTCTTATGAGAGGTAGTGGCTATTAGAATAGATATTCTTATTTTTCTATTTTCTGGGTTTAAAAAATGAGAAATGAGATTATATTCTAAAGGAATTAGTTTAAATGTTTAGCCATTAAAATACTTGAGAATTTGGTTTTTGTGTTAACCTTGAAAACACTTTTGAATTGGTTTTGAGTGAGCCTTTGAAAACTCAAGTTATAAGGTTGAAAGAGTGAGCCTCAAACTTTTATGTAATCTTGATCTTATGAATAAGATTGTGGGGATTGAAAACCCTAATTTGGGGATAATTTAGGTGGAGGTGTAAGATTGTTAAGAATCCAAACTCCTTAAATTGCTGTGTTCGTCATTCTTTTTTCTCAACATTCTTTCAATTCTTATAAATAATCCTTTTAATTTTTGTTTATTGTTTAATGGCCTTATTCATATCCCCTCTAAGACATTTTTATTTGGTATCAAAGCTTAAATTATAGGAATTTAATTACTAGAATAAAAGATCATGGCAAGTGAAATTCAAAACATCTACTCTCTAAGACCATTCTTTAATGGAAGTGACTATCCACATTGAAATATTAAAATGGAACTCTATCTTAATAGTGATTCTATTAAATTGTAGGATGTCATTCTAAATGGTTAGGAACCTCATAAAGCCAAAATTAATGATGTAGAAGTGGTTCTCAAAAGAAGTCATGGAATTACACTTAAGAAGATAAGAATCATAGAAACAAAAGAGCTATGATCACATTACTCTCTTCTATATCTAAATAAGAAAGTGGCAAGGTACAATATTGCCAATCTGTAAAAGAAGTATGAGAGATACTTGAAAATCATTATGAAGGAAACATTGAAATAGGAAGTAAGAAGGTTCAACTCCACATGTATGAGTATGAAATCTTCAAAATGAAACCATAACAATCAATTATAGAAATGATAAATTGCTTTAATGCTATTCTTACAACCCTCAAGAAACTTGATAAACACTTTACTAAGAAAAAAGTAAACAATAAGATTCTAAGAATCCTACCTAAAAAGGATTGGAGATCTTGGGTTACTTCAATTGAGAAAGTTTAAGACCTCTTTACTTTCTCCACCGATGTGCTTATTGGAAAGCTCCTGATACATAAGCTTACAATCAAGAAAAAAGGAGAAGAACAAGAATAAAAGGAAAAAAAGAAAAGCATAGCATAACACTAAAAGCTTTATAAGATGATAGTTAATAACTTGTTTCCATAACTCTTGAGCTGGGATCCTACAAGTGATCAACAAAGGGCAAAGTGAGAGGTGGGGAGGATCCCAGCAAACCCTCCAATGCCTAAGTCAGAAGATACAAAGAGATATTAGAGAGAGAAAGGGAATAATGAGAATATAAAAGAATAAAATGAATGAGAATGAGGGACATGAGGTTCTATTTATTAGAATGGTAATGCTCAAACCTGAGAGGAATAAGATTCCTCTTTAATAAAAGTCCTACGCATACTAGGAGAGTATGTCTTCCCATCTGATAGTCTCCTAATTGGGAGTATTTTCCTATTTGTCTTAGATGTCCCTCTTCTAGAAGCAACCCTGTATAGGAAAATAAATACCTTAATTAAGTAGGAATATGTATGTGGGGTATCAAGAGTCGCCCTCAGAAGTATTTTTGGATATTTATGTCTGACGGGTCCAGGTTCATAAGATAAGAATGATTATTTTCTATAATTATCATAAAAGGGTGAGCTGAGGTAGTCTGCCCCAATCACAAGAAAAGAGGAAGCTCGGTACTGGGTCTTAAATTCATTATGTAAGAACATCATTATGGCACCAACTAGACTTAAGTGCATAAAACCTATAATAAAAATGCTTCGAGGGTAAGAGATTAACCCTCTAGTATGGAGATAACTTAGCGAAACCAATCGTCACTGAAGTTTTGATGCTCAATGTGTTGAAAGCATAGCCCAAGTGCCAAATAATCCCTACGCATTAAAAGCACGGCCCTAGTGCTGAACCTCAATACTATCGAAGCAACCTGAGGGTACCAACTTCAATCACTAGACTTAGATACTCGAGGCTTAAATGCTTTGTGTTATGACTCAAGGCTTACATGCTCAAAACCTTAGTACTATAAAATGACCTAAGGATGCCAGCTTCAATCACTAGACTTAGATTCTCGGTGCATTAGAAGCATAACCCAAGTGCCGTATATTCTCGGTGCATTAGAAGGCAGCTCAAGTGCCGTATATTCTTGGTGCATTAAAATCACGACCTAAGTGCCGATGAATGGGACAGCTGGTAGTGATGGGAGTGGGGTTAGTAATGTTATGTCTTTTCATTATCCTTTGAAATTTGAATTGTGTAACTGTCACATCCGTTCATGTGTTAGAAGATGAGACATTTCTGCTGCCACAATAATGACTAATTGATTAGTGGGTCTTTTTCACATCCTAGATTGCCCTTAATGGTGTGAGAAAGATGAAAAATATTTATGAGGGCAAATATGGTTATTCCATATCCTTCCACTATACTATAAGTGAACTAGACCTTTCAATTTATTGCATTTGTTTTGCTTTTCTGCTATCTTCTTTTTATTCTCAATCTATTTTATGTGCATTCTATCATTAAGGCTTTTCTACAGTAAGCTTACATTCTGCATTCGGGTAAAGCTCACTTCTTTTTTACTTTTCCTTTTATTTTCTAGATAGGATTTATGGCTCCAAGAGAGTAAGTTAGCTCTGACTTGTTTTTCTCTAGGATAAATAAAGATATGCTAAAATGGAATTAGAGACATTTTAGCATTCCTACCGATTTTACTTTGCATACTGTAAATAAGAATTTTAAGGCCCACACCCTTATGTTAGATTTTGATAGATTAGTTATAGACTTCAACCAGTTAGAGAGGGGTTTGAAATTCCCTCTAGACCCCTTCGTTAAGAATTTCTTCAATAGATATAATATAGCTACTGGGAAACTTCATCCTAACAGCTACTGAATTCTAACTGAATTTATAGAGTTAATGCACAAGGAGGGTAGAGAGCCAGACTTAGATGTCCTATAATACCTTTACAGCTTGTACGAGAGAAAAGGGGAGCTAATGTTCTCTCTGTCTGCCATCCTAAACCACAGCCTTTTATAAAGCTTTCGGAACTTCATAAGAAGTGAAGATGCAGATTTTTATTGTCAAACACCATTCAAAATTTATAGATGTCTAGCGGATGTGGTTCGATGGTTGCCATAAGGTGAAGCATCCTCTGAGGTTATCTAACTAGGATACAGAGATGGTCATGAAACTTCACCTTCATAGCATAACTGATGCCCGATCTGTGAAAAATCTATCTAGAAGATATCTTTAAAGAGTTTTCCCTAACCGTATACTACCCATTGGTATTTTTTGACATTTGGAAGGTATCATTCTAACTTTTATATTTTTGTTTATATTTATAGATGGTTGACTTTTTTGCCTTTGCGGATGGGATTTAGCTTATAGATGACGAGCGAAAGGCACAAAAGGATATCTAGATCTCCTCTCCTTTACCTGAATCTTCAGCTTTGGAGGTTCCAACTGAGGCCATAACCAGCTTAAAAGGAAAGTCTATCACTAGGCCTTCTTAGGCTGATAAGGCAGAAGGGTGAAAGAAACAAGCCCTGGATAAAGATTTGGATACTGAAGAGCTGTATGAAGGATCTTTATTGAGTGTCTAAAACTATCTAGATGTCCAGATATGAAGTCCTGGATCCTTAATAAAAGGAAGCCTCCAAGTGTCTCAAATGCTCAAGTGAGGGAACAATATGTTGAGTCTCTACGACTCTTAGGTAATATGCAATGCTGGATGGATAAGGATAACGAGGAGTTATATAACTCTATAATCGGGCACTCATTGGAGGTAATTATCTTATCTTATCTATCTTATGTCCATGTGTTTCAAGTCAATAATGTTTGTTCTTCCTTTCAGATGACTCAGACCTTAATGATGGCGAAGGATAATTACTATTACCATAAGAGTCAGTATAGCTTGAAGGAGATGGAGGTTGTCACTATAGCCATTAATTTTGAGAAAAAATTGGATAAGGCGAAGGCAACATTAGAGCTTTGCCAAACTAAACATACTAAGGCAAGGTCTGAGACCGAGGTAAGCCAGAAGAAGGTAGCTGAGTTGGAGCACAATCAAGCTCAACTGATGACCAAGATCGAAGAACAAGACTCTAAGATTGTAGCCCTAAATAAAAAGCTTGATGAGGCTGAGAAGTCCCATGAGGATGAAAAAAGGAGTTATCATAACACAGTTGCGAGGTTTCTTAGGGTACACAAATCTGAATGTCAAAGGGTCCTATTTGTATAAAATCTAAATCTTGACTTCATGGATTTGGATAAAATAATGCCTACTGATTTGGCTAGGATCACCTTCAAAGAAGATGTTAGGAGCAAGGCCTTTTCCTAGTGGTCGAAGAATCCTAAGAAATCTACCAAGTCTTCGGCTGGTGGATCATCTTTTGAGCATCTGTGAGGTTTGAGATATATTGGGAAAGTGTTTATTGGTATTATCATCACATTCCTAGGTCTCGCCTCTATCTCTAAGTCTCCCTGTTTGAGTTTTCCTCCCTTTGAGCTTCCCGATGCTCAGTTGTAGATTGATAATTCTCTCTTTTTTTAACATTTTATAATATAACATTTTCCATTAATGAATGAAGTGTGTTATTTGATAAACTTCGAGTACATCTATTGATAGTATTTTAAGAGACAATCCAAGTTCCAGTATCATTGTAATTCCTTCCCCTATTTGTCTTTGATTTTATATGCCCCTTTAGATGTCTTCTCGATAGGGACAAATTAAGTCCAAGCTTTCCTATGCCGAAGCTAGCTTTGCCAATGTCTACCCTTTTAAGTACCCAGTCTTTCACTTTAAAATGTCTTGGCCGGATGCGCCGATGATGATATTCGACGACCTTCTATCTTTATACCTTTGTGACAACAGATGCCGTTCTCTCCTTTATTCCAATAAATCTAGACATATGCGGGTGTTAATGTTGTTGGCTTCCTGATCTAATTCCTTGTTGACCCAGTAACTTGGTGATCCAATTTCCACCGGTATTACTGTGTCCATATCATATGTTAGCCTGAAGGGCGTCTCTCCCATAGAGGTTCTGGGCATTGTCCTGTAGGCCTAGATGACATTGTTGAGCTCATCGACCTAGTTTCTCTTCTTTTCATTGAGCCTATTCTTTAGCCCTTATATGATGATTCTGTTAGTAACCTCTATTATTTATTTATTTATGGATGAGCTACTGAGATAAATCGGAGCTTTATTCTGAGATCGAAATGAAACTTTCCAAATTTCTCATTATCAAACTGCTTCCCATTATCTATAATTAGGGTATATGGTATTATGAACCTACAGATGATTTCTTTCTAAAAGAAGTGTTAAATTTGGGCTTCTGTGATGTTCGATACAACTTCCACTTCATTTTATGAAATGGTCTATAGCCACGATTAGGAATTTCTTCTGGGAGGTTGAGGTAAGGAAGGGACCCAGGATGTCCATTCCCAATACAGCGAAAGGCCAAGGGCTCCCAACCGAATGTTGAGGATTAAAGGGCTTATGACTAAGGCAGGCAAACTGCTAAAATTTATAGCATTCTTGAGTTAGTTTCTAAGCATCTTAGGACATGGTAGGCTAGTTGTATCCTTGCAACAATGCTTTTTTAGTTAATGAATAATGCAATTCATGTGCTCTATAAATTCCTTCATGGATTTCTCTACATGCATAATTTCCTTCTTCTTGAGATATACACTTAGACCATGGATATGAGAGAGACCTTCTATAGAGTTCCTCATGGTAGATGGAGTAGTGTGTAGCCTTTATCTTTAACTTTTAAGCTTTTAATTTGATTCTGGAAGTACCCAATTCTCCAGATACCGAATGATCAATTTCATCCATTCTGGAACTTCTTGTATGTCCATGATTTTTAGATCCTCAGTGCTTGGTTTTGTTAGTGCTTTGGTGAGCTCGAGTCCTCTGAATGTTTAGTTGTCCTCAATTATTGACTTGGCTAGTAGGTTAGCCTCTAAATTTTCTCTTCTGGGGATTTGGATGATTTCCCATTGTCCACCCTTTTTCTCGATTTTCTTTAGGAGCTGCCTAACTTTTTTGACATATTTAGTAATACTCGGATCTTTGATTTGGAATGTCCCTTTAACTTGGTTCACCACTAGTTGGGAGTCCAAATGTATCTTAAAATACTCAGCTTTTACCTCTATAGCTAACCTCAACCCTGTGATGAGTGCTTCATATTCTACTGCGTTATTAGTGGCTTTATACTTTATCCGAATGGCATATTTGATGGAGACTTTATGTGGCCTTTTAAGAATAACTCTAGCATTTGAGCTTTGGGTGGATGACGCCCCATCAATATAGAGCCTCCAATTTAGATTTTCAGAAGGACCAGGATCTTCTATTATTTTCTTTTAAACAAAGTCTGTCAGGGCTTGAGCTTTTATCTGTTGTCAAGGTTTATAATTAATGTTAAATTCTCCGAGCAATATTGACCATTGAAATAACCTGCCAGATGTTTCAATTCTTTATAGGATTTTCCTTAGGGGGAAGCTGAATATTATAATGATAGAATGAGCCTGGAAATAGTATCGAAGCTTCCGAGATATGTGGACAATAGCTATGGCTAACTTGTTTAACTTAGGGTATCAAATCTCTGAGCCTTGGAATACCTTACTGACATAATATATTGAACTTTGTTGGCTTCCTTCCTCTCTTACTAGTACTGAAGATATTGACTATTGTCTGATTAAGAGGTATAAGTACAGTGTTTCTCTAGGCATGGGCCTATTAAGTAGAAGTGGTGAGGATATGAATTTTTTAATATCTTTAAAGGCTACTTGGCAACCTTCAGTCCATACAAATTTCTTGGAACTCTTCAGGGCTCAGAATAGTGGTAGACATCACTTGGCAGCATAAGAGATAAAACGCCCTAAAGTTGTTACCTTGCCATTTAGCTTTTGCAGCTCGTTAATCATTATTAGAGTTTTTATATTAGTAATGGCCTTCATCTTCTCTGAGTTAGCCTCAATTCCTCTATGTGATATTGTAACAGCCCAAACCAACCTGCATCAGATATTGTCTGCTTTGCCCAGGCCCAGCCCGCAGTGCACGGTTTTAAAACACGTCTAATGGGAGAAGGTATCCACACCCTTATAAGGCGTGCTTATTTCTCCTTCCCAACCGATGTGGGATATCACAGATATCATGAATCCCATGAACTTTCCTACCTTCACCCCAAAGACGTACTTCTCTGGGTTTAGTTTGATCTAGTACTAGCTCAATAATTAGACGATTTGGTCAAGGTTAGCAGGATGTTGCTCTACATATTAGCTCTTGATGATGATATCATCCACGTTTACTTCCATGTTCTTCTCAATCTGATCTTAGAACACGTGGTTCATCAGCCTTTGATAGGTTGCTCCAGCATTCTTCAGCCTAAAGGGCACAACTTTATAGTAGTAAAGACCTTCATAGGTGATAAAGGATGTTTTTTCTTAATCTTCTTTCTTCATTGGTATCTGATGATATCCCTGTGTAGCATCTACAAAGCTATACAAACTATAATCATCCATAGAGTCTCCAAGTTGGTTTATTATGTGGAGCGGATAACTATTTTTAAGGCATGTCCTATTGAGGTCAGTGTAATCTATATATATTATGTATTTGTCATTGGGCTTCCTCACCAGCGCCATATTGGCTACCCACTCTAGGTGAGTGACTTCTTTAATAAATTCAGTCTGTAGTAGCCTTCCTATCTCCTCAAAAATTATTTTTTATCTTTCATGTACAAAGGTCATTTTCTTTTGAACAACCGGCTTTACCCCAAGTCTGATTTTTAGACTATATGAGGTAATTCGGGGGTCTACTCTGGTAATTTTAGATGCTCAAGAGGTAAATTTTTCTGAGTGTTTAATGAGAACCCATTTATTCCCTACTTAGTTTTGCTATTAAGCTCATTGTCAATCCTTACTATTTTCCCATCGACAATCTGTAGTGTATGAACCTCAGCAACTGGCTCCCTATTTCTCCCCTTCCCAGGATTCCAAGGGGAATGCTTCCATCTGAGGTTTGATTGCCTTCTAGTAGCGTTGTCTGACCATGTACTGATTCCTATGGATTGTTAGAATTCTGCCTTGGATAGGAATTTTCATAATCAGATGCCTAATGCTTGTGACCACACCAGTTTAATAAAACACCGGTCATCCTATGATGTTGTTGTATGCTAGTGGGAGATCCATTACATTGAACTGAGTCTTAATGACTTTCATTTCTCTAGTGTCTCAGTCTTTAAATTCCAGACTTAGCTTTATTAATCCCATTGGCTGTGTGGTTCCTCTGTAGAAGCTTGTGATAGGATTTTAGATAGCCTTTAGGTCTGTGATGAAGCCTCCTATTGCTTCATAGGCATTCTAAGATAGAGCATTGACAGTACTTCCATCATCGATCAGTAATCTCTTCACTAGATAATTGTTGATATAAGCACTTACTACTAGTGTGTCATTGTAGGGGTATTGAACATTATTCCTATCTTCCAGACCAAACATGATAGTCTGCCTTTTCTAAGAGGCAAGCCCCTATTCTTGGTGAGTTCTCTTGGGTCCCCTCTTATAATTATGTTGATAACGCTAGTTGGCTCATTTTGAACTTTCTTTAGTTTTGGCCTATCTTTGGTATTGTCCGTCCTGATTCCTAGTCCCTCTAGATGTGTCAGTGAAGTTTCCAAGTTTGCCATTTTGCACCAGTCTTTCTATGTCATTTTTCAATTCACAACAGGTCTCTGTTTCATGCCCATAATTCCGGTGATATTGATAGCAATATTTTTTGTCCTATGTGACTCTCCTATTTAGGCTTAATCTTCTACCTAGAGTGATGTTCATAGTATGTTGCTTGACCCATATGAGAATCTTGGATTTGGAGGTACTCAATGGCGTATATCTCTCAGCTTCCTTCTTAAACACCTCTACTGGGTTTCTAAAGTTTGACCGTAAGAATCTCGACTTTCTAGGTCTTGACCTTTTCTTTATCTTAGCATGTGCTTTCTCATTATCTCTTTACATCATTTTATCTTCATCCATTTTAATAATTTTAATCGCCATTACCATTACCTCAGTGAAGGTGCTAGGTTATTTTGCCATTATCTTATCTTTGAGCTTCCCAAGCCTAGTCCCGTTCTTAAGAGCTACTATGCCACCTCATTAACCAAATTTTCAATCTGTATAGCTACCTTATTGAATCAATCTAAATAGCTTCATAATAATTCAGTAACCTCCTATCGACACATCTGGAGATCATTGATATTTTTGGCTAGAGGGATGTTAGTGATGAACCAAGTTTGGAATTTCTCAACTAAATCTTTGAAAGAGGTTATAAAATCTCAATGAGCCTATGAAACCAATTTTAAGAATTCTTAGTAAGTGTACTTGGGAAGACTCTGTATATAATTATGTCATTCATATTCTGGAGTAACATTCTTATTCTGAACGAGGATATGTGGTTAATTGGATCTTCGGTTCCATCATATTAATCTAACTATGGCATTCTGAATTTGGTCGAGATTTCTGTTCAAATTATCCTTCTTACAAAGGGCATCCTTCCTTCCATATCGTATTCATCTTCTTTCCTTAGCCTTGTATGGGCTTTATTTAACCTTTTAGGTTAACTTTAAATCATCAAGAGCTGGGATTATTGAGCTAGATTCTCCTTTTAGGGCTTTACACTTTTCTTTGTCTCCTCCAAGTACCTCCAGAGATGTGGTATTATTTTTTGATAAGTTAACTTAGGATTGCCACTTTGAATCAAGGCATTCAACTATTATTGCATTAGGGCCATCTGAGTTTAAATATTTTGTATCATTGCTTCTTTGCTCATTGGGGAGAGGTTGAGTGTTTGGGCTACTGTGTTTAGCTTAGGTGTTGTTATAGTAGGGGTTTCTTATAGACTCGAAAAAGGTATAGATGGTATAGATCTGTGATGGTGTTGAGGAGGCGCATAGTAAGGGAGATTGGTGCCAAGAGCTGGCCATCCTTAAGTGTTTCCAAGTGGAACATATGTATCACTAATTGGAATTTAAAATAAAGGTCCGGCATGCAAGAAGGGAGCTGGTGGTATTATAGTAAGGGTAGTTGATGACAAATTGATTGGTGGAATGGGGGTGGATGGGTTGATGTGTGTGTCGGGAGTCAAAATCAGTGGTGGACTAGAAGTCATGATGGCAAAGTCTTGCTTAGGAGATGAAAAAATGGCTTTTTATTCAATGAGTTCCCATATATGGTGCCACTTGATAACTTATTTTCAGAACTCTTGAGCTAGGATCCTGTAAGTGATCAGCAAAGGGCAAGGTGAGAGGTGAAGAGGATCCCTACAAACCCTCTAATGCCTAAATCAAAAGATATAAAGAGAGAGTTTAGAGAGAGAAAGAGAACAATAAGAATATGAGAGAATAGAATGAATGAGAATGAGGGACATAGGGTCCTATTTATAGGGATAGTGATGCTCAAACCTGAGAGAAATAAGATTCCTCTTTGGTGAAAGTCCTACACCTACTAGAAGAGTGTTTTTTCCTATCCAAAAGTCTCTTGATTGAGAGTCTTTTCCTATTTATCTTGGATGTCCCTCTTTTATAAACAACCCTGTATAGGAAAATAAAGACCTTAAGTAAATAGGAATATGTATGTGGGGTATCAATAATGAAGATGAAAGTCTTAAAGATTTTAGTGACGAGATGGTGATGTTGTGATGCTTATAAGAAACTTTAAGAAATTCTTGAGAAATAAAAATTTTTCAAGAATTATAGACTCCAATAAGATGCATAAAGAAGAAAGTAAGAAGAAAATTAAAAAGGTTATTTGCTATGAGTGCAAGAAATTGGGATACATTAGAAGTGAGTGCCCTAAACTCAAATACAAGAACAAAAGAGCAAAGGATAAGAAGAAGACCTTCAAATCTCCTTAGGATAACTCCTCTGAATCTGAAAAGGAAGAGGAATAACAAAAAGTGGCCAACCTTTACTTCATGGCTCTTGAAGGTGAAAAGGAAGTATCATATACTTCTAACTCTTTTTGTGATGAGTAATGTGCTTATGATGATGATGATGATGTTAAGAGATCTATTGTGAAGAAACTCTTGCTTAAGTGTAAAAGCTTAATTTTTAGAAAGAAGCATTATAAGCACGAGTTAACTAGTTTAACTAAGAATTTGAAAATTTAAAAAATTAATTTTCTAGTCTTGTTAAATCAAATGATAAACTTATTATTGATTTAAAATCTTCTAATTCCTTAGAGGAGCAACTTAAGAAAGCAAGTGATAAAAATCATAAACTTTTTAATGAGGTAGTAGAGTTAAAAAACTTCATATCCAAATTTCAAAAAGGAAAAGAGAGTTTAAATAATTTATTTGACTCTCAAAAATTTCATAGGAATACTCATAGAATAGATATGTTAATGGAATGACCTCTTCTTCTTTATCATCATATATTAAATTTATTAAAGTATCATGCAATTCCATTCATTCTACCTCTAAACTAATTGAGACTCAAGCTTTCAAAGCTAATAAGTCTCATATGTCAAATAATAAAGGGAAGTCTTATAATACTCAATCCTATATAATAAAAAGGGGTAAGTTTCATGCTAGAAAACCATAAGCCAAATATGTTTACATGTACATTAGATATAACACTCATAATCATATTGCACAACATAATGCACCTAAACATATTACACAAACCTATCAAAATACACATTACCATTGTTAATGCATGTCTCATACTATGACTCAAAATAATAGGAGACACACACCACCACAACATTAAACATATATTTCATTTACTAAACAATTATATGCTCCTAGAAGAAATAAGTTTACAAATGTCGAATGTTCATATTAAAATGAACAAAGGACACACTAATAATGTATGCGTCTATAGAATACTATATATGAATTTTTTTCCTTTGGATTATCTTGAAACTAATCAACCTAGACCAAGAAACGTTTGGGTTTAAAAGAACACTTAAATTTTTTTGTGTATATGTGCTTAAAATCCATAAGAGCAAAAAGCAAGTAGTATCTTGATAGTGGATGTTCAAGGCACATGATGGGAGAAAATGAGCAATTCAATAAGTTTAATGCAAAGGATGGAGGATATGTCACATTCAGAGACAATGCCAAAGGAAAGATATATTAGAGAAATCAATAATCTTTGATCTTTATCTATACATCATGTATTGTTTGTTGATGATCTTAAACATAGTTTGCTTATTATAAGTCAATTATGTGATATGGGAAATAAGGTAATTTTCTATTCTAGAAATTGCTTTATTAGTAGTTTTGATAAAAATAAAGTAATTTTTAGTGGTCAAAGAATCGATAATATTTACATAATTTAAATAAAATTGATAACAAAGACATTAATATCAAATGCTTAATGTATATTTCCCATGATATATGAACATGGCATAGAAGGTTAGGATATACAAAATTTGAGCTTTTAAATGATCTTTATAAACATGAACTTGTGATTGGTTTACCTAAGCTTAAATTCACTAAGGACAAACCTTGTGTTTCTTGTCGAAAGAGAAAACTATCTAAGTCTTCATTTAAGCCCAAGAATGTAGTGTCCACCTCTAGGCCACTTGAACTTATATATATGAATTTATTTAGACCAACTAGAGTTGCTAGTCTCGATGGAATGCACTATACATATGTATTAGTTAATGACTACTCTAGATACACTTAGGTGTGTTTTCTTACTCATAAGAATGATGCATTTAAAGCTTTTGAAAATTTCTCAAAAAGAGCTAAAGAAGAAAAAGTTTTTATATTTCTTCCATTAGAAATTATCATAGAATTGAATTTGAAAATGAATTTTTTAAAACCTTTTGTAATGAAAATGGTATTTCTTATACATTTTCTTCTCTGAGAGCACCTCAACAAAATAGGGTAGCTGAAATGAAAAATAGAACTTTTATGGAAACAGCTAAAATAATACTTCATAAGTATAATTTACTTTTATACTTTTAGGCAGAAGTCGTTAACACGTCTTGTTATATTGCAAATCAAGTTTTTAAAAGATCAATTTTAAATAAAACTTTTTATAAGTTATAGAACAATAGAAAATCCAAAATCTCATATCTAAAAGTATTTGGATGTAAGTGCTTCATATTAAATATTAAGGAATCTTGGAAAATTTGATTCTAAAGTAGATGAAGGAATTTTTCTTGGTTATTCCACTTCTAGCAGCATATTGAGTGTTTAATAAGAGAACTCCAGTAGTTAAAGAGTCTATGCATGTTGTCTTTGATGAATCAAACTCATTTGATCCTAAAAAGGATGTTTGTAATATTGATGATCTTATAAGTGACAATGAGATTATAAATACTTAAGAAGAAAATGCTAGTAAGTCTTTGGAACTTGAAAGTCTAAGCAAGAAGGATAATGAGGAGATATTTTAACCTACCTTAAAGAATAAACTTTCAAAGGATTGACAGTTCAAGAAAGTTCATCCTTAAGATCTTATCATAGGTGACACTACAAAAGGGGTAACTATTAGATTTAAACTAAAGTATATTGTAAATTTAGTCTTTATTTCTTAAATTCAGCCCAAAAATATTGATGATGCATTAAGTGATAAATTTTGGATCCTTGCTATGCAAGAAGAGTTAAATCAATTTAAGAGAAACAAGGTTTGGACCTTAGTTCCTAAACCTAAACATTATCCTATTATAGGCACCAAATGGGTGTTTAAAAAAAAAGATGAATGAATAAGGTGTCATAACTAGGAACAAAGCTAGACTTGCAGCCAAAGGTTATAATTAAGAGGAAGACATTGATTATGATGAAACCTTTGCCTCTGTAGCAAGGTTAGAAGCTATTAGAATGCTACTTACATTTACATCATTCATGGATTTCAAACTTTATCAAATGGATATTAAAAATGCATTTTTAAATGGTTTCATTGAAGAGGAGGTGTACATTGAATAACCTTCGGGTTTTGATAGTTTTGATTTTCCTAATCATGTGTTTAAACTTTCAAAAGCATTATATGGATTGAAACAGCTTTAAGAGCTTGTATGAAAGATTGAATAACTTTCTTTTAAAAGGCTTTTCTAAAGGAAAAGTTGACATAACTTTTTTTATAAAAAAATTCAAGTATAATTTATTGATTATTCAAATATATGTTGATGATATTATTTTCGGTGCTACCAACCATTGCTTGTGTAAGGAATTTTCTAAGTTAATGTGAGGAGAATTTGAGATGAGAATGATGGGGAGCTTAAGTTCTTCTTTAGATTTCAAATCAAGCAATGTAAAAATGGGACTTTCATTAATCAAACTAAATTTGCTAGGGACATTCTCAAGAAATTTGGAATGGATGGAACTAAATCAAGCAAGACTCCTATAAGCACCATACTAAACTAAATAAAGATGAGAATGGTAAACCTATTAATGAAAAGTGTTTTAGAGGTATGATCAGATCACTTCTTTATTTAACTACTAGTAGACCGGATATCCTATTTGTTACATGCCTATATGCTAGGTTGTACTAGGTTTTAGACTAGTCCTAGGGAGTCTCATTTGAATGTTATTAAAAGGATTTCCAAATATCTTTATGGAATAATGCATTTAGGACTTTAGTATCCTACAAGTTCATCCTTTGACTTATTTAGTTATTCAAATGCAAACTTTGTTGGTAGCTTACTAGATAATAAGGGCACTTCTGGAACTTATCAAATTTTAATTAATTACTTAGTTTCTTGGTTTAGCAAGAAACAAGTTTTGTTTGCTTTGTCCACTGATAAGGCAGAATATGTTGTAGGAAGTTATTGTTGTTCATAAGTCTTGTCGCAAAAATAACAACTTAAGGACTATGGCATTAAACTTGATCACATTCCTATTAAATGTGACAATACAAGTGCTATAAACCTTAGCAAAAAATCCCGTTCAACATTCTAAAATTAAACATGTGTATTTTAGGTGTCATTTTTTCCATGATGATGTGCAAATGGTAATATTTTTCTTGAATTTGTTAATATTATTCATCATTTAGCAGACATCTTTACCAAACATCTTTACGAGGACAAATTAAATTTTATTAAGCATGAACTTGGTATGATTGATGGTTCAAGTTTGTCTTGACAACTTGAATAACTGCTATTTTGATGATTGGGTTTGTGTGGTATTATGTATTTTACTTATCTTTGCTTTATGTTTTCGTTTATGATACCATTTGATAATTTCATGTTAAGTCATAATTTATTTGCTCTTGGTTTAGTTTTGGTATATAATACTATCTCATAATTTTTCTTTTATTAAAAATTTAATTTTAGTAATGTACAAATTTTGTTTTATTTGTTAATTAAATAATTAATTTTACTCAATTTATTAATTATTTATTTCATATGTAAAATTTATTAATTTCTCGTTACATGATTTATTTTTTAATATATTTTATTAAAAAAATTATTTCAAAAAAAATTATTTGAAATTAAAATTTTTCAAAATATGTTTGATTTTGTTGATTTATGATAATAATTATAATATTATTTAATTTGGTTGAAATTTGATTTAATTTCAAGTCAAATTGATGCTTAGGGACCTAATTGTCATGTTTTTAGGACTTGATTGCAAATTATTTGAATCTTTAGGGACTAATTTGTATTTTTGTCATGAGCCGTAAAGAGCAGCTCATGACCATTAGAATGTCAGAGGGCAATCATGAGGAGCATACTACACCTCGAAAATCCCTATTTTAATAGGATTTTGACTTCTTTTGATTCCTTTCCTATTCTAAAATGGTCATATGCATTTTTTATATGTTTTTATTAAATTATTTTAACCCTCAATCTTGCTTATATAAACTCCTTTTCACCTTACTCAATCCTCACATCATTATTTTTCAAATCAAATCATTCTCCTCTTAAGTAAATTCTCTCATCTTTTCTTTATTATCTTTCATACTCCAAGTGTTATCTCCATGGCTCCTAAGAAAAAGATTGCTCAAGATGTCTTTCCTACTCTAGAAGAGCTACCAAAGATCAACCTATGAAGCAACCTCCTCTCTTCTACACTTTAACTCAATTTAGGGAAAGGCTTACTCAATTCAAGGAAAGGAAAATTATTTCCTCAAAGTTCATGTCTTAAGCAACATTAGAAAAGATGGGATGCTACAATGAGGTTAGAACATTGCTTGAGAATGCAAGTTTATATGATTTTGCATTCAATTATTTTCCTACCTATCTTTATTTGGTCTATGAATTTTGTAATATCCCGTAATTTTAAAAATATTTTTACACTGTACCGGGATATGCAGTGTCAGTGATTTTTGTATTTTATATGATATTTTTATGAGTTAATATGTATTTTAAACCTATTTTAATTACTGTCTATTATTTTCAGTATTTTACGTAAAATTTTCCCGGGACTTTCATTTTCGGGGAAATTTTCACGTAAACAATGTATTATTAATTATTTTAAATGTATTTACGGGTTTGCATGAACTCATACATATTTTTAAATTATTAAATTAAGCCTGTGTGTGTATATTTATTTAATTAGGGTTTATTATTACCCTAATATTTTATTATTTATTTATTATTATTTGATTATTTTATTTATTATTAAATTATTAAAATTTATTATGTTTTTTCTTTTTTCTTTTTTTTTTCTTTTTCTTTTCCTTTTTCTTTCTTTTTCTTTTCTTTTCTCTTTCCTTTTCTTTCTTTTTCTTTTTCTTCTTCTTCTTCTTCTTTTCCCGTAGACACCCGCCGGACCACCCAATCTTCCTCACGTGGTTTCTCCCTCCTCCGGCCACCGTTTTCGACACCGCCGGTCTCTATCTTCTCCTTGAGCTCCGGTGAGTGTTATTCTAGCTTTGGTTTGAGCTAAAACGGTCTAGAATTGCTTAGGTTTTGAGTTGAATATTTCGGCCACTTTTGGTTTTCGATTTTTTTGAGCTTCAATTTGGATGATTCATGGAAACTTCCTTCACAAATGTTGTTCCTGGTAGTTTAATCTTCATGTATGAATTTTTGTAGAATTTTTGGAGGTTGTTTGGATTTTTGGGTATTTTTGAATATTTTAATATTATTTTCGAATTTTCGGAAATTAATTATTTAAATTATGAAATTGGAGTTTATGGTTGAATTAGGTGTTGAAATGAATTATAGGAATTTATTTGGAATTTTTATGAATTTCTAAGTATTTATTTTTAATTATTGAAGTTTATGTGATTTTGTAAAATTAAGTTAATTGTGTTTTTATTTGAATTTAATTGGTTAATTGAGTTTAATTATTGATATTATTGATAAATATGTTGAGAAAATTAATTTTAGATAATTGTATGATTTTTAGTGAATTTTTGAAGTAATTTAGGTATATATATATATATAGGGGTATTTTGGTAATTTTACCCTAAATTGTCTAAAAATGTAATTTAATTGGTTTTAATATTTATTTAAGGTATAAAAATGATTTCTACAAAATATTTGGTATTTTTAACTAATTAAAACTATTTTTCGTGAATTATTTTCAATTATATATATAATATACGGTTTTTCAAATAAAATGAGTTTTAATCGATTTTTACAGTGTTTCAAGGTTAATTATGTAATTTCTACGTATGAAATGTATTTTTATGATTTAAGGATATTTTTGGTATATTTGAATATATTTTCTGTGTTTGTGGACCCCGGTCGACAGATTGTAGTCTGGAGTCCGACCGAGGGGTTGTGATTGTTTATGGTGTTATTTTTGAAGTGTATTTTCTTTGCAGGGTCGGCTCTACTCTTTTGAGTAGAGAGATGTCTGTTTTACAGGGGAGGTTCTGCCGGATTTCCGGTAGAATTCTCGTAAAACGTGATATCCAGTCGAACCCTAATTTCCAATTCTGTATTTTAATACTCTAGATTTAATTCTAGGATTTCTGTTAGGGTTATTCTGATGTCGAGTAATTATTTCTTGTTTAGTTGCGCCGAGACCGAGGGTTAGTGGACCAGGCCCGTCGGACCTGTCTCGTGGAGCGCATTAGGTGAGTTACTATATTATATATATATGCTTAGGATGCATGATTTAGAAAATGCATGTTTTATTTTGACTAATTATGCATAAATAATATGATTTATATTCAAGTATATTTTTGGTATATTTTTGGTATATAATAAATTATATACATGTTTTATTAATAAAATATATTTAAAATGTTTTTAAATATATTTTTAGTTTAATTCATGATTTGATTGAATTTATTTGACGTATATATACTCAAAATATACTTGGTTTATGTTTGGTATATTTTCGGTATATATATGGTTTATATTGTTGATTTATTTAAATTCATGCATCATGTATTTGTGAATGAATGTTTTATTATTTATTACTGAAGGATATCAATAGAACGTGCTACCTAGTGGGCAGCACTAGGACCGAGTACGTACCGGTACGCCTATAGTATTTAGGCTTTATTACTGACTATTTGTGGATATCGATTTGATTATGATTATTGGATGTGTGAGATGTGGTTTGTGGGTGTGATTGCTGGAGCTCGGTTGACCAAGTGTCTCGGGGCCAATCACACTGGCAGTCAGACTGCTGGAGCTCGGTTGACTTAGTGTCTCGGGGCCAGTCTACTGTCCATATGGATTAAGTGGATATATTTGGAATTAGTGAGCCTGTATGGCTAGAGTGTTGTTTAACACTATTTTTCTGAGGTTGCGATATTCTAGGGTTCTATGTGATCCTTCATAAAAGTTGATTTTCAGACAAAATATATAAAATGATTTTTCTACATCTGTATGAACTTGCCTGTATATATACATATTACTCATATACTGTTGACTGTTTGCATTATCACTTAGAGTGTATGTATATATACTATAGTAATTCACTCAGTGAGGTCTGACTCCCCTCCGTTGACTATTTTTCAGGAGAGTTAACTTCCTCAGACCTCAGTAGCAGGTCGATACGCCGGATTTCTTCCGCCCCGGCTTCTTTACGTAAATTGTCTACTTGAGTCTTATTTATTTTATCTAGACACTGCAGTAGTTGTAAATTAAAGTATTGGATTTTATGTATTTGTTTTAAAGAGATGTATTATGTTAAAACTGGATTTGTATAAAGATTATACATTTATGAGATTATATATGCGATGTGATGAGTTTTGAATTATATCCAGTTGTTATGGATGATATTGTAATATTTATGATTTTATTTTCCGCTGCATATTATATTTTTATGGTTATTATTGCATATTTATTTTATTTTTAGGCTTGCTACGGGTTCCGGATTCGAAAGAATTCCCATTCCCTAGCGCCGGTCATGGCCCCTGTTTTGGGTCGTGACAAAGTTGGTATCAGAGCGAAGTTCGTTTCTGAGTGGAGTTCTGTGTCAGGGCTTAGTTTTGTGAGTTGTGGCCCTAGTTTTAAAGTTGTGTTTTCTGTTGGACTACTGCAGTGTATTAGGTTCGAGTATGTCTTGATGAGTATTCCTTGCTGTAGTTTTCAGCGTTATTCCTCCGTTGTCTGTTTTGTCTGAATCTTTCCGTTTGTCTTTTCAGAATGAGGAGGCGAGCGCGTGTCGCTCCACCGGTCGTTGAGGCCGAGGATGATGAGTCTTTTCAGGATGAGGTTTTACCTCCTGAGCCGCCAGTTAGACGTAGAGGTCGTGGCAGGGGTAGACCTCGAGGAGCGGCAGGTCGCCGTAGGCAGAGAGAGTTGCAGGACGAGGAGCCTGTTGAGCCTGAATTTGATGTTCCTGTTCCTCCAGTTGTTCAGCCTGTTCAGCCTGCCTATCAGCAGGGTATGTCTGACCCTGAGGCAGCTTTGTTCTATGCCAGAGTTGGCAGGATTGCTTTTGATGGGACTTCTGATCCTTTAGATTTTCTGCATGCGATTGAGACTAGGACTCGGACTGCTCATACCGAGTACCAGAGGATCATGATCGTTGAATTGTCTGTCGAAGGACCAGCCTTGGATTGGTTTATTCAGATGATCCAGCCCTATATGATGACGATGCCATGGGCTCAGTTTCGAGAGCGATTCATGAGGAGATTTTGTCCAGAGCCTCTTCGTTTGAGCTATCGTCTTCGATTGACCAGCATTTCTCGTGGAGATCGATCAGTAGAGGAGTATACCCGAGAGTTCCTTCGTCTGGGTAGATATGCTGAGGATCTGATGCGAGATCAGTATTTTGCTGTTACTACCTATGTTACTGGTTTGGGTTCAGCTTTTGCTGGTATGCCCACAGCAGGTCTTACTCTGGAGTCTGTGATTGAGCTAGCTAAGGAGATCGAGCTGAGGTTAGTTAGGCAGGGAGCGATGCCTGATTATTACCAGTTGGGAGTTCAGTCGAGTGGATTGCAGGCTACTCCGTATTCGAGTTTTCATGTTGGTTCGAGTAGTCAGCAGCGAGGTTCGACTCAGCAGAGTCAGAGACAGCAGCAGCGAGTGCATCGGAGCAGTAGACATGGTCGTGGAGGTCAGCGTAGATCATTCAGATTTGGGTCAGGTGCTTCGAGCAGCAGCAGTGGTCGTAGTTCTGGATCAGCGGCCAGTGTTTGTCAGACTTGTGGTAGAGTCCATCAGGGACCGTGTTATCTGACACCGCTGACATGCTTCAGATGCGGGCAGACAGGACATTTTGCCAGATCGTGTCCTTATTCCGGATATCAGCAGCAGCAGATTCCGCGATTCCCACAGCAGTCGATTGCTAGTGCAGCACCCGTGCCATTTCAGTTACCACCAGCTCAGCATCAGAGTTCTACTCAGTTTGTTCCACAGCAGAGTCGTGGTAGAGGTACTAGAGGAGGTGCTAGAGGTGTTGGCCAGGCTTCTACCAGTCAGCAGGGAGGTCGAGGCCAGGCCAGAGTTTTTCATCTGACTCAGCAGGATGCTCAGGCATCTAATGCAGTCGTGGCAGGTATTCTTTCTGTTTGTTACCTGGATGCTTTGGTTTTGTTTGATCCGGGTGCCACGCATTCGTTTGTTTCTCCTATTTTTGCTTCTAAATCTTGTTGGCAAGCTTCGAGGATGGCTTTTCCTTTGTCTGTTGCCACTCCTCTGAGTGATTCTTTGGACACCGATATTGTTCTTTCTGGTTGTCCAGTTCTCGTGGGAGATAGAGAATTACCCGCTGATTTGATTTTGTTGGATGTGATGGAGTTCGATGTTATTTTGGGAATGGATTGGTTGTCTCAGCACTTTGCCGTGGTTGATTGCAGGAATAAGGAGGTGATTTTTAGAATTCCTGGTGAAGAAGATTTTAAGTTTGTTAGTGACAGGAGTTCAGCACCTCAGAATCTTATTTCTGTTATTTCAGCTAGGAAGTTGTTGAAGAAAGGTTGTCAGGGGTTTTTGGCATTGGTTAGGGATACGTCAGTGGAGAAGTTGTCACTCACAGATGTTCCTGTTGCTTGTGAGTTTCCTGATGTTTTTCCCGAGGAGTTGCCAGGTTTACCACCTCATAGAGAGATTGAGTTCTGTATAGATGTGGTTCCAGGTGTTACTCCTATATCTATGACACCCTATCGTATGGCTCCTGCAGAGTTGAGAGAGTTGAAGGAGCAATTGCAAGAGTTATTGGATAAGGGTTTTATCAGACCTAGTGTTTCTCCTTGGGGTGCACCAGTCCTATTTGTGAAGAAGAAGGATGGTACCCTGAGACTGTGCATTGACTACAGAGAGTTGAATAAGGTGACAGTGAAGAACAAGTATCCTCTCCCGAGGATAGATGATTTGTTTGATCAGCTCCAGGGTGCACAATTCTTTTCTAAGGTTGACTTGAGGTCAGGTTATCATCAGCTGCGGATCAGTGAAGCTGATATTCCTAAGACAGCTTTCCGCACTCGATATGGTCATTATGAATTTCTGGTGATGTCTTTTGGTTTGACTAATGCACCAGCAGCTTTTATGGACCTGATGAATAGAGTATTCCGACCGTATGTGGATCAGTTTGTGGTAGTCTTCATTGATGATATACTGATATATTCGAGGAGTATGGAAGAGCACGTATATCACTTGAGGATTGTACTACAGACACTGAGAGATCATCAGCTTTATGCTAAATTCTCGAAGTGTGATTTCTGGATGGAGAGTGTTTCTTTTCTTGGACACGTAGTGTCTAAAGAAGGTATTCAGGTTGATCCACAGAAGGTTGAGGCAGTATCTGAGTGGCCTAGACCTACTTCAGTTACTGAGATTCGGAGTTTTCTGGGTTTAGCCGGGTATTATAGGCGGTTTGTGCAGGATTTTTCCAGGATAGCAGCCCCTATGACTCGCTTGACTCAGAAGAATGTTAGATTCGAGTGGTCAGAAGCTTGTGAGAATAGTTTTCAGTTGTTGAAGGAGAAGTTGACCACAGCGCCAGTATTAGCTTTGCCTAATAGTGTGGATAAGTTCACAGTTTACTGTGATGCCTCTAGAATTGGTCTTGATTGTGTGTTGATGCAGAATGGAAGGGTGATAGCCTATGCTTCGAGACAGTTGAAGAAGCATGAGCAGAACTATCCTACACATGATCTAGAGATGGCTGCAGTGATCTTTGCTTTAAAGATTTGGAGACATTATTTGTACGGGGTGACTTGTGAGATATTTACTGATCACAAGAGCCTTAAGTACATTTTCCAGCAGCGAGATCTGAATTTGAGGCAAAGACGATGGTTGGAACTGTTGAAGGATTATGATTGCGAGATTCTTTACCATCCGGGTAAAGCTAATGTGGTAGCAGATGCCTTGAGTAGGAAGTCCTCAGGTAGTCTTGCTCACATCGGTGTGGAGAGGAGACCATTGATCCAGGAGTTGCATTTGATGGTGGATCAAGGTCTGATGATGAAGATCAGTAGATCAGGTGGACTGTTAGCTCAGTTTAAAGTACGATCTGTACTAAGGGATAGGATTAAAGCAGCTCAGAGCCGAGATCCTATTCTGGAAGAGCTTGCAGAGAATGTCAGAGCAGGGAAGTTCACTGATTTCACACTCGATGATGATGGTGTGTTGTGGATCAGTGGTAGATTGTGTGTTCCTGATGTGGATGATTTGAGAGAAGAGATCTTAGAGGAAGCACATTCTACAGCTTACAGCGTTCATCCTGGTGTTACTAAGATGTACCACAGTATCAGAGATTTATACTGGTGGGATGGATTGAAGAAGGATGTTGCTGATTATGTTGCTAAGTGCTTGACGTGTCAGCAAGTGAAAGCCGAACATCAGAAGCCTTCTGGGAAGCTTCAGCCTCTTCCTATTCCCGAGTGGAAGTGGGAAAGGATAGCTATGGATTTTGTAGTCGGTTTACCTCGTTCGAAGGATGGATACGATTCCATCTGGGTGATTGTAGACAGATTGACGAAGTCTGCACATTTCTTGCCTGTGAAAGCCACATATTCAGTTGCTAGATTGGCGAAGTTGTACGTGAAGCATATTGTATGCCTTCATGGAGTACCTGTGTCCATTGTGTCAGACAGAGGTTCGGTGTTTACTTCTCGTTTTTGGCAGAAGTTGCAAGAAGCGATGGGCACTAGGTTGGATTTCAGTACTGCTTTTCATCCTCAGACAGATGGCCAGTCTGAGAGGACGATCCAGACACTGGAAGATATGTTGAGGATGTGTGTCATGGATTTGGGAGGTAGCTGGGATGATCATTTGTCGCTTGTGGAGTTTGCATATAATAACAGCTACCATAGCAGTATTGGCATGGCACCATATGAGGCGTTGTATGGAAGGAAGTGTAGATCCCCGTTGTGTTGGGATGAGATCGGTGAGAGAGCTTTGACTGGACCAGAGATGATTCAGGATGCTGCAGAGAAAGTCGCCGTGATCAAGCGGAGGTTAGAGACCGCAGTTAGCAGACAGAAGAGTTATGCGGATCCTAGGCGCAGAGATGTGGAGTTTCAGGTTGGAGATTTCGTTTTTCTGAAAGTATCTCCGATGAAGGGTGTAATGAGATTTGGCAAGAAGGGTAAGTTAGCACCGAGATATATTGGACCGTTTGAGATTCTGGAGAGAATTGGCACTGTTGCATATCGGTTGGATTTACCTCCGAGTATGTCGCAGGTGCATCCAGTATTTCATATCTCGATGTTGAGGAAGTATATCTCAGATCCTTCACATGTGTTGCAACCTGACAGTGTGGAAGTGAGTGAAGATTTGACGTTTGTGGAAGAACCTGTGGCGATCGTAGATTTTCAAGTTCGACAGTTGCGATCGAAGCAGATTCCGATGGTCAAGGTTTTGTGGCGTAGCGACAGAGTTGAAGAGCATACGTGGGAGACTGAAGCTGAGATGCGAGCTTCTTACCCGTATCTCTTTCCTTCCTGATTCTGTAATCTTGTTTTTGGAATTCGGGGACGAATTCTTGTAAGGGGGGAAGACTGTAATATCCCGTAATTTTAAAAATATTTTTACACTGTACCGGGATATGCAGTGTCAGTGATTTTTGTATTTTATATGATATTTTTATGAGTTAATATGTATTTTAAACCTATTTTAATTACTGTCTATTATTTTCAGTATTTTACGTAAAATTTTCCCGGGACTTTCATTTTCGGGGAAATTTTCACGTAAACAATGTATTATTAATTATTTTAAATGTATTTACGGGTTTGCATGAACTCATACATATTTTTAAATTATTAAATTAAGCCTGTGTGTGTATATTTATTTAATTAGGGTTTATTATTACCCTAATATTTTATTATTTATTTATTATTATTTGATTATTTTATTTATTATTAAATTATTAAAATTTATTATGTTTTTTCTTTTTTCTTTTTTTTTTCTTTTTCTTTTCCTTTTTCTTTCTTTTTCTTTTCTTTTCTCTTTCCTTTTCTTTCTTTTTCTTTTTCTTCTTCTTCTTCTTCTTTTCCCGTAGACACCCGTCGGACCACCCAATCTTCCTCACGTGGTTTCTCCCTCCTCCGGCCACCGTTTTCGACACCGCCGATCTCTATCTTCTCCTTGAGCTCCGGTGAGTGTTATTCTAGCTTTGGTTTGAGCTAAAACGGTCTAGAATTGCTTAGGTTTTGAGTTGAATATTTCGGCCACTTTTGGTTTTCGATTTTTTTGAGCTTCAATTTGGATGATTCATGGAAACTTCCTTCACAAATGTTGTTCCTGGTAGTTTAATCTTCATGTATGAATTTTTGTAGAATTTTTGGAGGTTGTTTGGATTTTTGGGTATTTTTGAATATTTTAATATTATTTTCGAATTTTCGGAAATTAATTATTTAAATTATGAAATTGGAGTTTATGGTTGAATTAGGTGTTGAAATGAATTATAGGAATTTATTTGGAATTTTTATGAATTTCTAAGTATTTATTTTTAATTATTGAAGTTTATGTGATTTTGTAAAATTAAGTTAATTGTGTTTTTATTTGAATTTAATTGGTTAATTGAGTTTAATTATTGATATTATTGATAAATATGTTGAGAAAATTAATTTTAGATAATTGTATGATTTTTAGTGAATTTTTGAAGTAATTTAGGTATATATATATATATAGGGGTATTTTGGTAATTTTACCCTAAATTGTCTAAAAATGTAATTTAATTGGTTTTAATATTTATTTAAGGTATAAAAATGATTTCTACAAAATATTTGGTATTTTTAACTAATTAAAACTATTTTTCGTGAATTATTTTCAATTATATATATAATATACGGTTTTTCAAATAAAATGAGTTTTAATCGATTTTTACAGTGTTTCAAGGTTAATTATGTAATTTCTACGTATGAAATGTATTTTTATGATTTAAGGATATTTTTGGTATATTTGAATATATTTTCTGTGTTTGTGGACCCCGGTCGACAGATTGTAGTCTGGAGTCCGACCGAGGGGTTGTGATTGTTTATGGTGTTATTTTTGAAGTGTATTTTCTTTGCAGGGTCGGCTCTACTCTTTTGAGTAGAGAGATGTCTGTTTTACAGGGGAGGTTCTGCCGGATTTCCGGTAGAATTCTCGTAAAACGTGATATCCAGTCGAACCCTAATTTCCAATTCTGTATTTTAATACTCTAGATTTAATTCTAGGATTTCTGTTAGGGTTATTCTGATGTCGAGTAATTATTTCTTGTTTAGTTGCGCCGAGACCGAGGGTTAGTGGACCAGGCCCGTCGGACCTGTCTCGTGGAGCGCATTAGGTGAGTTACTATATTATATATATATGCTTAGGATGCATGATTTAGAAAATGCATGTTTTATTTTGACTAATTATGCATAAATAATATGATTTATATTCAAGTATATTTTTGGTATATTTTTGGTATATAATAAATTATATACATGTTTTATTAATAAAATATATTTAAAATGTTTTTAAATATATTTTTAGTTTAATTCATGATTTGATTGAATTTATTTGACGTATATATACTCAAAATATACTTGGTTTATGTTTGGTATATTTTCGGTATATATATGGTTTATATTGTTGATTTATTTAAATTCATGCATCATGTATTTGTGAATGAATGTTTTATTATTTATTACTGAAGGATATCAATAGAACGTGCTACCTAGTGGGCAGCACTAGGACCGAGTACGTACCGGTACGCCTATAGTATTTAGGCTTTATTACTGACTATTTGTGGATATCGATTTGATTATGATTATTGGATGTGTGAGATGTGGTTTGTGGGTGTGATTGCTGGAGCTCGGTTGACCAAGTGTCTCGGGGCCAATCACACTGGCAGTCAGACTGCTGGAGCTCGGTTGACTTAGTGTCTCGGGGCCAGTCTACTGTCCATATGGATTAAGTGGATATATTTGGAATTAGTGAGCCTGTATGGCTAGAGTGTTGTTTAACACTATTTTTCTGAGGTTGCGATATTCTAGGGTTCTATGTGATCCTTCATAAAAGTTGATTTTCAGACAAAATACATAAAATGATTTTTCTGCATCTGTATGAACTTGCCTGTATATATACATATTACTCATATACTGTTGACTGTTTGCATTATCACTTAGAGTGTATGTATATATACTATAGTAATTCACTCAGTGAGGTCTGACTCCCCTCCGTTGACTATTTTTCAGGAGAGTCAACTTCCTCAGACCTCAGTAGCAGGTCGATACGCCGGATTTCTTCCGCCCCGGCTTCTTTACGTAAATTGTCTACTTGAGTCTTATTTATTTTATCTAGACACTACAGTAGTTGTAAATTAAAGTATTGGATTTTATGTATTTGTTTTAAAGAGATGTATTATGTTAAAACTGGATTTGTATAAAGATTATACATTTATGAGATTATATATGCGATGTGATGAGTTTTGAATTATATCCAGTTGTTATGGATGATATTGTAATATTTATGATTTTATTTTCCGCTGCATATTATATTTTTATGGTTATTATTGCATATTTATTTTATTTTTAGGCTTGCTACGGGTTCCGGATTCGAAAGAATTCCCGTTCCCTAGCGCCGGTCATGGCCCCTGTTTTGGGTCGTGACAAATTTCTTGCTTCCTATTCATTGAGAACCTACCACTTTAATAACCAAAACCCTATGAATAGCATGAGATTTAGATTAGGTAAGAGAGATAGATTTCTTACTTCTCAAGAATTTGATGGTATCTTTAGTTTTAGATAAAAGGGTTTAGCTTCTCCTATTTCTTCTTAGCTTCCTAATCCTTTTAGACTCAACATGCTAAACCTAACGCAAAACCCTTTGAAGCGAGACACACAAAAGCATCTAATTTTGCTTTGAAATCTCTATAGTATGTGCATAGTTTTATTACCTATTCTATTCATGCTAAGGGCTTAAGTAATGAAACTATTTCCTTCGATGATCTTTTCCTTATTAGATGTCTTGTTAAAGGCATAAATGTTAAGCTAGGAAGATGGCTTCAATGGACGTTTTGGTCAGCTAGTGATAGTATTAGTGGTGCCTTATATGTGGGAGGGTTTATCACTAGAATTTCTTATCAGTTTAGAATCATCTTGAACAACACTCCTTCCTTTTCTCTTTCTTTCCTTGATGATAACCTTTTGAAAAACTTTAGGTAATTCAAGCTTGTTAGAAATTCTTAGATTTGGAAAGACAAAGTTAGAGATGAAGATGTTGATGAGGAGCTAGAAAAAGATTGAGAAGACATTGAGCACATTAGTACTCATGGTCTTGAAGGTGATCAAATTGAATAAGAAATCTCTCAAGAGTAAGCTCCTCCTCAATCTTAAAAAAAAAGGGCAAGAGAACCTTCTGCCTCTTAAAGTATTGATGAAGAACCCATTTGGCTTTGAGGATTTTTTTATCATCTCTTCATTGTTAAATCTAACTTTAAAAATAGGTTTGATCAAGTGGACATAAGACTTGTTCATTTTGAGAATAGGATGGATCACATGGATTATGATATCCATCATTTGTAGGCTCATCACGACATATAATGCACTTGGCCTCATCCTCCTCCTCCTTCTCCTCCACCTCCACAAAACTATACTCTTTTTATGTTTTTGTTTATTTTTCATCAATTTATGTTTGGTTTATTTTCTATATATTTTTAAATTTTTTTAAGCCTTGAGATGTTAGTTTATGTATTGTGCTTTGTTTCTTTTTAGTTTATAATTGATATTTTAACATTATTGTAACTCTATCCTTTTCATTAATGTAATTTATATTTTCTTAAAATTTCCTTTTGCATTTTGATTAAGGGGAAGAAAATTTTGATTTTTTTTATTTTTTATGCATATATTGTAATATTGTAAGTGTGACTAGTTTTTTCATAATTTAATAATATATTCTTGATTTTATACTTGTGATAAAATGCCTTACTTTGCTTACTTTGCTTATGTATGATACATATTTTATAAAGATTTTGTCTATCTTTATTTTTCATTATTTTGGTTCTTGGTTCTTTATTTCTTTTAAGATTTTTGGTTCCTTTAGATTCATTTCCCTTTATATCTCTCTCTTTTCTTTTTGTCTTTGCCAAATGGGGAGAAAATATCATGGATAATTTTATTTATGATATGTTAAGTGTCACATGATCATATGTTATTATTTTTAGCTAAACTCTACATGATCATGTGATAACATACTATTTTTGTGATGCATTGCATATATGTTTGTACTATTTTTATGATTCATTGCATATATGTTTGAAATTATTTCCTTCAAATTGCCTAACATTTATTTTAATGATCAAGTTATCATTTTTTTTATGTAAGTTATCATATTTTTTATGTTTTTATCATATTTGTCATGTTAGGTCATTCTCTTTTTATCCCTTATGTTAATATTTTATGTCGTTTTTATTTTTAACAAAAAGGAAGTAAAATATTAAATTTATATTTCTTATTATGTCTATAAAATTGGAGTAATAAAGAAATATATTTATATTAAGGAGAAAAATTTTTAAACCATTTTCAATTGGTATTCTTTTTAAATCATCTCCTTTATGATTATTTGATATTCCTTATGTATGCGTTGATAATTCAATTTATTTTAGGCTCTAATACATGAATTTATGCATATATTAAGGGAGAAAAAAATATTTTCACATACTACATCTATTTAATTTGAAAGGGGAGCTATCTTGTATAATACATACTTATTCATGTCGTTTATTTTTGATACACGTACTTTATTTATAATCTTAACAAATTGGTTGTCAAAGCCAAAAAAAAAAGGGAGATTATTGACTATTCACATTATCAAACTCCTAATTTTGGACTTTAACAAACAGTTTAGATTCTAATGATTTTATTTAAGTGTGTAGCAAGTTGATTAAGTATCAAGATTAATTGTTTAATGATTGGAAACAATGTAATACTTCTTGAAAGAGTATTAATACACATTTTAATAAAGTATTTCAACTTATGCAAGTCCCTAATCTTTAAGAAGCAATTATATACTAAAAATATACAATTTTGGACTTACAATTATCTGCTCACGAGCCCCTCATGAGCTAACCTTATACAGTGCTTCAGGAGCTCACTTTTGCCAAAACACTCAATGCTCCTTATGAGCTGCCCTCACAATCATGAGGAGCAGGCTTCAGCTCGTGAGGGCAATCCTAACAATATTTAATGGATATTTTTTAATGCAATGGTCCTCAAACTGATGCTCACGAACCAGGGTTTGCTCCTCACGATCGTGAGCAGTGTTTTGATAGAAATAAGTCCAAGATGATTCAAAAATTAACAAGAGATGTTAGAGACATAATCAATGCATCCAAGAGCCATAATCTAAGTTGTTTATCTATATAAACAACTCCTGAAGCTCAATTGAAAGTTTAAGAAACTTGTTTATTCATATGCTCTCTTAAGCATTCAATTAAGATCTTAAAACTCTCTTTAAATTCATTTTGTATTTGACTCTTGTGAGAGTTGGTAAGTGTTAAAATAGATATTCTTATTCTTTTATTTTCTGGGTTAGAAAACGGGAAGTGAGATTCTATTCTAAAGGAATTGGTTTAAGTGTTTAGCCATAAAACACTTAGGAATATGATTTTAGTGTGATCCCTGAAAACACTTATGAATTTGTTTTGAGTGAGTTTTTTAAAACTTAAATTGTAAGGTTAAAAGAGTGAGCCTCAAACTCTTATGTAATATCAATTTTATGAATAAGATTGTGGTGATTTAAAATCCTAATTTAAGGATAAATTAGATGGAGACGAAGGATTATTGAGAATCCGAACTCCTTAAATTCTTGTATTTATCATTCTTCTTTCTCAACATTCTTTCAATTTTTGCAAAGAATTCTTTTAATTTCTGTTTAATGTTCGATTGCCTTATTCAGCTCCCCTAAGGCATTTTCAATAATCAACAACTAGCTACTTAAGAACCCTGCTAAGAACCCAAAAAAAAAAAAACATACACACATATAAACCCATATCAAAATATAAGAGATAAAGTAAAAATGACAACATCTTTTTTCGCTTTTTTCCATTTTACTTGAAAATGATGTACTTTTTCCTTAATTATTATTATTATTCTTCTTCTCATAAATAGATAGTTCCTTCTTCAATTGTTTGTTCTTCTTCAAGCTTCGTAAAATCACAGTGTAAGATTTGTCGTTCAACTAGCTTCGATTGTTTCGTGACTGAGAGGCTTTGATTGTTTAGTGACTAAAAGGCTTCGATTGTTCACTAACTCTGATCGATTGTTTAAAAGTATTGAAAGAAAATAATGATTATTTCAATATGGTTTCAATAACGATTACACGAAGTTCAGAGACTTAGATGATTTGAGAGAGATGAGTCAAAATTCAATTTTCTTCATTGTTATTATTACTTATGGCTTTAGTTTTATTATGTGGCATCATTATCAACGCAATGAAATAACATGTGCTTCATTCGTTGAATTACTGTGCAGTAAGTGGTTTATAAATCACATTTTTAATAGGTTGAGATATGTAAATGGTAAAAAATGTAAGTATAAATATTAAAATGATGTCTAAGTTCATAACCATGAGCCTTACAGACATATTAGGTTGAATCCCACATCAACGAGTGGAGCCCACGAATGCAAATATAAACCAATCACAGTCAGAGGCAGCATGTCCTCCCGTTTCTCATTTCATCTTTATATTTTTCAGTTCTCAAAGCTTTTTTTTTTCTTTTTTTTTTTTTTTGCCATTTTATGATAACAAGTTCCTAGCTTTTAAAAAATATATATGGTTAATTAAATTTTTTTTTATTTTATCTAATATAAATGCATTGAAATTGTTTCTGATAAATAGTTTTAAGCAGTAAAAATGTATGTACAACATATGAGAAAAAGTAGAGTTCAAAAAAACATAATTTCCATCCTCTTTCAATCTTCCTTTATTTCTCGCCTTTCCATGCTTTTTCGATCTTAATCATTACCCACCTGTCATTCATGTGAACTTCAGAGTATTAAGTCCATCCATCGTGATCAGGCTGCAAACCGTCTCGTCCCGAGGATTCTTCTGATTTTTTACACCAACAAAAATTGTGAATGTGATTATGAAAGTTTCCCAAATTATTCCTGCATTGAAAATCAATAAGAGATTAAAATCATCAGCTGCACTTAACACTCAACAAGACAAGGCAATCTGACAGTTTGTGATTAATTATTATTATCATTAATAACAATACTTACGAAGGATCTTCTCCATGAGAGGAGCAACAACTTCGCCAAGAATCCAATCCATCGTTATACAATTATTAAAAAATAACTTTTGGGGGTTTCTGTGGACTCTAGACTAAACATGAAGGGCCTAAATGCAAACTGTTTTTCAAAAAAAAAAAAGTTGACGAGCTATTACTGGACGGTGTACTGACAGATGATCACACTTGACAGTGAAGCTGATTGATCGGTTTTCAAATGACAACCGACGTACAATTTTGAAGAAGAGGAGGATGTGGCAAAGGGGTTTTAGCGCCACCGCCGCACTAAAGCGGAGAAAATGGGACGCAATTGTGATCGGAGCTGGCCACAACGGCTTAATAGCAGCAGCATACCTTGCACGTGCTGGCCTCTCTGTCGCCGTGCTGGAACGGCGACACCTAATTGGTGGTGCTGCTGTCACTGAAGAGATAATTCCAGGCTTCAAGTTTTCCCGCTGCAGCTACCTTCAAAGCCTTCTCCGCCCCTCTATCATCAAGTCAGCTGCTTTCTCTCTGTTTTTTTAGTTGATTAGTTGATTAATTTTGAAATTAGAAACAATGTTTAGTTAAGATTGTGATGTATAACTGTTGCTCAATTGAAGGGAATTAGAGTTAAAACGGCATGGATTGAAGCTGCTAAAGCCATTAGTTTCGTCATTTACACCATGTGTAGATGGACGCCGTTACCTTCTTTTAGGATCAAACGAGGAACATAATTATTTAGAGATTTCTAAGTTCTCTAAGCGTGATGCTGATGCTTATCCAAGGTTGTGGTGTGTTTTTTATATATATGTGTTTGTGTGTGTGTAAATAATGTGTGTATTTTGGAGATGTTGATGCTGAATGCTATGTTTTGTTCAATTGTTTTGTCTTGATTATCAATAGATATGAACATCAGCTCAACAAATTCTGTAAAATTATGGATTTTTTATTGGATTCTCCGGCTCCTGAGGCATTGCGTGGGGACATTTCTTTTATAGAACGCTTGATGAATAAGAAGGACAATGTTATTTTTTGGGCTCGTTGTTTATCTCACGTTCTTGCTTTAGGCCAAAAAGATATGGTGTAAGTTTAATGAATTGCTTCCTTGATGATAAATAAACGTCTTTACTGCTGCAATGTAGCTGAAAGTTGAATTTTTGGCATTTGTCTGCTATATAAGATGTTTTAGTCTCTTCCGTTGTCTAAATTTCTTTTAATAATATGCTGCAGGCATTTCATGGACCTTATGCTGTCTCCAACATCAAAAGTTCTGAATAATTGGTTTGAGGTTGCCATTTCTCCATTTACATTTGCAACTCCTTTTGATTTGCTTCTTTACATGCATTTTTGTATGCATATGGGCAGACATGCAAATCTCGCGTGTCTGTGTTAAGTACATCATCACTGTTGTCAATGCTAACTGTCTCTCATGACAGACTAGCATCCGAATTATATGCTGAAATTTAGGGATCTGATTTTGCTCTCTATATGCTATAAATATGACTCTAACTGTATATTCTATTTCCTTTCTTAGGGTAGATCAATTCTTGGTAGGTACTTAGATTGAGGAGATTTGATTCTTGTAATTAAGCCTTAAATTATATATAATGGGAAAGAAACTCAAAGCAGGACAACTTTTTCAAATCAGTTTTAATTTTGTCATGGTATCAGAGCATGTAATCAAAATTTGAATTACATGGCTTTGTTTGTCTTGTAAGTTTCAGATTTAGTTATGTCATTTCTAGGTTAAGGATTCTGAGTTGATCTGGGTTTCAGTTTTCAGTTATTGTATTTTTTTTCACTAGTTATTTGGGTTCTTGTGGGCTATTGGGTTTTGTAACTTCTTGTTTAGTATAATCATTTGTTATAGCAATCATGTCTTCTAAAAAATTTGAGTATTTCTGCACTCATTTTAAAGGAAAGAATTATTTTGCTTGGGAATTTCAATTCCAAACATATGTCAAAAGGAAAGAATTGTGGAGACATCTTGATGGATCTGATTCTAAACCTAGAGATGTTACAAAGGGGGCTGAGTGGGAAGTAAAGGATGCACATATCATGCGTTGGATCTTAGGTTCTGTAGAGCTTCATATTCTTTTGAATCTTAGAAGATATAAAACATCCAAAGAAATGTGGGATTATTTGAAATGTGTGTACAACCAAGATAATGATGCGAGAAGATTTCAATTAGAATTTGATATTGCCAACTACTCTCAATGAAGTTTGCCCATTCAAGAATACTATTCTGATTTTGTCAACATGTGGACTGACTACATTGCTATTGTTTATGCTAAAGTCCCTACAGAATCATTATCTGTTATCCAAGCAGTCCATGAAACTAGCAAGCAAGACTAATTTTTGATGAAACTACATCCAGATTTTGAAACTAGTCGCTCTAATTTAATGAGTAGATGTCCAACACCATCCTTGGATACTTGTTTGGGTGAGCTTCTAAAAGAGGAGTAACGTTCTCTTACAAAAACAGTCATGGAACAACAGAGGACTACTGTAGAATCTTCTAATATTGCTTTTGCAGCAAATGGGAGGCCAAGAGGTCGGGACATGAGGAATGTCAAATGCTATAGTTGCAAAGAATTTGGCCACATTGCAACTCATTGTTTGAAGAAGTTTTGCAATTATTGCAAAGCCAAGGGGCATATCATCACAACATGCCCAATTCGGCCACAAAACAAAAATCATAAAGCTTTTCAAGCTGTTGTCCAAACTATAGATGCTGATTCCAGAATTTCTGATCAGGTTACTACCATGTCTGCACAAACTTCATCTACAGTTGTTGTCCCAGGTTCTGTAACACCTAAAATGGTGCAGCAGATGATTTTCTTTGCCTTTACAGCTTTAGGACTTTCAGGTAACTATAAATTTTCTTTAAATTTTTGGCTTTTTGATTCTGGAGCATTAAATCATATGACATATGCTCCCAAGAGTTTTTCTAATGTCAAGAAACCTAGTGGTAATATGGAAATCCAAACAGCAAATGGGGATTCTTTACCACTTACAGCCGTTGGTGATGTCTCTCTTATTTTGAAAGATGTTTTCTTATCTCCTGGTTTGACTCATAATCTTATCTCTATTGGGCAATTAGTTGAGAATAATTGTAATGTTTTGTTTTCTAGTGTTGGTTGTATTGTACAGGATCAAGTGTTGGGAAAGGTGATTGTAAAGGGGCCTAAATAAGGATGCGTCTTTCCTTTACACATACCAGTTGTTGTTCATGATTCCAATTTGTTTTCTTTGGTTTGTCTTACTGCCAAAAATCAGAATCAGCTGTGGCATAATTGTTTAGGTCATCCAAACTTAAAGGTCTTGCTTCATGTACTAAATTTTGGTTTACTTGACAATAAAATCCAATGTTCCTCTAAAGATGTTATGTTTGATTGTTCTAGTTGTAAAATGGGAAAAAGCAAAGTTCTTCCTTTTCCTACTCATAGTTCTTTGTCTACTAATTGTTTTGATCTTATTCATAGTGATGTTTGGGGTATTGCACTTGTTGTGTCTCACTCTCAATACAAGGACTTCGTGACATTCATTGATGATCATAGTAGGTTCACATGGATCTATTTTCTTCGATCCAAAAATGAAGTCTTTGATGTCTTTAAAAATTTCTTCGCATTCATTGAAACCCAATTTTCCACCTGCATCAAGACTTTAAGAACATATTCAAGTGGAGAATACATGTCTCATAAATTTCAAAAATTTCTCAAACACAAAGGCATTATTTCTCAACAGTCATGCCCATACACTCCACAACAAAACGGTGTTGCTGAAAGAAAGAACCGTCATCTTCTTGACATGGTTAGAACTTTGCTTCTTGAGTCATTTGTTCCACCTTAGTTTTGGGTTGAAGCTCTTAGTACTGCAGTTTACTTAATTAATTGTCTTCCAACCCTTAAATTGAATTATGAGTCACCGTATTATTGCTTATATCATTCTCAACCTAAGTATTCTAGTCTCCACACTTTTGGTTGTGTTTGTTTTATCCATTTACCTCCATATGAACGACATAAACTGTCAGCCCAATTTGTTAGGTGTGCTTTTCTTGGATATGCTCCAAATCAAAAGAGGTTCCAATGCTATGATCCTACAACTAAAAGGATGTGAGTATCAAGAAATGTCATATTCTTTGAAAATCAGTATTTTTTTATGCTCCCAAGTGAACCCTCGTCCGTTTCTTCACCATCTTTTTTATCAGATTTTTCTGATGCAAGTACTACATCTTTACCATCTTCTACAACCAGGTTTTGTGTACCAAAGGCGTTCCCATTATGTAGACCCTTTGCAAGAATCAACTCCAACACCTGAGCCTGCATCTACATCAATACCACAACCACGTTGCAAGTCAGCTCGCCAAACCAAACCCCCTAATAGGTATGGATATCCTGCTACATCTTTGGCTGCTACTTTATCTGCTATTTCTATACCTTCTTGTTATACTCAAGCCATGAAACATAAATGCTGGCAGCAAGCAATGCAAGAAGAATTAAATGCTCTAGAGCTGAATGGTACATGGGATATAGTTCAATGTTCACCTTCAATTAAACCCCTAGGTTGCAAATGGGTGTATACTGCAAAATTACAATTTGATGGGTCTTTAGACGGATATAAGGCAAGGCTTGTGGCTCTTGGTAATCGTCAAGAATATAGAGTGGACTATGAAGAAACATTTGCTCCTGTGGCCAAAATGACTTCTGTTCGAATAATTCTTGCTATAGCTGCCCCCAAAGCTTGGCCAATCCATCAAATGGATGTGAAAATGCATTCTTTCATGGGGAATTGAAGGAAGAAATTTATATGCATCTTCCTCTAAGAGTGACAAGTATCTCTACAAACGACGTGTGTCGATTGAACAAGACTCTTTATGGGTTAAAGTAAGCTCCAAGTGTTTGGTTTAAAAAGTTCCGGCAAACTATTCTTGGGCTTTCCTTCGTACAAAGCCAATATGATACCTCCACGTTTCTACATAAGACTTTCATGGGTATTGTAATTCTTCTTGTTTATGTAGATGATATTATCATCATCGGATCTGATTCATCTTTCATTACTCAACTTCACGAGTGTCTTCCTGCTACTTTTAAAATGAAGGATCTTGGTCCTCTCACTTATTTTCTTGGATCAGAGGTGCATAAATCTGCTAATTGCATTTTTTTAAATCAGCACAAATATACTAAAGACCTCATTGCTTTGGCTAGTTTGGCAAATTCTGCTCCTAGTGATACTCCTTTGGAGGTCAATGTTAAATACAAAAGAGATGAAGGTGACCTTTTCCATGATCCCACCTTGTATCACAAACTAGTTGGCAGTCTTGTGTATTTAACTATCACTAGACCAAACATTTCTTATGTTGTACATCAGGTTAGTCAATTTCTGACTTCACCTAGACAACTTCATATGACTGATGTCCACCAAATCATTCGGTATCTTCTAAGCTCTCCTACTCATGGACACTTTTTTCTCGCTGGATCTAATCTTACTCTAGCTGCCTATAGTGTTGCAGATTGAGCTAGATGCCCGGACACACGTAGGTCAACATCAGGGTGGTGTATGTATCTTGGCCATGCTTTGATCTCTTGGAAGTGCAAGAAACAAGAAAGGGTTTCTAAATCATCTACAGAAGCAGAATATCGAGCTATGTCTGCTGCATGCTTTGAAATTATTTGGTTACATGGCCTTCTTGCTGAACTTGGATTTGTTCAATCTATTCCAACTCCTTTACATGCAGACAACACTAGTTCCATACAAATTGCAGCAAATCCGGTCTATCATGAACGTACTAAACATATTGAAGTTGATTGTCATTCTATACGAGAAGCTTTTGATAGACAACAGATTTCTTTGCCACATGTCTCTAGTTCTTTACAAGTAGCTGACATCTTCACAAAGGCCTTGCCTAGGCCACGACATGAGTTTTTAGTGAGCAAATTGCTATTGGTTCCTACCCCAGCATCAATTTGAGGGGGGATGTCAATGCTAACTATTTCTCATGACAGACTAGCATCTGAATTATATGCTGAAATTTAGGGATCTGATTTTGCTCTCTATATGCTGTAAATATTACTTTAACTATATATTCTATTTCCTTTCTTAGGGTAGATCTATTCTTGGTAGGTACTTAGATTGAGCAGATTTGATTCTTGTAATTAAGCCTTGAATTATATATAATGGGGAAGAAACTCAAAGCAGGATAGCTTTTCCAAATCAGTCTTAATTTTGTCGACTGTTTCTCTCTAGAAATTTCTATTGTAAGGTGCATAAAACAAGTCAAGTCTAGGAATGTCTACAACTTGTCAAGTCCACCGCCATTGCAAGAAAGGTCCAGAATATTACCAAGTCTACTGTCACTGCCATGCGCAAGTATACATGGGAACCTTAGTCATTATGTGTGTATATGAATGAAAGTGAGTGCACAATGAGAGAAACATGATAGGGTGGACAAATGAGTAAGTGCACATAGAGTTAGCACTAGTGTGTAAGTGGTGACAGGAGGCAGTGTGAGAGTGGGTAGAGTGTGGAATTCTGTATGGATGAGTGTTATATGTAAAAGTTGTTGTTTAGTAGAATAAAAATTGAGTTGTTACAATCAAGTGCACCAAATTAGTTTCGCGAAATCAAATTCAACAGTCTGTTTGCATATAGACATATGTATGTGTATATAGATAGTCAATCAATAAGTACAGTGTTTTTTTTTTTTTTTTTGATATTTGTGATTGCATAATAGAATCTTAATCTCTTATGCTGCTTATGATCCAATCAGTAAAACTTACTAAACCTCACAACATGGCCGAATCTAAATTAAATCACTACTACAACTTATATTAAACTTCAAATAGTTTATGTGTGTTATAAGTCCTACCCACCATCTATACTTAATTTTGACAGGATAATATTTTTTGAAAAGTAGAAGAGAGAACAAAGAGCTATTACTTGCAAGGAGACTGTTACTTTACCTGTTACCCCTGGCTGTTCTTCTGAGATGCTGAAACTATCTCCCCTAAGATCTACTTTGAGTTATCATATGTATAATTGATTGTTACAAGCATGGTTTAGCTAATCATTTTGTCAATTAAAATTTCCAATTAGCATCTGCAATCCTATTTAGTATTTCTTTGGGTAAATGCAGGCAGATGTCCTGAAGGCAACCCTTGCAGGCGATGCTATTATTGGGAGCATGGTAACATTGTTGCACTATTGCAATGTGGAATTTTTTTTTTCTAAATTCAGATGATTATATAAGCTAATTTAAAGCTACGAGATTGATTTCATTAGAATGTGTTACTCTATGAAGAAGTAAAATGGGTATCTAATTCACCTCGATGCAAAATAATTAATGTGTCATCTCCAAGGTGTTGTTGCAAGAAGTCATTTTATTTATTTTACTCCTTGTGACCTGTGGTTATCTGCATCCTCCTTCAACAGTCATCTAATGGAATGATGCTTCCTTCTCTCTCCAGTTTCATTTGACCTTTTGTAAGGGTAGCAAATATGGTTGCCACTTCTAATTGACTGTTGGAAGATCTGTGTGCTAGTTTTGAACATGTGGATTCTTTGGGATCTTGGGCTGCAAATCAATTGTTTTAGGCCATTTTGTAAGCTTCATGTATTGATTGCAATTCTTTATTGGTCTCAGGCAAACATTCATATGCCTGGGAGCGGATATGTTTTGCTGCATCATGTAATTGGTGAAACTGATGGTGATCGTAACATCTGGTCGTAAGTATATCATGTTAGTTGACTACTGATCTTTAAAAGTGGCAGGTCGCAAACTATGTATGCATATGGTTGCATGAACTTATGTCTGATATAGGTAGATAGAGAGTTAGGTTGAAGTCCAAAATATTTTTAATATACCAAAGTTAGTCTCTGTGTTCTTTGTTGACCAATTGCATCCAAAACAACTTAGTGTCAGTCTACTATTCTTCATTGACCTTTAGGAAATGAAAGCATTTTCAGCTGAAATGAAATCAAGGCAAATGAAGATCAAAGGACTAATTTTGGCTTTATTCCTATGCATGTCATTATAAAGTTTTCTAGTGTAACTATTTTTGACCTGTTGTTAGTATCGGCTAGTTAAATGCTGAAATCAGAATTTGAAACTGCTGCTATATCTTTCAGTGCGGGGAAAATTGAAAATAATAATTTCCATTAATTGGACCTAAGACTTAGTCCAGATTAATTGAGTGTTAGTGATTATCATGGCTCTGATAAGCTGTAGATTCTGCAAGTATCCTGCCATGAATAACTGCAAGAGCATATACTTATTGTCACTACATCTCAATGTATTTCTGATCTTTATAAGTTCCCATCATTACTTGTAAGGCAGATCATAATGTGATCTTTGAATACATGATGCAATTGGATACTGGAATTGATTTCTTTAGAATCATCCAGAAATTAAATAATCCTGTGATTACGCTAATACTGATATCGTAATCACTAATAAATATTGCTTCATAATTTTCCTGTTAGATGATTTTGAGATTTCATTTCTGCTAGCATGATGTTGACTGGGAAGCGTTGTTTTGGGTGCATGCATTGTTCATTGTTCAGTTCTTTATCATGCATGACTGAAATGTATCATAGGCATGTTGAAGGTGGGATGGGTTCAGTAAGCCTGGCTATAAGTAAAGCTGCTTGTGAAGCTGGAGTTCATATTGCAACAAATGCTGAGGTACCTTTACCTTGGTCTTTATTCTTCTTCATCTTGCAGGAAAATGTTACATTGCAGTGTAGTTAATGAGTGTGACAATGCTTTGTTTCTTATTTAACTTTCATATAGTCATTCATTGAAGTTGTATTGTCATCTAAATCCCACGTATAAATGGTACGAAGAAAGGATATAGATGCTTAATGAAAGCTTATTTATGCAGTTTGACTCTCTGATCTGATGCTTGTTCTCCATTATGTTCATAATTTCTTTTGTTTTGTACAATTTTTTTTCTTTCTGTATCCTCCATACTTTATGTTTCCCAATTTTTTTTTCTTCCTAGGTTTCAGAAATGATGATTAGTGACCGTGGTATAGTAAATGGGGTTAGTTGACTTCCTGTATTTCTGCAAGACAATGTTCATACGTTGAATAGAGGTCTGAAATGCATCAAATTTATTGGTCATAGGTCTTTCTAGCTGATGGGACACAAGTGCATTCCTCAATTGTTCTGTCCAATGCAACCCCTTATAAGACATTTATGGTAAGATGTTTAATATATGCCTCTGACACTTGATAATATTTGATATTATGAAACATATGCTAATACACTCATGCGCACATCAATAAAAGGTGAAAAAGCTGCATATCAGATTTTCAACTCTGTCAAATCTTATTGACACAGGAATTGATGCCTCAAAATGTTCTTCCTGATGATTTTGTCTCTGCTATCAAGTACTCTGACTATACGTCTGTAAGATTACTTCATTGAAAGGCATATATAATTGTTTGATTAATAGCTAAGTTTAACACATTTTATTTTCTTAGCATTTTAATGAATCTTGCATCGCTCTTTTATTTTATGTGCTCTTTCAGGTGCTGGCACTGCTTCACTGCACTTTCTCAGCTGTATTTATTTTATTTACAATTAAATGATGGCAGTAGCATCTAAAATTAAAACTTAAACAACTTTTGCTTGTTTCCATGCATCTAATCCATAAAGTAAAAAAATGGATAAGGTAACTGAATCTTACTGTGTCCTAGAAGTATTCCACTCTATCTAGAAAAATATCTTCTATCATTTCTATTGAACATTATCTTTCACTGTTATGTCCAACCACCCAACAATGCCTTTCATTTAGAGCATGTTGCTATTAAGAATTAAAATTAGGTAAAATAAGTGAAGATATTTACCAAAAAATGAAACCTGAAGTAGATTATGTGCTTGGTTTGGGTATATCTAGGTAAACTTGAGGTGCTTGTATTGTGAGATGAATACTCCAATTTTTCTGATGTGTTATGTGCTAGGTTTTCCCTCCTATTCTTTAAGTAGACATTCCTTCTATGGTAATTTGGACAGCAAAAATGTCCATGGTAGTTCTTTTGGATATTTAAGATGCTAACTTCTGTTAGGATGTCGATAACTGGAACAGGGTACAACAAAAATTAATGTAGCTGTTGATAAATTGCCCCAGTTTTCATGCCTCAAGATGCATTATACAGACATAGGTCCACATCATACAGCTACAGTCAAAATTGGTTCTGAAAGGTATACAGTATTTACATGGCCAGATTTGTTTCGAAATGTTCTTTAATTTTTTTATTTGAATATCATTGTGCATTCATTTGAAACTCTGCCTATGCAGAACATAGGGTATTTGTTTCTAACAAGTGCAGAGATTAAAGTTGAAGATCTCAATAGGTTGAGATCTTGCTAATAGAGTTGGGTTTTCTGATTTGAAATAAGTTGTAATTAGGAAAAAGCTAGCAGCAATTAGTTACACTTGTTGAACTTGGTGAACAAGAATATCTCATTTTGCTTACAGTTACTTCCATCTTTAGTGCTAAATTGCTGTTCAGATATATGAATTTGCCATAGACTTCAGAAGTTGCCCTGCTTGTTTAGATACTTTCATGGATAATTTTCTGAATTTTTGGAATTTCCTCTCTAAACAGTAATGGGTCTGCTTTAGGGTGAAAATCTCACACTGTTTTCCCCTTTTTTATGGACTGATCAAGTTTGAAGGAAATTAGTTCAGCTTGTCAAGATGCTCAGAATGGCTTCCCATCACGAAGACCTGTTATGGAAATGACAATTCCATCTTCATTAGACAAGACCATTTCGCCTCCTGGTAAAAATAAATTAGTCCTCTAATTAATACTTTCATCCTGTACTGCTAGCATTTTGAGTCCATTTAGTGGCATCCTTTCTCTAGTTGGTCCATTTTAATTAATTTAGGGTGGACATTTAGTGAAAAATGATTATTACAGGTCTTCTATTATCTTTAATTTCCTTATTTGGTTAAGGAATCATCTAATTATTTATAAAGCAAAAGCGAGTTACAAAGACACAAGAAACTACTTGAATGGCACAATAAGATGCTACTTGAAGCTAGGACATGCTACTGCTAAATTACTTACCATACCAAATTTCTCACAATTCCTTAATGTAGCTTCTTACAAAGCCAGCTTGACTGGATGCAATTACTTTCCATGCCTAAGTTGCCATTCACCTTTTTGAGTTAAACAAGTTCTCTTCCAAATGACAGCCACACAGGATATCCAAATAACCAATGTTTTTATCTGTAGATTTAGTTCTTTTAATTTAAATGGCTTAATGTTTGTTTGCACCTAATCAGAGGTTTCTACATCAGCTATTAGACTATGTTCTACCGTGTGAATTCAACCTGGAATAATATCTTATTTTTCCAGGGAAGCACGTGATCAGCTTATTTACACAGTACACACCTTATAGACCTTCTGATGGTAGCTGGGAAGATCCCAGATACAGAGTAAGATGCAATTGTACTTTACCCCTTGACTCTTTTTGGCAATCAGCACATATTGGTACTTCTATGTTTCTTATTTGTACCTATAGTGAGTTTCTAGTATTTTTACAATGATGCCTGATTAATTATATTGTGTTAGCGTATTCCTCAATTCTCATTAAGAAGATCAACTTTCTGTCAGGAGGCCTACGTGCAAAGATGCTTTTCATTGATTGATGAATTTGCCCCTGGCTTTAGTTCATCAATCATTGGTTATGACATGTTAGCACCACCAGACCTCGAAAGGGAATTTGGTCTCACAGGTATGTTAAATCTGCGGCTACACACCTCAGAATGGTGCTTATTAAGGATTCAGCACGGGAGCTAGTTACACCTCTTATTCTTATATGAACATGCTTATTCATGTTAAACTGCCACGAGAGAAATGAACTTGAGAGAGTTTCTTGCTAGAACAATGATAGGAAACAACACATAAGAAAGCGTTTAACTAGAAACTTGGAGAAAGACTTCAACCAACAACTTTGAGTACTTGATCTTCCACAATTGCAAGATCTGAGAAATTTGAATAAATGACTTTTTCCTTAAATGCTACAAATATTAATTCAGGATTTATATGACAGGAGGAAATATATTCCACGGTGCCATGGGTTTGAATTCGCTTTTCTTGATGCGACCTGTCAAAGGATGGTATTTCCTAAAAATTACTGGTGTGAACTATGCCTTAAAAAAAGGCAACTAAGCATATGTATTTAAGTGTTTTGCACTGAATTACAGGTCAGGTTACAGGACACCAGTGACAGGATTATTTTTGTGTGGGAGTGGAACACATCCTGGAGGTGGAGTGATGGGTGCACCTGGTCGTAATGCTGCACAAATGGTTCTTAATTATGTAAAGAAAAAATCTATCTAGACAATTAATTTATAATTTCTCAGAAACTTTCTGTAAACAGTCACGATATATATTTATATTTAGTAGTACCTTGCCCCTCTCTCTAAATTGCATTGACTAGTAATTGATTGATATTAATAGCAACGGTATCCGGATACAGGGACCAAGATGCCAAGAAATACATGCTAGTAAAAATAAGAAAATGGTGATGCTGAAGCTCAACGAAAGTAAGAGCTACCATTTAAATCCAGAACCTTGCAATTTTTCCCTGTTGGTTGGGGTTTTTTCTTCTTATCGATGAGGTTCTGTTTTCAGGCAGTCTTGTTGACCTCTAGATTGCTCATGTTATCAAAACTGCATATGAAAATGAAGATTTTGTCCATTGTACTTTAACTTCTCGGAAAAATGGACAAACTAAGAACTCAGACAGTTTACTCAATAGGTAATTATGTCTTCTCCATGTTGGCTTAGTTAAAACTTTAACCTCTTCCTCCAATACATTTTTTTTAGTAATATATGAATAATTTAATTTGCATAACACCCTTTTAAACACCTTATAATGGTTTTAGAAATTAGTGACCAACAGGCCATTCTCTCGTTGATATAGTATTTTTGGGCTTTATTACACTGCATGCGCCTATTTGATATCAAAACCTTTTTCTAGAAAACGACTATAAAGAAACCACCTCTATATAGAGGAGTTTTAGACATTTTTACAAAGTACACAACGGACACAACACTTTTTTATTATAATTATTTTTCTCAAGATTTAACTTGAGTTACTTGAGTTTCCGAGTGGCTCCCCGGACATTAATTATTACATGAAGAAGAGTGCTATTATAATAATAAGGGCAGTGCTTTTTATTTAGCAAACTACACTGGCAAGGACACTTAGGTCAAATTAATAAGTCCAACATAGTTCCTATTTAGAGATCCTATAAAGAACCTTCTTGGAAGAAATTCCTGAAATTCACTGTACTGAGGAACAGGAATTGCACTTTTCAGCTCAAATGTTTCCTTAACATTGCCATCTTCATCAATCCTGAGTGCAACTGATTGAGTTAAGGTTCTATTTACGTTATTAACAGGAACCCAAAATTCTCCTCTAGGATTCCTCTTTATGTTGTCTGGCTGTCCAGTAAATGTTGCGAAAACTTCTGATGTGTTAGCCTTAGGTCCTCTGAGCCAATACCTCAGAGCTCTGCGATTAACAGCCTCTGTAACGAGGACGAAATCACCATTTCTACTTACGGCTGTCCCCACTGGCAAACCAAGTTTGCTGAGCAAAGTTGTGACCTGTCTGGTTCTTGGATCATACTTCAATAACCTTCCTGTGCTGTCTCTCGCTGCTAAGGCCACTAGATATTGACTAGCAGGAATTGCAGAAAAGAAAATAAATAAAGTAAGATCAATTATTCCACAGCAATGTTAAGGGCACGCTCTCACACACTTTCTATGCATTTAGGAATTATCTATTGAGAATTCTGCCGCTTGAGATTTGAGCACTGGCACCATGCATGGAAGCATGCATTAGTTTTCATGAATACCTAAACTTGTGTAGCCCATTGTATGGTAAGCATGTGATACAGTTCAAAAATATATATATCTATGGCAATACGGATTAAGACTAAAAACATGTTTGTTTATATGTATTCAATGATTGAACTATAATGAAAGTGATGTTATATGCTACTAAGAAAGCAGGTTTAGATTACCTTCTCTGAAATACAGTGCTAGAGTCAACAAAATAAACAATTTCATCGTTCTGATAAATGTCTAAAGCATTGAGGAATCTATAAGGAACCCCATCATCTGAACTAGACAGTAAATTGGCGATGCCACCTTCTGGACCAACCACTACCAGACCACGATAAGGTTCAGCAATATAAAGATTGCGAGATTTTACACCAAATCCCAGTCCTAATGGCCGCCCACATGTTGGCTCAAGTAGAGGATTCAAATTTCCATCACACAGCTGCTTGGGTCTGAATGAGAAGAAGCAATATCTTGCATCAATATTTATATCAATATGTGCACATTTTTGTTATATATATATATATATCCACTGCATTTTCTGAAAAAAAAAATATACGTAAATATAAAATATATATAAGGGTATTAAAATATAAAAATATTTATAAGGATAAATTGTATATATTAAAAAAGATAAAGATTAACGTTACGGATGGCAGTGGTACATCTTAACCTGCATAAAATATTTATTTTATCCTATTAAATGAAATCATCAAAAAGTAAATGTACAAATAAGATTTACATAGTGAACTAGAACGTATATCATTATTCATTAAAAAATTTATTCATTATTATCTATGATGGTATAATTATAAATTATTTTATTCAGATTTGAAAAATTAGTATCTTTTATGAACATATATATTTATATATAAGTTGCACAAACAGCTCCAAAATGTTTCTACAATGAAGTTTCCGAAATGTAAATTAAAGTTGTGGTGCACCTATGTTAGGAGCTTCGGCATTATACCTATTGGGCATGGTGGTGGCAAAATCAACAAAACCAAGAGTTTGATTGACGTATTTGAGGACTCTACCATCTAAGACGCCAGTGTAAGGACCGCCACCGGCGCGATCAAAAGCACCGGCCTCAGGGCCAAGGGTTTTGGGTGGAAGGTATAGCCTAATTTCGTCATAAGAAAGTAGAGAAGTAGGAAAGAACAAGAAGCTGACAAGAAAAAAAGAGAACTTCGATGCTGCTGTTATGGAGTCCATGATTTGCTTATTTTCGATGATACTGAACTGAACCTGCATGCATGTATTTATAGAGGTGGTAGGGGATGGGCAGAGCTATGTCCGTACTTATACAATATATATAGGATTAGAACAACAATAGACGTCAGACTAATATCAACTTTAATCATTTTAAAATTACAGCTTAGATTTAAAAAAAAAAAATTCTCTTTCATTTTTATTGATATAGAAAACTATCTATTTAAAGAGACTATTTTCGAAATTCTCCCGCAAGCGACAAGTAACAGTATCCTTTGGATTAATAGGAAGGATAGGGGATGGGCACAGCTATGTCGTACTTATATAAAGATGCTAAATTTTTCATTTGTATTCATGCTTGTAAAAGGAACATGTGTTAAATTTATACCTATATGTACTTTTTGAATATTAGGTAATTATTTATAATTTTTTTTTTTTGAGAACTAACTATGTTTAATTTAGTCCAATAAAATATTTATTTTAATTACTACATATATAACCTAAGTAATAGAGATTTAATCTATTTCCAACCCTTAATTTTAAAATTCGGTAAAATTTACATCAAAATGATATAATAAGAGTAATTTTTCATAATTTATTATTGAAAAATTATATTGTACATTAAATTTTGATAAAAAATATCAAATTTATTATTACTTTTTTGTTCAACTTTAACTTCTCTATGTTTAATATGTTTTATATAATATATTTTATTTTCATACATGTTTAACTACAACATTAATATTTGCTGGTAGATAACCAATCAAAGAAACAACTAATGCTTACTGTTATTACTAGTGATACCACATATATATATTTATGTTTAATTAAAGAGTTTTGTTTCCTAAATAGGGTTACTCGGATAGGGAAAGTAGCCGAATCCATTTACGGAAGGGACTCTGCCTTAAGAAAATTTCTAAGTAAAAAAAGAATACTCTTTCATTTGGTTTAGAATTCCTATTTCAAGAGGAATCCTATTCTTTTCAAGTATGAATATCACTATAAATAGGACCTCATACTCCTCATTCTCAATCATCTTATTCTCTCATATTCTAATTATCTCTTACTTTCTCTCTAAATTTTCTCTCTGTTCTCTAACTTAGGTATCGGAGTGTTTATGAGGATTCTCCCCACCTCTTATCTTACCCTTTGTTGATTATTTATAGGGTTTTAAGCTTAAGAGTTTCGGAAACAAGTTATCAAGTGGCACCGTCTGTGGGAACTCTTGGGAAAAAGCCATTCATATACTTGCTAAGTTAAGACATCAACACCATAACTTCCAGCCCACCGCCAATCTAGACTCCTAAAACAAACATTAATCCCTTTGAACTCATTCCTTCAACTAATTTGTCGGCACCTCTCCCAACAACAATGCTTCCAGTAACTTTCCAGTATGTCGAAACTTCATTTGAAAATACGCATTTACCTCTTGGTAATACCCAGGGATGGTCGGCTTTGGGCACCGACTTTCCATATTATGCTCCATTACAACACCATCACTGTCCAATACCTTTCATTCCTTTTCCAAGCCTAACCGATACACCGACTGTTACCACGCCAAACCTAAACACAGTAACCCAAACATTCAATCTCAACCAAACCATTAAGGAAGTCATGATACAAAATATCCAAGCTCAAATAGCTTTAATGCAATAATAACTAAACACTTTAATTCAAAATGGCAACTCTAAACCAACTCACATAGAAAATAACACAACACCTCTTGAGGTACTCGAGATAAATAAGGGGAAAGGTAAAGCACCAAAAGGGGAATGTAGTTCAAAAATTTCGGCCCTTGATGACTCAAAGTTAACTCAGAAGGTAGAAGAGTTTATACATAAAGCTCGTACAAGACTAAGAAAGGAGGATGAATGTATTATAGAAGGCAGAACTCCATTCATAAGAAGGATAATCCAGATGGAGATCCTACCAAGTTCAGAATCCTACCACTTAATCAGTATGATGAGATCGAAGATCCCATCAACCACATATCAGCATTTAAAATAAGGATGTTACTCCAAAATGTGAATGATGGAATCATGTGTAGAGTCTTCCCAAGCACACTCACAAAGAATTCCTAAAAGTGATTTCATCAACTCCCAGAGAACTCTGTCACCTCTTTTAAGGATATGGCAAAAAATTTTCATACCAGGTTCGTCACCAACATTCCCCCTACCAAAAACATCAACGATCTTCGGATGTGCTGGCAAGAGATCAACAAGTCCCTACGAAGTTATCTTGATCAGTTCAACAAGGTAGCCATGCAGATCGAAAACCTTATAGATGAAGTTTTCATAGAAGCTTTAAAAAATGGCACTAGACTCGGAAAGCTTAAAGATAAGATAATGACAGAGGAACTTGGCACTTTTGAAGAGGTAATGGCTATGGTAGTCAAAATGATAAAGATGGATAAAGATAAAAGGATGCGAAGGGAGAAGGAAAAACCACCAAATAAAGATGAAATATTAAGATCCAGACGAGCATGCTTCCCAAAAATAAATTTTAGAAACCCTGTAGAAAGATTTGATAGGGAAGCATAAAAATACACACCTCTAAACACCTCTTAATCCAAAATTCTCATATGGGTCAGGCACAATAGTGTTAGAATTACCCCAGCCAGAAGAATAAGCCCAAGTCAGAGGTCCACGCAAGATAGGGGATAATACTACTAGTATCATTAAGAATGTGGGCACGATACTGAGGCTTGCAAAGAGTTAAAGAATGCTATAGAAAGATTAGTGCAAAATGGTAAACTCAACAATTTCATAGACACATCCAGAGAAGCCCATGTGCAAGACAAGCCAGAAGCAAAGAAAGCTTAGAATGAGCCAATTGGTATTATTAACATGATTATTGGTGGAGAAAACACTAAGAAGAAACTTAAACAAAGCTAGGGAGAAAGGCCAGCCTTCAAGAAAAGAGAGATCGTGTTCAATTCAGAAGATGGTTTGCATGTTTGCCATCCCCATTGTGACACCCTGGTGATAAATGCATATATAAATAATTATTTAGTAAAGAGGTTATTGGTCAACAATGGAAGCACTATCAATGTGTTATTTTAGAATGCTTACAAAGCAATGGAAGGCTCCGTCACCGACTTGAAGGCCATCTAGAATCCTATTATAGGCTTTTATGGAGGAACTATATAGCCAATAAGAGTTATCGAGTTAAATATGGAATTTAAAAATCGAGATGATGAAGAAACGAAATTTATTAAAACCTTGTTGAATGTGGTGGATCTTTCGCTGGTATACAATGGAATCATAGGATGACCAGTGCTCTATAAAGTAAATCCAATCACCAATATCTGACACGTAACTATAAAAATTCTAGTCGATGATAGAATTCTCACTATCCGTGAAGATCAGCATATGGCCAGACAGTGTTACAAGATGGCCATAAAGCCTTAGACGAAAGTCTTTCCCCTATAAGTGTGGGAAATAGAGAAACAAGGCATGGACCACAATCAGTTGATGACACCGAAACATTGCAAATTATTGATAGGAAGGCGGTGAAGATTGGTAATGAGCTTGACTATGACACTAAGAAAGGAATAAGGGAAGTCCTCACTAGACACTCGGAAGACTTCGCCTCTTAGGCATCTGAAATAACTGGGGTAGATTCTTAGGTTACTTGTCATAGCTTGAACATCAAACCAGGGGCAAAGCTAATGATCCAAAAGAAAAGAACTTTTACATATAAGAGGCAGAGGATAATCGCTGAGGAAATGAAGAACTTGTTAAAAGCTAGGTTTATTAAGGAAGTTAATCATCCAGAGTGGGTGGCCAATGTGGTGCTTGTCAAAAAAGTGAACGGAAAGTATAGGATGTGTGTGGACTATACTAACCTTAATCGAGCATGCCCTAAGGACAGTTATCCACTGCCTACAATTAATTAACTCATAGACTCCATTGCTGGCCATGGACTATATAGTTTTGTTGACGCGGTACAAGGATATCACCAATACCAATGAAGGGGGAAGATCAAGAGAAAACATCCTTCATCACCCATGAAGGACTTTACTGCTACAAGTTGATGCCTTTCAGATTAAAGAATGTCGGAGTAACATATCAAAGAATGATGCACCATGTACTTCGGGACTAGATTAGGACAAATGTGGAAGTATATGTGGATGACATTATTATTAAGAGCAAGAATTCATAACAACACCCAGCGGATCTGGATCAAGTTCTCTAATTGTTAAACGAATCTAGGATCAAGCAAAACCTAAAAAAAATATGTCTTTAGAGTCAAAGCTGGCAAATTCCTAAGATTTATGATATCCCACAGAGGTATTGAAGCTAACTTGGAAAAAATGGATGTCATTCTTAAAATGAAAGCCCCAAAGAATATCCACAATTTATAAAAATAAATGGCAAAATCACAGCTTTGGGATGTTTCATTTCATGCTCAACCAAACAGTGTTTACCACTATTCTGAGCTTTAAAAAATTCTAAGAAATTTGTTTGGACTGTGGACTGCCAAGCGGCCTTTGAAGACATCAAAAGTTCTTATCCTTAATAACTTTAATCAGTAGGGCGATCCTAAATGAAACACTGTATTTATATCTCTCTGTAGGTTAAGAGTGCATCGCTTTAGTACTAGTAAGAGAAGAAGAGAGTCAACAAAAGCCAGTATATTACATCAATAAAATGCTCTGAGGATCTGAAGTCCGGTACTCAACACTGGATAAGCTAGCTATGGTTGTTGTCCACACATCCCAAAAGCTCCAACATTACTTTCAGGCTCATCCTATCATTGTCAAATCTTACTTCCCTTTACGAAAAATCTTGCAAAGGCCTGAGACTTCGGGTAGATTAGTTCAATGGTTAGTATTACATGGAGAATTCAACATCGATTATGAGCCCTGTCAGTAAGTAAAAGCCCAAGCACTATAACACCAAAAGACCTCCCCATGACCAAGGCACCACAAGGGAAGCTTTATGTTGATAGAGCATCCTTCACTCAAGGATCCAGTGCCGGAGTGATCCTCAAGGGATTAAATAAAATCCACATTGGGTATGTAATTTGAATAGAGTACAAAGTGACCAACAATGCTGTGGAATATAAGGCACTCATCACAAGATTGAAGTTAACTGTCGAAGTTAGAGGCGAACACCTCGTGATACATTCGGACTCCCAGCTAGTAGTAAATCAAGTTAACGGGACATTCCAGATTAAGGATCCAAGCATTTCTAGATATACAGGCAAAGTCATGCAACTCTTGAAGCAGATCGAATAAGAAGGGGGCTAGTGGGAGATCGTCCAAATACCCAAATATAAAAACTCTAAGGCTAACCTCTTAGCTAAATCAGCAGCTGAAGATAATCAAGCGTTTAAAGGTATGGAATTCACTGAAGCATCGATAAAACCCAATACCAAAGACCCCAATATCTTGGAAGTGTATGAAGTCTTGGAATGGATGTGATCAATAGTCCAATACCTGGAACATGAAACGCTTCCTAAAGATAAATTAAAAGCTAAAAAACTGAAGATGAAGGTAGCCCACTACTTTATCCACCATAGGGAGCTCTACAGGAAATCCCTTTCATACCCATGGTCCAAATACATATCCTCGAAGGAAGGAAATTACGTACTCAAGGAAATCCATGAAGGAATTTGTGGAGCGCATAAGTCCCACTACACACTAATCAAGAAAGCACTACTTCAAGGAAATTATTAGCCCACCATGTCTAATGATGCCTGAAAGTTGACTTAAGAATGTCATAAGTGCCAATAATTCACTTATCTTATTCACAAGCCCTCCCACCCCCTGCATCCAATTAGCAGCCCGTGGCCCTTTGCCATGTGGGGAATGGACGTCTTGGGTCCCTTCCTGACCTCCACTTTACAAAAAAAGTTCTTAATGTGGCTATAGACCATTTCATTAAATGGATAAAAGTGAAAGCAGTTCCAACCATCACAGAAGCTCGGATCTAACATTTCTTCTGAAGAGAAATCATTTGCAAATTTGGCTTACCTCACACCCTGATCATAGATAATGACAAGCAGTTTGACAATGAAAAATTCAGAGGATTCTACACAGACCTTAAAATAAAGCTTCATTTTACCTCGATAGCTCACCCAAAAATGAACAGGCAAACAGAGGTCACCAACAGAACTATCATATAGGGATTAAAGAAGAGACTTAATGAGAAAAAAAGAAACTGGTCGAAGAGCTTAACAACATAATTTAGGCTTACAAGACCACCCCTAGATCATCCACAGAGGAAACACCATTCATACTAACTTATGGCATGGACGCGGTAATACCAGTAGAGATTGGTTCACCAAGTTACTGGATCAACCGCAACTTCGATCAAAACATCAACAACATTGATGCTTGGATATGTCTGCACCTATTAGAAGAAAGATGAGAGTGGATGTTAGCCATAACTGAAGCATATAGGCAAAGGGCAGCACGGTATCATCTCCAACGTAGTCACCTAAGATAGTTCAAAGTAGGTAACTAGTTATTCAAAAAGGCAGATATTAGCAAGGCAACTCTGGCACTGGCAAACTAGGTCCAAATTGGGAAGGCCCCTATCAGATCTTAGAACATACATCTAAAGGGGCATACAAATTAAAAAACAGAAAAGGTAAATAACTGCCCCAATTTTGGAACTTGGATTGCCTCTGGAAATACTATTAATAAATATACTTGGAATGGTATTAAATAAAGTATCTATTCATTGAAGAAATAATCATCTTACAAAAGTTCAATTATAAAAAAAATAAAAATTTCTCTATTCGACTAATTGTATGTTCGAACCATCAGGCTCAGAGACGGGAGGGGAACAACATTAGCGACACTGATAGGCACAGAAGGCTCTATAGAGGACTATCCAGCAGATCCAAAAATATCCCTTGTACAAAGGGAAGTTGCCTTTTGCTGAGCATCCTCTTCAGCAACAGTCTTCACTAGGTCAGTCGATGTCATCCGATCCAACTTTGCCAAGTCTAACTCTAAATTCTAAGAGAGCATAATCTTCCTACACTCATACTTATAGGCTTTAAGAAATCCTCCCACCATGCTCTGGTAGGATCTTTAGTCAATTTCCCAGGATTTCTTGACCTCAAATAGCCTCTTCTCCAGATTTGTGATATGAGAATTATACTCTTTAATCCTCTTGGTCAACTAACCTTGATTATACTCCAGATCAACAATTTTCTTTTGGCTTACCTCAGCCTTGGGTTTTGCCTCTACATATTTGGTCTGGCCTCTAATGTCGTCTTTGTGTTATCCAACTTCTTCTCAAAATCGATGGCTATTGTTCTGACCTCTATCTCCTTCAGGTTGTATTGGCTTTTAAGGTAGAAATACTTATCCTTTACCAGCAGTAGGGCCTAGGTCATTTTATGAAAATGGAAAATTATAAAAGTCACAGAGAATCGACATTCACTTACTTCTAAGGAATGACCGATCATTGAACTGAATAGCTCTTTCGGACACTCCTTAGACTATCGCTGCATATTTGTTGGCAGCCTCAGTGACTTCACATACTGGTCTCGAACCTGGGCATTCAAGATGCTTGATGGTTTCATTTTATTCAAGATCTATCCCCTCATATTAGGACACCCGGACAACCTCGAACGCTGGATGTATATTTCCTTATCCAACTCCTCGGTATTTAAGCCTTGCTCGATCAATCATCTTTTTCGCTGACCTTCCATGCCAGAATAGGATGATCCGACTATAAATTTTCCCTTTGAATTGACGGCCACTTCCTCGGGTGTTGCAAGAGCTTCAGCCTTCGGAGAAGAGGAGACCCGTACTTCTTCTTGGGTTGCTGGTTCATCAACTAAAAGTGAAATTCCATCCACAAAAGAAAAAAAGTCAACCATCTACAATTGTAAAAATAAGAAGCAAGTCAGAAAGATACCTCTCGATAATCCAAATGTACCATAACAATAAACACGGTCTGGACAGACTCTCCACAGGTGTCTTCTGGATACGTCTTTAGCCAATCGAGCCTTGGCTAGTCCATCCAGGTGCAGCTGTAACACTATCTCTATATTGTGATTAGGTGTCACGACCCAAAATAGGGGCCATGACCGGCGCTAGGGAACGAGAATTCTTTCGAATCCGGAACCCGTAGCAAGCCTAAAAATAAAATAAAACCTGCAATAATAGTAGCAATATATAATGCAGCGGAAATAAAAATCATGAATATCATAAATATAATAATAACATTTCCATCAACTGGATTTAATTTAAATCTCAACTCATCACATATATATAAAATCTTTTAATACAAATCCAGTTCCAAATATAATACAATATCTCTTTAAATAAAATACATAAAATTCCACAATTTAATTTACCACTACTGCAGTGTCTAGATTATAAAAATAAGACTCAAGTAAGCAGTTTACACAAAGAAGCCGAGGCGAAAGAAATCCGGCGTACAGGCCTGCTACTGAGGTCTGAAGATGTTGACTCTCCTGAAAAATAGTCAACGGAAGGGAGTCAGACCTCACTGAGTGAATTACTATAATATATATACATACACACTAAGTGACAATGCATACAACCATAGTATATATATATAATATGTATATATACAGGAAAATTCACACAGATGCAGAAAAATCATTTTTATATATTTGTATTGAAAATCACAGTTTATGAAGGATCAAATAGAACCCTATGATATCGAAACCTCAATCAGTGTTAGACAACACTCTAGCCATACAGGCTCACTGAATCCAAATATATCCACTTAATCCATTTAGATAGTAAACTGGCCCCGAGACACTAAATCAACCGAGCTCCAGCAGTCTGACTGCCAGTGTGATTGGCCCCAAGACACTTGATCAACCGAGCTCCAGCAATCACACCTCCAAACCATATCTCACACATATCAATAATCATATTCAATCAATACCCACAAATAAGTTAGTAATATAGCCTAAATACTATAGGCGTACCAATACGTACTCGGTCCTAGTGCTGCCCACTAGGAAGCACGTTCTGTCGATATCCTTCATCATTAATAATATAAAACATTCATTCACAAAAATAAATGATGCATGAAGTTCAATAAAATATCAACATAAACCATATATATACTAGAAATATACCAAAAGCAAACCAGGTATATTTCGAGTATATATACGTCGAATAATTCCAATACAATTACAGAATAAACTAAAATGTACCAAAATATACATAAAAGCATTTTTAAGAATAATTTAGTTATACAACATGCATATAGTTGAAAATATACCAAAATATACCGAAAATAAACCTAAGTAATACTTAAATCATTTATGCATATTTTATTAAAATAAAGCATACTTTTCTAAAACATGCATCCTAAAGCATATATATATAGTATAGTAACTCACCCTAGTGCGCTCCACGAGATGGGTCCGACGGGCCTCATCCACTAGCCCTCGGTCTCGGCACAAATAAATAAACAATAAATAACCGACATCAGAATAAACCTAACAGAAATCCTAGAATTCGATCTAGAATATTAAACATAGAATCGATATCAAGGTTCGACCGAATATCACGTTTTATGAGAATTCTACCAAAAATTCGACAGAACCTCCCTTGTAAAACGGACATCTCTCTACTCAAAAGAGTAGAGCTGACCCTGCAAGGAAATACACTTCAAAAAATAAGCTCAACACTCAACCACAACCCCTCGGTCGGACTCCAGACTACAATCTACCTATCGGGGTCCACAACACAGAACAATTCTGATAATACCAAAAATGTCCTTATAACATAGAAATTCATTTTATATGTAGAAATTACATAATTAACCTTTAAACACAGTAAAAACCAATAAAAACTCATTTTATTAGTAAAATCGTATATTATATATATAATTGAAAATAATTCATGAAAAATAGTTTTAATTAGTTAAAAATACTAAATAATTTGTAGAAATCATTTTTATACCTTAAATAACTATTAAAATCAATTAAATTACATTTTTAGCCAACTTAGGGTAAAATTACCAAAATACCCCTATATATATAAATATACTATAATTACTTCAAAAATTCACCAAAAATTATAAAATTATCCAAAATTAATTTTCTCAACATATTTATCAATAATATCAATAATTAAACTTAATTAACCAATTAATTTCAAATAAAAACATAATTAACCCTAATTTCCCAAATTACATAAACTTCAATAATTCAAAATAAATACTTAGAAATTCATAAAAATTCCAAATAAATTCCTATAATTCATTTAAACACCTAATTTAACCATAAAACACAATTTTATAATTTAAATAATTAATTTCCGAAAATTAGAAAATAATATTAAAATATTCAAAAATACCCAAAAATCCAAAAAATCTCCAAAAATTCCACAAAAATTCATAAATGTATATTAAGCTACTAGGAACAACATTTGTGAAGGGATTTTCCATGAATCAATCAATTCGAAGCTCAAAAAAATCAAAAACCCTAATATGGCCGAATTCAAAAATTCGAAACCTAAGCAAATCAAGACCATTTAAGCTCAAACCAAAGCTAGAATCACACTCACTGGAGCTCAAGGAGAAGAAAGAGACCAGAGGTGTCAAAAATGGTGGCCGGAATCGTCGTGATCGACGGTGAAGAGAAGTTCGGCTTCTCCGGCCAAAATCGACTTCCAGACGCCGGAATCCGCTGCTACAGGTGGCGAGGAAGGCTGGAGAAGGTGGTGGCACACCGGACGGCACACCAACGGTGAGAAATCGACAGTTACAGGCGTCGGACGGCGAGGAAACGATCGGGAGGGAGAAGAGAGAAGTCGGGGGCAAAATGGTAATTTTCCAAAAACTTGATTTTTTGATATATTATATGTATATATATATACTTTATACTATATAATAAAATAATATTAAATTACACACATTAAATATACACCACACACATAAAATTTAATATTTTAAAATATAATAATAAATAAAAATAATTAAATAACAATAATTAATAAAAAAATAATAAAATATTAGGGTAATATATATTAAACCCTAATTAAATAAATATTGAACACATACACGGTGTTTAGTAATTTAAAAATACGTATGAGTTCATGCAAGTCCCGGGAAAATTTTACGTAAAGTACTGTAAATAAGACTCAATAATTAAAATAGGTTTTAAATACATACCAACTCGTAAAAATATCATATAATATACATATGAAAATTATTAACACTGTATATCCCGGTACAGTGTAAAAATATTTTAAAATACGGGATATTACATTAGGTAATCTCAGAGGCCGTCTTACCCTATAGCACTCATCAAACCATATTTTTTGGACATCTAGGAAGTTCGTAGGGTGCTCAAAAATAAAAAAGTTATGCCTCCACTTCTTATAAAGATATGGAAACTTTAAAAATAGACTATGGTTGGGAACGGCTGACAGGGAGAACATCAGTTCTCTCTTCGTCCTGGTTAGGCTATACAGGTACCGGAGGACGTCTAAGTTTGGTTCCCTACCCTCTTCATGCATTAACTGGATAAACCAGGTCAGAATCCGGTAACTATTAGGGCAAAGCTGACCGAGCGCTATGTTATATCTATTCATAAATATTTTTATGAAGGGATCTAATGGAAACTTTAAACCCCCCCTCTAGTTGGTCAAAATATACTACTAGCCTACTTCACCTTAGCATTGGGGTATGAGCCCTAAACTTCCTATCTATGGTATGGAGGGTATAATTGGCAGGAATGCAGAATTGCCTCCGGTACTACCCCAGCAGTTCATTATCTATTTTAGATATAAACAGGTTGGAGCTAACCTGTCCCTCGGTGCCATAATACTATCTATAAAAAGGAAAACCACACAAACGAAAAAGAAAAAAGGAAGAAAAAGAGGAAGGACAAGATCACCTAATTGTAAAATGAGGGAGTCATGGTAGAAAAAATGTAGTAGCAATGGCAAAGAAAATGCGACACCGATAAAATAAAGGAGCAAAATTTATCAACTTAAAGTAAAAGGGATATTTATAGAGCAATAGAAGTCTCTAGAGCAAACCATTAATTACCCTCATCATTATTTCGCTTCTCCCCACATCATTAAGGGCAATCTGGAAAATGAAAAACCCATTAATCGAGAGGTCATCATAATGGCAACAGAACCGTCTCATCTTTTGACACACGAAAAGACGTGTTGATTATGCAATTCAAATTTTAAATATCTAGGCATCAAGGTGACATAGTTGTTACCCAGCCTGGGCACATCTTTATTAGCTGTTTTTTCTAACTCAGCACAACAAGATCCAGCATTGCCCTCTAGTAACTGAAGCTGGCTCCCTCAGGTCACTTCTATACCGAGCATTTATGCCTTACATATTAAGACCAATAATTGAAGCTGGCTTTCTTAGGTCGCTCTTATAGTACTGTGGATCGGGCATCCGAGCTATATTTATAGCACACTCAAACTCTCTGGCACTCGGGCCGCGCTTTGAATGCACCGAGACTATATGGCACTCGGGCCGTACTTCTAATGCACTAAGATTAAGTCCAGTGACTGAAGCTAGCACGCTCAGGTCACTTCTATAGTACTAAGGTTCCGAGCATGTAAGCCTCACGTACTTACACCGAGCGTCTAAACCTCGCACATTAGTCCAGTGACTGAAGCTGGCATCCTCAGGTCACTTCTATAGTATTGAGTTTCAGAACTTGGGCCGTGCTTTTAATACATCGAGCATCAAAACTCCAATGATGACTGGTTCCATCACGTCGCTTTCGCACTAATGGGTTAATCCATTACATTCATTTTCGCAGACTTTGCATACTTTAAGGTCTATATGACACTTCATGAATGTGATGGTTTCAAGACTCGGTAATGAGCTTTACTTGTTTCCTGTGACTAAGGCTAGCTACCTCAGCTCACCCTTCCATGTCACTACGCAGTGACTAACCACTTTCCTTGTATACAGAAGAATAAATGTTCTATCATTTACATACTCGCATACGTCAAACATAAATATCTGGACAAACTCACGAGGGAAGGGAGGTAAGGAGTTTTGTTTCCTGAATAGGGTTATTCGAAAAGGGAAAGCAGTTGAATCCATTTATAGAAGGGACTCCGCCTCAAGAAGATTCCTCAGCAAAGAATGAATACTCTTCTATTTGGTTTAGAATTCCTATCTCAAGAGGATTCCTACTCTTTTCATGTCTGAATATTACTATAAAAAGGACCCTATACCCCTCATTCCCAATCATCTTATTCTCTCATATTCTAATTATCTCTTGCTTTCTCTCTTGCTTTCTTTCTCTGTTCTTTGACTTAGACATTAAAGTGTTTATGGAGATTCTCACTACCTCTCACCTTGGTCTTTGTTAATTATTTATAGGGTTTTAAGCTTAAAAGTTCTAGAAATAAGTTATCAGTTAATAAAAGCTACAAACCAATCAAACAAACAAAAAGACAGAGACATAAAGAAATAAAGAAACTAAAAACGTAGAGGAACCATTAATGTTGGTGCATTAGTAATAGTAGTGGTAGCACCAATGTTCTAAGCTTCTTAAAACTTTAATAATGGAGGGGTTGATGCAAATTAATACCATACAATGGCCAAAAGCTACTTCTACAAAAATTTAATTTTTTTTTCTCCATTTACACTTTGTAAAATAGAGGCAAACCTATTCTAATTGGTTGTTGTTAGGTTGTTATTGTTATTTTTTTATATTTTTAGTTGTTTTTAGATTTTTGTCTATGTTTTTTGTACTTGTTTTAAATTATTTTTTTTACTCTTTTTTATTTGTTTAATTTCTTTAAACATTACAAAAATGACTTAAATTTTTTAAAAGTGAAATACATAATTTTATTGAAATTATGATTTTTTTTTATTGTAGTTGATGGTTTTTTTTACTAAATACATAAATTTAAAAAACAACAACAACAACCCAATAACAACCAAAAAACAATTAGAAAAGAACCAATATCACAGTAACAACAACTTGTCAAGAACCAAATAATAACTAGAGAAAACAAAAAAAATAGCAACAACAACAAAATAATAACTAGAAAAAATAAAAAAAAAAATTAATAACAACCAAACAACAACCATAAAAAAACCAAAAATACTTTTAGTTGTTGCTGTTAATTGTGTTTGTAGTTGTTTTGTGGTGGTTGTTAACATAAATAAACACAAATTAATACACATAACAACTCTTTATTACTATATCGTAATAATTTATAAAAATATTACATATTTCAATAAATTTAAATAATTTTTAATATATTATTTGTATATATTATTATATTTTAAATTGGATATACATTTTATATCGTGTAATTAGGTTTAAAATATATTGACTTGGGTTTGAAGATTTGACATGATTAATTGAATTGTGTTCAGATGTTTTTAGTGTTATATTCCTATGTTAATATAACTCGATTATGATCCACTGATACAAATTGTCAGCGTTAATGTTTAGCACAAAATAATTCTATATATTCCTATTTATGTGTTATTTTATATTTCTTTTTACTAATTTTATATTTTTATACATTTAAGAAATTATGCCCATATTTATATTATTTATATTCATCCAATAAAAGCATATTTTACTATTTATCAATTTTTTAAAATTTGATAAATGAATTATTTCTTAATAATTATAAGATAAATTTATTATGTATATATTAATTAAAAATAAAACTACCTATAAAAACATTTAATTTGAAAGCTTTAACTTACAAATTTTGGTTTTTTATATTACATACTTATGTTTTCATATTAATTTTAAAATTTTAAAATAAAAAATTAAACTAAATTATATACTTTCAAAATTTTAAGAATTTATTTGAAAACAAAAAAAAAAAACAAAAATCCAAAGAGTTTGGTGTGGAGGTACAATATCTTGCCAATAGTGGTGTTCCATGTGATGCTGAATTGGAGCAAAAAATTTTCAAGCCCACACTATGTTTTTAGTATAGGGATTGGAGCTGCCTTAGGCGTTGAAATTGACGATCACGCCCAGTACTGTAGAGCGTCCACTTCAGTGTGAACATCAGACCCAATCGTGGGCTTACTGTAGAGCGTCCACTTCAGTGTGAACATCAGACCCAATCGTGGGCCATTTTGCACGTACATTTTAATTGGCCTAACATACAATTTAACTTTGAAAAATTTACCAAAAATGCCTAATTTTTACACTTATTTAGTAAACTATATTCAATTTTTATTTATTATACTTTTATTTTAATCTCTTTATTTACAGACCTTTTATTTTTTTTCCCCTTATTATTTTCTTTTTTTTTATTATTTTTTCTTTTCTTTCTCATTTTTTTCTTTTTATTTTTATTTTATAATATTTTCTCTCTTATTTATTTATTTTTTTTCTTATTCTTTTGTGTTTCTTTATCTTTTTTAATTAATAAAAATTTAGCCAATATCGTTATTATTTTTTATTTTTTTATTTCATTATTTTCTATTAATTTTAGTTTTTATTTTTATTTTATTAAACTCTTCAATTTTTTCATATTTAATAGTGGTTGAGTGTTAGCTTTTCTCTTCTTTTTTTTTCTTGTTTTATTTTTTTCTGTTTTTCTTTTTTTCCTTTCTATTTGTATTTTATTCTTATTTTTATTTCATTTTTTCTTCTTTATTTTTTTAATTTTTATTTTCTTTTTTTTAATTAATGGAGAATTAGCCAATATTATTATTATTATTATTATTATTATTATTATTATTATTATGTTCTTTTTTCATTAATTTAAATTTTTATTTCCATCTTTTTTATTTTTAATTTTTTTCCTCCTTCTCTTTTTTTTTTTTCTTACTTTTTTCTTTTCCTCTTTTTTATAAATTTTTATTTTAACATTTTTTTCTTATTTTGCCCCTTTTTTATTTTTATTTTTTAAATTTTTCTTTTTTTCTTTTATGTTTTAATTTTTATGTTCTTTTTATTTTTAAACTCCTATTTTTCTTTTTTCCTTTTCCTTTTTTTAAAAAATTAATTTTTTTCAAGAGGTACAAGTATTGATACCCCACATCTTTATTATATTATTAGGTAGCATGTATTTGATTTTATTGTTTTTTCATTTACTTTTTATTTTTTATCTTGTTTTCAATGTACATGGAAAGATGGTAAAGACAGTGAAGGTGGAGGAGATGGTGAGAATAAAGAAACTTATGATTTAAAATTTTATTGAAATTGTTGGTGGTGATGATGAGTTAAAGAATTCTGTTGGGGTATTTTCTGTTTTATTATTTTTGTAACTTTTTGGTTTCCTTTTAGTTTCTGATACAGATCATATATTAATTTTAGTTTTCTTTTAGTTTATGATATGGATCATATATGAAAAATACTTCATTCTCTATTGCAATTGTTAATCAAGTTTAGTATATGTTGTTGGTTCTGAAAAGGGTGTTGAAAATAAGAAAAATAAATGTAAATACAGTGAGTGTGGAGGGGATGGTTAGAACAAAAAAGCTTATGATTTAAAGTTTTATTGAAGTTGGTGGTGACAATGATGAGTTAAAGAATTCTGTGATGAGTTAAAGGATTTTGTTGAGATATGTTTTGTTTTATTATTTTTATATCTTTTTTGTTTCTTTTTAGTTTCTCATACAGATCATATACTGATCATATACGAAAAATACTTCATTCTCTATTGTAATGAAGCATTCAATAAAAAAGGGAGCTTGTTTTGATGGGGCATTATCATTATTAAAAGTCCATAATGTATATGAGATTCATTTTTGTATCATTTTAGTTTATTTTTGGTTTCCAATTCATTTTTTCCATATTAGGTTTTTTTTTTTTTTGGTTTTGAAGAATATATATAATATTTTTGGTTTTATTCTACAATACTATGTATTTACTACAAAACATTCATTACTAATTTACTCAAATCTTTACCTATAAATTATAATTAATAGAAATAGAAAAATCATTAATAATTTAATTTATTCAATGAGAAAATATTCATTATATGACACAAAATGTTAAGAGTTTAAATTTCAAATTTTACAAATTTTTTTAATAATAATAATAATAATAATAAATTCCACAAGTACAGGAACTGTTTCATTCTTTATTGTAATTATTACATTTTTTAATTATTAACCATATACGAAAAAAGAAAATTCCAACATAGTCAAGAGCTTTGAAGCAAAGAACAGAAGTCTATTATCCCAAATTTACCAAGACATGACATAACTGTAAAAAAGAAAAGAATAGAAATTTTGGAACTGAAAATTACAAAACATTGGAACTGAGATAGTTAACTGATGAATGCTGATAGAGTTTGAAAATAACATCTTGTAACCAATGTATGATTCCATTGAGCCTAAACTCTTAATACATAGATTGAAAATGTTTTATGATGATAAGGCTCATATCCATGTACCGTTGCACACAATTGGAAAGGCATAATGTTTCACTTGAGCTAAACTTGCTCCCAGGAGTGCCTGTGATGCATTTATCCCAACAATCACTCATAAGCTTGGCTACCATCTCATTCACCATGGTTTTTCCTTTTCTTGCTACATAACCGTCATTCAAAAATAAGAATCACGTACATATTGATACATTAAAATTTTGCAACATGCCAAATAACAACAAAGATAACAAATCCCTTAGAAATCATTACTTTCTCTAAATTCTTAGCATAACACAAACCTCAACTTCAAAATGCAATCATTAACCCAGACAACTATGACTATGATATTCAAAAGAATGTCTGAACATGGAATGGACCAAAATCTTAATAACATAGCAAGTAGCACATCATATACAATAAAAAAATTGAAAAAGGAATCTTATAAATCATTATAAAAAGAATCCAAATTTCTCTCATATAATCCACTCAAGTTGTGAAATTGTTCGATCATTACACCAATTACCAGGATTATAGCTGAAAAATACCCATGTTTCAAAATAAAAGGATCACATAATTATAAATTTTAGTAGCTGGGTAGAAACAGTAGCAAAATAGAATAATGATAAAAATAAGCAAAGCTAGAAAAAGGGATTTGGCTTACGCTGAGGAATCGATGCATTTTAGCTGAATTAAGAGCCGAAGTATCCATTTTTTTCTTCGATTCGATTTTTTAAAACCCTTTTTTCTTCTCTTTAATTTCATATGGCTTAATACAACAGTATATATATATATATATATATATATATATATATATATATATATATATATATATATATATATATATATATATATATATATATATATATTACAAATCCATTGAAATATCCAACAATCTCTTGCGAAATCATTGAAAGAAGAGGAAATCAAATCATTTAATTACAAAATTCCATCAAAGTCACACTTGCAAGCATTTAATAAAATTGAATCCCATTTAAAAAATTTTTGAAGACGCAGCAGCAACAACAACAGATGAAGAAGAAGATGACTCGTCCATTGCTTTAACAAACAGTGAGGAAGATAAATTCAAGAATGCTATTTTAAAAAAAAAATTAATGATAGCAGCTAGAAATTTAATAGGAGAAATGGGTAACACTAACAAATCAAAGAGAAAGCTAAAGGAGAAGAAAATTTGCCATCAGTAAAAGAGCCAAAGTTGAAGAGATTTTCATTTACTACGAGAGATGAAAAAGGAAGAAGGAGGAGCCTAGAGAAGGGAATATTATGGGCAATTGTGAGAGATGAAAAAGGAAGAAGGAGGGAGGAGAGCAGCGCACCATTTACTTTTTTCTGTAAGGAATTTTTTTTCGACATTAAGAAGACAGGCAAGTAAATATTTTTAGATGTGTTAGGCATTTTAGTAATAACAAAAAGTGGGTACATTTTGGTGAATGGAGGGCCTTTTTTGGGCATTTATGTTAAAATCCCTTTAACTTTTGCTCAATTATTTTATATCACCTGACAACTTTTATTTTATTTAGTTTAAACTCTTAACTTCTATCTTTCACCTATTTAATCCTTCTTGCACACCAAACAAACATGTATAATTAACTTGTACTGAGTTTGAATAAGTGAAAATTAAAAGTTATGAAGTAAAATTGGTGAAAAATAGAAGTTATGTAGGCAAAATAGGTGAAAAATAGAAGTTATGAGATAAAATTGAACAAAATGAAAGTCGAGAGGTGATATAAAATAATTGAATAAAGTTTAGGAGTGAATTTGCATATTCGAATTAGTTAGATTTTTTTTTTTTTGCGTGTGTAGACATTTAATTATTAGGTTTTTTTAAAAAAAATTAATATATTTTTTCAAAAATATTTTAGGACCGTTTTTATAAATTCAAAAAAGTTAAGGAAATTATTTCCAACTTGGACACCCTTTTGTACTTATATCATATGGCCTACCTATTAATTAAAAAAAATACATTTCTTTAGTTTTTCTTAAATAAAATAAATAAATTTAAAATGAATTTAATATTTTTCTTAACTGAATAAAATTATTTATAATTATATTATTAATTGATAATAATAAATAATATTTCAATATTAATAGATAAATTTATATTTCTATATATTTATATTTTTAACATTTACATGTTCTCTTCATATTTTTCCATGCAATTTACAAGAATCAATAAGAACATTAAGAATAAAAATGCTAATAAACTATAATATTTTATACATTGATGTATAAAATTGCTAATTAATATTTGAATAAAATATATTTTATTTTTACTAATGAGCATATAATTTTTAAAAATTTTAAGTATAATGAAATGGAAAATAGGTTATTTATTATTAAAAATTTTGTTTGATTAATAATATTTTCGCTATGTTTATAATTATAAGATGATATGAAAATTAGTTGACATTAGAGCTGTCAAAAAGTTGATATTTATTATTACTTTTGCTATGTTAGTACTACTTTATCAATTGAATATATTTTTTTCAGATTGGTATTTTTGTAAAGAATAAATCTTAATTTTTTCTAAATATATTTTCTTTAGGAAAAAATTGTGAAAATGTTATTATTTTGTGAGATAACATTATATTTTTTAAGTGTGAGAATTAATATTTTAGCTTGATATATTTTTGTAAACTAACACTATTTTTTTATTTAAAATAATTTTATGTAAAAATAGTTAAAATAATTTCAATTTATATAATTATAAAAATATAAAAATTAATTTCATATAAAGTGGTCTTTTTTTTTTTCTGTAGTGCAACAATCTAATGTAAAATATACCAAGTTAAAATGAAAAAGCACTATAATTTGAATATTTACAGAATATGATGTTAGTTTATAAAAAAGATAATATTTTTTGTAAATTTAGATAAATTTCCTTAAAAAAAGTACATTAGTTTATTTTAAAACGGAGTAAGCACAGAAAGTACTTGAAGAAAAAATAATTTTTGAATGTAATTAAAAATAAAATATTATATAAAAAGGCAATTAACATGCAAAACTTTAAAAAATTTATCAATTTAAACACTTAATTGAACAAAAAAAATTTTAACATCAAAATATAAAAATAATAAAATTATACACTATTTATGTAATTTTTATTTATATAAAAAAAATTTATAACATATAAAACTTGTTGAAGATGCTCTCAACTCGTTAATAAAAAAAGTTCCTTTTATTTGGATCATTTTGAAAATATATGACGAGCACATCATCTATGCTCAACCCAAGGTAAATGCTTGAAACGATATTCAAAAGATCCTATATGCAATAAAATAATGCTTCATATTATATAAATATACATAGTACACATAAATAAACAAATGACTAAAATTATGCGTACCTTTTGCATGTCTGAAATAACAATCAATGTTTAGTCATCCCCTAAGTCAAGTTCTTATGCCAACTGTGCTAGGAACTATCTTCAATGCCCTATGTTCTTCTTGTCAATAACTGCCCAGGCTATGGTGAACATTTGCTCCTCAGCATTAACACCAACTACTGCAAGTAACTATCCCTTGTAAACACCTTTTAAGAAGCAGGCATCTAGACCATTAAGTGGTTTATAACCTACCCTCCAACCCTTTTTGCAAGCATAAAAACAAATAAACATTCACCTAAAAACTCTTCTCCTCTCTTTGTGACTACTCTTACACAATTCTATTTTAGCTTTCATACTTGGATTACTTCTGTTGACCCTTTGCATGATCAAGGTTATGACCAATCTCAATTCAACCATTATTTTGATTTTAACAATCAATTTTGAATCACTAATGTTTTGTATTTAAGTGTGTTTATAAGTTTTGGTATATAATTATGCTCAACAAAAGCAAAGTTAATTGACTGAGTTTTGGAACATGTTTGAGGACATTTGAACATATTTAAAGCCTTCAAATACCCCTACACATGTCCCCTAAGGCATGGGAAGTGAACCAGGTGCAGAGGAGGTTGTTTGTAAGCAAAACGGACAAGTTTTCATAAGGCCAACCTACACTTACGATCCCAAGCAGACCATGAGTGTACCCTCATGGTCTCGAGCCTACACTCATGGTCCCGATGTACCTCATGCCCCAATTAAAGGAAAGAATACGGATACGCTTACGATTTACACTAATGATCCCAAGCAGACCGTGAGCATCACTAATAGTCACTTTTGCAAGTAACAGTTATACTTTTCAATGCATAAGATCCCAAGCCTATGCTCACAATCCTAAGCATCTGAAATCCTACAAAAGCTTAAAATGCATTAAATGAAGAAGAAAGAGGTTAAGGATAAATTTAATGACTCCCAATAACTATTTTTCACTCTTCAATTATAAATTGAAGCCTTGAAACTTCATTTAAAAAGTTAGAGAGTTGGTGAAATAAATTTATTTCAAATTCATTAAGCCAAATTTCAATTCTTTCACTTTCGTTTTTATATATTCATCTCTTGTAAATAAACTCTTGTTGACTTTATAATTACTCATTTAGTGAGTATGGGTGAGTGCTTTTGCTTAGGATTTCTCTTCTTCTTATTTCTTGGGATTAGGAAAGGGAAGTAATAATCTAAGTAGAGGAGTTGGTTTAAATGTAAGCCTTAAAAACACTTGGAAAAAGGTTTTAAGTGAGTTCTTGAAAACTCAAGTTGTAAAGGTTTGAGTTGAGCCTAGAAAAACTCGTGTAAACTCAATTTAGTGGAATAGATTGGAATGGGCGTTAAAAATCCTAACTATGAGATAAGTTAAGTGGAGATGTAGGATTGGTTGAGAATCCAAACTCCTTAAATTCTTATATTCATCTCCTTTCTCAATAATCCTTTAAATTTACTTTTAATTTTCTTAATCTTTCATTAGCTCTATTCACCCCCCCTTAGGGTTTTTTCAACTTCTTTTTAGGGCAGTTGCATGGGCTTTTAAGTAACCAAATTCAAATTTGAAAGTGTTGGGTTTCTGTGATGCAAACAGATAGCGAAAATTAAAAATTTTAATCATAAAACTCTCACGGGATCTATGTAATTCAATCGAATTAATTAAAAGGGATTCCAAAAACTCATTAAGATGAACACAAGGAAAGATGGTTAGAAGGATAAAGGGGGTTAACATCTGTGACACCTTACCTCAAGCATTTTGTGTCTTCTTATTGGATTAAGATGTCACTAATAATTCATGTCCTCTACCGGTATCCACATGACCAGGATGTTCAAAAGCAATATTGGTATACTAACACCTTTTTCTCTAAAACTCTCCTTATTTCTTTTCTCTCTATATTTGTTTTTCTTTTCTCAAAAGAAGTAGAAGAATGTGGACAATAAGAAAACTGAAACCTTAGAGAAAGAGATATATACATATAGATATCTCATCTAGGGTTTTTTAAACCCTTCACCTACCAAAAATTTTTTTGGTACATTTACCTTCTATTTCTATTTTGATTCTAATTCCAACAATAGAATTATTTCAAATTTTATTTAAAATAACACTTACATTAAATAAATAAAGATAATAAATATAAACCAAATAGAATTCCTTCTTATTATATTTAAAATACCACTTACCTTAAATAAATAAATAAGGAAATAAAAAAATATAATCATAAATATATATCTACACATAAATTTATTTATTTATCAAGAGAGAATTTCATTGGGTGGATTAATCCAAGTTCGTTTTGGGCATATTCTAAATGTGTGACCCTGTAAGTTCATGCAATGTTGGCAATAGACCTAAAATCTCCATTTTAACCCATAAGTCATAAGTGGCCTCTAGCAAGATATTATGACTATCCAAGTTGTGTGAAAACCGATAGTCCGACATTATCTAATACAATATTTCAATTGAACATAAGATATGGTTTATGTCATCTTTATATTATTCAATCATATAATTTCTTGATCCCAAATAGATTGATACTGATAACTCTTTATCAACTCATTCTAGCATGGTCATGTATTTTTCCTTAATTTAACTCATCGAGAGGCCCATAGATATCTTCTCATGATAAATGATGAAATAATTCTTTCTCATTCATTCACATTCCTCACATAACTTATTTTAAATCCAATAATAACCTATTTTACCATCTAGTTAAAGATAATATTAGAGTATGTCAAAATATATAACTTATTATATACGAACTCATGGTGAATTCAAGTTAGATACTAAAATAATACTATTGTAATAAGAATCACTTGTGACAATTATCCATGTAGTGTTCTTATAGTGGATCAATCCAGTGCATCATTTCTCAAATATGAATCTATGAGTTGACTTAATATCTCATATACATAATCAATAAAATATAATCATTAGCCAACTTCATACAAGTCTTTATTCATTATTGTTCTAATGATAATGACCAACTAGTAATAATTTAGAATAGAATTCCTAAAAGTTTTACTATCAAGTCACATACTTGATGACTTCATGTCAAATTAACTATTTAAGGAACTTATCAAAATTAGCCAATGATAATTAAAATGCCTCTTTATTAATAAATGAAATATGATAATGTAAAAATATGGTTATTGCATAATTGCCCTAGGACATATCACTAACAAAAAGACCTATCCATTTCTCTTAACACAAAATTCTTGATTTTTTTTCAACTTAGGCAGACATTCATGAAGCTTCAGTTGGAGCTCTGCATCAATTTTCATGTCCATTATCTTATAGGCAAGATTCCTATATATTTTTTCTTTGAAATACTTTGCCAATAAGCTAGTATATACTTAAAGTATTTTGAAGTTTCTCAAAAAAAGTGTGTTAAGTTTTATATGTTTTCACAACAAGCTCTAGATTTTTGCTATCTTGTGAAACAAACAAAACATATGGACAATGAATCTTATTCCTATACTTAGCTCTAATTTTAAGTTTTTTTATTAGGGTTCAATTTTAACTTAACCCCTTACCACTGCATAGATTGTTGTGGCTTTTCTAGCCTTCACTAAATGTTATTTCTAAGAAGAAATTAGGTAAACCATTATTCTCATCATAGCTTACTCTCTCACTATTTATGTTATGAACATATTGTCCCTTATTAGCTTGTTCAGGCTCACTTTCCGATTTTGATTCATTATTAGATTCACTTTATTCTTCAAGAGTTACATAACCATTACGTAGAACATATGTTATGGTTGTATGAACCTAATGTTATGTGTTTCCATCACTACTCCCTATCCTGCTACATTATGTAGGTACCTCACCCTCTCCTACATGTGCATGTTACTCACCCTCTCTTACATGGTCATGATGGCCTTATTTAGTGCTCAATGCCAAGAAATTAAAGTACAATAAGGGCAAACATAGGCTCATCAATTTCATGGTTTGCATAGAAATTCAAGTCCTAACCCATATGTATTTACTAATGTAGTAAAGGGTTCTCCTAATAGAATCATTATCATCAACCATGTACAAACCATTATATAAATCTATACTAAGTTCATACATAAAAATATTTTTAATTGTCATAAAATCCAACTCATACTTATATTTATACTAAATATTTTCATAACATATATAATCAGGGTCAAAATTAAGCAAAACATCAACTTTACCTCTAATATATTGTAACTTTGGATTCATTACCCATTGAGCACTATTGTGAAAGTTTATGTTAATCATTCTCCCCATCTTGCATTGTCAAACCAAGTTTATAAGCAAACTACTCTATTCATCATTAACTTCATTATAGAGCTTGCATATAGTACCATATTGAAGCTCTATATATATTGATGTTTCTTGTATACAACCCCATAAAAAGAGTGTAAAGCATGCATTTTTAACCATGGAAACAATAAGGCCACTTACTGAAAATAAAAAAATCTCACAATTTATTATTTTTCTTCAATAAAAAATGAAGCCTTCTAAAAAGTTGCTCATAACATTTTCCACAACCCCACTTACACATACCTCTATCAATAAAAACTTCAATTTTAGTCCCACAAAAGCTGTAATATATTGATAAAGCTTTGATTTGGTCCCCTCAGCATCTCACCTTTAGATTTGGTCTCCTCATAAATGTTGAGTTTTTATATTTCAAATGTTAAGGTCACCTTTCTTATTAAAATTGTAGTTAATGTTGCGATTGTTTAGTTTTGTTTAAGAAGATGATGAAGGATAATTGAGACACATTTAATGTAAATTCTCCTTTTACTGCTTAAAAGTAACATTAGTGAAACATAAATTGGTCGTTAGGTTAATGAAGTTTATTTTTGGGCTAACTTATATAACGATAAAAGGTTTATTAGACAACAAATTTTTTGAAGCCTAAATGATACCTTACACAAACATGAGGGGCCTAAATAAACCTTTTTGCCTTTTTTTAGGGGTTTTTTCATAAATGCCCCCAAATAGAAGAAAAACAACAAAAATACCCTAAATTTTCTAAATTTACACGCTTACCCTATAGCGTGAAAATAATTACACGACTGCCCCCTTATTTCATCATTGTGATCTGCACGTCTTCTTTATCTTTTTTCCTTCTTTTTTCTTTTCCATGGCTTTTCCTTTAAAACTTCTTCATCCTCTGATGCTCCCATGATCTTTTTGGTATTATTTTTAGTGACAGATCTAAATTAAGATTGCCATCATACTTAACTGCTCAGGTTAGATTTATTTCTTTTTTAAGTTTTGTTCTTTGTTTAATTTTCATCTTATTTTCAACTTCATTTCTAATAAAAATGAAGTAATGCTTTGGGGAATTGAGTCATTTAACCTATTTCTTTTTTTAATTAATGGAAAATCTTAATAAAGTAGAATTTAAGTTATTTCATGATTGACTGTTTTGCTTGTTAATTTGAGTTTGATGTTTTATTAAATTAGGATGGAATGACGGGTGGTTGTCTGCACTCTCATATTGTGAAAATTGAAAAACTTTTGATGCTTTTGTCATCTAAGAAGATTGATCTTCATCTTGGGCCAAATGAATACTTGGTTTCCTATCTTGCTCTTAAGAGGTTGCATTTGCACAAGTGTCAGTTGAGGAATATAAAATAAATATAATGTTTTGGTCACTAAAGTTAGATTTTATTTGAACAAGGAATTTGGGGAACAGGTTGCTTATTATGATCCCGACAGTTTACAAAGAAAAAGGGAGCCCATTTTGAGCTCCAAAAGTCTATCAGTCATATGCAGTAGGTTATGTGTCATTGTCAATGGTTGTAAGTATTACTATTTACATCTCTATTTATTATACCTTGTCCATGCTTTACACAACACGGGTTGCAATTCCTGATACATTAGGTGTATATGATCCCAATGTTATGTTAATTACCAAAAATATAATATGATTATGTTGGGTTTTACTTTCTGATAATGGAAGATTTATTATGTGATAATAAGTACTTATCTTTTAGGATTAAAGAATTGATTTTTCAAAGTCTTATTGCATATGTCTTATTCAAGTAATAAACTCAATATACTACTCACAAATATTAATTGTAAGGCAGTATTTGCACCTTCAACTATAGAAGCAGTAAGAGATAAATCTTTAGTGAATAAGTCTTGATCCACACAGTGTTGCTGTCTGATGATGTAAAGAGATTTGGGAATTAGTTTTGGTATATAATGAGTACTAAAGCTATGTTTAAGTTGTGTATAGGTGTTAAGGAGCTTTTTATTCAGGAATACTAAGGATTGGATAATGATATGTTTAACTTGGCAAGTGTTTTATGGTAAAGGGCTATTGCACTCTCTTTGATAATTCGTAATTCTTGTTGCTTTTAAATTGTTAAATTTTTCTAATGTCTCTGTCTCACAACATTACACTAAGCTTTTTTGCAATTAATTGTTTACTAATGTAGTTACTTGTATAATTGAGAGGCCTAAAGGAAATATAGGATGATAAGTTAATTTCATGGTTAATTTGCACTCCTTTATCTGCTTCATTACGATTTGGAGGATAGATTCTACTAGAAATGTGCATATTATACAATTTAGTTTCATTAGATTGATGTAATACCCATTAGTTGGCTGAATGTTACTTGAAAAAAAGTATCTGGATTTTAGTTCATTTTGTTGTTCTTTGGTACATGTGGATATTAGTTCATTGAGAAAAAAAATCAATTGAACATCTAGCTAAACATTTTTCTATAGTTGATTGATTGACATCTTGGCAATTTGCCAACTTTCTTTTGATGAGTGATTAATAAATAATTTGCACAGTTTTGTTTATCAGTTGTCCTTTATTCTATCGATGTCTAGTACAAGTTGGTACAGTTTAATCAACAATAATATATTATTCTTATTCTTTTAAATTGACAAAAACATATACTAAATTATTGTATTAGAAATGTAAAATAAACATAAAGTATTCTAAATTGACAAATATATATATATATATATATATATATATATATATATATATATATATATATTTTCAAGGTATTCAATACAATAGAAAATTGAGTAACAGTTTCATTTTAAAAATTTCATAAATAGCCCCATCACTGCTATAATTATCATTATTATTATTATTATTATTATTATTATTATTATTATTATTATTATTATTATTATTATTATTATTATTATTATTATTATTTACCATCATCATCATCATCATCATCATCATCATCATTATTATTATTATTATTATTATTATTATAATAAAATTCTAAATTGACAATAATATATATAAAATTACTATATCAGAAATTTAAAATAAACAAAACGTATTCTAAAATATATATATATATATATACAATGATGTGTGATGCTGCAAGTGTATATATAATTATATTATTATTATTATTATTACAATAGTACTTTTTATGTTCATTTAGGCTTGATTATGCTTTAATCTAGTTATTATCGAGGTTTATCTTTGTTTTGATATTCACTCTAAGCATGGTCCATGAAATCCTAACTCCTTGTATACAAAAGAGGTTTAATATTTTTTATTTGCTATTTGTTTGCTATCAATATAGCTTGATGATTAATAAGCATATGCAATATAAGCACATATTAGAATCCTTTCAGTTTACGTTTGGTTTTTAAAACAATTTAATGACATCTGCTTAAGGTCCTTTGGAAAAGCAAGAAATAATGTATATGTCTGCTTCATTTTAGAATCCTTTTGTTTACATTTAGTTTCTAAAACAATTCAATGACATCTGATCAAAGTACTTTGGAAAATAAAAAAATAATGTATATGCCTGCTTCATTTTGGAATCCTTTCAGTTTATGTTTGGTTTCTGAAACAATTCATTGACATATGTTTCAAGTTATTTTAGAATATGTTTGGTTTACTTTTAGTAGCTGATACATATTTCACTTGCAGGATGTAATAACCCTTATTTTTAAATTATTTATATATAAATTGAGATATGCAGTGTTAATAAAATTCAAAAATTATATTTATTTATTTTATTATTTGTGATTAATAATTATTATTTTAAGATAAAATATATTTTCTACGTAAATATTTATTTTTAAAAACTTATTATTTTAAACATTTAATTTATATTATTGATTATTATTTTTTTGGATAGTATTATTTTAATAATATTAATTTTAGTGCATTATTATTTCTATTATTATTAATTTACATTATTTGTATTATTAAATTATTTAATAAATATGGTTTATATTATTGTTATTTTTAAGTGTTATTTTATGTGTTATTATTAGTTTAATGTTTGTGTATATTATTTTGTGTGTGTGTGTATATATACACGCAAAATGAAGAAAGAAACAAAAACACAGAAGCTACTCACCCCTCCCTCGCTACACATCTCGATTGCCTACCGTTGGTGTGCCTCCCTCACCACCGTCGTCGACCCTTCCTTTTCCTGTCATCGCTGCCATCTGTTCTTCCTTCTTCCCCGTCACTAACCAATAGAAGCAACAGTAGCAATGGCAGCAGGAAGCTTCTCACCTGCGTTCTTCCGTTTTCGGCCACCAAATCAAGCTCTGTCGTTGCTGTTCGACTCCTAGAGCTTCAAGGAGGCCGAATCCAAGCTCCTTTCAAGCTTAAAATCAATCGTTTGTGAGTTAGATTTTTGTTTTTGAGCATTTAGGGTTTTTTTTATTTTTTAGGTTGATTTTTGGTTGATTCTTGAAAACTCCCTTTACAAATTTTGATTCTAGTAGCTCAAGCTCCATGAATATATATTTTTTTTAATTTTTGGAAATTATTTGAATTTTAGGGAATTTTTTATTATTTTATTATTATTTATTGAATTATCATAAATTAATTATTTAAATTATAAATTTGGTTGATTTGGTGTTATTATATATTGTTATTAATTTTTGTGTTGAGAAAATAATTTTTGAGAATATTATGTATTTTTTAATAATATTTTTGTATTATGTACATATTGGAATATTAGGTTAAATGTTTATTTTTGTTGAAAATAATGTTTAATTATGTGTTTTAGATAATATTAGAATAATATATGTTGATAGAATAATTTGAATGATTTTATATAATTTTTGAGGAAATTATTTAGTATTATGTGTATTTTGAATTATTGGGTTAATTGTGAGTATTTGTTAAAATTATAGTTAAATATTATGTTTTAAATGGTTTTATAATTATTTAAGGTAATAAAAATGATTTTTTTATAAATTATTTATTATTTTTAACTAATTAATACTAATTTTTGGAAATTATTTTTAAATAATATATTATTTACTAAATTGGTGATTAAATGGGTTTTTAATTATTTTTAATATATATTTAGGTTATTTAAGTTATTTGAATATATAAATATATAAGTGAATTTTTACTATTTAATATTGAATTACTGAGAAATTTGATTTTTAATAATATTATATTATTAATTTGGAATTTTTATTTAATTATTGTAAAAATAATTATATTTAGTGTTTTAATGTTTTAATATGCTATATTTTGATATTTTGAGGACATATATGCAATTTATTGATTTTTAATATATTTATTATATTATTTGTATTTGTGGTCAATTGTGAACTTCGCTTTGGGGAATTGTGTAATTCAAGGTCCCAATCGAAGGTGTTGTGTATTCTGTTATTAGAAATGTGTTTTCTTGCAAGATTAGCTCTACTTTCTAGTAGAGAGATGTCAATTTTACAGATGAAGCTCCACCGAATTTTTGGTAGAATGCTCGTAAAACGTGACATCGCGTCGATCTTGAGTTTTCGATTTTATCTGAGTTTCATATTCCTAGATCGAGTCTCTTTAGAAGTATAAGTTAGATTTATTCTGATTGTTATTATTATTTTATTGTCTAGTTGCACCAAGACTGAGGCCTAGTGGACAGAACCCGTCGAGTCAGTCTCGAAAAGCGTAAACTTGTGAGTTGTTATTTTATATATATATATATATATATATATATATATCATATTTAGGATGCATGTTTTAGAATATATATGTTTTGATATGTATTTTTTCATAAATTGTTTCATTAAATGTTTAGTATATGTTAGGTATATTTTAGTATATTTTTGATATATTTCAAAATAAATACATGTTTTATTTTTTATATATACTTAGAATGTTTTTAGTATATTATTGGTTTTTATTTGGCATATTTTATGATTGATTTGAATTTATTTAACATATATATACTTGAAATATACTTATTTTACTTAGGTATATTTTTGGTATATATATGGTTTATTTTATTATTATGCATTATTTATTTTCCTTTATGTATGTTTATTTAAACGAAGGATATCGATAGAATGTGCTACGTAATGGACAGCACTAGGACCGTATACGTACCGATGCGATAGATTTAGGGTTGAGTGAGAATCACTTGAGAAAATAATTTTTTAATTAATTGATTTGAGATTTGATGTGATTGAGTAATATGGTTGCTGGAGCTCGGTTGACCTAGTGTCTCGGGGCCAATCACACTAACAGTGAGACTGCTAGAGCTCGGTTGACTCAGTGTCTCGGGGTCAATTTACTGTCCACAATAGAATAAGTGAATTAATTTGGAATTAAGTGAGTCTGTATAGCTAGAGAGTTATTGTTGATTGAGGTTGCGATTTTAATAGGGTTTTATTTGATCTTTCAATAAAACATATGTTTTTTAGCATTTATTATATAAAATGTTTTCAGCATCTGTGTGAAATGCTTGTGTGTGTGTGTGTATATATATATATATATTATATGGATGGTTGATTGCATATGACATTAGGAGATGCATGTATATGTAATATAACAATTCACTCAGTGAGATCTGACTCCCCTCAGTTGCTATTTTTATAGGAGATTTTTCTTCTTCAGACCTCAGTAGTAAGTCCATCCGCTGGATTTCTTCAGCCCCAACTATTTTGTATAAATTACTTACTTAACTTTATTGTACTTTAGAAAACTACAGTAGTAGCTGTATTTTGTATTATAGAATGTTGGTTGTAATTTCAGAGGTCTTTCTCTGAATATTGTATTATAAATTTTATTTTATGATATGACATAAGTTTTTATTATATTGGTTTAAGATTTTAATTGTTGCATATTTTATTTATTTATTGCATGCTTTTATTTTAAGGCTTGCTATGGGTTCCGAATTCGAAAGAACTCTCGTTCCCTAGCGTCGGTCATGACTCCAGTTTGGGTCGTGACATAGGAATTGCACAACTACTTATTTTCATTCACTATAATGGCAAATGGACCGACAGCTTCAGTTTTCAAAACTTCCGAGTCACTGAAATTCAATACCAATATAATTCTTTGGTTGCTTTGCTTTGAATTCGTCTGCCACTATGATTGTAATTGATTAAGTGATTGAGGCTTCCAATTTCAATTACTCACATCGAAAAGAGATTTCTTTTTATGATTGTAATTGATTAATTCATTGGGCTAAACTTTCACCCATAACTAATTTATGATTGTTATTTATTTAATTTAACTTAATCAATTCATGTGTGGATTTGACAAAATTATCTCTTATATATTATGTACTAAATACATAATATTGTAGGACAGAACCAAAATTTTCATATACGTTCTTCAAAACCAAAAAAAAAAATCTAAAATCATAAAAAAATGAATTGGAAACTAAAAGTTAACCAAAAGGATACAAAAAAATGAATTGGAAATAAAAAATAAACCAAAAAGATAAAAAAAAAAAAAAAGAATCAGAAGCCAAAAATAAAAAAATAAGACCAACATAAATTAATATAATAAAAAAAGAACACACTAAATTATAATCTTTCAATACTTCATCACCATTAACACCATCTTTAACAGAACTATCTTTAAGATTAGAATTAAAAATAATATCCTCAGACAATTTCTTATCAGCCTTTAAACAAAAACACAAAATAAAGTATCAGAAACCAAACAGAAACTAAAATGATACAAAAATAATAAAATAAAACATACTCCAACAAAATCCTTTAACTCATCACCACCACTAACAGTTTCAACAAACTCTAAATCATAATCACTCTTTTCACAACCAACAATATCTCTTAAATCAAAACTAGAAGCACCAAAAGCACATCCACATTTCCTTGCACTTTTAAAACAAGATCAAAAACTAAAAGTAAACAAAAAAATAACAAAATTAAATACATGCTATCTAATAAAATAATGGAGATGTAGGGTATCAGTTCTTATACCTCTCGCACGCTAAGCAAGTGCTCTACCATTTGAACTACACTCATCTTTATCTTTCATTTATTGACATATTATTAAATTAGGTTATGATCTGTTTCAGGATTGGTTCTTTAATTTAAAGTTATAAGGCATTATTTGTATTTTACAAATATATTATACTACTTGAAATCTTAAAAATGTTAAAATTATATTTTTTATTTTTGAAATATATTGATAAAATTGATTATATTTTAAAATTATTAAAAATTTAAATTATGACTTTATTTTCCTTATTTAAAGTTATATTATCCCTTTTTAGAAATAATCATGTTGGTTCAATTATAATGAATGTTACATCTTTTACACATTAAGAACTTGAATAATCAATTATGTATAGAAAATTTGATGCATGTGAGTTGCTTGTATTTTTGCCATTACATTATATGTATTTTTATAACCTACTTGAGGAATTTATGAAATCAAATCCTCAAAAAATATATTAGTTAACGCTTCACTAATAAAAAAAAAAGAAAAAATTAAGGAAAATAATTTAAAAAAAAGAGAAAAAAATAAAGAAAAACAAAAAAAGAAAAAGAATGGAAATACAAAAAAAAAAAGAAAAATAAAAACTTATAAAAAAAGAAAAGAAAAAAGAATAAAAAAATAAAAGAAAAAAGATGGACAAGAGAAAAAATAAAAACGAACAAAATATAAAAAAATAATTAAATAAAAATTTATAAAAAATAACAAAATAAGAAAAAAATAAAATAAATAAAATCATTAATAAATTAATAAAAAATCAAAAGGTAAAAAAATAAAAAAAATATAAATACATTTTTAAAAATATAAAAAATGTACTCTTATAACTATGATAGAGTATATTTAACAGAAATAAAAATTTGAAATATTTTTATTAATAACATTCATTTAAAAATAGTGTATTTTTATAAATGTTACTTTTTTAATTTATTTTTTTAGGAAGCCGATAGGCCCAATTGATTTTGGCCTTAAACCCTGCATATAATAAAGCAAATAACAGAAGCAGAACACCTACAGCAAAAACCCTAATATCGACCGGCATTGGCAGCACCCACCGCACTACTGCCATTAAAAAACAAAAGAGAAAAATGGGAAGCGATAGTGAAGCAGAAAGATCCCACAGGAAAGAGAAGGAGAAGAAAAAGGTGGTAGCTTTGTCACCTATTGCTAAGCCACTTGCTGGCAAAAAGCTCTGCAAGAGAACCCTTAAGCTCGTCCGAAAAGGTTTCTGCTTTTACAATTTTTTTTTTTTGAGCAAGCAACTTCTGTTTTATTTTTTTAAAATGTCTTTATGATAAAGAATGCAAATTTCTTGTGTTTATTAAAAATAGAGCAAGGGGTGTGTTGTTAGGAGCCATTTTATGGATTTTTAATTTTTTTGTTTGTGTTTTTTTTTTATAAATTTGAGTTAATTTTCATATGGGCATTGATTAAAATCAATTGGTTTTTTTGGTTCTTGCAGCTGCTGAGCACAAATGCTTGAAGAGAGGAGTGAAGGAGGTGGTCAAAAGCATTCGCCGTGGTCATAAGGGGGGGTCAGTTTTCTGTTTACATAATAGATTCTTGTAAATTAATGATGTTAAAGGATGTGTTGAATGATGTTAAACTGACTACTGCTAAATCTTACATGGTGAAAGCTTTTGGAAAATATTGAGTCATTGAATGACAATTGTTTATTTCATAAGATGTTACCATAAAAACAAGGGAAGAGAAGTGGGGCTACAAAGTTTCTTACTTGTGATGGGATTGCAGCAGGTTTCATTGTCCTCAATTTTTTTAAAAAAAGGACTTGCCACATGTGGATATTTTAGTAACTTGTCTTTGTTTTCATGTTTGCTAGTTCATTTGTATTGATCTTTACTTGTACGGTTCAGTATGCCATTAATGAGCTGCAGTTTGATGCATTCACCTTCTTTATGCATCAATAGTTGCATGCTGATCGTAGAAGCTTTTGTTGCTTATGGATTTTTTTTCTTAATAAAATTTCCCCATGTACTCTTGAAAGAGCTACTCTCAAGTGCTCCTGCGTTATTTATGTTATTATCACTTGTTTTGATGTAAAGTTTAAGGCCTAAAATCTAGTATTTAAATGATTTATCTTTTTCATTGGGTGCAGGTTATGCGTCATAGCTGGGAACATATCTCCTATCGATGTAATCACTCATGTTCCAATCTTATGTGAGGAGGCAGAAATTCCATACATATATGTTCCCTCAAAAGAAGTAAGCTTCACATTTTTTTTACATTGCCTTTGTGTGCGGAATAGAATACCTGCTTTTCTTTATTTCATCAGAATGGCACCTGTGTAGTGTTTTATAATGTTTCATTTTTCACTCTATCACTCCAGCATCTCTTTTTGTGACAGCTTCTCTACATAAAACACAAGAACCAGTTTTTGTCAGTAAATACACCAACAAAAATTACTTTATAGTCATCCATACCAACAGATCTGTACCAAAGTTATAGTAAGAACTGAGAAGTTACATCCAAAATATTTTTATTTTGCATCTGTCTGTGTCATGCATTTAGTAAAACCATCAAAGCCATCACAATGCACAACAGGAGTGCTAGCCTACTCTTAATTAGGCATTTGATTCATTATAATGTCAAAGCCATCAATGTGGAAAAATTTTCTTAGCATTTTGGGCATGTGACAATGAGAAGCTAAAGTGAATTGCTGATTATTGATTTTACTTCTAGGCAATACTTGCTGATCCTGGCCTGTTTCTTTTCCACAGTCATATATATGTGATTTATTAATAATGATTTATTAATAATCATTTTATTATGTTTGTCCATGTCAGGACCTTGCAAATGCAGGAGTTACCAAGAGGCCTACATGTTGTGTTCTGGTGTTAACCAAGCCTCCCAAGGGAGAAATAACAGCAGAGGAACAAGAGGAACTAAAGGCAGATTTATCCCGGGTTGCAGCTGATGTGTCTGAACTTACATCCTCTCTTTTCTGATAAAAAAAAATGACATGTGTTGTAGTTATTAGCCAGGTTTTGCACTTGATATTGGCAAATGTAACATGTGGTTGTTAATGCCTTCTGTTGCAGTTGGATGAGGCTTTCTTTTTTTTCTCAGAGATTTATTTAATGAATATGATTAAAGGGTGCTCTGTGTCTATACAGTCCGTTAGCTTCTTGCAGAAAATTTTTCATATTTTTTGTCACAAGAACTAGAAGCGCATGCTAATTCTTCTTGCTCCAAAATTGCATATCATTTGGCACTATTCAAGTGAAATTTTATTTTTTTATTTCTTAATTGTGCCATTATTTAATATTACATTTTAATTAAGGTATACTTCTATTATTTTTTAATCGATGAAAGATTCATTAATCTAGACACAGAATTCAAATCCAAAGATGGTTAGAATCAAGTAAGTTAATCAGGAGTGGGTTCAAATCAAGTCTTAAAATTGCGTATGAACTGTATATGGATTAAAAAGAATTCACTCGCTGCATCAGATTTTAAATTGAACTATGTAGCATTTAACAAAAGAGCAGACTTATTTAAAGACTTGACATTGAAGATCTGAATAAGAACAAGAAAGAGAAATCCTAAATCATCTGTAAAAGGACGATTCTTTAGAAGTCCATCAAGAATAGCTCAGATCTCATTTTGCAGGTCAATTATATGATTAACCACCATATAAGATTTACTAATACAGCCCTTCATTATGAATTTGAAAATTATACATTTACAACAATATCATCATTTTGGAGCAAACACCAGCATTTGCTCTATGTAATTTGTACCCCCTCTGGGTAACAAGGATTGGATATACATGTCCAAGCATTGTGAAATTTTACGCCTGAAGGGAATCATCTTTGGGATGTGAGGCTCCTGAAAAAGAATACACCTAGGCCACCAATTGCTAAAGTTAGAACAACGGGCAGGGTAATGGAATTAACATCAATTGTTCTGTTTATTCTATCGGTTCTCTCCTGACGAGCCTTCTCTCCCCAGAATTCATGCAGAAGATTGCTCAGATTATCCAACTGGTGAATGATTTGACGTTGTCCCCGTGCAATTAGTAGAATCTGTTCAGGATATAATCATTATTTTATTAATAGTTCAAAAGACAATGAACTATGAGTCATGGTTTCTATTTCAAGCAGTGACACAGAGAATCTATATAATTGCGTATGCAAATCGTACAATTAATAAAGAAATCATCAAAGAAAGCATATCACTAGGAAAAACAATGTATATTTGGATGGTTGTAACTTTCACCAACAGTGAAATTGACAGGGCATATGAATCAGTGCACACTTTTGATAGAACAGCCCAAAACAGACAAAAGCCATATAAGCCTCAACATGAAGAGATGCTTCATACTTAATTTCTACTAGGAAGTAGAATGCTAAAAATAAACCACGAACAAAGTATTTTGAAGACCTAAGATGGCTCCTAAGATTTTATGGCAATTTCATCGGCATAATTAAGCCAAGTGGGTTACCTCCACAGATAGTATATAATAAATTCTCCATTTCATACGTTTATGTTCAATTAATACTTATGGAAATTGGTCTAGGCAATCTTCATTATCAACAAGGACTGCTTCTTTTCACCATCGAATTTTCCAAAGGAAAAATTACAAATTTGACGTCTCAACTTTTGTGATTTTTGTATTTGAGTGTTTGAACTTTTTTTTTTTGCAATCTTAAGTGTTTGAACTCTAGAAAAAATTATCAATATAGTGTCTCCGACCAATTTAATGTTAACTGGGTGCTTAATAAGATCAAACAGGACCCACTTTTATCCCAGTCATTAACTATATCATTTGCCACATGTGTTTCATTATTTAAACAAAATCACCCTTATTCAATCACACACCATGTCTACGGCAGAAGTTAATATTGAGATTATTTTTGTCAATTCATAATCTTTAATAAGGTTAATTTTGTCATTTAAATAATGCAAAACACGTGACACATGACATGACCAACAACTGAGATAAAAGTAGGTCATGTCATGTCTGATCTGAGTCAGCATCCAGTCAACATTAAATCTGCCGGAAACACTATGTTGGTATGTTTTTTAAAAGTTCAGACACTTGATTGCAAAAAACAAAAGTTCAAACACTTAAATAGAAAAACCACAAAAGTTGACACACCAAATTTGTAATTTTTTTTCTTCAAAAATATCACCCATTAAGTTCAGCCATTTCCAGCATGTGTTACTTTTATGTCACATTCATACCACAATCCTATTGTCTAATCCTCTCTCTCTTTCTGTCCTCTCTGAACCAAAACTTTAAAAGCCTGTCCTTAGTTCTAAAAATCTGAAAGACAGAATTCAAAAATATTGCATTTTAGACTAAACAATTCTGATACTAATCATATTACCAGTCCACATTCAGAAATATATATATGATAAAGCCAACAGCTAACCAATCAGAATCATGAAAATGCACAATATGTTTTATCATTCGTTTTAATATTCCTTAATCTAGGAAACATTATAGGCTTTCTTAAATTAGTTGGATTACCTCTTCCATCAGGGGTGACTCCCTAGCCAGTTGTGATGAAGATGAAGAAGTTGGTAGTAATGAGCCATTACTCAACCCAGTAACAAATGCAGAAGTGGGTCCAGAACCATTGCAGGCTTCAGCTTGCACTGCCAAGTTTTGTTGGCTTGTTGAAACTTTCCTGATACTGAACTTGGAATTCAACTCCTCAACCCGAGATGTAAACTCATCCATCCTCTCATTCAGGGTGGCAATTTGTTCAGAGAGTTGAGTAATTGCACCCTGAAACATTCCCAAAGACAAATATAATTGGTGAAAATTAATGTTATAATTATAAGCAAAGATGAAATCAAAGAAAACAAAAAACCCCAAGGAGTTTAGAGTAAACCAAATAAATACAGAAAAAAAATAGAATCAATATATCCACTTTCCACCCGTCCCTAAACCAAATAAACAAAACGGAAAATAGTAGATTCACAATACTGTTATTTCCTCCATTTTTTTAACAAACAGAACTATTACAGAACATAGATAGACTTTTACAGCTAATAACAACCATTTATCTGAGGCAGAAATAAACTCACCTGGTTTGCAACTGTGGCAGGTGGCTCAAGAGTTCTTCCGTCAAACCTTCTATTATTAACAGCAAGTTGTGTCAACTTGGGCAGATTCTTGTCCCTTTGATTTGCAGATGAGAGTGATACACTACTGTAAAAATTGTCAGAGATTCATCAAATTTCCAAATTAACTGGCAAATTCATTGCAAAGGCTGTATCAATAATAAAAAATATGAAATCATATTGTGGATTCATTGTCCCAAAGAAAACACATAAAAACTTGGAAGAAATAGTAGAATTTGAGAAAGAATAATGAATTTAACTAACAAGTAATTGATTACAATGGAGAACATATGAATTGTCAAACAAATCATCCATGCTGTAAAAATAATCCATAGCACATAGAGATCTTCCAATTTATCTTCTATTCTAAGTGTCAAACAAAATCAGATATCGCATTTTTTCTTTTTAATCTTATATTCTATTCCTTAGTCTAGGATGGAAGATACATCAAATGCAACTAGACTAGAGAGTACCGGCTCAAATACTTGTTTCTCCTATCTGCAGAAGCTCGGGAAAGAGCTTCTTTAGGGCTGGAAACCAAATCATCATCTATGCTGAGCTTTGTCCGCAAATCATCTGGCAATGCCTGCAGGTTGATCAAATAAGGACTGCATACAAATCAGGCAAGGCATAATTATGTAAGGAAATCCTTACCATAATTTCATTGACCAGTTTCTCTAGCTGAATCTGTTCTATGTAAGTACGAGGAACATAGGAACCCTCCAGGCCTAGCTGCTCTGCCACAAATTTAACGTACAAACGATCTCTACCTTGCACCTTGATTCCAGAAACAGCATGAGTTTAGACAGTGTTAATTTATACAAAAGCTGTCCCAATAAAGTAACAATGATAGCTTCCACTGAATATACTATAGAAAAAGGTGATAGTCATTAGAGAATGGTATAATTATCCTTTAGCTGTACTACTGATGCATCATTTCACTGTCAAGAAAATCTCACCTTGGAAGTGACAGAACATGGAAGGAATGATTTAAATCAGTTAATTATATTGGCCATTTGAGAAATGAAGATTGGCCTGAAACTCTTCCAAGTTTAATTGTAATAATTATAACAACCGAAAAGCCAAGCCCAGCCCAGCCCAGCCCAGCCCAGCCCTGCCCTGGGGACTTGAAAAACCTCAGGACAAAGGCCAATTATCCGAACATTAAGGACAAGGCACTGGTGAAGGGAAGTTGAAACTAACAACAGGGCAGCAATACCAAACTATAAGCTAAAACATATCATTAGCAGATGGTGGCCATTCATGTCAGTGGATGTAAGATTGACAAAAACAAAATAAAACTGATAACTACAAGTAAAAGGAGGTAATGTACTTGAATGAAAATGGTTCTTCACACAGCTAACAAATGCAGAGAATCAGACCAATCATCACTTAGCTACAAGGAAGAAAGTATACATTTCAATGCAACAAATATCTCGTATGATAGGATTCATAACACTATCAATCTCTATATTAGATCACGGACCTTTCAAGCATCTTTGCCTAACTACATTTTCACTCTATTATCTCAACTGGAATGAGTTATTCAACAGGACTCAAATTCCAAATTTTACTGAAGTTAAATCCACTTTTATTCAGAAGGAATGGATATATCACAATAAACTGCAAGAAAATATGAATTTATGCAAATAAAATATCTGAGATGTAATCATACCTGAACATATTGACGATTAAGCTGTTCTAGCCAGTCAATTTTCACACAAACCCTGTCATCAATAAATGCATGGCTGCTTCTTTTCAAGATAGTGGCAATTGTGTACCCCAAAGCCATTAGCCCTCCTAGAAGACGCACACTGACTTCAAAAGTTATTCTAGGTGAAATTATAAAAGGACTGTCTGTAACCCATTCCTGAATGCAATAAGTATAACTGTTAGAAGACAACCCTGAGATTCCAACAACCTGCCATCTATAGATTATTTTAACAAAACTCCATAGTGTAAGTTTCTTTTTGCCTCATCAAAACCACTAACAAACATTCCATTTGTGTGTGTGTGTGTGTGTGTGTGTGTGTGTGTGTGTGTGCTGTATCTTAGTGATCTTCAATATGAATAAATGTATATGTTTATGCCCCATTGATACCTAAATAAAACTGTACCAACTCCAATTGCAATGTTATAACCTTTTCAATTATAGGTCAAAAAATTATTTAAGAATTTATTTTTTAAATAAGAAAAAGCACATTCTTTCCCTTTTGGTAGATGCCATACATTCTCTCCAAACACAAAGCATTGCTAATGGCCAAAAGCACTTGTGTTGTGGATTTCATCATAGCAGCCTAATTAACCAAACAAGCATGTAAGTAACTATTCCAATACAACAATTAGTACAGCAGGTAGTGAAGTGCAAGAGAGAGTTCAGATACAATAAGGCTCAAAGACTTTTCTTCAAGCATGTCATTCCTAGAACCACAGAAATATGGTCACACATAATCCTAGTAATTTGAAGACCATATTCATCATTGAAGTACTTGTGTAGTCAGCATTGTTTTTGGCCCTACTGGCTTCTTTTATCCAGCCCTTATGAACTGACTAGTTCACAGGAAAGACAAATTAAACATGCAGTACAGGCAAGGAAATGAGAACCAGTTCGATTGAATGCACTATTTAGGGCAAAGAAAACAAGGTGTAGAAGTGTAGCATCCGAGAGAAAGCAGATCAGGAGAGCAAAAAAGAGAGAGAGATCATGAAGTGTTACACCTAAATCAAATCCCTCAAATATAAATTCCTATATGCTTGGCAGTTGGAGAAACTTTCAATACAAAGAATATTGAGGGCATCAAAGAATATTGAGGGCATCATAAAACCTTGAAAGGTTTGTATAAAACAGGAGAAGGTACCACATGTTGAAAGTAATTCTCATCAGAATTAAATAGACAATTTCAGGACATATACACCGACCTGAGGCCAAATTTACAGTTATCTAACCTCAAACATAAGATTGTATTTTCCATCCCTGTTCCTCATCCTCAGATATGATTGACATGCTTCAGGATCTTCACCAGGCGGTAGAAGATATATGTCATAAGTTTCCTCCCTTGTCTCTGTGTAGGGTTCAGAGACAACAGCCTTGATTAGTTCAACTGTAACTGATCTTGTTGACTGCAATGATGGAGAGTAATTGGCACCAGCATTAGAAGAAAATAACCACGATGAGGCATTGTTCATAATAAAAAAAAAACTGAATATGAAGCATGAAGATTTACCTTCAGAATATAAGTAGGATTCTGAAATCCTGTGAAAGGATTAAATTTGTTAGATATTTTAATATGCGCTGTTCGAAGATCTGGCTCAATAAAAGCTTTATACATAGGATAAACCTGTGTTGAAGTAAAAGGTCAAAAAAATACAAGTCAAGGAGATGCCTGATATTGTTAACGAGGCAACATAATAAGAAGGCCACAGAAAATCATCTACAATGAGACAAGGAAAGCACCGTCTCAGAGATTTGGTGAATTATTTCTTCAGGCTCTTGTCCAACACGTTGAATATCACGTAAGACACGTTTGACAAGGTCAAAATGAACTCCACCAGTGATAGATACACGAAGGTCTAGTAAAGGTCGCAATCTCTCGCTTAACGCATAGATGCCTTCAATAATCACAATGCGGGAACTAGGAACTTCAACTGTCCTGTTGGCAGAAAGAGTAAGACTAAGAAAAATTATTCATTCAAAATTAATGAATGCATATTTAACAGGAGTGAGTTGGGGACAGGGAGAGGAGAGATGATGAACTCAAACATGATTGCACAACAAAGAAACATCAAACTTATACAAACTACCTGAATTTAAAGATCAACTAAAATAACAGTATTTCTGGCCTTCTCATGACACATGCTGAACAACTAGGATCATCATTATTTAATCACGGATTTCTATTTTCATTTTCCTTGTACAGGCTCGATAATTGGAGATAGCAACAAACCTAGGGTAAACGTTTTCATGTGATGAAATAGAGACAGAGACCACAACCTGTAATCTACACGAGAGCTAGTCTTGAAATCGTATACTGGAACCTGAACAGCTCTCCCTGCTTTTAAACCATGTATATTTTCCAGAAGGGTGTCATAATCCGTCACCCGTGGGTCTGTTGCAAATAATTCACAAACATTAGAGTTCCATGATATCTGCCTCGTGCATGTTGAGTCACCAAACATAATGGTTACTAAGTTATCTACAACAATTCTCAGCAACCAGAAAATAGCTAAGGTATGTATCAGATGATGCTCTTGCAAGAGTGCATAAGATACTAAAAACATGATAAGTTCAAAATAACCTCACAATTGCCACATTAAATGATCAAAGGAAAGATTAACCGATTACCCCCTCTTTCACAGTATGGTTGGTGCATTATCTGATCAAAATAATTGCTCAACCAGCATTCAGGTTAGGGTTGCGTTACATAGTTTTTTGTGTTCCTATTGCTTGCGTATGTATCTAGAAATATCACAGCTCACTCCACCATGTGGATTTCTTATTGAGCAACTAACTCTTAACTTGTCTTGTTGATCGTCTTAGAGCTCTTCACATGAAACTTTTTGTACTTGGATTTTCGTGTGTTTTAGTAAAATAGTTTCACCTTTAGATTTAATGGCCACATTTCCAGAAGCCCCACATTCCTTGCCAGAATCCCATGCTTCCATATTTCTCTAGTCACTGCAAATTTCAACTCTTGTCCTTTATGACTTACCAGTAGATTGTAGGACCATGCTATTACATTCTAGATATGAAAATAGGTTTCAAACCTGTCTAAAATGTTTTTAAAATATTTGACCTTCCTGGTAATCACAGTCTAACTTATGGTTTGCTATCAAACCATAGATCAAAAAATAATCATGCAGGATCCTTACTTAACAAGACCTCATTAGCAATCCATGCACACTAACCAACAAGCCAAACCCTTCAAAGCTCGAAGAGATAATTAGACTTACAAGTACAGTCAAATCGATATGCCCTTACATATTTTAGTTGGTGGTCATAACATTGAGATTACGGCCATCCAACAGTCCATCCTCAAGTTGAATGCCCGTAAGAAAATTTAAAAAAAAAAGAAAAAAAATTCAATATGCAATCAGTTGCATCAATTTTAAGTAGCATCATACCAAGATACTAATCAGTCTCTTAGCAACAAACTTTAACAGAAAAAAGTTTAACAGATTTTCATCATTTCTTAAAATCCTTCCCCAAAGCAACCACTTTATAGGAGCATAAGCATCATTTTTTCCCCATTAGCATGTTCGAAAGCAGTAACAGCATCAAAGCCAAGGGCCAGTGACTTAATTTGGGTGTGAACAATCCAAGAATCAAAACAGAAAAAATCACCAGAGGCTCAAAAATAAACAAATGAATAAAAGAATTTTCACTTACCATCAAAGTTGCCATCGATGATGCGACTAGCGTCATTATAATTGTCCATAGTAATAACAGCAATGCTAGGCATAAAATTGAGAACTTTCTCAGTGAAGACAGTCTTTCCAGCCCCAGAAGGGCCTGCAACTCCAACCAATATTAACCCATCATTCTTTTGAGACAACAATTGGCAGGCACGAATCACGACAAAAAAACCTTTCTCAAATGGCAATGTCTCTTCAATGGGTACAACCTCATAGCGATCAGAGTCCTTCTTTTTCACCAACTGAACCTGATCTCTCAAGAGACCCGAACGCCGCCTAGGTGAATCTATACTAATAGAAGAATCTTGAGCCATTCAAGAACTGAAAAACGAAAAAGAACTCAAAGCAAAAAAAATGATAAAGCACAAAAAGGTTGAAGAATTATTGAAAAATAATTGTCCCAAAAAGTTCGTACAGAACCCAAAAAAACACTTAAAAAAATCCAGATAATTTTTGGCTTTATGTTGTATGGATTTCTTGGGAAAAAATTGTTCAAGAACTTTGAGGATCGGAGAAGAAGAAGAAGCAGCAGCGTGGAGGATTTGATGGAAGTGTATGGAGTTCACGACACTGACAATTTATTTATTTATTTATCAATAATATTCACATTATTTTGTGGATAATGTTTAACTTATTTATTTATTTGTTTTTGTTGTAGACCGTTGGTATTCAGAACACTCTGTGCTTATTTATTTATTTACCCACCCACAGTGGACAGAAAGTGCAGACTGTTTGTTTTTTTTAATCAACAAGTCCAGAGTGTTCTGAATACAATGTGGGCAAGTAATGTTTAGTATTTTTTGTTTTTTTAACAAAGCCAGTTACCAATTACAACCGAAATATATATATATATATAGTGTGTAAAAAATATTGTCTTCAATAATACATTATAAATTAAGAATCATAATTTTATGTACCTAAAAATTGAAATCATGAGCACTTGATAATGGATACCTCACCATTACCACTTTAACTAAAGCTCGTTGGTGGTAATGTTAGTATTGTGTTATATACATATATACATTTGGTTTGATTTAGATAAGGTGTTGAATTTTTTTATTTATTTTTATAGTTATACTTAGGAAAAATTATAAATTTGATATCTAAATTTTTGTGATTTTCTATTTGAATGTTTGAACTATTTTTTTCTATTTGAGTTTTTAAACTTTGAAAAAACATATCAATCACATATATATAACTTATTTTAACTTGATTGTACGTTTAGTAAGCTTAAATGAAATTTATTTTTTTCAACTCACATTTTATTTTTTTACAGTTCATCCTCCACTATTATTCACTTAAAAAAGATAAAAATAGCTGAAAAAAAGTAAATATAATTTGAGTTGATTAAGCATATAGTCAACTTAAAATAGACTGAATATATCTGATTGATATATATTTTTTTAAAATTTAGACACTTAAATAGACAAAGAATAATTCAGACACTCAAATAAAAAATTACAAAAGTTCTGAAACCTTTTCCTTATATTTATATTGATTATCGAATGAGTTTTTAAATGTCAATAATTTTAATAAATAAATAAATTGTAAAAGTATTAAATGAAATCACCAATTTTGTAAAAGGAGCAATTTTTTTATTAATTTTTTTTATTGGTAGAGATAAAAGTAGAGTGACGGAATATATAATTTTACCTTGAACTTTACTCAATTATTTTATGTTTGTAGGCGGCATGGTTTAACGAGCGCTCAAATGTTTGGTGATCACGATACAATGCGGGCTCAAGGCCTACTAAGAAATACGAAATAGGTCATGAACCTATTTGGAGATAGAGTCGTCACCCAGATGAAATTCAAGATACATTGTACAATAACTGGATCCCATAGAGGTTTCCAGAAGCTGTCATCAAAAATCGGGTTTGAAAACTAGGTATGGGCATTTGAATGTCCACCTAATCTTGCGGTTGGCTTCCGTTTATATTTTCTAATTTGTTACCCTTAATTATTCAATTATTTCTTTATTACCATACGAATTGCAAATTTCTCTAAACAATTGTTCTATTTTATAATTAGGCCCGGATTTGCATATTAATTAAATTCATGCGACTGGTCTCAACATTCACCATAAATAAAATAAAAATTATAATTTGCAACCATATATTCCAAATCAAGTGAGGAAGAGATTAAGGATTACAACGCTTGTGCAAAAGTAAAAGTATAATAAATAGAAAGTAAACCAAAAATAAACTGCTTGATTTAGGTAAGACTTCTCAAGTACTAATTTATGGGATCAATGATTGATGATTGAAAATCACCGATGAATCCCTACACCAAACAAAACATTAGTTCCTCAAAACACATAAACATTATACATAAAAATTCACAAAGATTAACTCAAGAAACTATTAAAGAAACAAGGATACAAGGCCACAAAAGGTTAATGTTAGACTTTAATTTGATTGATATTATGAGGATCATACAAAGCAAACTTGAGTAGTCAAGGCCTATTCATGCATAAAAAATCTACATAGTACACAAAAATGAGATAAGGTCATATGAGACCTTGTCAGAGTGGCGATCACCTCTGTGAAGAAGCGATTACCTTATGGCAATGAGGCGATATAACTAGGTCGAATAAAGAACTCATGAAGTATGCCGAAGTGGCGATCGCCTCATGGCAATGAGCAATCGCCTCTCTAAGAGGCAATCACCACATGGCAGCGAGGCGCTAAGAGGCAATTGCCTAATAGAGAGTCTCAAACGACTTTCAAATCGATAAATCTTTCATTTTAAGTAAAGAACTACTATTAAAAACTAGCTATATGCACAACCACACCGAAAGCTCAGTGGATCACATTAAAAGCAAGGCATATTACAAATAATTAGTGTAAGATACGAAATAAAAAGCTAGTAAACGAATAAATTAAAGGTTATATCAGTGAAAAGTAAGAATCATGCAAATTTATGAATTAAGATTGGAAGAATTGAGATAATTATTAAAAAATGAGCTTTCAAAATGTTGGCCCTCATAAATGTTTTGGAATGTTAATCTTCCCCTTAAATGCAAGCTTCTTCCTTTCCCTTTCTCAAGCAAATCAACTTTTAAGCTTTCTTTATTCCTAAGAACCTCTTTAGTTCCTCTCCCTCAAAGCTCCTTTTTTTTCTCCAACTCTTTTTTTCGCTAAGTATTTTTTTCAAAAATGCTAAAAAAAAGTCCTTTCCTCTTTCTTTTTTCATCCTTTTATTCACATCCCCTAGCCTATACCCCTACTACTACCCCTCCATTGCATTTTATAGCCCTTTTCTTCTCTCAGGGATATCTTTTTCAGACCAGAGACTAAGTTAAAGAAGAGGTAGGCCCACCAAGTTGGCTACCATGACCATCTTTATATTTAATGCAAAAGCAAGTGGCTGCTACAAAAGCAGCGCCTCTACGATAAGGCGATCGCCTCTTAATAGCTGCCATAGAGGCGATCGCCTCTTCATAGAGGCGTTCGCCTCTTCGGCCTACCATGCACTGGGCCCGATGGGCCTAAGCGATTTTGATTAATTTTAAAGGTTTTGGGCTTGTTCATGGGTTTCTAGCCCACGGGTTCATTTTCGAGAAGATTTTAGGATGTCTTTTTTGCATTCAAGTTTTACATTTCTTGTCATCGGGCTTTATTATAGGCTGACTAATTGAGCATCCATAATTTTCCCCCTATCATGAGCCAATCAAACTAGGTGTCTATAGTTTGCCCCCTAATTTTTTGAAAAACTAAATGCATGCAATGATAATTTTTTAAAAAATCACATGCACAACACAAGAAAATAATAAACTATATACCTAACTCCTTAGCTTCACTTGGGAGATGGAATCTTCAATCTCAAAACATGACCATGATCCTCACGTTTTCCTAGCCTGATCAGCCACTCATTAATATTTGATAATTTTTATGACAACAATAATCCTCAAGTTTTCCTTAGCCTGATTCAACACTTAATTGAGACATAGATTCCCGGGTTTCCTAGCCCAATCCTCAATTGACTAAAATGATGACTCTCGAGTTTTCCTGGCCCGATCATTACTTGATTGAAATAAAGACTCTCGGGTTTTCCTAGCCCAATTGCTATTCAACTGAAACATAAACTCTCGAGTTTTTCTGGCCTGATTGTCATTCAACTGAAATATAGACTCTCAGGTTTTCCTAATCTGATTATCACTCAACTAAAATGAAGACTCTCGAGTTTTTCTGGCCCGATTGCCATTCAATTGAAATGAAGACTTTTAGGTTTTCCTAATCCAATTGTCACTCAACTGAAATAAAGACTCTTGGGTTTTTCTAGCGTGATTGCCATTCAACTGAAATGAAGACTCTCAGATTTTCCTGGCCCGATTGCTTACTCAATTGAAATATGGACCTTAAGGATACAATCCAAATAACCCTCTATTAACTACAGGCTTCGGGGATATAACCCGAATAGCCCTTCTCAACTATAGGCTTCGGGGATACAACCTGAATAGTCCTTCTCAACTCGAGCTTTGACGATACAACCCGAATAACCCTTCTCAACTTGAGCTCTGAGGATACAACTTGAACAACCCTTCTCAACTCGAGCTTTAGGGATACAACCTAAATAGCCCTTATAATTTGTGGGTTCTCCTTACCAATACATTATTCAATTTAAAAAATAACTCGACTAAAGTACTTTCATCCAATAACCTCGATTCTCGGGATGCATTTAAGGAAATTCTTTCTGTCATTATCACCATTTTTTTAAAACTTAACCTAACCATCTTTTTAACTATAAAAGCACACTTTTCTTTTTTTTTCTTTTCTTTTCCTCTCTTCCTTCTCGCGCACCTATTCTTTCAAAAATGGATGATGAAAGAACACCACTCGTGCTTAAATGGGACCATATTTCTCTGTCTGTGAACACCCTTCATAGCCTCGGATTGTCAAAGGGAGATACAATCCCCCTCCTAGCAGACTTAAGGAGTATATCTATTCATCAGCATCTAGAGAGGTTAGTTTCCAAATTCTTCTTATCTCCCTACAAATTACATTGGGTTAGACTACATTTGTATCTATTTATTATTTATCATTGAAAATTAGGTTAATTAATCATGTATTTATGACTTTGGGTAAAAAAATTAAAAAACCATTCACTATCCTTCGATGCATAAAGGCGATCGCCTCTTCGTTAAGGCAATCACCTCTTAATAGGGTGATCGCCTCACTAATGAGTTGATTGCTTTATAAAGAAGGATGATTGCCTCTATGCCAGCACATAGAGGATTGCCTCATGTGCAAGGTGATCACCTCTTCCATAAGGCGCTACGCCTCCGTGACAAGGTAAATGAACCTGTTTGTGACCACTTAGTCATTTTACTTTGAAAAATAATAAAATTGAGCGATATTTTATTCAACTTTTCTAATTCTCATTCCTTCTCTTTTACAGCATAATGCATATATGTTCGAGGGTGCCAGAAACTTTCACAGGCCCGGGTTTTTTATAACAGTTTGACTGATGACCAAAAGGACCTGATCCAAGATACCAAATTTAAGTACTTCATACAATTGCTCCCTTTAGAGCAGGGTCAAATAGATTATCAGTCACACCACGCACTAATTGAGAGGTGGTTTGACATGACACACACCTTCCACCTTCCATTTAGGGAGCTCACTCTAGACCCCGTCTCTTTCACTGCCATTACTGGGATTGCATGTGTCGGAGATCTTGTTCCCTTTGACAAGAGCCTTCACTAATTGACCCCATACAAGGTTGCCTATATCAAGCGCCTTCTAAGTATGGTCTTGGACATAAAGGGGACCCATACCCTTAAGCTTGACTCGATCCAAAGCTTTTATACCTAGGATAGAGTTGCAGCAATGGTCACTCCCCACGAGATAGACCAAGTGGTACGAGCTTTCCTAATTTACCTTCTCGATACTACTTTCTTCACTGACACCATCAGCTTTATTGGTTTAATGTTCCTACTACCTCTCTAGGATTTGGATCAAGTGCCTTCCTTCGATTGGGGTAGCTATGCCTTAGCCTACTTGTACTGGAGTATGGATGAGATGGTTCATAAGGCCAAAAGATTCTACAGCTTTTAGCACATTGTACTGGTAAGTTCCACTTCTCTCTTTCTTTAAGTCATTTCATTATTTGCTCACTGACATCCGTTGTCCCCTTTTATGTTACAAGTTTAGGCCCTAGAGCTAGAGTTGCTCGTTAGTGTATTGCGAGTAGGAGATGATTTCCCTGCCATCGGTAGGTGGGGTGACAGTAATGTTCTAAAGAGATGCCTGGCCAGAGTACACATTCACTGACATTATCTGAACTCCTTGACACATGATACGGTACCTACAATGCTCACATTATATGTTATTAATTTTGAAAATCTTACATACTTACTTGTTAGTACTTTCATTGTAAATTTGGAATGATTTATATGGTCTTAAGGGCGAATGGAATATAGAGATGACTCACTCTAGACCTTTAGCTTAAAAGAGGCTCCTCCTTATAGGCCAAGCTATCGAGTTTGGTACCTTAGTGAGTGGATCCTAAATTGGAACCGTGGAGCTAGTGCAAGGCACATGCCTAAATCCCCTCCGAGGAGTATACTGTGGACTTACGAGTTATAGGGGGCTGAGCTAGATCAAGCAATTACTAGAGAGCCAGCCGTGGACCATACTGTCTGGATTAAAAGTTGGTACATGGAGTTCATCCAGACTTACCTCTTATAGACGGTTCCCTTAGTTGTTGCCTCTACCTCTTAGGTAATGGTTTAGCACTCCTTTTTTAGCCAAAATTATCTAACACAATTTTCTTTTATGTTTAGGCCTCAAAAACTAGACCTGCACTCTAGGCTAAACCTCTGGTGCGAGAGAGAGAGAGCCTCTGAGATGTCGTATGGATTCGAGCAGAGAGGGGACTGCAGCTGATGAGATGAGACCCCCTATAACCTCCAACTCCTATTTTATCACTAATAGTTTTATTCATACCCCCGATTCTTTGGCTCATTACTGGGTTTCTCCTAGGGAGTTATCTTGTCAGTTCCTAACCTTAGACGAGGAGCTCACACCTACATGTACTATTGGGGATGCCATTCACGTGAGTACACTCTTAACCTGTCTTAACCTGTCTCCTGAATCATTCTCAACACGCTTGTCAGTTCTAACATTCTCTTAATAATGCAGATTCCTATGGAATAAGGCTTATACATATATCAGATGATCGAGGCCTAGAGAAATTATATATTGGATGTTACCCAATAATGGAGGGTAAAAATCTTTCCTATATATTTATATATGCATGCTTGTATAATTTACTAACCTATGATCTTTTGAACAGGATCATGATCTAGCCAGCCAGGCAAGGATTGCCACCCTTGAGTGACAAATTAAAGTTCTTCAAATCATCAAGGATGACAACGACGATGAGGACAGTGGTAATGGTGGTACCGAATGAGGGGATGACCCTGAGGGCAGCTAATCAGATTCTTGATAGACTAGGATCTAATGAATTATTCCCCTTTTGACTACTATTAGTGCTTATTTGTTTACTTCTGACATTTGCACATTTTATCTTTGTTAATTGGATGCTTACAAAATTTAATTTTTTACTTCAATGAATTTTTAGTTTTCCATACAACTTTGGCATCGATAATTTCACAAATGTTTCCCCCTTCTTTTTACTACTGTACTTAGATTTACATGATAGAAATAGTTATGATCTGGTAGAAGCTTGTCAACTATCCTGTTGGAGAGGCAATGGCTCTCTACTAAAGAGGCGATCACCTCATGGCCTGCTGTTGAAGAAGCGATTGCCTCTTTATACTAAGGTGGCTCCTCTTCAATGAGGTGATCGCCTTTTCATTAGGTCAGTTTCTCCCTTTTTAGCTCTAAGTCCTTAACTTCTAGCCCCAATTTCAAACATTTTCTCCCTAAACCTCCATTCTCTCTCACTAGATACCCCTAAAAGCTTGAATTATGACAGGAAGAAGCCTCTAAATATTACAATTGATACTAAAGAACTTAGACAACACATCATGGGCCAAATTAGAGTCATTTCACTTATCCATCTTTAAATCGATTCATGCTAAAAGAATCAACTTTCTATTTCTTCATGCAATAACTGAATTCTAGGATCCTCAAAAACACATTTTCTGGTTCAATACAGTTGAATTATTTCCCTTACTAAAAGAGTTTAAAGCCCTCTTAGGTTATTAAATGGATTCCTCATGCCAACTTGTAATCCCTACGCTTGGAATTCCATACTCATATTCTGCTTAATATTAGATGGTCTAATTGTCCAATCTTCATCTTGCTACCTTCTTGGCTTAGAGGTTGCATTAGAACCCTTCCTTAAAGTTGCCTCAGACATAGACAAGGGAGAAGCCTACTGGCCTCAGATGATGGCTCTTTGTATGTATGCCCAATTCTTGCTTATCTCACCATCTGAAAACTGTGATTTAAAACTCCTACATATTTTGGAATAGGCAAAAGCGAGACTCAATCCATTCCTCCTCATTCTAGCAAAAACCATAGTTGGACTGGACAGCTTTGTAGAGACCAAGTGATTTTCCAGAAGTCCATTCTTGTTAGTGTCACGACCCAAAACAGGGGCCATGACCGGCGCTAGGGAACGGGAATTCTTTCGAATCCGGAATCCGTAGCAAGCCTAAAAATAAAATAAAACATGCAATAATAGTAGCAATATATAATGTAGCGGAAATAAAAATCATAAATATCACAATAACAATTTCATTAACTGGATTTAAATCAAATCTCAACTCATCTCATATATATAAAATCTTTTAATACAAATCCAGTTCTCAAATTCTTAAAATGCATCTCGTATAAATAAAATACATAATATCTCACAATTTAATTTACAACTACTGCAGTGTCTAGATTATAAAAATAAGACTCAAGTAAGCAGTTTACATAAAGAAGCCGGGGCAGAAGAAATCCGGCGTACAGGCCTGCTACTGAGGTCTGAAGATGTTGACTCTCCTGAAAAATTATCAAAGGAGGGGAGTCAGACCTCACTGAGTGAATTATCATAATATATATACATGCACACTAAATGACAATGCATACAATCACAGTATATATCTAATATGTATATATACAGGCAAATACACACATATGCTGTAAAATCATTTTATATATATTTCACTAAAAATCATTGTTTATGAAGGATCAAATAGAACCCTAGAATATCGTAACCTCGAAAACAGTATTAGACAACACTCTAGCCATACAGGCTCACTTAATCCAAATATATCCACTTATTCCATTTAGACAGTAGACTGGCCCCGAGACACTAAGTCGATCGAGCTCTAGCAGTCTAACTGTCAGTGTGATTGGCCCCGAGACACTTGGTCAACCGAGCTCCAGCAATCACACCTCCAAACCATATCTCACATATCAAATAATTATATCCCATCAATATCCACAAATGGTTAGTAATATAGCCTAAATGTTATAGGCGTACCAGTACGTACTCGGTCCTAGTGCTGCCTACTAGGTAGCACGTTCTATTGATATCCTTCATTAATAAATATAAAACATTCATTCATAAATAAATGATGCATGAATTTAAATAAAATAACAATATAAACCATATATATACTGGAAATATACCAAAAGTAAACCAGGTATATTTCGAGTGTATATATGTCAAATAAATCCAATCAAATTATAAATTAAGCTAGAAATATATTTAAAAATATTTTAAATATAATTTATTAACAAAACATGCATATAATTTAATATATACCAAAAATAAACCAAAATAAACTAAATATAAACTTAAGAAATAATCAAATTATTTATGCAGATTTAATCAAAATAAAACATGCATTTCTAAATCATGCATCCTAAGCATATATATATAAAATAGCAACTCACACTTAGTGCGCTCTACGAGATGGATCTGACGGGCCTGGTCCACTAGGCCTCGGTCTCGGCGTAACTAAACAAACAATAACGACAGAAATCATAATAAACCTAACAGAAAATCCTAGAATTCGATCTAGAATATTAAACACAGAAACGAAATTAGGGATCGACCGGACATCACGTTTTACAAGAATTCTATCGAAAATTCGACAGAACCTCCCTTGTAAAATGGACATCTCTCTACTCAAAGAGTAGAGCCGACCCTGCAAAGAAACACACTTCGAAAATAAACACCACATCTCATTCACAACCCCTCGGTCGAACTCTAAACTACAGTCTACCGACCGAGGTCCACAAACACAGAATAATTTCAGAAATACCAAAATACCCTTATAACATAGAAATTCATTTTATAAGTAAAAATTACATAATTAACCTTTAAACACAGTAAAAACCGATAAAAACTCATTTTATTATAAAAATCGTATATTATATATATAATTGAAAAAAATTCACGAAAAATAGTTTTAATTAGTTAAAAATACTAAATAATTTGTAGAAATCATTTTTATACCTTAAATAACTATTAAAACCAATTATATTACATTTTTAGCCAATTTTGTGTAAAATTATCAAAATACCCCTATATATATAAATATACCAAAATTACTTCAAAAATTCACCAAAAATTATACAATTATCCAAAATTAATTTTCTCAACATATTTATCAATAATATTAATAATTAAACTCAATTAACCAATTAATTTCAGTTAAAAACACATTTAACCCTAATTTTCCAAAATTCCATAAACTTAAATAATTCAAAATAAATACTTAGAAATTCATAAAAATTCCAAATAAATTCCTATAATTCATTTAAACACCTATATTTATCATAAAACACAATTTCATAATTTATTTAATTAATTTACGAAAATTAGAAAATAATATTAAAATATTCAAACATACCCAAAAATCAAAATAATCTCCAAAAATTCATACATGTAGATTAAGCTAAGGGGAACAACATTTGTGAAGGAAGTTTTCATGAATCAATCAATTCAAAGCTCAAAAAAATCAAAAACCCTAATATGGCCGAAATCAAAAATTCGAAACCTAAGCAAATCAAGACCATTTAAGCTCAAACCAAAGCTAGAATCACACTCACCGGTGCTCAAGGAGAAGAAAGAGACCGGCGGTGTCAAAAATGGTGGCCGGAATTGTCGTGATCGACGGTGAAGAGAAGTTCGGCTTCTCCGGCCAAAACCGACTTCCAGGCACCAGAATCCGTTGCTATCGGCGGCGAGGAAGGCTGGAGAAGGTGGTGGCACACCAACGGTGAGAAATCGGCAGTTACAGGTGTCAAACGGCGAGGAAACGATTGGGAGGGAGAAGAGAGAAGTCGGGGGCAAAATGATAATTTTCCAAAAACTTGATTTTTTGATATATTATATGTATATATATATAATTTATACTATATAATAAAATAATATTAAATTACACACATTAAATATACACCACACACATAAAATTTAATATTTTAAAATATAATAATAAATAAAAATAATTAAATTACAATAAATTAATAAACAAATAATAAAATATTAGAGTAATATTAATTAAACCCTAATTAAATAAATATTGCACACATAGGCTTTATTTAGTATTTTAAAAATACGTATGAGTTCATGCAAGTCCGAAAATATATTTAAAATAATTAATAATAAATTATTTACGTGAAAATTTTTCCGAAAATGCAAGTTCCGGGAAAATTTTACGTAAAGGACTGTAAATAATACACAATAATTAAAATAGGTTTTAAATACATAACAACTCATAAAAATATCATATAATATACAAAAATTATTAACACTGCATATCCCGGTACAATGTAAAAATATTTTAAAAACACGGGATATTACAGTTAGAAGTAATCTTCTTATTTTCTGACTTTTATTTTCTAATTTGCCAGCATTTTACTTACCTATCACTCCTACATATATGGTTTCATAAAAAGCTAAGATTAATTGAACCTTCCTAAGATGTAGCATGATATATAGCCAAGCATTACCGGACCAGGAAATCGTTTCCCATACTAGAGAACATTCAGGACTGGCTATCCATATTCCTCGATACTCTGATCTGATGGGTATGCCCATGGTAGAGGTTACAACATGTGACTATTCAGTTTTACACTTACTACGTGTCGGTTACTAGCCTTCATTTTACTACCTTTCACAATCCTACTCATTACTACCGCCAATATGGATAAAAGCAACTAATAGTGGAGTTAGTGCATGAGTTTGAACCAGGACCGCTCACCTAAAACTTCATGGATAACCTAGTGGCTACTTGGCCTCAAAGAATCATCCAAAGGAACATAGACTACAATGAGGATTTGACCACCGATGATTATTACAAGTCATGGATTTAATTGCAATAAGCAAAAAAATATGAGTTTATTAGAAATAAAAGAACAAGAGAATTACAAGCATCGAGTGCTCGAGATACTCAATAAAAGAGGAGAAAATAAAATTAGTTCATGAATTGAGTCATCATTTCTCTTTTGTTAATTAGAGTTTTCTTTTTCAATTAAATAGTTTGTAATAGACACTCAATACAATGTTTAACAATAATTAAAGCAATATATTTCATTTAATTTAAGCAAAATATGAATATACATTTTGCTTCTAACATAACTCATATTGTTAGTTGGCTTGCCCTTGCAAGTTTTCCAACCAACCATTTTCATCTCTCTCTCTCCTTTTGTATGTCCTTAACTTTTGTCTGGATCGCCTCTTTTAAGATTTTCAATCTAGCAGGAATCTTTTTATTTTTCTTCATTTTTGTCTCTAACTTTTGCCTAGACAACCTCTTTTTGAGGTTTTTTCCTTAGTGAGACTTTTATAAAAAGTACTTCTTGAGCTTATACAAGTTAATGGGCTCCTAAAATTCATTTCCTCCAGTGTCAGATAGGATAGTTGCACTCTTAGAGAATAACCTTTTTACCATATATGGACCTTCATAATTCGGCTTAAATTTCCCTCGTGGATCAGTTATAATTGGCTTTGTAACCTTCATCACTAAGTCTCCTTATTTGATCTTTCTTGGCTTGATCTTCTTATTGTAATCTTAGGCTATCCTCTTCTGATACAGTTGAGAATGATAAATGGCTTTAGCCCTCTTTTCATCCAATAATATTAGTTGCACCAATTGACTTTCCACCCATTTATATTCAGAGATCTTTGATTCTAAAAGAACCCTTAGTGACCGAACCTCAACCTCTATTGGAAACACAGCTCACACCCATACACCAAGGAATATAGAGTGGCCCCTATTTAAGTTCTAGTAGTAGTTCGATACCCCCATAATGAAAATTGCAAGTAATCTACCCAATCCTAATAATTATCCATCATTTTAGCCAGGATTCTCTTTACATTCTTGTTTGCAACTTTCATAACCCCACTTGCCTGTGGCCTGTATAGAGATTACCTATGGTGTTTGATCTTGTAGTCTCTTAATAGTGCAACCGTCTCTTCTTAAAATTAGACACCATTATCAGTAACAAGGTGATACAGTATACCATATCTGCAGATTATATTTTTCTCAATAAACTTTAACATCTGCTTTAAGCCAACCACGGTATAGGACTCAGCCTTGACCCATTTAGAGAAATAGTCAATTGCCATAATAATTCGACACCCTCGGCCTTATCTCACCTATGATATCAATTCCATAAACCGTAAATGGCTAAGGAGAATTCATTCCCTGGAGCTCTATAGATGACAAATGGCTCACATCCCTATAAGCTTGACAGTTGTGGCATTTCTTTACAAACTTGAAGTAATCTATTTCTATGGTGATCCAAAAATAACTTTGGCAAGCTATTTCCTTTACTAGAACTATCCCATTCATATGTGGCCCACACGCCTCTTCATGAATTTCTTCTATAAGTTTTTAGGCTTTCTCTTTATCAACACATCTCAAGTGGACACACGTAGGCATTCTTTTGTACAACATTCCATTATGGCTAATGAACTATCGGGATAGCATTTACAAAGACATCCTTTCTTTCTTATCAACATCCTTAGGGAACTGTCCCATCTCCAAGTATCAAGGCAAATCATAAAACTAAGGCTTCTCAGTGGTATCCACTGGCATTACCCTTATTTCTTTATAGCAAGGGGTTCGAGACTTCGCTAATATTAGGGGCCTAACCTTTGTTTATTTTCCACTTTCCCATATAAAAGCCAGAGTAGCTAGGGCATTAGTTATCTCTTGGTACATAAATAAATTTGCACTAAGTAAAAGACAGTGAAATAACAGCCAAATAATCCCTATATGGACACAACTTGTCTTTATTTACTTCCCACTTATTAGAAGCTTATTTTACTACCAACATTGAATCTCCGTACATGGTAACATCCTCTGCCTCCACACTATACAATGCTTATAAACAAAAGATGCAAGCCTTGTACTCTGCTTAATTGTTTGTTACTTCAAATTCAAGCCTTTTAGCCATCTAGATCATTTCCCCTTCTGACGTGATCAGGATTTTAAAAATATTAGCTCCTTTGTTATCGATGGCCCCATCAAAGTACATTTTCCATCCTTGTATCTCTATGGCCCCCAAGTGTTCATCAAGAAATTCTAACTACGATTCTTGCTCATCGACTACTAGATTTTGAGCCAAAAAGTCTACTATTGCCCTTTCCTATATGACCTTCTTTACCATATAATTAATGTCAAATTCAGTGAGTAGCACTAACCATTTAGCTAACTTTCCTGTGAGCAAAGGAGTTTGTTGAAGGTACCTGAGGGGATTATGCCTAGAAACTGCCTATACCCTATAGGATTAGAAGTAATACGAAGCTTTTTCATTACCCAAATTACAATCAGGCATGTTTTCTCTACCAAGTTGTAGTTGGTTTTATATGGGAGGAGCTTTTTACTCAAGTAATACACCACATGTTCGATCCTTTCTTTATTCTCCTAAGCTAACATTGCCCCTATTGCATCTTTTTCAATTGCCAAATATAAGATTAAGGGCTTACCTGACTTCAGTGGTTGTAAAACTGGAGGATTCATTAAATAAGTCTTAATGGCTTCGAAAGCTTGTTAACATTCGTCGTCCAATATCACAGGTTGATTTTGCTTTAAAAGCTTGAAGATTGGTTTACACACAATGCTCAACTTAGCTATAAACCTGCTAATATACTACAATCGTCCCATGAACCCTCTGACTTCTTTTTCATTCTTGGAGTGGGCATTTTCCTAATTGTCTTGACCTTATTTGGGTCCATTTCTATTCCCTTCTGACTGATAATGTGTCCCAATAGCTTATCAGTCGTTACCCCAAAAATGCAATTCTTCATATTCAGTCTGAGATTGTACTTTTCTGCCCTTACCAGGAACTTGTCTAAAGCCTCAAAGTGCCCTTATTTGGTTGCAGACTTCACCATTATATCATCCACATACACTTCTATTTCTTTATGGATCATATTATGCAATAAAGTAGTCACCATCCTCTAATAAGTAGCTCCTGCATTTTTTAATCCGAATGGTATTACTCGATAATAATAGATCCCCTACTCGATGATTAACGGCATCTTCAACTTGTCTATTACTACCATCATGATCTAGTTGCATCCTAAGAACCCATCCTTGAAAAGAGTACATTGCACTGAAAGTTGCGCTATCAACCAATGTATCGATGTGTGGCAGTGGGAAATCATCCTTCGAGCAAGCCTTATTTAGATCTCTGTAGTTCACATACATTCTAAGCCTCCCATCCTTCTTGGGGACTGAAACTATATTGGCTAACCATTGGGTTTCCTCTACCACATCCAGGAACTTTTTCTTTAGCTGCTTTTAGACCTCTTCATTGACTAGAAGTGCCCATTCTGGCCTTAGCCTCCTCTTTTTCTACTTTACTTATGATATGTAAAGATATATAGGGATTTTATGTTCAAAGATTTCCATGTCGATCTTAGGTATATCTTCATAGCCCTAAGTAAATACTTTTTATCTTTCTATTGATATTTCTTTCATTTTTTCTCTTTTATCATAAGTTAGATAAGAAGTAAGCAATATATTTTTAGGGTTGTCATTTGTGCTTAGATTAAATGATTCAGTTTGTGTGGAATTAATGTCAAACATATGCATGAAATGATCATCACAAGTAGAATAACCATTAGGAAACACATCACACAAATAAGCAAACTTAGACTTCATTACATTCACTTTCAAAAAGAACAAATCATCAGTTTCAAATGAAGAAGTAAGAGAAATATCAAAATCATCATAAAAGACATCCATAATAGAGTTGAGGACATACACTTTGAAATTCAATTCCTTTTTCTGATTATCAACATTCTTCATCTCTGGAGCAGTTACGTCCTCGTTAGATTCTTCCTCGGTTGGTACCAGCTCTTCCACAAGGACTTCCTCAATAACAGCTTTCTTTATTTTGTTCATAAACTCAGCAAAGATTTTAAACCTTGGAATAAATTTCCTGGCCATTAAAAGAGGTTTTGAAGTCCCATTGTACGGATACTCGGTGCCTTCTTTCATAAAATTTTCTCATACGTTCTTTCTCTTAACCATAATCTCACCCTTTTTCTTTCTCAGGCTAATCCCAGATGTCAAATTCTTCTTTAGAACCATTAGTCCCTTCAAATCCTACCCCATATTTTAGAATAGGTACTTCATACTTAATAAATCTAGAAGGTCTGCTTTGGTCCTTTCCTAATCCCACACCGGGCATAAACGTTATATTGCGCATCATGTTAAGAACTCTCTCATCTATTTTATTTGTATAAATTACACAAACCTCAAAAATCAGGCTTACAAGGATTTCTTTGGGTGCTAGTTTCAGGGCAGCCATAACAGCTTCAGTCTCAGCGAAGATAATGATAAGCTTGCCTTCATGTAAAAACTTGATTTTTTTATGGACAGTGAAAAGTATGCCACCCAAAGGATGAAACTATGGCCTTCCTAATAGAATAGCAAAGGTCATAGGAATATTAATCATGTGCAAGTTGACCTAAGTCTCAATAGGTCCTATCTTAACCAATGCTCTAAACGTCCCCTCAACAAGCCTCTTTATATCATCATAGCCTTAACGACTACCTTAAAAGGTTTTAGATCTACTACAGTCAACCCCAACTTCGGTAGAATCTTTAATGGGCATAAATTAATGGCAGAACCATTGTCTACCATGACACAACAAGTCATCTTCCCCTTAACTTTAGCCTTGATGAATAAGGCTTTATGGTGATCTCTCCCTTCCAAAGGTAAATCATCATTAGAAAACATTATGGTGCCTTGGGGTGTTTCTGTTAAGGAACTAACCATATGTTATGGAATATATCTTGTGGAGATCTTTTTCTGATTTAGTACCCGAACTAGTGCTTCCCGATGGTCCCTAGAATGCATAAGTAACTCCCAAACACTGGCGATGGCTCCCTGGTCTGTTATCACTTTTTTCCCTTTCCCTATCTTCTTTACCTCTGCTGATTCAGGCTTAGTAGTCTCAACTTCTTACCTTTTCTCCTCGACCTTTTTCATAGATTAGACTGATTTACCTTGCTCATTATCCCACAAATCAAATTTTACTTCATCTTCATTATTGGAGCTCCAATTATCCAATATATGCATAAAAAACATGATGGATTATTTGTCTTGGTTTGAGTCTTTTGGTTTAAGTTTAGGCCTTGGGGGATTAGGAATGGTGTTAACAAAAGAGCTCAAGACTTGCTCTTTTCTTAGGCCAGTATTAATCATTAAAATGGGTTGTTTAGGTGGTGGCACATTTCGATAATTGGGCAAAGGATTTTTTTGGGTGTTTGGTTTTCTTATCTCGGGGTCCGTGATTTTACCTACATTTATTAAGTCTTGGATCTCATGCTTCAATCAGGCACAACTATCAGTGTTATATCCAATGGTCCAATGGAATTTGCAAAAGAGTTTTGGATTGTCACTTGGTAAGGGTTGTTGTAAAGGCAAGGGTCGTAATAAGTTTTTCTCGATCAACTTATCGAGGACTTTGGATAATGGCCACCTTAAATTAAATAATCTTCAAGATTACCTAACAGCGTTAATCTATAGACTACTACTTAGTTGCTGATGGTATTGATCTGGACATTACTGCTTGAACTGGCTCCATCTTTGCCCCTAGATCTCCCTCTAAAGAATTTATTTTCTTAGGCCAAGTCTGATTCTTTCTTAACCCTGAGTCTGTATAACTCCTTGAAATTTTGGATTCTCAAATCCTTTAGCTTCTTAGACAATACCGGAACACACCCTTCTATTACTAGGGCAGCTGGTCTGACTTGGCAAGCCTATGCCTTATTTAAGATAGTTTTCCTTTCTAGTGAGTTAAATAATCAGCAAAGGATTCATTAAACCTTTGCTTGGTGTTTTACAAATCCCTTAAAAATACCTCTAATTAAATGTTGAGGTTGTATTATTTCACAAATGCAGCATATAGTTCTTTCCAATCAAACTAAATATGGGGTTCCAAAGTATAGTACTAGTGGATTAATGCACCCACCAACGACATGAGGAACTGCTTGGTTATTTGAGCCTTAGTCAGTTTGGTGGCTTTCATGTAAGTCATATATTACTTCAAATGCAAATAGGGGTCCTCAGTTCTGAATACTTTTTTATGTCTAGGAATTTGAATTTCCTAGGCAATGGATCATCCTCCTTATCCATATTCAAATCAGTGTAGTCTAACGGAGCATCTATGCCCTTCTCCTTCATCATCATCTGCAACTAACTCATAGTCTTGGTTATACTCTTAGCCCACTTAGTCTATTCCACATCCTCAGTTGAGTTCACATTCTTTCGATTTGGTGGATTAGCTAATACTGTCACATCATCTCTTTCCCTTTCTCTCACTGGGATTTCATTATCAAAGTTAATCATATTAGCTAGTTGTGCCGACTGATTTTCTCTTATTAACTTAGTTATCTCTTCCATCATCTCCCTCATTATGGACTGAGTTTCAATAAACACCTCCTCTTTCAATTGCGTCTTAAAAGCCTCGAGATCAAACCTCTTGCCATTTCTATTTCTGAACTTCTAACTAAATGACTAGAACTGGATCGGACCCACTTGGATGAGCTTAAAGGATCTATACTATTGCAAGACTATATGTTAGAATTATGCATGATGTGTATGCATGAGAAGCAAGTTCATTTTATTATTTAAAGAAAACAAGAAAAACAAGTAAGCACACTTAATATATACATAACACAAAGACAAATGCAAAGCTTCAAAAATGACCTCTATCTTTACTTCTCCTACACATGTGTTCAATGGTGAGTATTTTGTTCTAGGATTTTTTGCCTGGGTTTTAATTATCAATAAAGGATAATAAAATCGATGTATACAAGATAACTCTCAAAATGGAGCAAACAAGTAACAAATCCTTTAAATAAATCCAAAGTTTACCTTTAATGGGCTGAGAACAACATCAAGACTTTACCTTGTCAAGATCCATTTCAATGGGCCAACATGGGCATGATGGGCTTGTTTTGACAATGCTTACTTTGAAATGGGCTTATCTTGACAAGGTCTATTTATGATGGGCTTGGGTTTTATTTTAAAGGTCCATTAAAGGGCATAAAACACAAGCAATTGGGAAATTCCTATGGAAAATTACTAGGCCACTATGTGAGCTTAAGTCTTGGTTAGTAAGCTTAGGCTCCCACAATGATATACATCTGTGTATGTCTCCCCACCTGAGGGTCCATGCGATGTGGATAGTATAGGTCCACTAGGTTGAATGAAATATAGGTAGCAAAATACTGACTATCGTCAAGTTAAAATGGGACTAAAGTGCTCATTGTGAGCAAAGAGTGTAGTGAATGTAATAGAAATTCAAAAGAAATCAAAGAATAATTAAAGATGATAAATTACAAAATACTTGGAATCAGTTTCTCTATCCTCAGTGGAGTTACCACTGTAGGCAGTGAGGTTTAGCGCGCGTTTAAGTGTTTAGTGACCATGGCACTGTATGGGCTCCAAGCCCACTAGGAAATAGGTCATGAACCTACTCGAAGATAAAGTTGCTACCCGAATGAAAGCTGGGGCACACTGTACAACAACTAGATCCCATGGAGGTTCCCAGAAGCCGTCATCAGAGATCATGTTCGAAAAGTGGGTATGGGCATTTGAATGCTCACCCAACCTTGCGGTTAACTTTCGCTTACGTTTTGTAATTTATTACCTTTAATTATTTAATGATTTCTTTATTACCATACAAATTGCAAATTCCTCCAAATAATTATTTTATTTTATAATTAGGCTCAGATTTGCATATTAATTAAATTCATGCAACTGGTCTCAACATTCACCATAAATAAACAAAAAATTATAATTTACAACCATACATTCCAAATCAAGTGGGGAAGGGATTAAGGATTACAATGCTTGTGCAAAATTAAAAGTATAATAAACAAAAAGTAAACAAAAAATAAACTAAAAATAAACTGCTTGATTTAGGTAAAACCTCTTGAGAACTAATTTATAAGATAAATGATTAATGATTGAAAATCACCGATGAATCCCTATGCCAAACAAAACATTAGTTCCTAGAAAAACATAAAGATCAGGCCACAAAAGGTTAATGTTAGACTTCAATTTGATCAATATTGTGAGGATTGTACAAAGTAGACTTGAGCAGTTAAGGCCTATTCATGCATGGAAAATCTACATAATACATTAAAAATGAGACAAGGTCATATGAGACCCTGTTAGAGTGGCAATCGCCTTATGGCAATGAGGCGATATGACTAGGCCAAATAAAGAATTAATGAAGTCTGCTGAAGTGGCGATCGCCTCATAGACAGTTTTAGACGACTTTCAAACTGACAAATCTTTCATTTCAAGTAAAGAACTACTATTAAAAGCTAGCTAGATGCATAACCACACCCAAAGCCCAATGGATCACATTAAAAACAAGGCATACTACAAATAATGAGTGCAAGATACTAAATAAAAAGGTAGTAAACGGATAAATTAGAGGTTATATCAGTGAATAAGTAAGAACCATGTAGATCTATGAATCAAGTTTGGAAGAATTCAGATAATTACTGAAAAATGAGCTTTCAAAATGTTGGCCCTTATAAATGTTTTGGAATGTTGATCTTCCTTTTGAATGCAAGCTTCTTCCCTTCCCTTTCTCAAGCAAATCAACTCCTAAGCTTTCTTTCCTCTCAAGAACCTCTTTAGTTCCTCTCCCTCAGAGCTCCTTTTTTTTTTCCAACTCTTTTTTATTCAAAAATGATAAAAAAAGTCCTTTCCTTTTACTTTTTCCATCCTTTTATTCACATTCCCTATCCATACCCCTACTACTACCCCTCCATCATTGCATTTTCTAGCCCTTTCTTCTCTTAAGGATATCTTTTTCAAACTAGAGGCTAAGTTGCAAAGGAGGTAGGCCCACCAAGTTGACTACCATGACTAGGTCTGGCCATGGTTCATGAACCGCCGATTCTGGTTCCGATTCCATGGTCAGTGGAATTGGAATAGAATAAAAAACAGGGCCAGTTCAAGGACCGGCCGATTTTGGTTTCAGTTCAAATTGAAACTAGCCGGTTTTGATTTTAAATCAATTCAATTTAATATAATTTTTTTATAGCATAAAGTTGAAATAAAAATTTATTATGACATTTTAATAAGTTATTTTTTAGTAAAAAATAAAATAAAAAAATAAAAAATTATACTTACTTTGACTAGTTAACTTAAAAAAAATTAACTAGTTAATTTTAGATAAAAAAAATTCAAAAAGATAGAAATAAAATTATTTTATGTTAGTTTTTATATAATATTGGTTGAAATAAAACATTTATACATATATATATCTATATATATATAACTTGAAAATATTTATATTATATATATTTTAAAGGTTTTAAATTAAAAATTAAATTATAAAAATAAATTAAAAATTATAATTGACTTGATATTAAAAAATTTAAAGAGAATATATATATATATATATATATATATATATATATATATATATATATATATATATTTATTTATTTATTTATTTATTTATTTATTTATTTATTTATTTATTTATTTATTTTTTAAAATACCGGTTTGGAACCGAAATCGGTGGTTCGAAACCGTCAATTCACGGTTCTATCTACGAAGGAAATGGCCTTGAATCGGTCCTTCCTACGGTTTTGGGCTAGTTCAGCCCGATTTCGGGTTTAACCGGTTCTGGTCCAATTGTAACTGGGTTGATTTAGATTTCGGTTCAAGGTTTGAATCAGCCTGTAGCCAGTCTTAACCATGATCATCTCTGCATTTTATATAGAAGCAAGTGGTTGTTGCAGAGGTAACACCTCTACAATGAGGCAATCGCCACTTCAATAGCTGTCATATAGGCAATCACCTCTTCACAGAGGCGTTTGCCTCTTTGGCCTGCCCTGCACTGGGCTTGATGGGTCTAGGAAATTTGGACTAATTTTGAAGGGTTTTAGGCTTGTTCATGGGTTTCTAGTCCTTGATTTCATTTTCAAGAAGATTTTAGGGTTTATTTCTTGCATTTAAGTTTTACATTTCTCGTTATCAGACTCTATTGCAGGCTGACTAAACCGAGCATCCACAGTTCTCCCCTATCATGGGCCGATCAAACCAAGTGTCTACAATGTCATTTTTTGATTTTTATTTTGTTCAATTTCACCTTTTAACTTCTATTTTTCACTTATTTAGCATACATAACTTTTCTTTTTCATCAATTTTACCTCTTAAATTTCATTTTTCATCTATTTAACCCTTCTTACACATCAAACACACATTAATATCAAATATATAAGTCATTACAACAATATATCAACACAACACAAATCCATAATATCAATAATACAAATTTTATAATCAATAATGTGGTATTTAAAATTTGATTACATAATGTTCAAACAAATAGACATATATAATATAGCTGGTGAAGAAGAAACTAGGCACAAACGACTAGTGCTAGACTGACTATGAGGTCCTAAAAAAAATAAATTGAGAGAAATCAAACCTCACTGAGTGAGTCAATTTTATGGAATGCATACTGGTTTGAAAACATTTGTAACCTTTTTTAAAATAAAAATAAAATAAGGTAAAATAAATATAAATATTAAAAATTATTTACTTTAATATAAAACTCTAATACAAAATCATATAAATTTATTCCTTTAGCAAAAAATTTGGTAGAACACCTATACCATCAAATTATAATAACTACTTAGCTCACTTATTCCAATTGACTATCAATCCCGGAGAGCAAACTCGACCAAGGTTCAGCCACAGTCAGTCTCTAGTTCCAAATGATCACTGGTGCCTAGAGAACATACTCGAGTAGGGTCCAACTAGTATTATACCTCTGCTCAAAGAGCAAGTTCAATCAGGGCTCAACAATAACCACACATCTACCTAGAGAGCAAAACTCAACCAGGACTCACAAATTAATCAATGGCCATATAAATAATTATTATTGGTGCGCACACAGTCCTTGTGTCACCCACCAGATAATACGTTCTACCATTATTTCCAAATCCTTTAAATCATAATAAATAAAATAAAATAAACAAATAAAGCAAAGTAAAACAAATTCCATAAAGCATTCTTCATAATTATTCATGATAAATAAAGAAATAATCATACATGTAGCAATATAAATAAACTCATAAATAATTCATATAATCATTTCCTTATTATTTAAATCATATGAAAATATAATTATCACAATAACATTCTATAAAATCAACTCATAGGTTAAGCGTGCTGGGCGACGCGTCCTTTGCTGCCCAAATGCTATAGCTCTGATTCCGGAATTCTCTAAAATAAATAATATTTATTTAAAATATGTTTATATAAATAAATTCATAAAATTCTCAAAATTTAATAAAATAATGAGATGATGAGGTTGACTCGATTTAAGACAAAATGTTATACAGACTCGGAATTAATACATACCAATGTCACGTTTTATGAAAAATTTACCTAAAATTCAGCAGAGTTTTCTTTATAAAATGAATATCTCTCTACCGAAGTAGAGCCGATCCTGCATAAAAACAACACTTCTAACAGTCTCACAACTTAACAATTTAAGTTGAGCCCACAGTTCGAGTTAGGCCCCACATTATACTTATGCTCAACCGAGAACCATAATTCACAACATATATAAAAAATAATATAATTTATCTCAAATCACTAATAAATCATAAATATTTAGTTAACTAGTGCAAATTAATTTATTTATATAAAATAAAAATATAAGGAAAATTTATTTCAAAGTAATTAATAAAATTTCTAATTTATAACAAAATCTCGTTAATGAAATTCATTTTCCATTTTTACTACTAAATTAGTATAAATTATAAATATCTATTTAAATTACTCAAATAATTCATAAAAATAAAAAAAATACTAAAGGACTCATTTAAATAATAAAAGTATAAAAATAATTTTTATAATTAATTTTTAATTATTAGTTAAATAATGAAATTATTTATTGGTTAGGGAGTTACCTTCTCTTCAGTTGATCCACGGTTCAAATCCCACATATGTTTAGTTTTATCTGTCTAAAATAGAATAATAAACAAGAAATTCAATTAAAATTAAACAATAGTTATCACTAATTAAATAAATTAATAATCAAACTTAATAATCCCCATTTAATATTAATAATTAAAAATTCAAGTACTTACAATAAAAGTTAAAAGATAATATAAAATAATTGAATAAAGGTTAAAAGTGAAATTGTATATTTGGCTGAGTAGAGTTACTTATTGGATTTTAAATGTTGTCTTGACGTCTCCTCTCCACTAACAGATTAGTTTTTATAATTTGATTAATATCTCTCCAGCTGTAGAGATTTTATTAATATAAAATACTTTATATGTTCAAGAAAAAAATACCAATTTTTTTTACAATTAATCTACATAAACATTTTGTCATGTGAAACTTTTGCTTTTAACCATTTTTTTAATTTTATATTTAGTTTTATTCTTTTACTTTACAAAATATTAATGAGCATGAATATTTTATATTTTTTGACATCTCACATTTCTAATTATATTTATTTAATTTTTATAATTTATTTTGCACTTTTTAACATATTAATGAGCATTATTTTTTAATATTTTTATCTTCTTCTATTTCTAATTATATTTATAGTAATTGTAAAATTTTTAAATTTTTACAAGTAACTATTTTCTGCGTTTACTAATTGTTTACATAATTTTTTATTATATTATCAGGAAAGACTTTTAGTTATAAAATTAAATTAAATTTTATGAAATTAAAAATTATAAACTTTTTGTTTCTTTATATAATTATTTTTTAATTTTATATCTATATAAAACGTAAGATAATTTTCACAATATAAATTACAATTTTTTTAATTTGTATATTTTATTTTATTCTTTTATAAAATTGAATTAAATATTATAAAAAGGTAAAAGTTATAATTTTTTTCTTTCTAAAAAATTTAAGATGTTTCATATTTCTATTTATTGAATTTTGAATTATTCTAAATTAAAATAACAAGTGGCATGTTAAAATTTTTTAATACAATTCTTCATACTTTAAATCATTAATTATTTTAGTTTTAACTTTTATTCATCTTTTAAGTTATATTTTTTATTTTTTGACCTTTTGTATTATGTTTTATATCTTTATAAATACTCACATTTTTACATTTTGTATTCTTTCTTATATCTTCATAAATACTCACATTGTTCATTCTTATAAAATGAAATGACTTTAAAGTGTGATTATTCTTACTTTATTCTCTTAACCTAAAAAAAAATAGTTATGAAAATGGTAAATTCTTTTAAAGGTTTAATGTTTTATATTATATTACTCTTATTACATAGCTAACTCTCTTATTATTTTTATTTATTTTATATTATTTTATTATTAATAATTTTGTTGATGCATATAAATTTTATTTTATCGAGTTTTTCATATTTCTTATAGCTCTATATATATGAACTAAATTTAAAGTAATTATTTTCACTTTATTTTTTTAGCCTATAAAAAATATAGTCATGAAATTATTAAATTAGTTAGAATTTATGTTAGATCACTTTTATTTTCCATGAAAAAAAATTTGAATTTTGAATTAGGCAATAGAAAAGATAGGTTTTACAGTTTATATATAGCTAGCATAGTCGATTATGAAGTTTTTCTATGATTGGCTATGGTAAATTTATGTTGCTAACAAATATGAAATGCAAAAAATTTAAACTTTCAACATTATCAATTAAGAATATATAAAATTTTAACTTGCAAAAAAGTAAGATCGCAAAGGAAAATTGCACCTAAAAAATTTTTTGCCATGTGGTATTTTTGCTCCTAACTATTTTTTCTAATTTTTGTATTTTATTTTATTTTCATTTCATAAATTATTTATGGGCATTAATTTTTTTTATATTTTATAACATTTCATATTTCATATTTCTAATTATATTTATTTTAATTTTTAAAAATTTCAATTTTTATATAATTCCATTTTACAACATATTAATAAATATTATTTTTTATATTTTTATCTCTTATATTTTAAATTATATTTACTTTAATTTTTAAAAATTTAAAATTAATTACTTTATATTTTTAATTTTTTACCATTTAACGAATAAACTTTACATATATGGCAATTCTACTTCTTTCTGTTTTTTCTAATTTTCATATTTTATTTTATTTTCATTTCATAAATTTTATCTCTAACGTACACCTTTTCAATTGCCTTGAAAAACTAAAAAGTTTTCATTTCTAAATTATTTTGAAATTTAAAGAGTTTTGAATCATTGATCATTGTTTTATTTTTTTTTATTTTTTGAACACAACATTATTTTAATTTTATTTTATTCCATAAATTTTACCTCTAACTAGGGTGTAATCGAGCTGAAGCGAGCCAAATTTTAGCTAGCTCGGTCTTAGTTCATTTATAAATAAGTCAAACTCGCTATTCTATATGGTGTTCATAAGCTTAAATGAGCCTAAAAAAATTTTAAAAAATACAAACTATAAATTAAAATTATACATTAAAAAATTAAAAATAAATTATTTATTAAATAAATTACAATATATTTAATAAAATTATGATTTTATTCTAATAATATATTTTTTACAATACCAATTTATATATTATATATTTAAAATAAAATTACTAAATATTAAAATCACAAACTCCTATTCGAATATGTTTGTGAGCTTCATGAGCCGAGTTTTATATGGCTTGAGCTAGGCTTATTTATCAAATGAGTTTTTAGTATACGAATTCGAACGAACTTTTATCAAACCGAACACCAAGTTGCTCACAAGCGGCTTAACTCATTTACGCCCCTACCTCCAACCTACAACTTTTCAATTGTCTTGAAAAACTTAAAGGTCTCCATCTCTTAAACTATATTGAAAATTTAAAAATCATTAATTTTTATGATTAATTTTTATTTTTTTCTTAAGTAATATATTATTTCTTGACCTTTTGTATATTTTCTCATATATTTATAAATACTCTTATATATAAACATATCACAAAATAAAGTAAATTTAAAGTAATCATTCTCATTTTCATTTCTTAACCAATAAAGAATAGACATGAGAATAATAAATGTTTTTGAAATTTTGATTTTTTTTAATGATGTTGCTCTTATTATATACGTAAGATTCTTATTATTTTTTATTTTTTATATTAGATTTTTTATTAGCAATTTTATTGATGCATGTAAATTTTATATTAAGTTACATTTTTTATTTTTTGAATTTTTATATTTCTTTTTCATATTTTATATAGATTGAGTTTAAAATGACTATTTTGACTTCACACCCTTAGCTTATAATATGATAAATTATTTGAAATTTTGATTTTTTTTTAATTATATTGCTTCAACTTTTTATTTTGCCATGTACTAAATTTTTAATTTTTGTTTTTATTTTAATTTTTTAAATTAGTATTTTTTTATTAATTATATTTCTAATTTTAATAATTTATTTGCACTAAATATTATCTTAATGAGTCATCAGTTAATATGTTGTGATCCTTCATTTTATTAATTATAGTATTTTAATTTTTATATTAATTATTATTTTTTATTATATATATAGAATCCGCGCATAGCGTGGGTGTTAAACTAGTTAAAATATAAGAGCTTAGAATGTTACATTGTGAGTAGTTCAATTACAAAATTTGCCTATCATAGATTTAAAAAATTAATAGTTAATTTAGATTTTAGTAAATAATATACATATTTTGAAATAAAATAAAATAAAAAATTTTAATAAATTAAAACTATATATTGGTTAAATATAAAAGTGAAAATTTAAAGAGTTATCGTGATAAATTTATTTGATTATTTTTTATAACGAGTACATTTTTTTTAATATGCATAATAATAATTGAATAAATAAAATAAATAAATAGTCAAAAATATTTTAGATGTAATATGGAATTAGAACCTTTATATTTGAAAATAAATTTTTTTTATTAATTTTAAAAAAGTAGCAATTTTTTTATATTTTAATATTAAATATTATGAATTTTAATATATATATATATATATATATATATATATATATATATATATATATATATATATATATATATATATATATATATAACATCCCTAAAGTTTAATTATCATATTATTAAGTCTCTGTATTTTCAATAATCACCATAATATCTTTGAGGTTTTGCTCTGTCAAACTATTATATCTTTATCGTTTAATTTACCATTAAATTAATTAATTTGAAAAAACTAAAATTCTATTTGATTCTTAAACTTATAATATAGTTTTAAATTCATTCAATTATTTTATTAAATTAATATAGATTTTTTTAACTTATTGTGTTTTATTACAATAGTAAATTTTTAATTTTAACATTAAAACAAATTTAAACCATATTGGTTTAAAATTAAAATTACTCCAACAGATACATGTAATCAATACTATATTAATTAAGATTTATCATATTGATTTAGACCCAATTTTACTAATTGATATTGTGCTAATATAATTTATATAATTGATATTGCATTGATTATAATTTATCATATTGACATGTACTGAATTTCGTAATTGACATCATATATACCGATGCAATTTGTGTAATTAATGTCCATCAACTAAGGTTTACTATATTAATATGAACTCAATATTAATATGAACTCAATTTTTATAATTGGCATTACACCCTAAATGAGACTTGCTATGTTGAAATAAATGTTTTTAATGAGATTTAATAACTGTAATTCTCAAAGGACTTATAAACAGCATGTGTGTATACAAACATTAAAATAATGTTAATGAGATTTGATAATTAAATTTATGTCAATATGATAAACTTTAATTAATATAATATTGATCACATAATTATATTAGAGTAATGAAAATTTTAAATAAATTTATTTTGAATTTATTTTTATATTAAAAATAAAAATTATTTAGATATTTTAATTATTATTACAAACGAAACATAATAAATTGAAAAAATTTATATTAATTTAATAAAAAAGTTGAATGAATTTAAAATTATAATATAAGTTTAGGAATCAAATAGAACATTTAATTTTTTAAAGTAGTATATTTAATAGTAAATTTATCAGTGGAGATAGTAATAATTTGATGGAGCAAAAATTCAAAAATATTTAAATAAATTATTAAAAACACAAAAATCCAATAGTAAAATAGATTAAATCTCAGAGTGTTATAATAATTAATCCTATATATAATTTTAGAATTTATTTATTTTATTTGTTTAAATATAAATCAATTATTTAATAATACGTTTTTGTATGAAAGGTTACAAGTTTATTTGAAAAGTTATTACTTATTTAGCAATTGTAAATTTAGGAATTGAATAGTAGTAATTTGGGTACTTATTTTTTATTGTTAATTACTCTTATATATAGTTTTGTTAATTAGAGAATAAATATACGAGAAAGATCAAAACAAAAACAAAAAAATTCTTTCACTATTTACTAAGTGTAAAAATCTAATATCCTGATTTTTTAGATAATTTTAAATTGTATTGAAATATGCAGTGTTAATAATTTTCATATATATTTATGATTATTTAATGAGTTTGTTATTTATTAAAGTCATTTTAATTATTATTAATTATTTTAAAGTCCTTTATGTAAAAATTTTTTGAAATTATATTTTTGGAAAAATAAAACCTAAATAATTATTTATTTATTTACGCTAGCTCGGTTTATCAAATCGCATGTCATCATGTATGATTATATTTTCATGCATGATTATATTTTTCATATTAATATATATATATATATATAACATTTTAGGGTTTATTAATATTTAATTGTGTATATATTATATAGTTTTTATTATTATTATCATGTGATATATATATATGTATATGTATATGTGCATATGTTTATTAATTTGTGGTGTGGGATTTTCTAAATATAATATTAGTATATTTTAATAATTAAGTGTTAAAGTTATTATATATATATATATATATATATATATATATATATATATATATATATATATATATATATATATATATATATATATATATATATAAACCTAATCAAATTTACCAAACGCGCCATCCCCTCCTTCTGCTCCAAAACTGATGCCCTCCTCCCCTTCTCACCGTCTATCATTGTCGTCCCCTCACCGCCAGAGTGCCTCATCGCCTTTCAAAAGCTCCGCCGCCCCTCTCTTCTTCCCCGGCACCGGCAGAGGCAGCCATATCCATTTTTGGCCGAAAGTCGAGTTCCTCATTGTTCTTCCACCTCTGACCGTCATTCTTCGCGATTACGGTGCCCCTGAGCTCCTCAAGCTCCGGTGAACTCGATCCAAGCTTTGGTTTGAGCTCTAACTTCTCCATTTTTGCTGATTTTCAATTTCTTCATTTCGGCCATTATGGTTTTTTTGATTTTTTTGGAGCTTTTTTCTTGTGGTTCATGAAAATTTCCTTAAAAAATGTTGTTCCCCTTAGCTTAATCTAACTCTGAAAATTTTTGTGTGATTTTTGAAAATTATTTTTATTTTTGTGAATTTTTTATTATTTTATTAATATTTTTTAATTTTCAAAAATTAATTAATTAAATTATGAAATTGTGATTTATGGTGTTTATAGGTGTTAAAATGAATTTTAGAAATTTATTTTTAATTTTTATGATTTTTATATAATTATTATGAATTTATTTAGTTTATGTGATTTTTGGAAAATTAGGTTAATTATGTGTTTTATTGAAATTAATTGGTTAATTGAGTATAAATATTGATATTATTGAATTATATGTTGAGAAATTAATTTTTGAGTAATTATATTATTTTTGGTGAATTTTTGAATAATTATAGTGAATTTATATATAGTAGGTGTATTTTGGTAATTTGGCATTAAATTGGCTAAAAATATAATTAAATTGGTTTTAATAGTTATTTGAGGTATAAAAATGATTTATAAAAATTATTTAGTATTTTTAACTAATTAAAATTATTTTTTGTAAATTATTTTCAAATTATATATAATATGCGATTTTTCTAAATAAATTAGTTTTTATCGATTTTTAATATGTTTTAGGGCTAATTATGTAATTTGGATTTATAAAATGTATTTTGAGTATTAAAGGGCATTCTCGGTATTTTTTGGAATTTAAAAGTGTTTTGTGTTTGTCTCGTGAATTGTAAACCTCAGTCGGTGAAATTATAGTTTGAGAGTCCGACCGAGGGGTTGTGGCGGTATATTTTTAAAGTGTGTTTCTTTACAGGACCGGCTCTACTCTTTGAGTAAAGAGATGTTCGTTTTACAGGGGAGGTTTTGCCGAATTTTCGGTAGAATTCTCGTAAAACATGATGTCCTGTCAAATTCGTATTCTGATTCTGTGTCTAGTATTCTAGATCAAGTTTCTAGAAATTTCGATAGATTTATTCTAATTTTGTACTGTCGTTTGTTTGTTTAGTTGCGCCGAGACCGAGACCTAGTGGACCAGGCTCGTCAGATCCGTCTCGAGGAGCGCAATAACTGTGAGTTGTTATCTTATATATACGTGTTATAGGATTGCATGTTTTAGAAATGTATGGTTTATTTTACAAATTATGCATAAATGGGTTAATAATTGCTTAAGTAAAAGCATGTTTTATTAATGAATTATCCTTAAAATGTTTTTAAGTATATTTATGGTTTATTTCTAGTTTATTTTATAATTAAACTAAATTTTATTGACGTATATATACTTGAAATATACCTGATTTACTTTTGGTATATTTCTAGTATATACATGGTTTATGTTGCTATTTTACTTAATATCATGCATCATTTAATTTATGAATGTATGTTTTATATATAATGAAGGATATTAATAGAACGTGCTACCTAGTGGGCAGCACTATGACCGAGTACGTACTGGTATGATGATAGAATTTAGGTTATATTACTAACCTATTTGTGGATATTGATCGGATTGATTTATTTGATGTGTGATGTGATTTGAGAGTGTGATTGCTGGAACTTGGTTGATCAGGGGTCTCGGGGCCAATCACACTGACAGTCAGATTGCTAGAGCTTGGTTGACCAAGTGTCTCAAGGCTAGTCTACTATCCAAATGGAACAAGTGAATTTAATTAAAATAAGTGAGCCTGTATGACTAGAGTGTTGTTTAACACTGTTTTGAAGTTACGATTTTTCTAAGGTTCTATTTGATCCTTCATAATCAGATAATATTTTCAGTAAATATATAAAATAATTTTGCTACATCCGTGTGTATTTGCTTGTATATATATTTATTATATATACTATAGACTGTGTGCATTTGTCATTTAGCTATGCATGTATATATATTATAACAATTCACTCAGTAAGGTCTGACTCCCCTCCGTTGACTATTTTTCAAGAGAGTCATCGTCTTCAGACCTCAGTAGCAGACCTTTACGCTGAATTTTTTTTGCCCCGACTTTACTATATAAACTGCGCTCTTGACTTTATTTTATAATCTAGACACTATAGTAGTTGTAGTTAGTTGTGAGATTATGTATTATGATTGTATGAAATATGTATTTTAAAGATTTGAATTGAGAATTGTATTAAAAGATTATTATATATCTGAGATGAGCTTGTTTATTTAAATGAGTTAGTGGATTATATTTATTATGTTTATGAGATTTATTTCCACTGCGAGTTATATTTATTTATGTTATTATTATTATTACATGTTTTTTTTAATTTTAAGGCTTACTACAGGTTTTGGATTCAAAAGAATTCTCGTTCCCTAGCGCCAGTTATGGCCCCTGTTTTGGGTCGTAACAAAAAAATTGTAAAGACTTGTCATATCTACTAAAACAATTTGCATATTTTCCCATAGCAAAACTCAAAAAGGAGTGGAGGCAAATTTCGCTTTTAGAAAAGCAATTATCAATTGTGTTTCAAACCTATTTTTTTATTGTGTTATTGTTCTTCTTTATTTCTTTATTTTTCTAACAATCTAAAAGCAAAATTTGATCTTTTTCTTGTTATCCTACAATGGAAAATATGTAATAATCTGAATTTTTATGAATTAATTGAGAATTTAAATGTGAATTTTATTTTATTAATATTAAATGGGGATTATAAATTTAATTAATTTGGTATTAAAATTATAGTGTTAATAAAAATTGTAATTTAATTTTAAGAGTATATTTGATACATGTACATATATATATGCAAGTGTAATTATTGGAATGGGTATTTTTAATATAATATTTATATATATGTACTTTTTTGTACTTAAAAAATTATATATATCAAAAAACGTTTTTTTTCTTTTTCTTCTCCTTCTTTCTTCCTCTTCCCCTCCCACTGACAACCACTTGCTCCATCATTGCCCACCGCCATCGCACCACCACTTGCCAACGCCGACAACGCCACCTCCACCTCCTCCTCTTCTCGTTGCCACCATTCCCTCTCCCTCTCCTTCCTTTTCAATGCCGTTTGGTGTGGGAGGTCGCCGGAGCCGATTTTTGCCACCCCAAGACATGCCGTCAGTCTTGAAATAATCCTCATTCTTCGGGCTCTCTTTTCCCCAACTCAATTCTGGATTCTAACATCGATAACAACTCCAATTTTATAAAATTTAATTTTGGTTATTTTTGTTAAATTGTGAAATTTAATGTTAATTTGATTTTATTTGATGTTTGTTCTTTAGGAAAAATTATTTTGGGTATTGTAAAGTTTCCGAAAATAATTTTTATGAATTTTTGAGGTCTCAGGTTACTATTCATGACACTGTTCCCAAGTCCAAATTTTTTTTATATTTTTAATAAATTATATTGGTTATTTTAAGCAAGTTTTGTTAAGAAAAATTATTAAAATTATGTACCAAATTTTTATTATAAATTTCCGAATGTTTATGTCAAAAATGAATTTTGGGAAAAATTAGTATAAATTAGCAAATTTTATATTTTAATTGAAATTATGGTGAATTATTATGTTTTGAATAGTTTTTGAGTAATAAATAATATTAAAATAATTTTTATGAATTAATTTCTATTTTTAGCTAATTATTAGTAATTATCAGAATAATATTTGAATAAAATTGTATTTATGATTTTTAAGATTGAAATGAGTTTTTGGTTGCTTAATTATATAATTGAGTAATTTAAATAATTATCGGTAATTAAATGCTATTTAATTTCAAAAATTAGAAAGGGCTTTTATAATATAATTTGATTATTAATGTGGATTTTATTATTTATTTTGTAAATAAATGTTTTTTATACTTTTATTGTGTAAATAAATTAATTTTGGTATTTAAATGAAATTTTATTGTTTATAAATTATGATTTGTGAAATTGGTTCTCAATCGAGCATAAAGTGTAGTTCGGGGGCCCAACTTAAGATTTTGAGTTATTGCTAGTATTTGAACTGTTTTTCTATGCAGGATTGACTCTACTTTTATAGAGAAATGTCTATTTTACATAGGACACTCTACTAAATATTTGGTAGATTTCTTATAAAACGTGACATCGGACCAATTTTAGTAGAGTCGTATTTTAATCAGGTCTTTCCTTATAAATCTAGAATTTATAGGAATTCCATTTTTATTTATTTCTTTTCTTTAGTCGTGCCTCCAGTCGAGTTAACAGGTCGGGATCAAGCGTGACTGCGCAAAGGAGCGCATTCCACTTGTAAGTTAATAACTGAACTGTGTGTATAATATTTTATATTAAATATAAATTCTTTGATTGTGATAAAATGGGAGAATTTATTAAAAAAATTATATTATTATAAGAATATACTTAGATTAAATTCTCTTAATATTTGTTATAGTTATATAAGCATGTTTATATTAAATTTTTATATGATTAGTTAATTTTAGTTTTATTGTAATCTTACTCGTTTTATTTACTTTTATTTATTTTAAAATGAACTACGATAAAACGGGCTACTTGATGGGTTTCATTAGGATCGTGTGCACACCGGTAGGATTGAGAGTGAGTGTTGGAGGTTATATGGCTCGATAATGCTTTGCTCTCGAGCGTGATTTATATATTACTAGGGCTAGCAGCTCGGTGATGCTTTACTCTTAGGAACCACCAGTAAATATTGATTTAAGTAATTTGATTGTGGCTGGTAAATTGGTGGATGTTTTGCTCTTGAAAATCGGTAGTTTTTGGATTATAAGAGAGCTGAAAGACTATTAGAATTATGAACTAGGGTTCTACCTAGTTTTCTTATAAAAATAATTTAAGAAAATTTATTATATATTTATAGTATTTTATGATTTCAAATACTTTATCTCAATAAAGAGAATTTCAATAAATCAAATATTTTAAATTTTAAATTATAAATTTTATATTTTCATAAAATATATTTTTAAAGGAGATTTTTACACTATATACATTTCTTTTTTTAATTTATTAAGTGAGGTCTGACTCCCCTCAATTATTTTTTTCAAGATCTCAGGAGTCTTCTGTTAGTTCGTTTACTTTATGTCGAGTTTCTTCTTCTTCAACTATTTTATGTAGGTTTATATGACATGTATTAATATGTATTTTAAATCTAGAACATCGCAGTAATAGTAGAGGTTAATTGTTATGTTATATTTTTAGAATTACTACTTGTATTAAAGATTTGTACTAATGTTGATTATTATGATTTATCAAAGATATCCTTAACGCTTACTATGAGTTTCAGTTACTTTATGTATTCTCATTCCCTAGTGTCGGTCATGTGCCCTTTGGGTTCAGTTCATGACAAAATAACAAAGTTTCATTAATGAATCAAGACTTTGTTCGTTTTGACTATTTTAATGGAATAATTTTTTTGTGATGGAAAGATAAATTAAAATTCTTACTTACTGTATTAAAAGTATCTTATGTTTTAGATCCCAATCTTTCCCTTATTCCTTTACCAATCGATAATGATATTGAAACAGTGATAGCCTTAAGAAAGAAAAGAGAGGAAGATGAAATTGTGTGTAGAGGCCACATTCTTAATGCTTTGTTTGATAGATTATATGATCTTTGTACAAATAAAGAATTTGCTTTAGCAATTTGGAACACATTAGATTTTAAGTACAAAGTCGAGGAGGCAAGTACGAAAAAGTTTCTCATCTCTAAGTATTTTAAGTATAACTTTAATAATGACGTGCCTATTTTATCATAAGTACATGATTTACAAGTACTACTAAATCAATTGAAGGCTGCGGAGATTGTAATTCCTAAACCTTTTTAAGTTAGTGTAATTATTGCTAAATTGCCTTCATCTTGGAAAAGTTACAAGAAAAAACTTCTTCATGATACTAAGGATTATTCCTTAGAATAATTACAAAAACATCTTTAAATCAAGGAGGAATCGAAGGTGATAGATAGGGGGGTTGTTTTGCTTGTGGAAAACCTGGTCATTATGTTAGAGAATGCAGGTTAAGAAAAACCCAATAACCAAAAGTCAATGTCTTAAACTAAAGTGATGACATTATTATTGTCATTAGTGAAGTTAATACAATTCAAGGCAAGATTTCTGGTTGGTGGTATAATACATATACTGCAGTCCACATTTGCTATAATAAATCTCTTTTCAAGACTTATAAAGAAGTTAATGATGGACAAGAAATTTTAATGGAAAATGAAAATAGGTCCAAATTACATGGAATTGGAATTGTTGATCTTGTATTTACTTCGGGCAAGAAAGTGATTCATACCAATGTAATCCATGTTCCTGATATGAGTAGAAGTTGTGTTAGTGGAGATTTATTGTGCAATTTGGGTATTAAATCAGTTTATAAGTCGAGAAAGTTAATATTATCCCGAAATAGTGTATTTGCTGGAAAGGACTATTCTTATGATAGAATGGACAAGTTGTGTACTATACTTGATAATTCTTGTATATTATAATAATAATAATAATAATAATAATAATAATAATAATAATAATAATAATAATAATAATAATAATGTTTCTATTTACTTGCTCAATTTCTTTATGGCATCAAAGATTAGGACACATTGGTTTAAATTCTATGAAAAGAATGGTTAAATGTGGCATGATATCTTGTAATGTTAATGACTTCCAAAAATGTGAATTATGTGTTAAGTTAAAGATGATGAAAAAGCCATTTAAAAGTGTTGAAAGGTGTACTAATTTACTTGATTTAATTCATTCGGATATTTGTGAATTAAATGGCATGTTAACTAGAGGTGGAGATAGATATTTTATTACTTTCATTGATGATTTCTCTAGATACACATATGTGTATTTGTTGAAACATAAAGATGAGATTTTGATGTATTTAAAAATTATAAAGTCGAAGTTGAAAATCAACTTGGTAAGAAAATTAAAATATTGAGAAGTGATACGGGTGGAGAATATTTTGCACATGAGGTTAATACATTTTGTGAAGAAAACGGCATTATTCATCAATGTTTAGTACCTAGAACCCCTGAACAAAATGGTTTAGCAAAAAGAAAAAATAAGACTTATTTGGAAATGGTTAATGCTTTATTATTACATGCTAAATTGCCTTTTAATTTATGGGGTGAAGCTCTTCTTGCTATATGTCATATTATGAATAGAATTCTTATGAAGAAAAATCAAATTTCTCCATATGAATTATGGAAAGGAAGAAGACCCAATATAGGGTATTTCAAAGTGTAGGGTTATCTTGCATTTTGTAAGAATAATGATCCTAAAAGAACCAAATTAGGACCTAGAGGGATTAAGTGTGCTTTTGTTGGTTATGCCATAAATAGCAAAGCTTATAGACTTCTAAATTTAGAATCTAATATTATTATTAAATCTAGAGATATGGAATTTTTTGAACATTTATTAGTCGTGGAAAATAGAGTTCAAAATTGAACTAGTGAATTAACACTAAGAGAGGCATCTTAAAGGGTTGAAGAGCAATCTAATTTATAAGAAATTGATAAAGAACCTAGTAAGATAAGAAGAAGTACTAGAGTTCGAAAATCTAAAATTCTTAGACCGAATAAGATTGATTCCTAACATATTTCTTTTAACCTTGTTGAAGGTGATAGAAATCATGTTATGAGAACAATCCTATATGTTCTTTAAGTAGAAAATGACCCAAAAACTTATAAGGAAGCTATGGCTTCGAGAGATGCAAGTTTTTGGAAAGATGCAATTCAAGATGAAATGGATTCAATAATGTTTAACCACGTTTAGGGAATTATTGATTTACCTCCAGCTTCTAAACCTATTAGGTGTAAGTGGGTGTTCTGAAAAAAGTATCACATTGATGGTACTTTACACACTTACAAAGCTAGGTTAGTTGCTAAACGTTTTCGACAAATTGAAGGTATTGCTTATTTTGATACCTATGCACATGTAACTATAATAAGTTCTACTCTAATTATATTTGCTCTTACATTAATTTATAATTTACATGTTCATCAAATGGATGTTAAAACAACATTTTTAAATGGAGATCTCAATGAGGAGGTCTATATAGAACAACCTGAAGGTTTTGTTTTACCAAGAAATGAATATAAAGTTTGTAAATTGATTAAATCTTTATATGGACTAAAATAAGCATCTAAGCAATGGCATAAAAAGTTTGATGAAGCAATTTTATCTTTTGGCTTTATTCATAATGTAGCAGATGAATGCATATATGTCAAATCAATTGATAATTACATTGTGTTTTTTTGTCTATATATTGATGACATGTTAATTGTGAGCAATGCCATAGAGGGTATATTGGAAACGAAGAGATTTCTATCTTCTACATTTCAAATAAAGGATCTTGGACTAATGGATACCATTTTAGGTATTAAGGTTAAAAGAAATAGTGGGTGATATGTATTGAGTCAATCTCATTACATTGAGAAAGTGCTAAATAAATTTAGTCACTTAAAAATAAAAGAATCAACTACCCCATTTTGATCTAAGGATTAAGCTAGTTAAGAATAATGGAAGAGTTATGGCTTAAGTTGAGTATGTGAGTGCTATCAGATCTCTAATGTATGTTATACAATGCACTATACTAGATATAGCCTTTGCAGTTAGTAAATTGAGTAGATTTACTAGCAATCCTAATGTTGAACATTGGAAGGCTATTGGTAGAGTTCTTGGTTATCTTAAGAAAACTAAAGAACTAAGTCTACAATATTCAAACTATCTTGTTATCTTGGAAGGATATACTAACACAAGTTGGATATTGAGTGTGGGAGAAAACAAATCCACTATTGATTGGGTGTTTTTTTTGGGTGGTGGTGTTATTTCTTGGAAATCCAAGAAACAAACTCTCATAGCATATTCTATAATGGAGTGAGAATTTGTTGCTTTAGCAAAAACTGGCAAGGAAGCTGAGTGGTTAAGGGATTTTCTTTTAGAAATTCCATTGATTTCAAAGACTGTGAGTTCCATTGTAATTCTTTGTGATAGTCAAGCTACTTTGGCTCAAGCATATAGTGATATATATAATGGGAAGTCAAGACATATAAGTCTTAAACATGACTATATGAGAAAATTAATCAAAGATGGAATAACTTCTCTTACATTTATGAAATTAAATAAGAATTTCGCTTATCCTTTTACTAAACCTCTCGCAAGAGATTTAGTGAAATCAACCTCATTTATGTTGGGTTTAAAAATAATTAGTTAAATCCACCAATGATGGCAACCCTACCTAACACTATTTGATAAATAGTTTTTAGGTTCAAAGGGTAAGAACAAATCATTGATAAGTGGACGGTTAAGTACTTAAGTTAAACTTAAAAAAGTACTTATTGTCACAGGCTTGAGGGATGAGTTTAAATACTCTTAATGAAGTTTAGTTTTTAGAACAAGTGTTTCTACTGTGACAAAACACTAGAAGAACTTTACCTATGTAAGCTTTGAAGTGGTGCTGCTTCAATTGAGAGTTAGAAGTTATTCTCATAAAAGCTTATGAATTTGGATAGCACATAGCCATATAAGTGCTAAGCGAGTATTTGAGTGGAATAAAGAATGAAATTTTTATGTGTATATTGGCACCAATGAAGTCATAAGGAATAACTTGTTCAAAGCTAAATGCTACATGGGATTTCGATTTCATTTTGTGTTATTATATTAAGATAATGTTCAAATTGAAAGGTACATTATTTTAAGCATAAACATGTTTTGATCTTTCTTTGGTTGAATATTGTAATTTATATTTAAATAAGTGGAGATAGTTAGAATTTATATATTTAATTTGTTTAAATATAAATCAATTATTTAATAATACGTTTTTGAATGAAAGGTTACAAGCTTATTTTTGTTAATTAGAGAATAAATATAAGAGAAAGATCAAAACCAAAAAAAAAAAATTATTGCTAACAAAATTTCTTTCACTATTTGCTAAATGCAAAAAATTGTAAAGGCTTATTATATTCACTAAAATAATTTGCATATTTTTTATAGTAAAACTTTTGAAGGAGTGAAGATAAATTTTACTTTTAGAAAAATGATTATCAATCGTGTTTTAAGCCTACTTTCTTCTTGTGTTATTTTCTTCTTTGTTTCTTTATTTTTTACATATAATCACAAACATAAAATGTTATGAGATGCAAACTGTAACTTATATCAAAGCATTAAAAAAACAAAACCAATAGTTTAATAAAGTCACTTATCTTTCTTTTTTTCAAAAAAAAAAAAAAAAAAAAGGCACACATATATTGCATAAAAAAATCAGACGAAAAAGGAAAAAAAGATATGTCTCGAATTTAAAAGTTAAAACACAAGTAAACTGACGGGCTTAAGCAGTAGGTTCAACTTGGCTATGGTCAGTCCACCATCACCATCACCATCACCATCACCATCACCATCAACATCACATCATCATCAACACCATCACGTCACCATCACCATCGCCATGGCCACATGAGCAAGTGGCTTGACAAAAGAAAAAAAGATATTTTTCCAAAGTGATTTGAAGATTCAATTGCACCATGGGAACAAAAACACTATAAAAATTAAGTTTCAGAAGGCCAACAGCAGCAGGAGGAAGAGGAAGATACCATCGTTCATGACCCATGATGACTGGTGAGCCTTGGAAGGTGGAGAAGCATCAAAACTATGAGCACCCAAAAAAAAATCATATTGGCATATATTTCAAAGGAAATAATTTTAATTTGATTTGATTTTTATTAATTTTAATTAAAATGTTTAAAATTGAAGTGAAACGAATAGTTTTAACAAACTAAATAAATTTTTATATTTATTGATAAATTATTTTCAATATATCATTAATTTGAAAAATATATCATAAATTTTTAAAGATTCATTTCCAATCAGTCTATTACATTTTTTTTAATAGCAATAGGTTTACAATTTTTTTTGAGCTAGCATTGAAGTAATTTAATTCCCTACCAAAAGAAAGAGGGGCGAGCATAGAGAGCCAGATTCAAGGGGGAGAGCAATAGGCTTACAATTTGATTCTTTGCTAATAAATAATTATTTATCAAAAATAATTGTAATAGTTTTAATTTTTGAAATGAAATATACATTATAAATTTTGAAAAAATTATAAATCTTTTATTCATTTAAAATTAAAAACATATTTTAATAAAAAGATAAATTATATTTTTTTTATATTTTATCATATTACACTACTTCATTCATAATATTTTAAAAAATATTTATTCATTTCTCATATAGTCACGTTTATTTTCTTATGTACTACTTTATTATATTAGAACGATTAAAAAGTACTTAAAAAAATAAATCTGAGAAATTAATAAATATTTTCTTAAATGTGATAAAATATTGAGAAGAAATATAATTTACTGTTTATAAAATAACACCATGTAATCAGGTACTAATAACTCATAATGAAAATTTTCAGATTTTTTTAAAATAAAAATATATTATTTTGAACAATGAAGAACATATTTTTAATTAATATTTGAATAGTGCATGGGTTAATTCTCTTTAACGTCGGTAAAAAAATAGAAAGGACAATGAGGAACGGTGGCCAAAGCAAAAGATTCTGATAAAGGGCATAAAAAAAGGCGGCTGATTTGGTTTCTTCAAAAAGAAATAAATAAATAAATGGCGAGTGCCAATGTTTTCCCATGAAACCATATCGAGCATCGATGCGTATGTATTATTATTCTGTACCATTTTGTGCCCAAAACCAACCCACTTACCTCGCTTTTCTCTGTCACCTACTCCTGCTTGACTTTTGCTTTTGAATGGCCTTCTAGCATTGCCTAATAGTGAAGTAACTGTGTGTGTGACGATAAGGGGTGTGAAGAAATGGGCGACTTGACAGGAACACCGGTGCTTCATGGATATCGTATGCCTGCTGAATGGGAGCCTCATTCACAGACTTGGATGGGTTGGCCTGTACGTGATTTATTGATTACTACAATTGATCTTCGCATGTGAAAGTTACGTTTTTGTTGTTCTTTCTTCTTTTTCCAGAGTTGGTGATTGATGGGTTCTCTTCTGATGAAAATCAGAAGTAGATTCAGATTGAAAAAGGGGTTTCTTTTTCATGGTTTTGCCATGTTCTATTGCAACCCACATGTTTGATGTTGTTCTCTAACTCATTGATTCTCATATCATAACTATGTGTGTTTTCGTATTCTTAATAGATTATTAACTATCTGATTGCTGAATGATGTCTTAATTGGTTTCTTAAGCTGTGCCAAGCTGATTTTTTTCATTTGAAAGAAAAAAGAATGGATGGATACACTGCTAAAACATCTGAAATCTAATTCGGTTTTAGGAGCGTCCTGACAACTGGCGAGACAACGCAGTTTATGGACAGCAAGTTTTTGTCAAGGTAGCAATGGCAATTTCAAAGTTTGAGCCTGTGACTGTTTGTGCAAGTGCAGCTCAGGTTGGTTAAGTCCATAAAAAATCTATTGTCTTGCTTGTATGAAATTTAATTTCGTTTGCTACTGACTTCAATCTTTTGATTTGTTTCATTCTTAGTGGGAAAATGCACGGGGGCAGTTACCACAACACATTAGAGTTGTTGAGATGGGCATGAACGATTCTTGGTTTCGAGATACTGGGCCTACTGTGAGTTTTTTTCCCTTTCTTTGGTGGAACTGACCTTTTTTTTTTAATCCTTTTAGTTTTAATTGAGGATCATGTTCTTGCAACCTTCTTTTTCTTTCACAATTCTACTGATTTATTTATTTTTGTCCATGCCTGTAGTTTGTTGTGAACGCATCAAGTGCTGGTTCCCTAAAGCAAAAGGTTGCAGGCATTGATTGGAATTTTAACAGTTGGGGAGGTTGGATTTTGAAATCTTACATTTGTCACTACTCATCAATACAGATTTTTCATTCTATATGTTTGCATATTACAGTTAGTCCATGTCAACAATAATACAATATATTCTTGCAATGTTGATGCTTTATAGCATGATGGCCTAATGCTACACTATATTCTTATATAGATAGCCTAATGTTATGATATAGTTGTGCTAAATGATTTATGGTGGTATTGTCTCCCTGCATATTAAAACCTACGAGTTAAACTTAGTTTCTTTTTCTCCTCCTATATTGGTTTTCCAAAATGATAGAAAAGTGATGTCTGTCTCTAAGTGGACGTAATCCTAAAATTTGTAGGGGTTGATGATGGTTGTTACCAAGATTGGAGTCTCGACCTTCTTGTGGCTAGGAAGGTAAGTGGTGTTATTGCAGACAAATAAATTTGCATTAATAAATTGTTTTGTAAATTAATTTTTTCAAGTACTAGTATCTTGCAAATCAAGTGTTGCTAGGCAGTTGATATTAATTATGAAAATTTGTCAGATTCTTGGAATTGAGAGGGTTCCTCGGTTTCCCCATTCCATGATTCTTGAAGGTGGAAGCATCCATGTAGATGGAGAAGGTAAGAACTTGTGAATTCCATAATCAGAATTTTTAAAAACTTTTTTCCAAGTAGTTTCAGCTTTCAGAAAAAATGAAGTTATTTGCAAGATGCTAGCTGAAAAATGACCTGAAAATATTTTCATGCGCATATTGTGTATATGCGGTATATAATCAAGTCAAGTAATGGAAAATCAATGAAAAACACAGAAAGGATTTACTTCTTTGTAAGTTGGTAGCTTTTGCCACTTTTCCTATTTGATAGGCATATAAAGGAGAAGACAACCAATTTTTTATAATAATATTTTATGAGGCATTCATACACTCTGTTAGAGCTGTATTAGATTACGGTTGGATATACTCATGCTGGCACTTGCTGGATGCTTATCTTAAATTTAGTTACAGCTCTGACCAGTATGGTGGATTTTATGTTTATCAAAATGCATATAGCCCCATTATGTATTTTTATTTTTATGTGCTTAGTTTAAATTTCAACAACATCTTTGGTGAAGTATGGACTAAGTTCTGACAAATATGGAGAACTTTCATTTAACTATCTTAAGTTGTAACATCATTACAAATTAATCATTTGAGAAATTTTTGGAGTGACGTTGTGCCTAATTAAATACAAAACTGATTTAATGATTTTCGGATAATAATATTCATGGAAAAAGTGGTTTGCCTTGAGTCTGCCTTTCTGATATTGGCCTCTGGTAGTTTTCGAGATGGTTGCAACCCCATTTATCGAGCGTACTCCAGAATGCCCTATAATTTGAAAAACGGATGTCTTTTCTGGTAACTTATGTTCAGTTGAAGATTGCTAAAGATTTTTTGATACGGTCTACCATATCTATCAGAACACTGGGCTTCAACCGATTCACAGAAGTTTAAACATTGTTTGTATAATGCTAGCCTGAGATATTTTGAATCATAATTTAATGTATAACTTTCTCTATTCTGGCATAAACCTAATTCCTGCCAATATTCTCAAATTAAGAAAGAGAAAAGTTATCAGCACATAGTTAATTGCATTTCTGTATTATCAATACATTTGATTTTGCTTGGATTGATTCAGAATTTTGCTATTCCTTAGGAACATGCCTTACCACCGAAGAGTGCCTCTTGAATAAAAACCGGAATCCGCATTTAACTAAAGAGCAAATAGAAAATGAACTTAAGGATTATCTTGGTGTCCAGAAGGTTATTTGGCTGCCCCGTGGATTATATGGTATGTGGCTTGTACAGTACTTTCCATTTTAGATAATCTTTTGTGCTAGGGCAATTTTTCCTCTTGACTTCTGTGGTTGTGGTTTTTGTTCTTATTCTTCTGTATCTATATCTATGATGGAATTCATATCATAAATGGTGCTGGCATTGCCATGTGAATTCATGAATGACTCACGTGACCATGAGGAAGGAAGAAAAGTAGAAGGGGAAAAGCTGAGGGAGGAAGAAAATAAGGGTAGAAGTGCCAATTTATTTCTGAAAAAGTAATAATCTGGAGTTGATGTCTAAAATTGAAATGAATACGAATCTTTCAAGCATGAATGTCATTTTTCAGGATTACAAAAATTAAAATTGCCAATTTCTCTGATATGATAGTATAAACATTTACTTGGATTAGATAAACAGATAGCCTATTCCCCATCTTTCTAAAACATGAAAAGATGAAACTGTTTGCCATGATGTTTAACAGGTGATGATGACACTAATGGTCATATTGACAATATGTGCTGCTTTGCAAGGCCTGGTGTGGTATTGTTGTCTTGGACAGATGATGAAAAAGATCCTCAGTTTGAAAGATCCATGGAGGCTTTATCTGTTCTCTCCAGTGCTACTGATGCTAAAGGTAGGAGCTTCCAGATAATTAAACTCCATGTGCCAGGACCACTGTATATGACAGAGAAAGAAGCTTCTGGAGTTGTTCAAGTAAGAATTTTATCAATGAGGAATTCTATTTTCATGCCTCTTCACAACTGACATATAGCTTTAGTTCTTGAAATGACTATCAAGATGAACCTCTGACAACCAATTTCTTGGAATGCATACGTTTAAGACTTTTTGGTTTTGACAATTGCATGAACAGGATATCTTTCTCCTACTAGAATATCTTATGAAGTGCATTTACTATAATTAATAAGGACACAAGCATGCTTACTTATTAAAGGAATACACAGAGAAGACATGCAACAAACAATTAACTAGAACTCTCGAAGTCATTCCAAGAGAAGGAACTAGAAAAAAGAAATTCCATTTCTAGTTCTACACTTTAAAATGTCCCATAGAAACAGAGTTTTTTTTTTTCCATGTGTCCTTTTCATCCATTCCATTGTGTTTAGTGCTAAAATTCCCAGGAAATACTTAAAATATTTATGCTTTAAAATATATATATATATATATTGTTATCTGACATTCTAAAGAACTTTACTAGCTTGAGATACCATGTTATCTGCCTAGAGTTCCTAGCTAAAAGCTGATTTCGAAAGAAGTTCCAAGTTGAAGCAAAATGAAAACAATTGTTTGTTGTACTTACTGTGCATGAATCATTAAAAAAGAAAAAAAAAGTTAAATTATTGAAAATTGCCCAACACGAACTATTCTGGACTTTCTGTTTGTTTTTCATCAATGGCATGTTGGTCTCTTTGCTGGAGTCCTTTGTGCTGTGCTTTGCTCTGTTCACAATCATTGGTGGGTGTTTTCTTTGTCGTAATCTATCACTATATGTTGAATAAAACTTGAATGCAGTATGATCTCTTTTGATTTTGGACCCGTCATTCAGTCATTTTGTAGTAATAATAATGATTGAAGGATGTCACCATTCGCATGAGAATTCTAAATGCTTTGAGACTGAATATATACTACATCATTAGCTTTCCTTGAATAGTATTGGGTTTCAAAAACTTGGCATATTAATATTCTGGTTCAGGATGGTGAGGCTAAACCGAGACTTCCAGGCACAAGACTTGCTGCTTCATATGTAAACTTCTATATTGCCAATGGAGGGATCATCACACCACAATTTGGCGACCAGAAGTGGGATGATGAAGCTGTTCATGACCTGTCTCAAGCATTCCCAAATCATGAGGTATGCAAATACTTATGTTCAACTTATCCAATTTTACAGCCTTCATGAAATGTGTAGTGATTTAGAGCAGGAGATGCCATTTAAATATGTAACTTTTGAAATGATTAGCTGTGAATTGTACCCAAGGAGAACTTGAAAAAATTTTAACATAGAATTCAGTTGATTGGTGAAACAATATTTCCACACATGATAGCAAGTATAATCGGATAAAATATTCTTCACTGAAAATTTGAAAAAAGTTGCAGCATCTACAGGCAACTGTAGAACCTATGACTCCTGAAAGAACAATGTCTGCAGGCATGATTATGAATTACTGCATCAAATATGCAAATTGAACTGTTAGCAATGTTCAATTATCAGTCTGTTTTACAAGTTGAGTTGCTCCATGGTAACATCAAGAATAATGGAATAACTTCTGCTGAACGTTTCAAGCACTTCACATGCCTAGAGCCTACCCTGCTGTAGGCATTGCATGTAATGATGAAGCTAGCCTACCTAACAAATTTGCCTGAGATATTCTCTACTTCATTGTTAATATTTTCCCCTTCTATTTACAAAACTAATACCAAGTTTCTGCTGATCCAGATTGTGAGAATCGAAGGTGCAAGGGAGATCGTCTTGGGAGGTGGAAATATTCATTGCATCACTCAACAACAACCAGCATTTCCGCCTAGTAAAATATGAAAATCGTGTGTGAAATTCAGGGCTTCTGGGATCATTTATTTCAATCCGCCTCTAAACAAGCAGCTTGCAGCTGTCATTGATTGTGGAAGTTTAACCGAAACAAAAGAAGGTAGCCTGCAAAATAAGTTTGGTTTATGCTGCTAGAGGCTTATACATCAATTTGGTTTATACAAACATCGGTTGCATGATTCCACATTGGCGTCTGTAACTTTGTTCTGACTCAAAGCACCATACCATATAGCAGTTGATTATGTTTCAAGTTAATTAGAATTATGATGTGCATTTGCATTTGCATTTTTTATCTAGAAATTTCACCTTTACAAATATTGCATTCTATATATATTTTATTTTATTATTTATTTAATTTTCACGGTATTCAGTTTGAATGTTAAAAATTTAAATTGATGATTGACTCAATTAAATAATTTTGATTCATTTTTATTTGAATCAAAGAGGGCATCCCTCCATCAATCTTGCTTGCTAATTGCTATGCTTTGGGGTTTAATTTTTTTTTAAAATCCATAGTAGTATTTGAAGTGCAAGCAAGACTTTATAAGAGTACTATTAGAAAAATGCTTATTTATTTAGGATTATATTATATTCTAGGTTTAGATTTATAAATATTAGTATATATTTTTATTTTTATTGATTAATATAAAATATTTAAAATACAATGTTACAAATTCAGTTATTGAGTGCAAAATATATATATATATGAACAATTAGTCTATATGATTAAGTTTCTTAATTTGAAATGAAAGAGATCGGGAGATTGAAAAATTGAAAAATTTAACTGTGGTCTCAACTAAATGGCTTACATCTTTGTTGGTGCTCTTCTTTCGCTGTAGCTAATGGTTCTATGACCAGATCTCTTCCCCAATACATGTCCCTAGGGGAGCAAAGGGCACTCTCCACATCTACGAGCCGTCGACCCAATGATACTCGCGTTCGTTAAGCAAGTAGGCCCATCAACGATACACATTCCTTTAGGTACCAACTATCGTCTATAGGCCTAGTTTATAAATCTCTGTTTTACCATCCATTTTAAATGAGTTATTTTTGTACATTTTATCATTCATTTTAAATGAGTTATTTCTGTACATTTTATCATTCATTTTAAATGAGTTATTTCTGTACATAAATACAATATAATCATCGTATAAGAAATTTTTTAATTAATAAAAGATTCCATGTGTTTAACGATGATTTGAGGGATAATTTTCACTCATAGTATTTAACTTTTAACATTTATATCTCTATGATATTCAACTTTCAAATCGTTTCACAAAATTTATAATCTTTAATTCAATTATCAATAGTGTCTAGATTCATTTTTTGATCGACGATGTTGAAGTGACACTTATGTGAATGCTGACGTGTATTCAAAAGTGTCCACATGTCACATTAATTAAAATATATGATGTCACATCAATTAAATAGGACAACTAGTATTACATCCACCATGTCACATGTTCTATTTTTAACATTATATTTATTGAATATTTTATTTCTTAATTTTTCCTTCTCGGTGCATCACTAATCTTTGTTCTTGTTAATCGCTGTCTTCTGCTCTAGCCTTGGAGATCGCCACAGATGTTTGTTCATTGTTGCTAGTTATGGTTACCGATTGTTGTTGTTGCTCTAACCTTCATGGATGGTTAGATTTGCTCCAGCCTTCGTGGATTTTCATATTTATTGTTATTGTTATTTTTTTAAAGGTGACATAATGAATGTGACACTAATTATCCTATTTAATTGAAGTGGTGTGGGCAACAAGGTTAGGCGCACGCCCAAGTATTTGGCGACCACGATACTGTATGAGCTTAAAGCCCACTAGAAAATACAAAATGGGCTTAGGGCCTAAAATGGAGATTGAGTCGCCACCTAGATAAAAGCCAAGACACATTATACAACAACTATATTTCACAAAGATTCCCAAAAGCCGTCATCAGAGATCGAGTTCGAAAATTGAGTATGGGCTTTTGGAATGCCCATCCAACCTTATGATTGGCCTCCGTGTGTGTTTCATATTTTGTTACATTTGATTATTAAATTATTTCTTTATTTTAACATGGATTGCAATCATTTCTAATTTTAGGTTTTAGTCTGAGTTTGCGCATTAATCCAATTGCATGCTTACAGCCCGATATACATCACAAATAAAATAAATAATCATAATTTACAACCATAAATTCTAAATAAATAAGGGAAGAGATTAAGGATTACAACGTTTAGTGCAAATAAATGTAAAAAAATTGGAAAATAAACCATACATAAACCAATAATAAACTAAAAGTAAACTAATTAATTATACAAATAAAATCTCTCAAGAACTAATTAATGGAAAACTTATTTAGTGATTAAAAATCACCAAATAATCCCTGCAACAAATACAAGTTAATCCCAACTCACAAGACAATAACATTATTTATAAAATAATTGCCAAACGATATTCAAAGAAATAGAAATGCAAATACAAAATAATCCACAAAAATCATAATGATCATCATATAACAATAATATTGAATAACATAATAATAATGCATAAAATCAAAATATAATAAAACAACACGAAAATCATACAAAATAAGCAAAATAGACATGAAAAATCAAAATAGAAATATACAGGTTCTGATCAGGTAGCCATGCCTCATCAAAGAGGCGTCGCCTTTGACTAAGAGGTGATTTAAAAGGCATCATCTCTTTAACATAGATAGTGACAGGTTACATTTCTTAAACTTTAAGAAATTCAAATGTTCATGCAAATAAATGAAGACTAACACAAATATATAGATATCATCAACTAATTCTCAATCTTTCATGCAATCATACTTCACATAGGACCTTAAATAAATAATAAGACTAAAAAAAACAAGTAAAGGAATAATAAATTAAAGTTTTGATGAAATAAAAGAACTTTGAAGCTTAAAGATAGGGAGTCTCATTGACTTGGACTAGATTGATGCTCCTAACTAATCCTTTAGAGCTTGATTGATTAACTTGGGTGCTTGGAATGCAAAGGAGCCTTCCTTCTTCTTAAGAAATGAAATTCTTTTGGTTCCAAAGTCCATCCTTTCTTCCTCTCTTCTTTTTTAGCTCCAGAAACGTTCTTTGTCTAAGAGTCCTAAATATATGCTCAGTTTCTACTGGTTTCCCCTTCCAGCAACTGTGACCTGAAGTTTCTTTACATTATGGACCAAGTGGAAGCTGGCCTGAACCCTTTCCCTCTCATTCTAGTAGAAACCAAAATTAGTTTTGACAATTTCTTTAAAACTAGGTGATTCTCTAGGAGTCTCTTTCTACTGGAGATGAGCTTCTTTTCTCTTTTATCCTTTCTTACTTTTCTGTCATTTTTACCTATTCATCATCCTTGTAGGCTTAGTTGCAAGAAAAACTGAGATTGCTCGAACCTCCTAGAGACATTGTGCATTACAGGGCCAAACATTGTCGTACTAAGAGACTTCACCCCATTATAGAGGATATTTAGAGTTGGTTGTCTATATTTCCTGACACTCTGATTTAATATATGTGCCCATGGTGGAGGTTACAGTATGTGACCATTTAGTCCTATATCTAATATGTCCCTCTAGTCAGTCTCTACTTTGCCACTTTCTACAATCCTACTCGGCTTTGCAAATAATACGGGCAGAAACAATGGATCATGGATCACGAATTTGAGTCAAGGCCTCTTTCTCATAATTTTTTAGAAAACCTAATTGCTACGTGGCCTTATAGAATCATTCAAAGATTCATTGACTACGATGGAGATCAATCTACTGAAGACTAGTACAAGGTGTGGGTTTAGTTACAACAGACAAAAAATGATGAATTTATAAGAAGTAAAATAATAAGAGCTTTGCAAGCATCGAGTGCCCAGGGTATTCAAAGAGAATCAAACAAAACTAGTTTATGAAATTTAGTCTTTTATTGCTTTTTTGTTAGATGGAATTTCCTTTCTAATTAAACAATGTGTAATAAGCATTTAATGAAACATTCAACAATAATAAAGGCAATCCATTCCATTTAATTTAAGTACAAAGGGACTATACATTTTGCTTCTTTCATATCTCTTGTCGTTAATTCACTTGCCCTTGCAAGTTTTCCAACTAACTATTTTTCTCTCCCTCACTCTCTTTTACATGTCCTTTACTTTTGCTTGGACTACCCTTTTAGGTTTTTAATCCAGTAGGACTTTTTACTTTTTCATTTTATTGTCTCTAACTTTTACCTAGGCAGCCTCTTTTAAGGTTTTCTCCCTAGCGAGACTTCATAAAAAGTATTTCTTGAGCTTATCCAAGTTAATAGGCTCTTTGAAATCATTTCCTTCTAAATCAAATAGAATAGCAGTGCCCTTAAAAAATAGCTTCTTTGCTTGATATGGACCTTCGCAATTTAGCTTGAACTTCCCCTGTGGATTAGTCATGATTAACTTAGTGAGTTTTAAGATCAAGTCACCCTCTTTGATTTTACTAGGCTTAATCTTCTTGTTATAAGCCCAAGCTATCCTTTTCTGGTATAATTGAGAGTGATATACGACTTTCATTCTCTTTTCATCTAGTAGCATCAGTTGTGCCAATCTGCTTTTTATCCATTGATACTCAGGGATTTTAGACTCCAGGAGAACCCTCAATGACTGAATCTTGATCTCAATAGGCAACACAACTTTACATCCATACACCAGAGAATGCAGAGTAGCTCCCATTGACATTCTGACAGTGGTCCTATAACCCCATAATGCGAATTGTAGGTAACTTGCCTAATATTTGTAGTTCTCTAGTATCTTGGCTAGGATTCTCTTTACATTCTTATTTGCCGCTTCTACTGTCCTATTTGTTTGTGGTCTGTAAAGAGATAATTTGTGATGTTCAATTTTATATTCCTTTAATAAAGTGGCCATTTCTACTTTGAATTGAATGCCATTATCAGTGATGACATGATAAGGCAACCTGTATTTGTAGATTATATTCTTTTCTATGAACCTTGCCATTTGCTTCACTAAAATAGTCGTGAATGATTCTGCTTCAACCCATTAGTCGATTGTTACTATAATATAATGATGACTGTTAGATGCTTTTAACCTTATCTCCCTAATGATATCAATTCCCCAGACAGTGAAAAGCTATGAGAAGTCAATCCTTAAAGTTCTATAGAAGGTAAATGGCTCACATCACCATACATTTGGCAGTTATGATATTTCTTCATATATTTCACATAATCTACTTCCATGGTCAACTAGAAATAACCATGACAAGTTATCTTTTTAGAGAGGACTATTCCATTCATATGTGGCCCACACGCACCCTCGTGAACTACTTTTATGATTTTTCGTGCCACATCCTTATTAACACATCTCAAGTGCACTCTGATTCACATTATCTTATATAGCATCTCACTATGATTGATAAACTACCTAGATAGCATCCTTAGCAACATTCTTTCTTTTTTATCGGCATCATCAGGGAGTCACCCTATCACGAAATACTCCTGCAGGTAATGAAATTAAGACTTTTTTATAGGGTTGATTGGCATCATTCTAATATCCTTGTAGCAGGGAGTTCAGGACTTTACCATAATAAGAGGTTTCATTTCTACCTATTTTCCTCCTTCCCATATCAAAGCTAGAGTGGCCAAAGCATTTGCTTTCTGATTCTCTTCTCATGGCAAGTGCATGAATCCGCATTGGCTGAAAGATAACAAGATCGTGGTCGAATAATTCCAGTACCGTCTTAGCTTATCTTATCTTACTTCCTATTCTTTAGAGATCTCTTTACTACCAGCTTCGAATCTTCATACCTTATAACCTCTTCTGCCCCTATATTCTTGAGTGCTTTCAGACCAAAGATATAGGCTTTATATTCAGCTTGATTATTGGTGACTTTGAATTCCAATCTTTTTGCCATCAGAATCATTTCTCCTTTTGGTAAAACTAGGATCACACCAATGTCTACTCCTCTATTATTGACTGCCCCATCAAAGTACATTTTCTATGTCTGGATCTCTATTTCCCCCAGGTGCTCATCCGATAATTCTAACTCCCATTCTTGTCTAACATCTACCAGATTCTGAGTTAAAATTTTTTATTACAACTCTCCTTTTTATCACCTTCTTTGCCATATAGTCTATATCAAACTCAGTAAACAAGACCAACCGTTTGGGTAATTTCCCTATAAGTGTCGGAGTCTGCTGGAGATATCTAAGAGGATCGTGCTTAGAAATAGCCTGGGTTCTATAAGACTAAAAGTAATGTTGGAGCTTCTTCATTGCCCAAATAACAGCTAAGTAAGTTCTTTCTACTAGACTATAATTGGCTTCATATAATACAAGCTTCTTACTCAAATGATACATGGCATGCTTAACTTTTCCTTCTCATTCTTGAGCTAGCATCGTGCCAATTGCATCCCTTTCTATTGCCACATAGAGAATTAAAGGCTTACCTGATCTCGGCGACTACAAGACTAAAGGAAAAATAAAAAAATTCATAATATTTTCAAAACCTTACTGACATTTATCATCCTAGATGATCGATTGATTCTTCTTCAAAAGCTTAAAGATCTAATCATAGATGGTAGTCAGCTTGGCAATAGACCTACTAATGTATTGTAACTGTTTAATGACTCCTCTAACTTCTTTCTCATTCCTTGGTATAGGCATTTCTCTAATCGCTCTCACTTTATTCGGATCCACCTCTTTGACTAACAATATGTCCTAGTAGCTTTCCGAAGGTTACCCTAAAAACACACTTTTTTAAATTCAACCTGAGGTTATACTTTTAAGCTTTTACCAAGAACTTATCTAGAACTTTGAAATGTCCTTCTCTAGTCGAATACTTTACTATCATGTCATCCACATACACCTCAATCTCCCTATAAATCATGTCATGCAACAAAGTGGTAGCCATCCTCTAATAAAGTAGCTTATGCATTTTTCAACTTGAATGACATGACTGTATAGTAATAAATGCCCTATTCTGTGGTGAAAAAAGTCTTCATCTTGTTGATCATAACCATTATAATTTGGTTGTGTCCTAAGAAACCATCCATAAAGGAGTACATGGCACTTAAAGTTGCACTATCGACCAAGGTGTCAATATACGGTAAAGAAAAGTCATCCTTTAGACAGGCCTTATTCAAATCCCTGTAGACCACACACATCTTGACTCTCATATCTTTGTTGGGAATTGGAACTATGTTAGCCAACCATTGAGTGTCATCTACCACTTTTAAAAACTTTACTTTCAGCTGTCTGTCTACTTCTTTGATCAAGAGAGCCTATTTCGGCCTTAATCTTCTCTTCTTTTATTTGATTAATGCGACATAAGAATACATGGGGATCTTGTGCTCTATAATCTCTCTATCAATCTAAGGCATATCCTCATAACCTTAAGCAAATACTTTTTATCTTTTTTTTAAGGTTTCTTTCATTTTTTCTCTCTCATTAGGAGTTAAATCAGAAGCAATAAATATATTATTAGGGTTATCACATGTGCCTAGATTAAATAATTCAGTTTGCACTAAATTAATGTCAAATATATGCCTGAAATAATCATCACACACAAAATAACCATTAGGAAAAATATCGTACAAGTAAGTATAATCATACCTTATCACATTAACTTTGGAAAGGAAAATGTAATTAGTTTCAAACAAACTAGAAAGAGAAATGTCAATGTCAGTGTAGAAAACATCCATAGTAGAATTAAGAATAAAAGATTCGAAGTTGAATTCCTCTTCCTAATCAGTAGCATCCTTTAGCTCTGCCGTAAGAATGTCCCCATCTGATTTTAGAGTTAGTACTAGTTCTTCCACTATTGGCTCCTCTATAACAGATTCTTTGATTCTATTCATATGTTCGGCGAAGATTTCAAACCCAGGGACCAATTTTTCTGCAATTATCAAAGGCTCAGGAGCTCCTTAGTAGGGGTAGTTAGCTCCTTCTTCCACAAAGGTTTCCTAAAGTGTCTTCTTCTTTAGCTTAGCTCTTGCTCTGTTCTTCCTGGGCTTTCCTTTAGCTTCTTCCTCTCTATTAGACTCATATGCTTTTGGATGCCCTACCTTATGCTTTAAGATCAGCATTTTAGGTTCAATAAACTCAAGTGGGCCCTGTTGATTCTTCCCCAATCCCATTCCAGGAATAAATTGCATGCTCTTCATCATACTCATAATTTTCAGATTTAGCTCATCTTCATAGATTATGCAAACTTCAAAACTTGGACTGTCCGGGATTTCAGTGGGAGTTAACTTCAAAGCAGTAACAATAACCTTAGTTTTTGTCATTATAGTGAACCCTCTTCCCTCATACAGAAACTTAATCTTTTGATGAATAGTAGAAGGCACTCCCCTCAGAGGATGAAACCATAGCCTCCCGAGAAGAATGGAAAAAATGACTAAAATATCAATGACATGTATGTTAACCCAAACTTTAATAGGTCCAGTTTTGACTAGGGTTTTGAAATTTCCCTCAACCGACCTTTTCGTATCATCATAGGCCTTAATTACCATATCAAATGGCTTTAAATCAATTACTATTAGCCCCAACTTTGGTAAGATCTTCAAAGGGCACACATTGATGGTAGATCCATTATTAACCATAACATAACAAGTTAATTTCCCTTTTACTTTAGCCTTAATGAATAAGGCTTTACTATGATTCCTTCCTTCTAAAGGTAGGTCATCATCTGTAAACACAATTGCCCCCTGAGGGCTTTCTATCAATGAATCCACCATTTGCTTGGAAGTATGTGTTGAGAGAATTTTCTTATGATTAAGAGCTATAACTAATACTTCTTGATGGGCTCAAGAGTTTATAAGCAACTCCTAGACACTGGTAAGAGTTTTCTCATCTCTTTTGGTCTCAGTAACTTCCTCAGTTTCCTTATCTTTCTCAGGTTTTTTTTAATTGACCTTTTCATTTTTTGACTCAGCATTTTTCACTCCTCCTTCTACCTTCTCCAGTTTCTCAACTGATTGGGCTGTTTTCTCCCCATTATTCTACCATAGATTAATTGCCTCTTCTTCGTCATCGAAACTCCAAATATCAAGAACATTCACTCGGAGCTTTACAGGTTGATGGTTTAGGTTCAGGTCTTTCAGTTATAATTTTGGTGGTGTAGGTATGGCATTAATAAAGGAATTAAGGACTTTTTCTCTATTAAGCCAATGTTAATCATCAGGATTCGTCGATTGGGTAGTAGGACATTTTGGTAGTTGGGTAGAGGGTTATTTTGGGTGTTTGGTTTTCTGGTTTCAAGGTCGGTTATTTTGCCTGAATCAATCAAATCTCGAACCTTATATTTTGGGTTGGTATAGTTATCAGTGTTATATATGATGTTTTGGTGGTATTTGCAGTATAATTTAGGGTTGGCATTTAGAAAAAGAGGTCTTTTAGGTAAGGGTTGCAATAGGTTATTTTCAATCAGCTTCTCTAAAACTTTATAGAGAGGTTTTCCTGAGTTAAAAAACCTTCAGGATTGTTTGACATTGTTGACTTATATGTTACTACTCATGCCAATTCCACTGTCAGAACCCATCCCTTCTCTATTTATAGATCTTCCACTGAAGAACATTTTTTCTTATGCCAGATCAGATTCTTTCTACACCCCAAACCTATACAACTCCTCAAAATTTTGAATTCCTAAATAATTTAGCTTTTTAGAGAGTAAGAGTATGCACCCTTCTATTGCTATTACTAACTGATAAGATTTTATGGGCCAGTGCTTCATCTGTGCTAGCTTCGCTCTCCACTTGGTTAAATATTCTGTGAAGGATTCACTAAAATTTTGCTTCACATTCTGAAAATTTCTCAAAGATGTCTCTATCTAAATATTGAGGGTATACTACTTGATAAATGCGGCACATAATCCCTCCCAATCAGTTTGGATATGGGATTCTAAAGCATAATACCATCTGATGGGTGCTCCTTTTAGAGATAGAGGAAATTATTTTACAACTTATGCCTTAGTCAATTCAGTTGTCTTCATATGGGTTACATACTGTTTCAAATGTAGATAGGGATCCTCTATGCCAATAAACTTATTCATATCAGGGAATTTAAACTTCCAAGGTAAAGGGTTATCATCTTCATCCAGACTCAAATCAGAGAAGCTTATTGAGGCATCTATCCCCTTTTCTTTCATCATCAACTGCATTTGAGTCATAGTGTAAACATCGGGGTTTAGCGCGCATCCAAGATTTTAGCAACTGCATCACTGTTTGAGCTCAGGGCTCTAGAGAACACACTGACTACTATCATAAAGACATGGCGTGGAGATTAGGAGTCGCCACCCAGGGTCATAACTGGGACAAATCAAAAAGGTGGTACTCGATTCCCTAAAAGAAAGTTAGCACCACAACCAGGAAATTCTGGATACGGAATACCAACTTCTTTCAGTCTTGTGTTTATTTAGAATTACTTTATGAATTACTATCTTATCCTCTATTTACATGCAATTTCATATAAACCCAAAACAATAAACTCCAAGGCAAACTAGTCATGAAATATACAAGTAAATAATGCATTCAATCACATAACCCCTAAATTAGTCCAATCTACATGGATTTTAAATACATGAGTTAAAGTCTACATGTTTTAAATTATAAGTGAACCTAAAGACCTAATTCCTTTTTATTTTAATTAAATGAACCTAAGTCTACTAATTTTAATTCTAAAAATGGGCCTAATTCTACATGTTATGAAGGTATTTAAATTAGTGGGCTTAATTTTACATGTTTTAATTAAATAATGATCTTAAATCTACAAATTATGAAAAAGGTTTAAATTAAGTAGGTTAAATCTAAATTAATTGAGTTACGTGGGTCTATGTCTAATTAACTAAATGGGCTTAAGGATATTTTTAACCTAAAATCTAATTAATTATGGACTTAAAAATATATTTTAATTAATTAAACCTAATTAATTATTAACTGAGATAGACTAAAAGAATTACTTAAACTTAAGTAAATAAATCAAGGTCTAAAGTGGGCTTAAGACCCAAAACACACAGAAATAATAAATAAACCCAAAAACAAATAATAACATAAAAGAAACAATTAAATAAGATCAAATAAATAACTAAATTAATTCCTTACTAAAACCCTAATTTTTATTAACATGCAACCTAAATTAATTTACTTCCTCCATTGATTTTAAATGATTACCTTGAAACCTAATTTTACTAACCGATTCAATCAAAATAAACATGTAACCACACACATAATTTCATTACTCCCACTATCGGGGCTATTACATTAGTTCTTAAAATAATTAATAAAATAACAATAAATAATAAAATAAAAATAAAAACAAAAAATAAAACCCTAGAAACTAAGTCTCTACGGGGCTTTGTTCATAATTTTCTGCAATCTTCTAATGAAATTCATCTCCCTCATATGAACACCATGCGTTTTCCTCCATAATCACCACAAAACATAAAATAAAATAATAATTAATGAATAAAGTATGATAAAATAATAAGAATAATAATGTAAAATAATCAAAGATAAATAAATAAATAAATAAAAGAATAATAGAAGAATATGATATGCTTATGGATGATTTAGGGTGCTCCTCAGATTGATAGTTCACCGTCTTTGACAAATCTTCGAATCTTTCTCCTTAAAAATTCTTTACGAACTTGAACTGATTGTTGAATCAAAAGGAATTTTTTAGGTAAAAAAATCAAAAGAAATCATGATTTTCCTCTTCTCTTCCGTTTCTTCTCCTTCTTTTTCTTTTTCTTTCTACGCCCTTTTTTTTTCCTCTCCCTCTTTTTTTTTTCTCTTCTTTTCTCCCCCTTTTTCCATTGCTCTTTCATTTCTTTTTATAGTTGAACCAGGAGGTCTAACCCTGATCCTAATGTGATTATAATTCCTAAAGTGTATTTAGGAATTTTAAACTAATTAGGAATGAATTAATTAGGAAGTTTAAACCAATTTGGATTGAATTAATTAGGAAGTTTAAACCAATTAAAACACTAAATTGGAAGTAATTTAGAAATAGGAAAATGGAAGAATTCAATTCCGATCGGGATTGTGTAATTCCGATCGAAATTATACAATCCCGATCGGAATTGTTGTAATTCCGATCAGAATTCCTTAATTCCGATCAGAATTACATAATTCCAATAGGAATTATGGAATTCCGACGCTCTTTTTTTTTAACATTTAATTATAAAAAGGCCCCCAAAAAATTTAAACTTTACAATTAAGTCCTAAAAAGAACTTTACGATTTAGTCCCTGAAAATGTTAAATCCTTCATTTAAAAGCCCTTAGAATTTTTTAAGGATTAAGTTTCGAAGACATTTTCATCACTGGAGTCCTTTGTTACATCCATAACATATCATCCCGAAATTAGGTGTCTACATATAGTCTTGTTCAGATTCTTAGCCTAATAAGGTTTTTCTATATTTTCTATAGTGTCCATAGCCACATTCTGTCTGGCTATAGGCTCTGCTATCAAAGTTTCCTGATCATCCTCTCTTTCTCTTCTTTTGGAGTCTTTAACATCCAAATTAAATGGTTATAGCTAAGGTGGTGGCAATTAAGGTATTAATGGTTCTTGTCTAACTGGTACCCTTATTTCAGCTATCATCTCTCTCATAATTTCTTAAGTCTAATCGGCTATCTTTACTTTCAACTTATCCCCAAAAGCGTCAGTATTAAACTCCACAATCTCAGTTTCTCTAGAAATTTTAACCAAATAGCCAATGTCAGATCGCTTCTAACTAGAAAACTGTTGTGGATCTATATATGCAATCATCAAGGATCATAAATATACATGGCGAGTATGCAAAAGATGTAGGTTTACTAAAAATTAAAAGAAATGGATTAACATATAAACATGTATCAGAAAAATAAAAAAGGCTCTCAAACGGTATCTCTACCCTTATTCCTCTCACACACATGTTCACTAGCGAGTTCCTTGTCCTAAGATTATTGTTTTGGGTTTTAATTATCAATAGGAGATAATAAAACTGACGAATGCAAAATAACTCTTAGGATCATACAAACAAATGGTAATTTCTTTAAATAATTGCAAAGTCCATTTTAATGGGCCAATAATGATATCAATGGCCCACCTTGTCAAAATCTATTTGAAATGGGTTAAAAATAGGCATGAGAGGCGCATCTTGGTAAGGTTTATTAATAATGGGCTCGAGCCTTATTTAAAGAACTACCATATTGCATAAAACACATGCATTTGGGAAAAATTATAATGAAAATTGCTATGTCATTACATGAGCTGAGTCTAAGGTAATAAGCTTTGGCTCCCACAACTATGTGTCTCTATTACGTCTTCCTACTCAAGGGTTCGTGTGATACGGATAAGTACGTACTGTGAGTAATAATAATCAAATACTCTACCATTAGATTTGAGTGAAACACAGACAATAAAGTAAAAACTATTGTCGATTTATTTAGGAATTAGAGTGCACATTGTGTGGAAACGTGTAATGAATGCAAAATTTGAAAAGAAATAATCAAAGATGATAAATTATGAAACACTTGGAATTAGTTTCTCTATTCCCTAGTGGAGTTACCATTGTGGGCGGCGAGGTCAGGTGTGCACCCAAGTGTTTAGCGATTATGGCACTGTGTGAGCTCAGGGCCCACTAGGAAATACAAAATGAGCTTGGGGCCCAAAATAGAGATGGAGTCACCACTCGGATAAAAGTCAGGATAAGCTATACAACAACTGGATTCCACAAAATTTCCTAAAAGCTATTATTAGAGATCGGGTTTGAAAACTGGGTATGGGCTTTTAGAATGCCCACCCAACCTTGCGGTTGGCCTCTATGTGTGTTTCGTATTTTATTACCTTTAATTATTAAATTATTTCCTTATTTTAACATGGATTGCAATCATTTCTAATTTTAGATTTTAGTCTGAGTTTGTACATTAATCCAATTGCATGCTTATAGTTCGATATGCATCACAAATAAAATAAACAATCATAATTTACAACCATACATTCTAAATAACTAGGGGAAGGGATTAAAGAGTAAAACGTTTGGTGTAAATAAACGAAAAATAAACCATACATGAACCAAAAGTAAACTAATTAATTATACAAATAAAACCTCTAAAGAACTAATTAGTGGAAAACTTATTTAGTGATTAAAAATCACCAAATAATCCATGCAACAAATACAAGTTAATCCTAACTCGCAAGATAACAACATTATTTACAAAATAATTGTCAGACGATATTCAAAGAAAATAGAGATGCAAATACAAAATAATCCACAAAAATCACAATAATCGTCATAAAACAATAATATTGAAAAATATAATAATAATGCATAAAATCAAAATATAATAAAACAGCACGGAAATCATGCAAAATAAGCAAAATAAACATGAAAAATCAAAACAGAAATATGCAAGTTCTGCTCAAGTAGTGACACCTCTTCAAAGAGGCGTCGCCTTATGACTAGGAAATCGCCTTAACATGAACAACAGAGATAGTGACAAGTTACATTTCTTAAACTCTAAGAAACTCAAATGTTCATGCAAATAAATGAAGACTAATACAAATATATAGATATCAACAACTAATACTCAATATTTCATGCAATCATACTTCACATATGACCTCAAATAAACAATAAGACTCAAGAAACAAGTAAATGAGTAATAAATTAAAGTTTTGATGAAATAAAAGAACTTTGAAGCTTAAAGATAGAGAGTCTAATTGACTTGGACCAGATTGATGCTCCTAATTAAGCCCTCAGAGCTTGGTTGATTAACTTGGGTGCTTGGAATGCAAAGGAGCCTCCCTTCTTCTCAAGAAATGAATTTTTTTTTGTCTTAAAGTCCTTTCTTAATGAAATTATTTTTGTACTAAAGTCCTTTCTTTCTTCCTCTTCTTCCTCTCTTCTTTTCTCTCTTTTTTCTTTGTTCTTTTTCAGCTCAAGAAAAGTTCTCTGTCCAAGACTCCCAAAAAATTTCCTTTCTCTTTCCTCTCTTTTCTTTTTAAACCTCTCCCACTTTACTTTTCCTAATTTTCCAAAAACTCACTCTTACCCTTTCCCTATGCTCTTTCCTCATTCCTTAGGCTATTTTTCTCTGCTCCTTGCTTTTTTTTACATCTGAAGATGTCTAAACCCAAAGCAGGTAAGTCTCCAACTGCTGCCATTTAATGTTGCAGAGGGTGAGTGTGAAAAGGCATCGCCTCTTCGATGAGACGTCTCCTCATCGATGCCTAGGGTAAAGAAGTGATGCCTCTTTGTTAAGGCGATTGCCTACTTACCTAGGACAAGTTTGGGCCTAGTGGGCTAAGAGACGATGAGCCTGAGCTTTGGCTTGTTATTTGGGCTTGAATTTAGTGTTTTGGGCTTGGATATGATATTTCAGGCTTAGAGGTTTGGTGTTTAGGCTTTTAAGTCTATTTTAGAGAGGTTTCGAGCTTTCGTCGTATTCCAAACTCATATTTTCTCATCATCAGGCTTTTATTACGGGCCGATCAAACTAAAGATGTCCATAATTAGCATCATGTGTTTCAATCAATGTGATACATTGACACTTTTGAATACACATAAGCATCTAGATAGACATTATTTTAGCATCACCATCCGAAAAATGAATTTAGATACTTTATTGATAATTGAACCAAATATTAAGAAATTTTGTACAACAATTTAAAAGTTGGGTGCCATAGTGATATAAAGATCAAAAAAATAAAGATCAAAAAACTAAGTATCATAAATGAAAATTATCCTGATTCGAGAGATCAAAGAATTGAAAAAAAAAATTGTTAGAAAATAAAAAAAATAAAAAAAATAGGGGTACAGTGTGTCTTAATAGTATTAACTAGATCTGACATGATTGTTTGTGTTGTAGCTACAGCTCAATTAGTTTCCATACACAGAACCAGAACAAAACAGCAGCAGGAAAATAGATCCCACTCTTCTTCTTCTCACACCACCAACTACCCAAAAACCAATAAAATGCAAAATTGAAAAAGATCTAATCTTTTTCCCTTTCAACACTTAGCATAAATTTTTGTAGCTTACAAAAAAACCAAATGGGTTGCACGTTTTCTGGGCTGAATGCGCTCTACGACGCCGTCAATGGAGGAGGTGACGTTTGGATCAATGAAAACCGGTTCAGGATCGTTAGACAGCTCGGCGAAGGTGGTTTCGCTTATGTCTACTTGGTCAAAGAGGTCCTCACCGACACGTCCTCCGCCGTTGCCTCCGCGGGTGGTCTCGCCAAGAAAGTCAAGGACACTTCTCATCTCTCCGGTGCGTTTGGATTGATTATTTATTTTGTTTGTTTGTGTGCTGTGCTTGCCCCGATTGTGATTGCGAAATCGAATGATGATCTGATTGATCTGGTATTGTTTAATATGTTAATTTAGGTTTAGTGATTAGAGGAATGTGATCTGTTTTGGTGGTACAGATGATGGAACATATGCAATGAAGAAGGTTTTGATTCAGACTAATGAGCAATTGGAGTTGGTCAGAGACGAGATTCGAGTTTCATCTTTGTTTAGTCACCCTAATTTGCTTCCTCTCCTTGATCATGCTATTATTGGTGTTAAGGTAAAAAAAAAAATTACTTGTCACGATCATCAAAATTCGAGCTTTTGGTTATGTTGCACATTTCGTGGCGTAAGGCTTTGTTTGTTTTTGTGAAAGAAACGTTTGAAGGATGGTTGAATGCAGAATGCTAACACATTTGAGTGTTTTCTTTGTTATTTGATTCTAGAGTTTTTTAGATGTAATGCAGCAATTTATTTGATTGGTATGCTGATGTGTGAGTTTTAAGGAAATTGCTCTCATGATTCTCTTCTTCCATTATGGCCCTTGTTTGCAATTGCTTGCTCTTTATGCATGTATTTCCTGTGGTTTTCTTTGTCAGCTGCGTCAATCCCCATCTGGTGTTGGGTGCACGAACCAGTTGACAGTTCTGTAATTACTGTTGCAGAATAATCAACATCCTCCCTATGCAATTATGCATTAATCATTGGATATAAGCAAACGAAGAATTCTGCAATTTCTAGCTATAGTTTCTTGTGAATGTTATACATGCTGATTTTTATTTTTTATTTTTTTTTACGTAATCAACAAGAGCTTCTAACTAATAATTCAATGATTTATCTAACCTGACTGGATCATGTCTTTTTTAGTATCATTGGGCCAATTTGGTACAAGACATAGTGCTGTTTTAAAATAAATAACATGTGGTTGTTAACTTATTACTAATTCTTCTAGTGGGAAACTTACTTTAATTTTTTTTTTTGGTGTAAATGATTTTCAGAGAATGCCATTTATTTTCCCCTTTTTCTTAAATTTTTTTTTTTTATTGCAGGCTAACCAAGAGGGCTCTTGGAACCATGAAGCATACCTGTTATTTCCAGTTCACTTGGATGGGACCTTACTAGACAATTCCAAAGCTATGATAGCTAAGAAGGAGTTCTTTTCTACTTCTGAAGTTCTTCAAATATTCCGGCAGGTGAAGATGACAACTCCTTTTAATATCTCTTTTCTCTTATGCAATGTGTTTTTATGGGCATAAGCTTCATCTGCATAAAAAGCAATGATATAGATGTTACGTTTCACAGAATTGCACGTTTCATTTCATTTTTATAGCCATTAGAATTTTCTGGTTATTTGGAGCATTTTGGAGCATTCAGCAGTATTCTACTCAACTTGGATATATTCTTTGGCAATTGGCTTTATAGGGATCTAGAACTTATCTGGGGAAAATATGAAGATGTTCATCCATCCCTTTCTTATTTGCATCAGTAGCATCTCTATTTGCATTGATGTTACTGTGTCAGTGCATACTTTAAATGTCATCACTAAGAAAAACCTGTGCTGCAGCTTTGTGCTGGACTTAAACATATGCACAACCTTGATCCTCCATATGCGCATAATGATGTCAAACCTGGTAATATACTTCTAACACGTAGGAAAGGACAACCACCTCTAGCGATATTGATGGACTTTGGGAGTGCCCGACCTGCAAGGAAGCAAATTCGATCTCGTTCAGAGGCACTAAAGTTGCAGGTTCAACTTTAGAATCATTTTCCTTTTTCTACCATGCTTGTATTTTCTTGTGATTTGTGATCATTGCCACTATTAACTTGTCTTTGAATGCGTGTAGATCCCAATTGAAACTTTTTTTTTGGTTATGTACATTATACTCACTCAATTGTATATCTTAAAATTATCCTTCATTCAATCTCAAAATTCAATTATGTTATTTGAATCTTAGTCTAATATGGCATATATAGCTTTGCATATTTTATTAAGTTTGATTCTTACGATACTGCTCGTTAGGTATGATTAATTTGATTATGACTGAAAATTTTTCTGCTCCTTGTGAAGGAATGGGCATCTGAACATTGTTCAGCACCTTTTAGAGCTCCTGAGTTGTGGGATTGCCCAAGCCATGCAGACATTGATGAGAGAACTGATATTTGGTCATTAGGATGCACACTATATGCAATAATGTAAGGATCGATCTTTCTTTCCATTGTTTATATTTTGGATAATTGTGCTGAACTACGTGTGCTTCTTGCCACATTTACCTGTTTCTTTTTTTGCTTGTCAACTTCTTGTTTGTATTATGTATGAAGCTGTGCCTACTCTTTATTGCTTTTGCGCATAAATCTGAAGAGTCAAACCAAGTTCTGGCATGTTTAAGCTAGTTGTTCCAGAATCACTGCATGCATAGCAGTTTGTAGACCCAGATCATCACACAATTAAGATTTTAAATTTTGTTAATATCCATTGACGTTGAGATCTGATGTGCAAGCTACAATGAGCATGGAATTGAAATATCTCAATCATACTAGCTGTAGAAAACTATATTGTTATAAATTCTGGAATTTGGATAATTTTGATTTTAGATAGTGTTGAAACAAACCAACAAAGACTAAGGAAAATAAGAAAGTGTAGCTCTAAACTGAGTACAATTGAGGAAGAAAATATGTAGCTGGTCTCAACTACATTGCAGCTAATCCTCATGCAAGTTGTGTTATAAATAGTTAGTATTAACTGTAACCGAAATAGCAACAAAACTTGAAATTAAAAGAAATTTATTGGAGGATATTGTATGACCTTTATGGCTGCTCTTTTCGTTATTGAATCTTGACTCTGATTTACCAAGTTTGAATGGCTTAGTTTAAAATTGAACCTAAATTAAGCCTAATTTTTAAACTGGTGTAAATGTTTTCTTTTTTCTTTTTTGTTTTCAATCTCTAAAACGTAACAGTACAAGTGTCAATTCCATTAATTCTGAGAGGTCCACTGCTGTGCAGGCCCACTTGTTAAGGCCAACTGGCCTAATTCTCATAAAACTTTAAGCGCTGCCACCCTGATATTTTGGTCATACGAACATTTCTTTTGCGCTTCTTTCAAATTTTGGATATCCTACATCTTCCTTCTCTTCTTCTGTTAGATTTGATGTATTTATTCTAGTAATCTATTTCAGGGATGTGAATATGTTTTTCTATAAATAAATAATCTTGTTGCCACTATAACTAGGAATTAAATTCTTACCTAATCTACCAAGTTTGTCATTAATAAATATACAAGTGAAAATGAAGTTTTTTTTTTCCGACGTTGTAGTATTTTTCCCACCAATGTTAGTTGTATTTCAAGTATTAAATAGGCCTAAAAATTTATCTTTGAATTAATTCACTTCAACCTTTTGTTCTCTTTTCCATTAAAAGAAAGAAAAAAAAAGAATGATGACAAGCCATCCTTTCATTCATACGTTTTAATTGTTCTTCTTTTTCCTTCAACTAACTGTTCAGTTTTTTTTATACCTAAAGACAATGTTATGATTACCTGTGTGCTCACGCATGAAGTCATTATCAGAACAAATGTGAGACTCTTCTAGTCAGATCCATCTTTGGTGTCATTTCTTTAGAGCCTGGTTCTGTGCCTTAAAATGCTGTACGTAAACTGAATGAAGTGCTTTATTTTTTTTGTGGTGTGAGCATTCTCTGCTTACATTTTTCAGTAACTTGGAAATTGGTGCATGTCATAAAAAGAAAACTAAATCTCTTTGATAATTTTTGCTCTATTTTACCTGTTACTTACAGCTGATTCGACAGGCATGGGGTATCTCCTTTTGAGTATGCACTTGGAGAGTCTGGGGGAAGCTTACAATTGGCCATTGTAAATGCGCAGATAAAGTGGCCAGCTGGACCTAATCCTCCATATCCAGATGCTCTACATCAGTTTGTGATCTGGATGCTTCAGCCACAGGCAGCAGTTCGCCCTCGCATTGATGATATTATAATACATGTTGACAAATTGATCTCAAAATTTTCCAATTGAGGCAAAATGGTTACGTTTTGACATTGCAGCGATGGTTCTTGGGTGTCAGCAACTTTGGTTATACGCCATGGATGTGGATGCTCAAAATACTTGAAAGTGGCAGTAAAAGAAAATAGAAGTTCTTGTTAAAAAGAGGTACAGTGACAGAGTTGTTTGCTTTTTCTTGGATTAGTTTTGGCAGTTGTGGGTTGGCTACTTGGCTTATTGTTAGTGTATCATCATCACAGCTATTTGATTTTACGTTCTGTAGTTTATTAAATGATTAGACGGTCGAACTTGAAAAAATTCAATTGTTTAGTTGAACCATAATAATTGATAATACATTCGCCAGTTTATTGTCCATGGTACTATTTTTTAAAAAAAAATTTGTGCAAGGGCTATTGGCAAATTTGAATGTGCTTCTGTTCAGGGCAGTTTTTTTTTTTTTTTTTTTTTTGGATAGATAAAATAGTATTTGAACTTTTTGATTTTAGTGTTCGAACAATTTTTTTTTACAGGTGTTGAACCTGTGCTTGAAATTAAAAATAAGAAAGTGTAATGTTCTGAAAAGTGCAATGTGAAAAAAAAAAGAGAGTACATGAGGTTAAGGATCCATTTTGACATTTGACAATGATAACAGCCATGTTCAAACATTAAAGTGATCTTTAAAGGATGTTGTATAAAACAAACAAAAAGGTTTAAAGTGTGTGCCCCTTGAAGCTGCCTGCCATCCTTAAAGAATGCCGTGTTAGGCTTGAATGTTAGTGCATCTGCTTGTGTGGGTGTGACCCTATATGAAACTGGCTGATTAAAAGAAACGCAAAGGAAAGGAAACGAAAGGAAATTACATCTGCCCATTTCTCATTTGCATTGCTAGGTTAAAAACGCATCCTTTAAGGCATAATACATACATAACCCCTGCATTTATCACTTTTTGTCAATTTGACACCTCAACTTTTAGTTTTGCTATTTTGACACTTGAATTTGGTTAAAATATAATTTTGAAACCCCTATCAGCACATGTGACACGGAATAGCGAATCAGCATGTGTCACATTATAAGGATTTAACTAATTAAAAACTACAAATAAATGTATCAAACTGACAAAAAGTGATAAGTATAAAAGGTGATAGATGCATTATGTTATCATACTAGTACAAACTAGTGCATTTTAGTCAAATTCAAAATGCAAAACTCTAAGTTAAGGTGTTAAACTAACAAAAAAATGACAAATTCAGGGAGTTATATATATATTATGCCACACTACTGAAGTAGCTAAAGTTATTTTTTCTTGAACTTCCCAGCGCAACTATGGACCAATAGAGCCTTATTGTACTTCTTATTGCAGTAATGACTATATCTTGAATCTTAACTTTTAGCTGATCAGCAATGACATTACATCTAAAAACATGCTTTGCTTTGCTGTGCTGCCTAGGACAACAGCCTGCATTTTCACTGGAAATGCACTTTATGCCTACTCCATGATCAAAATCATATTCTTGGGGTCCTGAGTGCCCACTTGTTAAAGTCAACTTCAGAACAACGCCAAGAGAATCAGACAAAGGGAGGAAACTTTAAAACTTAGCTAATAATAGCCTGGTCATTTGAGCCACAAGAATAATTGCCTCTATTGGATAACATATACAACAATATGACACATTACTTTCATGGATTGTCTACTAAATCATGCTGTAAAGATAGCAAACATTAGTTAGTTTTAGCATTTTCTTGGTCAATTTGAGTAAGCACACTTCACTTTCTCCCACTGTATCAAAATATTCCAAAAAGCACAAAGTTTTAGTCCCACTAAGAACCTCTAGCCCACCCACACTCTCCTCTGAAGCACAGTAACCACAAGATCACAAACCATCCTCTTACAGCCACTTCAAATTTCAGAAATACCTGGCACTTTTTTAGATTCTCTCTGTGCTTCTTGCTCACTTCCACTACCTACTCCAAACCCTCTACTACTTCACTCCGTCACCTACTTTATACTGATGATAAGATCCTCATACAACACAGTTCAGATATTTAAGGTATCTTGTAAAACAAGTATGTTGAAGGGGATTTCCGAGAGAAATGACTATTCTAGCAACTGGGGTCATAGTTGCGATGTGTGTCATGCAGCACCCTGCACACTCTACTGCCAAACTGACTCAACTTACCTCTGTCAAAGCTGTGATGAATGTATTCATGAAGCAAATCCCTTCGCTTTTAAGCATGAGCGCATCTGGATTTGCACTGCCTGTGAAAATGCTCCAGCAACCTTCACTTGCCAGGCTGATGCAGCAAACTTATGTGCCGACTGTGACTCTGAAATTCACTTGGCCAATCCCTTGGCACGCCGTCATATTAGGGTCCCAATATCCCCTCCCCCTGGTATAGTGCCAGGTTCCTCATTTACTTACCTGGACAAGTTGCAATCCCCTTTGCAATATGAAGCCATGGCCAACAAGAGCATACAGGAACTAGAAGAAGATGAAACAATTTCTTGGTTGCTGCTTGATCTTGATAATAGTGATAACCAGACTAATGGTGGATTTAGTTATGCTGAGGATGTTGATCAGTATTTGGATCTTATTGAATATAATTCATGTACCGAGTATCAGAGCCAAGATCAGAACGAGCAACTTTCTAGTGTTCTTCAGGGAGATATTGGCAGTGATGGTGTTGTCCCAGACCAATCCTTTGAATCAAAGGATCAACAAGGACACCACCAGCATCGGAACACATTTGTTGACAGTTGGTATGAAGCCTCTAAAGCTGATTTTGCCAACAGTACTACTGCCAACTGTCAGAAAGTAAGATTACACATCAAATTCATTCTTTTCTGAATTTCTACAGTAGCTATTTCTTAAAGTTGGTTAATGGTTAATCTTCACAATTACCGGAAAATATTGGCAGCCCAAGTCCCTAAATGCCTAAATTATAGCAGTTTCTGGTTTTTCTGATTGATGTTCTGTGAGTCATGAGATAACTCTTCCCTTCTTGAAATCCTTTTAGGACCACCTTTTTTTTTAATACTACTCGACTATTACCGATCACTGTCAATGGCATGTGATAGACAGACAGATGCATTTTTCATCGGACTGTATAATGTTAAAAGAGAGAAAGGCTGCCAAAGATTATCCCTATTTTTGGATTATGATTTGAATGTTTTAGACTGTTCTGTATTTTTCTACTTATGCAAGCTAGCTTTGAACTCTCCTTTTATAATTCTACTGATGCAAAATTGACACTATTTCTCTTACTTCTGCAATATTATCAAAACCAGTTTCTGACACTGTTTCTGCTACACTTTCAAAACCAGGTTCCTGTGTCTTTCATGAATGCTGGCTATTTACTGACAACAAGCAATATTCCCAATCCATATCCAAGATTTTCTAATGAGCCCAATAACCTTCTTCCAACCTCTTCATTGTTGATGCCACTCCATATTTCTCCAACAAACAGGGAAGCAAGCGTCCTAAGATACAGAGAAAAAAGGAAATCAAGGAAATTTGATAAGAAAATAAGGTATGCCACAAGGAAGGCCAACGCGGAGAGTAGACCACGAGTTAAGGGTCGATTTGCGAGGAAAACAGAAATGGAATTTGAAATGGATCAGTTGTTTACTGCAGAAGATTGTGGCTATGGAATTGTTCCATCATACCAAGTAAAATAAGAGAAGGAAAAATATATCTTTTTGAGTGATGGAAATCAAGTTTGTAAGTTTATTGCTGCTCTAACTAATGTAATATTTTTCAAGTTAAGAAATTGGATAAATGAAAATAAAACTTAGTGTTCTGTGCATTATTGCTGGTGTAACAGATGTAGTTTTGTTCCCAATGCAGTTTTTATTCAATCCTTGTTTTGGGTGCATTCTGATCATGAAGTTCTGTTTCAAGTTTCTATGCTAAAAAACTATCCAATGTACCCAAAAGAAAGGGTAAAGGAGAAAAAATAAAAAAGCACTGTATGCAAATGCAATACTGAAGGTTCTGTTTCAAACTTGTATGATATAAAAACCATTCAATGCACTCAAAAAAAGATTCGTAAAAGGTCAATGAAAGGAAAAGGACTAGATGCAATGCTGAAGGCTCAGTCTAGCAAGCTGGTTGCACTTTAATTCCTTTCTGACAGGAGAGTTATCGAAAAGCAAAGTAAATTCAACCACGTTTAAAGAAACATAGTTGATATCTCTAACATGAAATTGCAGTAGCAAGGCTCTAAAGTAAAAGTAGCATAAAAGTTCCCCGTGTCAAAATTATTATAGTTTTGTGTGATTTTTCCACTCTCTTTAAAGGTTCCTTGTAGCCTTCAGTCTCACACTAATTGCTCAATTCACAGTTCAGTTTTTGCACTGCAGTTGCATAGTTTATATACAGGTGTTTTCCATGAAGGCTAGGAGTGGGCATGCTTCAAAGCGAAAAAGGGTCATCAACATGTGGAAAGACACATAGCATAGTGGTGCAACGAGAACTGCTAACTAGAAAATTAATAACATTGGCAAGGAACTCATTTCCAAATTTTTTGGTTATTCCTGATACAACACCCTGTGAAGTACTATATGCTCTACTTGCTGCATAAAGTAACAGAAATTTAAATATTCTAGTGAGCTTTTATAAAAGGCGATTGCACTTTTCACTTTTTCTGGTGGAAAGATATTCACAATGTTCAGCCAAGCCAAGCTCAACCACAAGGAAAGATGTGGAAGGAGAGGCTCTCAAAGAGGCAATGCCTGCACGAATCCAAAATTTCTAGATACCTTGCTTGTCCAGAAGCAAAATAATTGATGTATTGACCAAGACATTTGGCTTCTGTAGGTTTCACAGCTGATATTTAGGCTTTATTCGTTGTGGCTGAAGTATCAGTTTCAGCATTGTCATTGGCTGGTCTCAGTTTCTTTTTCTCCCACTCACAAAAGCACTAAGCCTTTTTTTTTTAGGGACAGCTCTTGCATCTGAAGCCACCAAAATTACCATATGAACATTTTTGAAGGTGCGGGGGGTAAATGTCATATTCTCCCCAGAGAAATTTTAACCGCACATCTCTTTTTGCTGAGAAATTTAACAAAATCAAAGACAGATTCAATTATGCAGAAGCTACAATGATATTTACATTGACCGAAGTTGAACTGTGAATAATGTTTATCTGCTGTTTACTATATTTGAACTCAACCTCCTACTCTATCCCACTATATCATACAGACCCAAAAATCAATGTAGTCTATAGGGTTTATCTGCATGAAGGTAAGAGCAAGAGAGCATATATTTCACACTAAAGAATGAAAAATAGAATGGAACAAAGGAGAAAACTCATTGTATCAATCCAGCAAAACTGCAAAACTGTAACTCTCTATTTAGATATCACCTTGGCAAAAGTGGGTGAATATCCATCTTGTTCTTAGTCATCATGCTCATCTTCACCTTCAGAATCTGCATAAACATAGAGACATTCAGGATTCAGTTATAGGAAACTTAGACATCAGATAACACTGTCCTTTGAGTAAATCTGTTCTCATCAATAAACATGCACAGTTATCTTTAATGTGAGTTGCTTTCAAGATTAAGTTAGAAACTTCTGATATACTAAAATAAATATGGACGATTTTTCTCCCGAACATGATAATACATGCTGTACAGGTATAGTGTCGCTAACAGCTACTGAGATCTCTTCTAAATGGTACCTGATAACAAAGTCAAAATTAAACTCCTAAAGACTAGGGTCAAAAGCCTAGTCATATGCTGAGTCAGCTTATTTCCTGTGAAACCTAAGCCTGTGGACTTCCTCGGGTGAAAGGACCTTTGGCCTGACTACCTGTGGACAAACCTCATCTGCTTCTCCATTATAATCTCATGACATCCACAATTACAGTAATGACGACTTTCACTCAAGCACGTAACCATTTTCCCACTATAATTACTCCATAGGTGGTAGCTCCTTGATCTTTAAATAGTCTCCTACTCCAACTGAATAAGGTAACTCATTCACTCACCATGAATTACCTTAATATTATCTGATCATTCGTCAGTGCTAACTTAAGCATCGGAATGGGACACAACTCATCTTACCTTTCATTTGAAGTAGGAACTTGAGGAACCCATTTATCAGTACCAATGAAGGATTAGACAACAACCTAGTAGATACCTACAAATGGCAATTCTGCACCCTTTCAGAGCTAATTTTTATTCATTCTTGTGCTCAATGTCACATTCTGAAGGCTAGAATCTAGAAAGGATTGAAACAGTATAGCCACACAAATGCAATGCAAGTGAGGTGTAGTTTGGTAAACTTGCTGTATGTATGGAAATGCTCTTTACCAGATCGAACATCATCGCTCACTTTGCCTCTTGCCTTGATTTGATCTACAACCATGCCAACCATCAAGGTCCACCAATATATGTTGAAAACAAGTATGCAGAATAGAAGTGTGTTGAAGAGATAATAGTACAACGGTACATTCATACTGTGCTTCTCCATATCCAAGGTCAAAAGAACTTCATAGCTGTAGATAAGCAAATACAATAAATTAATTTAAAAAAAAAAAAAAAGGTAGGCAACAAAAGGGTTGTTCTCTTTGTCATCATCATCATTATCTTCAGGTGGGGAGAATTACGAATCTACATTTCTATGATCCATGTTATGAAATTTAGGGAATAAAAATGTTCATTTTTTGCTTTCTGAAGGAAGCATACATTAGAGCAGAACAGTCAAGTTTTGTATGTCTGAAAATATTTGGAAAATATGCCGCAGTCTGCAGCAAAAACATGATTAGTTAGAGAAAAAGGATTATATGTAAATTAGGTTGAGAATTAGGCACAAGGTTCAAGATGAGAAATCCGTAAATATCTTAATGAGCAACAAAATAATAGTTGTGCGATTTGTTTCATGATTTTATCAACATGGGAACTATTGAATTTCATGTGTTTTGGCTAAAAGATGATCATTCTTTGAATTTTACATCAAAACAAAGCACGAACTACAGCTGTGGGTTACTGCTAGTGGTTCAGGCACCCACGCATAAAAATTCAAGATAGAATGTTAAAGGGTATAAAGTTAATCTGTGAAGTCACAGGCAGAACAAACCTTTGCAATGTTCATCAATGAAAATATCAGTCTCTAAACAGTTTGAATATGCCAATTTTAAGTTTTTAAAGTAAGCAAAAAAGGTTGCCAGGTTTAAGGAAGGAAAATACTGAAAGAACAAAGACTATATTTACAGTCTACAGTTAACATCTATTGTCCCTCTAACATTATCCTAATGTTTCTTATGCCAAAATTTCTTTTCATCTTTTTAATCTTACTACCTTGCATTTTCAACACAGTATATATACAAAGCAAGGTAAATGCATCAAATTTGGAAGAAATCAGCAAATGCTACTCACCTTGTGCTCCAAAGTATCCAGAAAGGAAAGTAGATTATACGAAGTATTGTCCAAGAGAGAACAAACAGAACAAAAAAAATGCTAGAACTCCATTCATAGCCACTATATCTTGACATCTTTGCGATTTCTAGGAATCCATCACATGCATCATGCAGGGCCAGAGTAATCGAACCAACCCGAGCAAATCTGTGATAAAAGCAGCATTTTTTGTTAAGATACTGAGCAAGCACCTTAAACAAACCTTTACAGCGAGTGCAACATAATACAAGACAACTCTTACACTATCCGTGCAATGCTCCTACTTTAAGCTATAGTTTTGTGTGCTGAACATATATATGCAACTCTAATGTGTGCTTTGAAGCTTCTCATTTCAGCTATACAGATACAATCATTCAAATTAATGGACAACTTAGAACGAAATTTCAAGCTGAACGGTTTTGAAAACATACCTAAGTATGTAAGACATGACAAGGAGAATGACAGTTGCCACATGATGAGCCATGGAAACCCCAAAATCAGAACGTCTTGTTTCCCAGAAAAGCAGAGCAAATATTGAGTATATGTAGAACCCAGCAACATACATGTAGTGAACCTTCAATTTCAATCTGAGCACAGTGACAATAGCCAGTCAGCTAATGCTGAACATGGGAATTTGCATGTCTATAATTCTAACAACATGGATAAACATATGAAGAATCAAGCATTAAAATGAACCTAGTAAAAAGGAAATCTTTTTTCTGAAAAAAAATAGCAAATTGTGTCTTGACAAGTTAATGATCTCACTTAAGCTTCTGATCAGGCCAAATTTGATCTCCAGGTCCCACCCAGAAATGCTTGGTGTCAGTGAACCAGGGCTCTTGATATGAGACAGCAAGAGCTAAAATCTCAGCAGATGTAAAATACACATACTTCCAAGCCGACTCCTTGAATTTATTAATTTTCTTTCTACTTGCATGTGTCCCAACGTCTTTTGCTGCAATTGCCTTCCCAAAAATCAGTCTTCTTGCTAATTTCTGCAACAAAAGTGAACAACTATTAGAGTTAACACTCCTGTGATTTTGGCATTTGCCCAACTGGGTATAAATTAAATTCATTTAGAACACAAAAATTGCTAAAGATCCATCCAATGTCCAACATTTTGTGCTCAGAGCCTCTGCTGATCAACTGTTTATGAGTTTTGCAACCTGATAATGGTCTGAATCTCACACACAAAAGAAAAAAAATCCAAAAACTACAGGCTAACCAGCAGACGTTTGACTACAAATCACATTCTAATGAGCTCAGATACTCACTTTTAAACTAATTCAATATCAACTGAAACTTAATAAATGAAGAAACTAAAGAAAACCCAACAACAGAATCAAACCTACAAACAGGGACAGGGAAAGATACCTCAAAAACGTAAGTGTCAAGAACAACCCTAAGCATGGGGAAGAAGAGAGCGAAGAAGGGAATGGCCATGAAGTCAGCGGCCACCGGGGATGATTCAGAATCCCAATCCATTAACCAATTGGTTCCTATGGTACCCATTTGAGTCTTTTTGAAATAATTGCTCTTTTTTTTAGAGATTCAACAAGCTGAGAAAAATGGAAATGAAAAATCTAAGTTAAGGAGAATTGTTGACACTGGACAAAAATCTAAGCTGGTTAGTAACCAATGGTATGCGGTTGACTGACTTTGAAGAATAACAGATATTTGATTCTAGAGCCTCCACTTTTGACCGTTGTCGTATAGTTTAATGGGCCGTTTATGATCTTATGGTTGCCGCCATTAGTAAGGCCCTATGTCCCTGAAAATGCTTTGGGCTTGAATTATGGTTGTAAATTGAATCACCACTGGAATTTAACTCGTTAACACAATCGTTTGAGGTTGTTTTTGAGCCAAGCAAACCAAACTTGATTCTAATTTTAAATTGGATTAATTCTAATAAACAATCTAACTACTTTAAATTCCGCTCAAAATTTTGGTGGATATCTCCAAATTAATTCACAACAAGGATCAGCTTTATTGGAGAAAAAATAAATAAATTGATTGCTATATCATATGGGTAGTATTGATCTAAACACTCCTTCAAAATTCAGAATCAAGAAACGGAAATTTTTTCTATGCTGATTAATCTTCAAATGAGAATGGTTCAAAAATTATACCTGCCTGATTATGAAACAATTCTTTTGGCCCATATACAATTGGGGGATGGGACTTCGACGCTAAATCCTTAAGTGTTGTTGAAAGTCATTTGTCAGTAGTTCAGAAACTAAGAGCTTATATATTTTAAGTATTTGGGATTTATATCTTGCTTGTGTTTTATACAATTTTTAAAAAATTATTGTATTTGTGGCATCTAAAAATCTTGCCAAACACGATACCTAATTGAGATGGTGGAGAATTATTGGCAATGTAGCATCTCCCTTTGTTTGACATAGAATCCTAGCTACTAAAGAAGCTCCAAATCTTTCAACTCAATTCTGAAAACAAATTTTTAGAATGTTAACATGATAAATTACAGGAAATTGGGTGGGAATATTTTGGGTGAATTTAAAACAATTTAGATTGTCTTTATTTTTCACTAATTTTTTAATAATTTAAACATTAATGGGTTATAAATAAAAATTAACTTTACAAATATTTAACCTGTACATCTCATAAAATCTTTTTTTTTTAAAAGTATTCTTATTAACAAAAAAAATAATCTCACATTATTAATTAATAAAATCCGAATATTTTCAATTTTTTTTTCCCTGTTTCAATGATTCTTGGAATCTAAAAAGAGTGGAGAGAGAATACAAACTTTGGCAGAAAGTGTTTGTTTGGCAATGAGCATGATACATGTAGTCCATTAATAAAGTCACTTCCTCTATCTGATGTCTGGAATTTTTTTTTTTTCCCTACTTGTTTCATTCCAAGAATGTGAATATTAGGCATGCATGAACTTCCTACGAAGCCGCAAATTCTAGTTTAACAGAAGATTCTAAGCTAAATTATGAAAAAATATACTAGAGGAATCTAGCCTTAAAAAAATAAATAAATAAGTATGCAATGTGCTCATCGTGCGTGCACTCTCCTTATTTTCTGTAGAATATGTTCGTTGATTCTGTAAAAACTTGCTGACATTCTGTATCACATGGCTATAGAACATATTAGATCATGCAAAAGTTAAAGAGAGCTCATGTAGCCTAACCTGACTGATTTTTTATATTATTTTTGTCTTATATAATTAATTATGATATTACATAATTGATACAAATTGAACGTTCCTTTACCCCTTATTTTGTTCAATTTTATTAAAAAATTTATTTTATTTTTAAATGAATTTCAAATATAATTTATTTCCAAGTGAATTCTTCAAATTCATTAATTATATCAAATCTATTTTATTAATAAGAATTACAAATATAATTTATTTTCAAATAAATTTCAAATTCATTTAAACCAAACATACTTCATTAATAAAAATTAATTTAATTTCAAACAATTGCACAAAAATAAAAAGTTGGAATTCAAAATGAATTGTACAAAGTTTTCATTTACATCAAATGTGTTTACTTGGATTTGAAAATGAATTTTACAAAATTTTATGAAATTCATTTGAATTAAATAAATTTTTAGTATTATTCTTACTTACACCGGATGTAATATATTCTATCGTCAGATTTATAACACATCATTGAAGTGTTTTAATATGGTCAATAAAAATAGAACAAGTGTCTTTTACGTTATAAATCTAATCCTAGTGTATTACATTTTTTTTTTTTGAACAAGTGTTACATCTAGTGTAGTATAGGTGAGAATACATATATCACTACTAGAATTTGTCGATTTAGAAATGGAATTTGTTATATATATATACTTTTTTCTTTCTCGCTGAAGCAGTTCCTCCTATATAGCTTTTTGTATTTTCCCAAATTTAACTTTCCATTTCTCTTGGAAATCCCTCAAAGAATCTTATCTAACTATATGATCTACAGTTGCAACTTGGTGATGGAATTGTTCGTCCATATAAACAAAGTCGCACACCATTTCTTTCTCATAAGAACAAGGAACAACCAAAAAAAAAAAGGAGATGAGGCCCATAAAGGAATCAGAAAGGTTGAGCAATTTGTTGCAATGGAACACACCACTTCCCTATGTGTTTGGAGGTGTAGTAATCATAATTGGACTCATCTTTGTTGCATTAACCATCCTTGCTTGCTTTCACTACAAGTCATTAGTAACCGCGAAAGAAGAGGATGATGAGAAATCAAGTCAGCCCAGAGATGATGCAGTTGTTGCTGTGGAGCCTAAGATAGTTGTGATCATGGCTGGTGATCAACACCCTACTCATGTTGCTAACCCTTCTGCCTTATCTTGCGTCCATCAATAGTCTTGATGTATATATATTCCAAGTAAGTTTGCTTCCATTCAACTTGTAGGTTGATCGTTGAAATTTTGCACCAGTTTTCCATTGAGAATCCTTGGCTCTGGCATCAAGGTTATATGCTGTTGCTGTTCAGGAAGGATGAAGTTATGATGCAGGGGCGGAGCAAGAATTTTTTTTTTTTTTTTGGGTCAAAATCAACTAAATTTCCTCTCTTTCACAATATCAGTGAAGGTGTATTTGGCCCGAATTTATTGAGAAAATTATTTTATTTGTAAATAAATTATTATGTTCCATATGTTAAATAAAAAATTTTCAATAAAAGATGCAAAATAAAATTTTTAATCTGATTTGTCTCATGTTCAAATTATAGCTTGCTTAAATTAGTTGCTGAAAATTTTTTTGTTGCTGTTATAATCTTATCCAAAATCGAACTTAATTAGTTTTTTTTTTTATATAAAAAATTGGATTAATTTTAGTACAATAAACTCTAAATAAAAAATAATAATAAAATTCAGAATATACATAAGGAAATTTGTGATTCTTTGTACGCTAATTTTCTCCTTTGTACATTAGGATTAAGGAAATTAAATATATCTTAATTGAGATTGTATATATAATACAAAAATAATGGGCACAAACATGTGAATTTTTTTTTGCCTATGTGCCTTGGGACTTATAGTCCGTCCATGGGGCATAACATGTAAAAGGAGAGCGGTTTGATTCCCTATAATTTATAGGACTTAGATTCTAGAATTTATTTTGAAGGTATTTTTTAATTTGCTGTTAGGCTAAAATTTTGCAAAGAAATAAGAAATAGTTTGACATTTCAAAACAATAATTTCTTTAGTTAACAATTTTAATTTTATATATATAGATATTTATATGTGTACCGTAAGAAAAACTATAAATATAATAATAAGATATGTATATGGTTAAAAAAATAATAATAATAAGATATGTTTATATATGTCCCTTTCTCTTCTTTTTTTTTCTTCTCTTTGGTTGTGAACCATGAGGTTCTTGAATCCTAATTAGTTGAAGGTCCTAATTTACATTTTAAAGAAAGGTACTAATGTTATTATGGCTGCATAGGAAATATTGTCACTGCTAATTTATAGCATACATATATATAATACATGAGAGTATTCATACATAAATATATATATAGAGAGAGAGTATACTAAATTAGAAGAAGTCACATCTCTAGAAGATATATATATATATATATATATATATATATAGAATACTAAGTTAGAAGAAGGCACATCTCTAGAAGATAGCAATCCAACTCTCAAAAGCAAGCATCCAAGCAACAGTAGCAGCACCATCCAGCACAGCTGCATGTATGCAAATTAAACAATTTACTATATATTTGTTTGAGAGGAATTGCTATATATTTTCTTTAGTATAACAAGAGATATATATCTTTCAATCATAATAAAAGATATAATTCAATAATATTTTCAATTTATAATATATATACACTTTCACAAATATTTAATGAATGTTTTCTATTAGGACAAATAAAAAATCCTCTTGGCTGAATAAGACACCTCAATCTTTTGTAATTAATTGGTTTTGAGATTAGATGGAATATTGTCTTAACTGAAATAAAAATAAATTAATGGGTCCAACTACAATCATGTGAATAAAATATAATGCATAAATTAGTGGGATCCAACTAGGAGTGAACATATAGCAGCATCCAAACCACATCAGCATTAATGATCAGAATGATTCGATTGAAATAAAAAAAATGACCCAATTGAAATAAAAATATATTTATTGATAAAAGATGAAAATTTTCAATTAAATTTGATGACATCAATACACTCTGATGCAAAAAATTTCAGCGTATTGTGATTTACTTACTAAGTATATATGCATTTATAGATAAAAGAGAGAGGCAGAGAAAACATTACCATCCCCTCCAGAACCCATCACCCTTGGGCTTAGTTTGGCTTGGAAGAGGAGGAGAAGTGCTGCCATCTTTTATTTGATAATGTGGTGGTGTTGTTATTGGAGCTGCGTAAGGATTTGGAGCTGTTGAGGGATATGGTACTGCATATAATTGTATTTATCAATATCAATAACAAGTCAAAAGGTATAAATTATTGTGTCAAAAAAACAAAGGAATAAACTAAAAGTCAACACGATTTAACCTAATCTTTTTTACCAACTTTTCATGTCACATATAATGTTTGGCCATTACATTATAAACTGAGAGAGGAGAAGGGTGAATTCGATAACGAATCCTTTCATTATATCTATAAAGACTTTATACACATAAAGACTTCCCTGTTTATCCAAAACAAATCAACAACTTTTGGTAAAATATGACTTGACATTGAATTATCAGTAAGTGTTACTTTCATAACTGAACAATATATTTGAAAAATGGAATCTAACAAATTAAATAATACAAATCAGGTAGTATAGAAAAAATAGGATTAAAACGGAATAGACACTTCAATTTGCTAAAAGCATTTCACTGTGTACCTTGTGCTTTGCTTTGGTCATAGTTGTTCATCCTTCAAATTTCTTGATACAAGAATATGAGAGAAGTGTAGATAGTGAGCGAGGGATGAAAATGACGATGAGGAAATGAATATTAAGAAGGGGGAGATGGGGGGATGCGTACATAAAGAGATTAGGAATAGTGGAGTGGTTGTAGCTTATGCTATACTTGTTTATTTTTCTTTGTTTTTTTCCTTATTGCTTTAGTTACTAAAGGATTATCTTTCCCCAAAAAAAAAAAAAAATTACTAAAGGATTAGGTGATGCTTCAATCCTATGTCAAACCACTAAACAAGCTACAAGTTCCTTTGAGTGATTGGTTGGTTTCTTTTTTTACAATATTATATATAAATATATATTTTTAGTAGCAACCACAAAATGATTTCATATTATATTAAATATGAAATTAATCTATACTCACAAATTGTGATTGGTGTTAGTTAAAAAAAAAAAAAAACCCCTAGCACGCAAAACCTCCCACTATAAAATATCATCACATAAAATATAATAAAATTTTATTCCAATGAATCAATACTTTAGATTTATAAAATATATATAAACCAAATAATAAATTCTTATATTTAAATAAATTCATTCCAAAAAAATAGATTAGTTACGTACTTTTTTTCAACATAAAAAGCTGTAGTCCTAATGTTTTTGTCAAAGCTTAACTGATTATTCAATTCAAGCTTTTATGTACAAATAAATGTTCCATAAATACTTTTAAATAGATCAACATTAATATAGTTTGAATTATTGAACCAATGTATATTTAAAATCTTTAAACTCAACATATTATAGAACAAAAATTTCCAAACTGAACTCGATCTAATTCCAACATTAATTATTTTTCAGTGTCTCATAGTGATACCCATGCGTGCGCTTGGAATGACAGGCATGACAAATTCCTTTTGCCCAGTAAGTCAAAAAAGTGGAGTTTCTTAGGGATCGTTCATGATTAAATTAAATGATTTTATTTTATATATATGTGTGTGCGTTTCTTGTCCCCTGAATTCTACTGTTCATGCACAATATGATTAATTTAACCTATAGACGTACAGTTTATATACAGTGTAAAGAAGGTAAAGCAATAAGAATCATATCTCCAGCTAGCTCAAGAAATGTTCTGTCCTCACATGTATGCAATCAAACGACATGTTATATCCCCTCCTGTGGGGGGCCATGATCCTAAGAATAAGAGGGAGCATCTTACAAAACGACAGGCAGCAAGAATAGTTGATGGGCCAAACATTGTCTAGTGAGTAGTGACTCGATGTGTAATATGTCATGGTTGGATGCAAATTATAAGTGGGGAACAACCCTTTTTTTTGCTTTGTAATATAGAGACATGGGTTGCCCCAAATTCTTTTTAAGTTCGTTTTTGTTTCTTTTTTATCCTTGTAATCTTTCATGGGTTCCCACCTTTGGTTTAGTCAATTATCACTGCATAATCCAAAACATTCCAATTATTTCAATTTTTCCTTGTATATATATTCTTTGGTTTGAATTTTCAAGATGTGCAATTCTATTGTATCTAGCCATTTTTTCACATAGTATATATCTTGATTTGATTATGTAAGTCATAGCAAATGTTTTGATTTTTTTTAATTTATATATGTGTGAAGTTACGAAATTTAAGAGATTCTTTTTTTGCCGTTATAAATTGGAAAAATGATTTTTTTAGTTAATTATCAATTAAATTTTATTTTAAAAATTATTTCAATTTACTTTTTCAATTTTATATATTTTTTCTATTCTATTTAATTTTATTTGAAGGATTTAATTGAATTTTTTAAAATTACTTTTACATTCCTATAAAATAAATTTGACAATTATTCAATTTTTTCTTCTTTTTAAGAAAAAAAAATTTTTTTAAAAATTTTTAATTTTTAATTTTACCATTTTTGAAATAAATTTAAAAATTGATTTTTAAATTTTTACATAAAATGTTAAATTTTATGTAATAATAAAAAAAGTGATAACTTGTGAATCAATTTATTATATAGAGTAATATTAACAAAAATAAAATAAATAAAGTAAGCACATTTAACTATCACTATAAATAATAATAATAATTTTTATTTTCTAAATTTTTTTCTTATTTTTCAGAAAAACTAAATATTTTTTTTATAATCTTGACTAACGTCTTTAGTACCTTAAAATTTTCTCTTTTTTATCTAATAATTTTTTGGTTTGACCTCTATTAGAAAAATTTCTAAATAATGTAGTTGAAAGTTGATAAGTAATTTTTAAAATAGTTAAAAATTAAGAATTTTTAGTGAAAAATTAAATATTTATGAAAATATTTAGAAATTAATTTTTAAATTTATGTTAAAAGTGATCAAATTAGAATTTAAAAATATTTTCTTACATTTTTTTTTCTTATAGAAAAAAGAGGATAAAAATGTAATAAGTGTCAAATTGATTTTATAAGAATGTAAAAGTAATTTTTAAAAGATACAATTAAATCCTTTAAATAAAATAGAACAGAATTGATACAATTCATAAAGTTGAATAGCATATTGAAGTGACTTTTAAAATAGAATTCAATTAGTAATTAACTCAAAGTTAAAGGATATAACTAATGTTTTCCCTTATAAATTCAGGAGAATGAGAGAGAGGAACTCAATATCAAATCCTCCTACTGTACTCATAAAAATTTAACACACAATTATTTCAATTTTTCCTCTTATATATTCTTTGGATTGAATTTTCCAGATGTGCAATTCTATAGTATTTAGTCATTTTTCACATTGCATAACTTTATTTGATTATCTAAGTAATAACACACGCACATAATATATATATATATATTGTGAAGTCGCCAACTCTAAAAGTAAGTTTTTTTTTTTTCATTATAAATTGAAGAAAAGGGAAGAGAGTGACTTGAAATCAAGTTTTTCCACTGTATCCATAAAAATTTAACTGTTAAGTGAAAACGGTAGGTGAATCTTAAGACAACAGACTCAATTATTTCAATTTTTCCTTTTTAGTTTGAATTTTCAAGATGTGTAATTTTGTAGTTTTAGTCATTTTTCACATTTCATATCTTGATTTGATTATGTAAGTCATAAGATATATTGAACTTTTTTTTTATTTTTATATGTGTGAAGTTACGAATTTTAAGAGATTTATTTTTTGCGATTATAAATTTATAAGGAAAATTTGATAAGTATATATATATTGTGAATTCGCCAACTCTAAAAGTATTTTTCCATTATAAATTGAAGGAAAGGGAAGAGAGTGACTAGATATCAAAGATTTCCCACTGTATCCATAAAAATTTAATTGTTAAGTGAAGATAGTGGGTGAATTTTAAGACAACAAACTCAATTATTTCAATTTTTCCTCTTTGGTTTGAATTTTCAAGATGTGCAATTTTGTAGTTTTGGTCATTTTTCACATTTCATATCTTGATTTGATTATGTAAGTCATAAGACATATTGATTTTTTTTTATATATATGTGTGAAATTACGAATTTAAGAGATTTGTTTTTTGCGATTATAAATTTATGAGAATAGTAGAAGGAGATTCGATATAAAATTATCTCATTAAACCCGTAAAAATTTGACTATTAGATAAAAATAATAGCAAGAACTTTAAGGGATTGTCTATATACAGTTATCAAAATTTAAATAGTTAATTTGGTATATATAAAATCAATAACACTCAGCTAAGAAAAATGAAAAAAAAAAATCATAACTAATGTTGGATTTCACTCTTTTTTTTTTTTTTTTTCTTTACCCCTTTCAATTACTTGCTTTAATCATAGGTGTATATAATTATGAAGCTTGAATTAATCCCTTTCAAAGTGAGGATATGATACCATATCCTTGTTGGTGTGATTTTGCCAATCAAAGAGTTAAAGTGGATAAACGTTTTGTATATAAAAAAAAAAGACAAGAAACAAGTTGCACTGTTTCTGCTTTGCTTAGTAGTGTTGACTGAAGACGAAGAATAGGTTAAGAAACGATTATTTTTAATGATATTCATAAGGAAATTCGAACTTAAAACCTTATTACTCACATAAAGTTTTAAATCTTGCCATATCTTTAAATAGATATTGTGTCACAAGAACAGGAGTCAAAAATATCTGCCGTGGATTACCATAAGATAAACATTAAGGTTGTGAGAAACAAAAACCACATGCAATGAAAAAAAAAAAAAAAACAATTGGGATAGAAAAATTATTTGCAAAAATGGCAAATAAGATGTGTATGTATATTTTTGAAAAACACAATCCAATTTAATTGATTTTTATAATGAATTTAAATTTAAAAACCTTTGTCATTTCTTAATCTTTATTATTAATGCTACTTTTTCTTATTATTAATGTCTTTTAGTCACATGTTTTCTGTTACAAATTTTCAAAATGTTTTGTATTTATTATTATTAATGTCATTCACTCAAATATTTTCTGAATTTTTAAAATGTTTTGTATATATTTCTTTGCTAGCTGATGTAATTAAATTCATTAATTTGCAGACTCTATAACTAGAGTAGGCTGAAAGATTTGTTGAACACCGGAGGGTACTTGCATTCACATCAAATAAATCCTTACGCACAATGTGTTCTGCACTTCACCGACATTATTTATTCTTTCTTGTTTTTCTTCCTATTCTGTTTATTTGCTGTAATTTCTAATAAGTTTTACTTTTTTTTATAATTATTTCCAGTGATCATAATATGAATTTCGACTGATTTAGATCAACTGTCTTTCCTCTGGCAGTTTTTAATCTTAGTTGAGTTTATCATATTATTTTTTTTGATTAATAGAGAAATTATATAACCTAAATTTTAATCAATTGTACAGTAGAGAACAATATTCTTTTTCAAATTGACAATAATATAAAATCGAACTTTACACTTTAAAATACTTTTAGAAAAAAATTGCTATGATTATTTGTTATTATTAGATTTGAATTGTGGTAAATGTTGTAATAATTTCTTATACCCTAATAACTTTTTATTTTAATCTTATTTGAAGTTAAAGGAAAATAAAGAAAATAATTGGAGTATAAAAAAGGGGGGGGTCATTTCAAATGTTGCAAAAATCACTTCAGAAATGAATGCAGAAGTAAATTGTGGAAGTTGTCTGTCTGATCAAATATTAATTTACCCTATCCGTGCCTACTTCTGCTTATATTAAAAAGGAAATTAAGGGGTTGGAGTAAAAGATTGAGGCAGCATTAATTTTAATATACAAATTCAGAAGCTTCAGCATCAACTTGACTATCAGAAAGGTAGAAACTATCCTACTTAATTCAACCTATTAGATTTTTTTTTTCCTTTAAGTGAACACTTGATTACCTTATTGACTTGATTTCCTTGTGCCTTCAAAGACTTTCTTTCTTCTCTCATTACCTATTTATTTACTTATATGTTGGAAGGCATTAATTGGACAAATGAAGCAGTAGCCTTTTATTCTATTAATATTAATTATAAAAGTGATTAAAAATTCTTACCTACTCACTCTTAACAGTTGAATTTTTCTGGTTGTTAGGTTTTTTTAACTTAAATGGTGAGAAATCCAAATTGGATTTGGATTAGAAAATATTAATTTTTAGGAAATAAGTTTTCAAATAAAATTATTTGGAGTTAAAGTTTTAAAGATTTATAAATACAAAGTGTTTCAAAATTACAAGATGCACAAGTACAAAATAAGATAATTTGGGATTTACAAATTTGAGTGGTAGAAAACAGAAAGTTAAAAGCACAAAGTAACTTGAAATTTATAAGTTTAATGTTTTGATGTGGGAATAACATCAACGGACTTGATATGGGAATAACATTAAGGAGTTTGGATGTGAGAATAACATTTAAAGGGCTTGGGGTTTTGAGAAATATTTGTATGAGTAGTTGTATTTTTTCTCTAGGGTTTGTGGAGGAGTGGAGAGGAATTTGTATTCTTCTAATTTATATGAGAGAGTGATACAAAATTGTGGAGTTGAGTTTAATCAACTCAAGAAAAGTGACAATTTATTGTATTGTATTTTTTTCTCATGTAGTGAAGAATTGATTTCTTTCTATGGATGTAAAAAGTTAAAAGTCAAACTATGTAAAATCTTGTGTGCTCTTATTTGTTTTATTTTGGTTTTTATTTTGACATGTTTATTAATTGGTTTAATGGGAAGGATTTTTTTCCAACGTGGTATATATCATATTTTCATTGATTAAATATAAAATATTTAAAATATATATCATATATTTAATATTTAGATATATACTGTAAATAAAAAAAAAATTTGGTCATGGAGGTGGAGGGGGATAGGGATTTAAACTCTACCTCCTAAAGTGTAGGGGTGTGCAAAACTCGACTGACCTGACAAATTGACCCGAAACTGATTCAGACCGACTTGATTTAGTTCAAATTTAATTTTAGAATTTTTATAAATTTCGGTTGGATACCTAACCTAATCAAAAAATTGAATTTTATTATATTATATATATTTTTACCCTAAAATATAATAATATAATTGGTTTAACAAAATAGTAGAGGTGATAAATTTGTATTTGAACGTTAGAGGTTCAATTCTTATCCATTAGAGTTTGATATTTTGCATTTTCATTTGACAAAAATTTGATAAAACCCTCATAAAATGCATCATCCGGCCTGGGTCTCCAAGGGGAAGGGGACACACTTTAACCATTTGGCTATTGCAATTCTTTTTATTTTTTGTTACCCTTATCATATTTAATACTATTTAGCTAACTCAAAAACAGCTTTAGCTATTTGATTACCACAATTTTTTTATTTTTTTCTTTTATTATATTTAATATTATTCAACTAACTCAAAAACTGATAATATCTGATCAAATAATTTTAGTTCAGATTGATTTTAAATTTTGAAAAAAATCAAATCCAACCCGACCTAAAATCGTCGGATGCATACTCCTACTAAAGGGTGCCAGCCCATAACCATACAACTTGACTACAGAATAAATTATTTTATTAATACTAAAAATATATTGCATCTCATTAATATATGAATGATAAAATAAGTGCTTATAAAAAAAATAAGACACTTGTCAGTTATTTATACCTCAAACATAAATCACTAAGATTTTTTTTTTCCAAAATCCAATAACATCGATATGTGTAAATAAAAAAAATTTCTCAAATTTTCAAAATTCTTCTTTAAATGAATAAAAAAAAATAAAAATTATTTTTATATAAATGTATATTTATAATTTTCAATAAAATATATTGTTGATCTTTACCATTAAATTAACATAAATTTTATCATCAACAGTTAAAATGAGTTGATAAAAACTGTTTTTATTTTAATAACATTTTAAATAAATTATTGTATATATAATCATATTAAATTAATTATTTTCTATTCAAACTTTAGTTGACTCTAAACAGTGCTAGTTTGGACAAAAAAAAATACTGAAAAATCATTGAACTTAGCTGTCTTGAGTTTCATTTAAACATAGATCTTTTGTTGGTATATACACTTGTTACCAATGAATCTATTAGCAAATAATTGGATTATAACAAAAAGTTCCAATCCTACTCCAGAAAATACCAAATTAAGGCACATATAATTCTGCTTTTTTTTCTAAGGAAGAACAGAAGAGCAGAATATATAACAGAAGGTAGAGCTATGTTGATACAAGTTCCTGTCATAGTCATATAGATCAGCTATGATCTCTTAAAGGCTTCAATAAATGAATAAATAAATAAACTACTCTACTCCCAGTTGTTTTCTTTTACAATACAAGTGAAAAAGCCTGTTCTTTTCTTTTCTTTTTTTTTAATGAGAGGACAAAAAAATATACATGTTGAAGGTCGTATGAAAGCTAAATGAGGTAGTCAATTAGGTCCTCTTTCTAGCCTATTTAAAAACCCCATAAGTCTTATATTCTCTTTAGTTTTGTTTTGTTTGTGTTCGAGCAATTCTGTTCTCCTCCCCCTCACTTCTCATAAAATATACATATCTTTTGCTTTCAAAGCTGCATCATCCGTTTTTCATTAATGGCATGTGCAGAGAATTAAAGATGGATTGTTTCTTCACTTGAGAACCCCAATGACCAAGTGAACAACTCTTGTCCTTTCAAATTCAAGAAACTTTGGTATTTATGCCTTTTGTTTTCAAGATTAGATTTCACTTTCTTTATGACATCTTCTAGCTGTATTTCTGCTGATTCAAGTCAGAAAATATTTAATGGCTTATACCTATATACACTTTACTTTTTTTTTTAGTTTTCCAGGGAGTTTGAGGCTACTTACCCCTCCTTACCATAAAAGATAAACTGGGTCATTTTTATTTGAGGGGGTTCTCGTAGCTTTCAAGAATTGGTATAGGAAAAGCAAACTAGTCCTATTTGTTTTAGAGGTGTCACAATACAGCCCTATAACAAAATCCTATTTAAGAACACAAAAAATCTTTCTTGTTTCTGTTCATTCTCTTGCAAAATCTCTCTTTCTTTTTCAAAGGTTTTCCTGCTAGCTATACCCTCTTCTTTCTCCATTTTTTTCTTTGCTTAATCTACAGTGGTAGTATGGAGCCTTCCCAATTCTTTGGAGGAGCAGAAGAGTGTAACAGCAGTGAATCTGGGTGGACTATGTATCTTGGCTCCTCTCTACATGATGGTGGTGGTGGTGGTGGTGGTGGAGATGATGATGATGATAACCGATATAACTACAACGATGAAGAAAATTATCGTCATCGTCATCATCATGGTGGTGGCCGTAACAATGGTAAACATTACTATTATCAGGAAGAGGATAGTGATGATTCTATGGCTTCTGATGCTTCTTCTGGTCCAAGTCATCAAGGAATGGCTCATTTCAAGTGCCAAGACAACAGCAACGATATTGATGATGATGAAGAGCATTGCTCCAAAAGCAAACTCAGCAAGCCAAAGAAAACAGCTGAAAGGAGGAGAAAAAATCATGAGAAGAAAAAATTAGATGTTGCTAATAATAGTAATGTTAATAAGACAACTACTTCTGCTCAAAGTGGTTCCAAGGTAAGAAAAAGCAGCTGGATTATGGGGAAAAGAAAATAGGTTTCAAAGTGTTTTTGCTTTATAATCTTTTTGTTCCTTTTGCTGGTTGATCCTGGAGGATATGCAACTAGACCTATTGGGCTGAAAATGTAGAGATCAGAAAAGAAGTTAATAGGCTAGAAGTATTCTCTATATTTTTATTGATATATTATGTTATGTTGTTTTTGTCTTCTTATGTTGTTTGTAGGAGTTGAATCAAGAACAAAATTTTAATATAATGATGTTCAGATTCCCATCAATTAACCAGGCTGCATGTATATAATATGAATATGACGATGATGATATCATTTCATGAACTATTGCAGAAAGGTCGATTGCTAGTGCTTGTGCTTCAAATGATGCCATATTGGTGAACATACAGAATGGTATCATAAAAAAAAAATTTGCAGAAAATAGCTAGAAGATGCTATTAGCAAATGAAGGCGAAAAGGGTTTCATCTGAAGCCAAATATCAATATCGGATTGCATTTATATGCAAGTTAATAAAAAAGAAGTAATGACAACTTAAGCAGTCACTTGACTTGCTCAAACCAGTCGAATAGGGAAGTTTGATTAGCAAATGAATTAAGTTTAACATAGTGTGCAGTAAAAGTGGATAAATGATATTATCTAAATAATATTAAAAAGGAAAAGGAAAAAATTATGAATCAATCTTAATTTTTTAAAAATTTTTAAAAGGTAAATTAAGAAAATTATATATTTTATATTTCCTTTTTTTTTTTTTTTCTCTAAGCAATCTTTCTGATGTATATTAACAGAGAAACAGTACAATTAATGATGGATACAAGATCTAGAAATAGCAGCGTCTTACATATATGCTAAAAAGTTCATGATGGAAAAAATGGATTAATCTGTGGCCAGATGGCATAGAGAGTATAGACAAAGGGACAGAGTCGTGGGACCTGTGGTGTGCACATTGCCATGCACGTGGGGCGACGAAATTTTTAGCAATTTAGCAGAGATTTTGACAATTCTGTACAGCCTGGGCCAACGTATATAATAATGCCATCTTGCATGGAAGGAGAGGAAGCTCCTTCAATCCAATCTATGCCTGGCAACGCAACATACAAGAAAATATTCAGTTGCTTTCGGCTCTCTCTCTCCAGGTTTTTTCTTTTCTTTTCTTTTTCTTTTTCCTCTTAAATAATAAATAAATCGATTGTGGACTTCTTTTTAGCTACGGGGCTGGAGAATATGTCTCCACAATGTTAAAAAAAAAAAAAAAAAAAAAAAGTGCAGCGTTAGTCGGTTCAAATTCTATTGTTTAATTAGTGAAATTAAATTTCACCTAAGAATAACTGTTCCAGCCATGCAGCTTTTCAATGTTTAAGCCGTGTGATGTCTTTTATATTAATAAAAAAAATACTCCGTGTTGAAATTATATATGTATATTACTTATACCACAAGTTAATGACATTTTCATTATTATTGTTTTTACTGAAAATTTCCACAATTACATGTACACATTTGAACATATCGTGACATGATATAAATTTTTATAATTTATAATTAATTAATTATTATTATTATAATTATAAAAATAAAAGAGAAATAAAAATATAAAATGTCTCAATCATTGACGTACTATTTATATTGTTCGTTGAGACCCTAATCTTTATCCTATATATTTTCATCTTCAATTTGTAAATTTTTTTTTTCTAGTATGGAGTGAAGAGAAAGAGGATTCCAATATTCCATTTTTTACAAGTAATATATCCTTTTATGGGATGAAAACCATCCCATCCTAAGCAGGGTGGCAGTTTTGCAGGATCTTCATTTTATATTTGTTTTATTATTTTGTAATGTTAGATGTATTGTAGATATTTCAAAAGACATGTCTTATGTTGCTAAGATATGAACTATGTTTATGGTTTATTATTAAGATCGCTTTGTTGAGGTAAAATTACATTGTGCAGTGTTATTTGATCAAACTGTTTTAAAATCATAGTTACTTTCTTTTTTTTTTTTTTTTTCACTTTTAACTTCTTATATTTTTATATTTTTTTTATTTTCACGTTGTTTGTAATTTTCTTTTTCTATTTCTTCTTCTTTTAATTTTACAAAATTAATCAAAATCTTCATATTTTCAGCCAAGCTCATTACTAACTGTAAAAAAATTTGCAAAATTAACCTCATTAACAATGGATTTTTTGGTCTTTTCCTTTTTCCCTAAACACTATTTATTTATCTCTTTAAGTGGTTTTAAGACAATTTTTTATTAATTAAAAATAAATTACAAATGTAATTTTTTCAATTCCTCTAGTTTTGATGACAAAAAAGGAAAAAAGGAAAAGACTAAAAACTCCAAAAAAAAAAGGAGCATAAACTTTAACGTCAAATTTAAGGGCCTAAATAAAGGAATTTGAGTCTGAAGATGGGTTCCTACAAATGCAGGGCATGGTATTTGTTATAGCCCTTTCAGTCAGCTTCGATTTGATATATTATGGGTCCCGTGGGTCAATCGATGTCGTCACGACCGTCCATTTGAAGCCCAAATGCGCACGGCCACTTTGTCAAATTCATCCATAAATTTCAATGCTGCCTCATACATATCATTCCCCCCAGGTGACAGAAAATTTAGTCTCGTATTGAACACAACATTGTCATTAGAAGAATCGCTAGAGAAGGGAATTAAATGCTTAACATTAAACACATATGTAGTGCGGTGGCTAGGCAGCTTTAGATGATAAGCATTGGAATTGATCTTCTCTACTACCTCAACTGGACCAATCTTCCTAGCAGATAGCTTGTTGTACTCCCTTGCTGGAAAGCGATCTTTTGTCAAGACTGCCCACACAAAATCACTTACCTCGAACTCCAAAGGTCTGCGTTTCTAGTCTACAAGCTGCTTGTACTAAGAATTGGCAGTAGACAAATTATCAAAGACTGTCTTGTGTACATCCTGCAAACCCGAAACAAAATCTGTTGCTTGCCCTTAGACCCTTGTCTTGCTAGGCAGGGGCATCAAGTCAAGAGGACCCCTTGGCTGAATAAAGTAAACAACCTGAAAAGGATTGAATCCTATGCTTCGATTAATAGCGTGGTTATGGGCGAAGTCTACTTGACATAATCTTTTATCCCAACCCTTCATATGATCCCCCACTAGACAATGCAACAAGTTACCTAAGGACCTGTTCACCACTTCAGTTTGTCCATCTATTTGAGGATGATAAGCACTGTTGAAATTTAGTTAAGTGTTAATCATCTTCCACAGGTTGCACCAAAAATGACTGAGGAAATGAGTATCTTTGTCAGAGACTATGGATGTAGGCAACCCGTGCAGATGATACATATCATGAAAGAACAGTTGTGTCATAGTTACTGCGTCTGTAGTCTTCTTGTGAGGAATAAAATGAACCATCTTAGAAAATTTATCAATAATAATTAAGATGGAATCATTACCTCATTGAGTACGAGGCAATCCTAACACAAAGTCCATACGCATTTGTGGTTGTTCCTTTTAAAACCTGGCAAATTCTGCATCTTTAAACATATTTATCAACCTCTTTGTGAACTAAAGGCCAGAAATATGAAGCCTGAATCAGTTGCAATGTTCTGTCTCTACCCACATGTCCCTCACGATGTAACTCTTTAATGATCTGTGGGCATAGGCTGCAATCTGGAATGCACAATTGAGTTCCCTAAAATAAGAACCCATCTTGCAGCATAAATTTTATCCTTTTCCCAACCTGTACATCTTGTAATACTACAGAAAAGTAAGGATCAGTAGCAAGTAAATCCTTAAAAGAATCAAAGTCGGGCACTTAAACTCGCATAGTCACCAACAAACTATTCCGTCAGCTCAAAGCATTAGCTACTCTATTTGTAATGCTAGATTTATGCTTCACCACAAAAGTGAAACATTCAAGATAAGCGACCCACCTAGCATGGTGGGGTGAAACTTTATCCTACTGGTGCAAATGCTTTGAAAAATCATGGTCAGTATACAAGATAAATTCTCTGTGAAACAGGTAATGTCACCAATGCCATACTGCTTGCACTACTACATAAAACTCAATGTCATACATACTGTAATTAAGTTGGGAACCAGATAACTTCTCACTATAAAATGCCACAGGGTGGTTATTTTGACTCAGGACAGTACCAATCCTAACCTTAAAGGCATCGGTATAGAGCTTAAAAGCTTGTGAGAAATCTAGCAACACCAAGATTAGGGCTGTTGTGACATTGAAGGCTACCTCTGCTGCCTTCGTCCACTCAAACCGATAACCCTTCATGCAATCTGTAATGGGAGCCAATATGTTGCCAAAATTTGTAATGAAACGCTAATAAAATGAGGCCAAACCATGAAAAATCCTCACTTCTGTTAAAGTAGTTGGTTTGGGTCATTCTCTTACCGCCACCACCTTAGCTTCATCCACTTCTAAACCTACTGCAGAAATCACATACCTTAAAAATAGTACCTTGGGGGACATAAAGACACATTTTTTTAAGGCAGCATAGAATTGTTCCCTACATAATACACTAAAAACCTCCTGAATATATTATAAATGCTCATTATGGTTAGCACTATAAATCAGGATATCATCAAAGTAGACCATAAGAAACCTGCCAATGAAAGGCCTCAATAATTAGTTCATAATAAACATAAAGGTACTAGGGGCATTCGATAATTCGAAGGGCATCACAAGCCACTTATACAACCCTTCTTTAGTCTTAAATGTTGTTTTCCACTCATCCCCAGGCCAAACATGTATTTGATAATCCACTTTTAAATTAAGTTTAGTAAAAATAGTTGCACCACTAATCTGATCAAGCAAATCATCCAAACATGGGATAGGAAATTTGTACCTTACAATAATCTTTTTAATAGCTCGGCTATCCACACATATGCGCTAAGACCTGTCTTTCTTAGGCTTTAAAAGGGCAGGAACAACACAAGGGCTCATGTTCTCCCTAACATGACCTTTAACAAGTAATTCCTCCATCTGTCGACGTAACTCCTCATGCTCACTGGGACTCATCCTGTAATGTGGTCTATTTGGCAACACTACTCCGAGCACCAAGTAAATATGCAGCTGAATGTCATGGAGTGGGGGCAAATCGTTAGGAAGTTCATTAGGAAATAAGTCATTAAATTCTGTAACCAAAGGAACCATAACTTCTGGGACTATAATGGGCTCAGCCACCCTCTTTCCTAACAGCATATACCCTATGTCTGACTCTTATAGTTCCTCATCCAATTGGGCCAAAGACAATAGAGTACTAGTTCCACTGGCTGGTTTAGGTATATCCACTTGTTGTTTAAGCAGCAACATAATTTTAACCCCATTAAATACAAAGCTATAAGTTTTAGTTCTCCTAATATGCATCACATCCCTATCATACTACCATGGCCTTCCCAACAACAAATGAAAGGCATCCATAACCACCACATCACACCATACAATATCTTTATATTTCTTACTAATGGAGAACGACACCAAAGCTCTCTTAAACTCTGTAACTTCCCCACCATTCTTTAACTAAGCCAGTTTATAGGGTTTAGGATGACTTTCAGTTGGTATGTTTAGTTTTTGGATAGCCTCAACAAACACTATATTCTCATAACTCCCTCCATCAATGGCAAAGTGGCATACCTTGTCTTTAATAGTGCAAGTAGACTGAAAGATATTACTCTTTAGCCAATCCCTCTCCGAACTTGCCTTAGGGGTCAAGCAAGAATGCCTAACGACAAGGGTAATCCCTACATCTCCTTCTAAAAGCAATTCCTTAACTATTTTATCCTCATCATACACAGGATCACCCTCAATTTCCTAGTCCTCCTTAATATAATCATCTGCCTCAAGGAAGATGGTCTTTTTCCCCACTGTCTTTTTACATTCAGATAGACTATGGCCAACCTCTCCACAACCAAAATATTTTATACCCCCTGTTATTCTATTAAGTTGCCTTATGCCTCTGTTATTACTAGCAAAACCACTGCCACCACTACCACTTGCTGCTTTATTGACACCACTATTATTAATAGCAGCACTATTACCACTAGCCCCACTACCCCAAGTGCTTGAATTGAAAGCTCTTTGTGACTGTCTCTTAACCACTAAAGCCTTTTAATGAGCTACAAACACTAAAACAGGATCAAACAAATTCACTGTGTCTTGCAGTTGTGGCCTCAAACCCCTAATATACCTTGCTACCAACTAATCCTCTGTTTCATGAATTTCATTCCTTACAATCAATTGATAAAATTCAGTAGTGTAATCATCCACCGATCTCATACCTTGTCTCAAATTTTGTAGACGTTGGTACATCAACTACTGAAAATTATATAGAAGAAAAGCATATCGCATATGCTTCTTCATCTTCTCCTAAGTAATGATTTTACTCTTTCCTAATTTAGTGCGAGTCAATTTTAATTATTGCCACCACACAATGGCCCTACCCCTTAATCTCGTGGCAACTAAAGGAATACGCTTGTCTTCCGACACCCTTTTAAACTCCAAAATCTCCTCAACCGTCGACAGCCAATCTAGAAATTCTTTAGCGTGAAGGCTGTAATGAAATTCTGGAATCTCAATTCACATGCCCATTTCCTATTGCCTATTATTATCATCTGCGATGGGGTGATTGTGTCTATGAGGAGCCTCATCTTCATACTCATCCCCCACCTCCTCATCATCACCAAACTATTCTGGATGATTATTTCCTTAGGCTTTATTCTGATTACCCAATATCGTGGCCAATCTATCTGTCAACTGATCCACCACTTGATTCATTCACTTATCAATCATCTCTTGGATCCTCTGCTCCATGTCTCGTTCATACATCTCCTGCACTCGTCTCCTTGGCGACATGTTGTCAGGATTGATGCTCTGATACCACCTGATGTAGCGAAAGCCTTAACAAAGAATTGAATTTGTTGATTCTAAGAATACCTGAAAATAATAAACCAAAACCCTGTTGATTCAAAGAATACCAGAGGAATTGGAAGAATTATGTCTGTAATTTTTTTAATTAATCAAAAACTATCTCAAAACAACTCGAAGAGGCAAATAAATAGTATTTAGGGAAAAAACCCTAAAACCAAAAAAGGAAAAGACTAAAAACTCTAAAAAAAATGAACATAAACTTTAATGTCAAATTTAAGGGCCTAAACAAAGGAATTTGAGCCTGAAGATAGGAGTAACACCTATTCTAGCCCTCTGAGTCAGTTTTGATTTGATATATTATGAGTCCCGTGGGTCAATTGGTGTTGCCACGACCGTCCATTTGAAACCCAAGTGCGCATAACCACTTTATCAAATCCATCCACAAATTTCAATGTTACCACATCTACATTAGATTTGCATTAGCAAAGAAAATTCAAACGGGTATGATTGAAATTTCTTCTTTTTCTTATTCTTCTTTTTCTAATTTTATTTTTGAATTTGTATTTTTGATACTATAGTTGTTGATAGATTTTTGTTAATTATGAATTTTTTTTTTAACTTGATGAGTGGGTGTCATTTTTTGTTATTGGCATTTGGGTAATTCTTAAATTCTATTTTTTTCTCATTTTGTTTTTGAATTTGTATTTTTGGTGTTTTGAGTATTGATAGATTTTTACTAATTCATAAAATTCTCGTTGATTTGGTGAGTGTATATTGTGATTTTTTGGGTTGTTTTGGTTATTATAATTGTTTTCAATAAATATTATTTGTTATTTTATTTAGTTGTTTCACTTATTTTTCTGGTTGTTTTGATTATTTTTTTTCGGAACATGAAAACAACTACTGTATTTTTGAAATAATTATTGTTAAATATCATATTTTTGAAATAATTATTAAAAAAGTCAATCATATTTTTAATTTTTTTAATTTTTGGTTATTTAAAAAAAAAATAGCAAGAATCCTTGCATGCATGAAAAATGAATCAAGAGTCTATTTGTAGTGTGAATGGGAGGATTCGTGGTGCAAAGCTCAACACGGTGTTGTTCTAACATAGCTGAAGCTTTTACTTTTTTATTTTATTTTTTTATTATTTTTCAAATAAGATATCGACCACAAAAAAAATATAAAATTAAAAAATTATTAATTTTTTTTTATCTTTTAATATATAGCATAATACTACATAAATATCGCATATCTGTTATGATACTTTATTGTTTTGCCTCTTCTAGTTAAGGCTTTAGAAAATGTTGAATGCTTCCATTTCGTTATAATTAATTAAGTTTTGTTTTATTTCAAATGGAGTCACTAAATATAGCCAGTTTGCACACAAATGGTTGAAATATTTTTTTAGAAAAATCAAACTTTAATTACTTGACATAGAATAGAAAAAAGAATAATATTTTTAACAACAGAATGAATTGATGTAGTAGATCTGGAAATGGGCACACCATTATTTATAAATGTACATATATGTATAGCAGGAGCATGTGACCACTTGTTCAATTATATGGTTGCACATATCACTATCGAAGGGTTTCAAACTGGCAATTTTCATCGGTGGGGATGAGGGGACATACGCATATATTACGTAGAGGTCATCACATTCACATCCCCATATCGAATGCGACAGAGTTATTTTTTTCAATTGGAAAACGACTTTGTTGCGTCATACCAAGAAATGTATAGACTGGATTTTGTACTGAACTAGCTGGCTTTCTGGCTTTTCCTTATCAAACACTTTGTCAAGTCCCGACGATTCTTCCCAATGCTACATGGGATTGATAAAACACAAGAGGAAACTACATTTTTTTTCATGATGATCCACCTCAACTTTAACAATGGGAGTATAGACGTTTTTGAGTGTTTTATTTTCAATTAATAAAAATTATTAATATTAAAACTATCTATTTATTTATGTGTTAAACTTCAAATAATCGGATGTTTAAAAAAGTAAAAACTTTGTGCTAAAGATTTTTACTGTCTTTTAGGATTCAATCTGAATTGAATCTGAATCAATCAGCTTTTATATGATACCGGATACTTAGTATAGTACATTAGATTGTTAAAAAAAAAAAAAAACATTGTGTCTCTTTCCATTGTAATTGTGATTATGAGAGGAGAGGGGATTTAGTATATACATACAATACAAGCATATGATAGGCGGCATGTTTGCTCTCGCTAGTGGGGAAGCCATATATGTAGGAGGAACCAATTGGTACACGTATAATCAGCCCTGGTTTTGATGTTCTGTCTTGAAATATATTTTGTTGTCATTCTAGAAAAAAAAAAAAACTTCCATTAAACCAATAAAAAATAGCCACTTCATTCCAGCTTGCATTTCGGACCTCACCATATAGAATTGCTCATTTTCGCTAAGAAATCAACTTGCAAACTCCCAATTCTGTCGAGAATTAGCTAGAAAAGCATAAACAATCAATATTTAAAGAAAACAAAATAAATCAAATTATATTCATTGTAAAAAAATAATTTCATGGATATACCTCGATAAATTAAATTTCCAGTCGACGTATGATGATTAGAACTCAGCAATCAAGGGATTAAAAGGACAAGTGTTAACATCACCTTATCTCCAAGACAAATCGCGTGGAGGAAACCATTAGCCCAACTTTCTACATTGGTGTGCTAGTGAAAAATAATTAAGCGAGATAATTTCTTTTAAAAAATATTTTATGATGTGTAAGATTCGATTTTCATTTATTTTTTCATATGTAAACTTAAAATTAAAATTCTTATTCTTATTGGAAGAGTCTAAATTTTTTACATGTAAAAATTTTTGTGATTTAATAATGTAAAACTATAAAAATAACAAAAGTATTTCTTTGATTATGCAATATGGTTGTAGTGAGAAAAACTAACATCCAACTTCCCCTTTTCCCTTTGGGTAGCTCTCCAATATGTCAGCTGATGCCCCATATATAACTTATCCACAGGACATGAGGGCTTTAGCACATGGAACTATTCTGATTGCAGCTGCTAAATTGTGGCTGATTGGGTATACACATATCCAATGCAAAAGCATGTACCAATCTAGCTATATGTCCATTAAATGCTTATGTACCAATTTTTTATTTTTTTATTTTTTTGAACATGAATGCTCGTGTACCAATGGGACTTTAAAATCTCTTCACAAAATTTATATGACAACACAGAACATGCATTCAATATCTGAAGACATCAACATGTTATAATATAAATTAATCACAATGGAAACTCAACAACAACCTTTTTAAGGCAGCATGTGCATTAATTTAGGGCTGTATGTGTAGACTGTGGAGTCAAAGAAAGTCAGCCATATCTGCTTCAGTACAGCTCCTACTACACTCTGATAGGTGGTATGTGTGTTGAGGCAGGTTTCTCTTTGGTTAGCCCCATCTTTCAGCAAAATTGGATGCAAATGAAAACATGTTTCTTCTTCAATTACCAAATGTTGGGGTCCCAGATATCTAACACTGCCTTTCTGTATAGGGAAGTGATGCATCGTTACTAATTGCAACTAAATATTAACTTTTCTATTTGATTGTATTGTTCTAATTGAAGTCTTTAACATACTATATATTTTCTCAACTTAATCAAAAGGTGAGGCTATTTTAAATACAAATGTCTACAAGAATGAAAAAAATATATAAAACTAAAAAAGATAAAAAAGAACCTAGTTACTCGCATTAAAATATAAAGTAATTAGAATTACATGATTATTTTCAATGTAATTTAGTGAAAAAAAAATCACTTTAAAATATTAAAAGTTATAAATTGAAATATATATATATGTATATATATATTCAGTGTGTAATTTTTTGGTTCAAATCTAAATTAATATAATGGTACTCTTTTTTTCTCTCCCTTCTCTTTAAATCTACTTCTAATGTGATTCATGTTTGGGAGGTGTTTTTAGCTATTTTTACATATATATTAAGTGTGTAATTTTTTGGTTCAAATCTAAATTAATATAATGGTACTTTTTTTTTTTCTCTCCCTTCTCTTTAAATCTACTTCTAATGTGATTCATGTTTGGGAGGTGATTTTAGCTATTTTTACATATAGCTAAAATCACCCCATTGTTTTAATTAGTTCATTTTTCAGTTTTTATGGTTGTTTTGGAGGTTGTTCTTTTATTGTTTTGGTGGTTATTTTTTTTGTTTCGGCAATTGTTTTTTTTTTTTTTTAGTTTTATGAACTTGTTTTGTAGTAGTTTTTCTAGTTTTTTTTATAGTTTTGACAGTTGTTTTTACGGTTATTTTTCAAATTATTTTTTTTGTTATTTTTTTAGGTTCCAAACCACTACAAAAAAAAATTCCCAAAAAATGAAAATAAATGAAGAAAAAAAAAAGAACTATAACAAACTACTAAAAAATAAACTCAAAAAATGAAAATAAATAATTAAAAAACTATAAAAAAACCAAAAAAAATAAGTTCATAAAAACTGAAAATAAACCAACAAAAAAAATCGACAATAACCAAAAACAACCACTAAAAAAATATCTTAAGTTTGTTTTCTTTTTTTTTTATAAAAAAATAAAAAGTTTATATAAATAATTAATCTCCTTCTTCAAGATGCATAGGTGACTAGGGCTGAGCATGAGATAGAGAAAATATTGAACTGAACAAAAATACCAAACCGAAAAACATTAAAATCATACTGAATCGAATAATTCAAACTGAACTGAACTGAATTTTGTAACTAACTTGGTATGGTACTAGATATTTTAAAAAAACCGAACCGAAAACTGTACCAAAACAAAAATTGAATATTAATAGTAATATATATGTATAAATAAATAATAGTGAATTTAAGTATATATTTTCATTATATTATTAAGCAATATATATTAAGTAACATATGTATAATAATATATGATAAAAGTTAATATATTTTGTGTTTAAAATATAATAAATAAATTACTAACAAAATATTTTTATTAATTTTATCATCATCATCATCAAGTAAAAATGTAAAATGCCCATTATATTTCAATTTAAACTAAAATTATGAAAATAAGAAAAATAATATTGTATGATTTCAAAATTTATAATCTATTAATTAAAATATATTATTATTATTAATAGTAACCAATCTAATATCATTGATATTATTTAAAATTAATGAGCTAGATAATATTATATTATATTTAATAACTAGTTAATTTTTCTTGTTATTAAGTAATCTAATTTTATTGATAGTATTTAAAACTAATGAACTAAATAATATTATTATAATTATTATTTTATTGCATATTAATAGATAGACATATATTATAGATAACAAAAATGATGTAGATTTTCCTGAAATTACATCATTTTGATTAAAGTAAGTATTGATCTTATAAATAAAAATAATAAAAATGTCATTTTTATTGATTAAAATATACTGCTACTGTTATATTAAATAATTTATTAATTAGTATTGTTATTAAGTTATCTAATATTATTGATATTATTAAAAACTAATGAGCTAGATAATATTATTATAATTATTCTTTTGTTGCATATTAACATATAGATATATATTATAAATAACTAAAATGACGTAGTTTTGCCCAAAACTATGTCATTTTACCACAATAATATATAGAGTAAATGGTGACTCCGCTATAAAAAAAACTGCTTCTTTCTTACTTGTTTTGGAGGGGGGACTTCCAGAGGAAAACTACGTACGTTGTTGTAATTAAAGTAAGTAGTGATTTTATAAATAAAAACAAAAGAGAAGTCATTTTTATTATTTAATAACTTACTGATTATTATTGTTAATATGTAATTTAATTTTATTAATATTATTTAAAAGTAATGAGGTAAATAGTATTATTAGGATCATTATTTTTATTAATACATATAATAACTAAAACTATGTTGTAAATTTGTTAGATAAAGACTACATAGTAAATTTGTTATAGTATTTAATAAAACTATAAAATTTTAAATATAAATTAGTATTAATACTAAGTAAACATAATTTAGATTATTAGTTCATGTAATGGAAAAAACTATTTATGACAAAACTATATAATGCCAATTTAACAATACTAAACGTCAAATTTAAATTGTTAAGTATAATAGAAGTTATAAATTAATATCAATAACATATAATTTTTGTATAATATTACAATTCATATTAAATAAAAATAATTTAAATTATTTAACTTCAATAAAATAAGTATAATTTTTATTATAAATCATAAATTAACTCATTAAAAAATTTATGTGCAGTAATTTCAATATAATTAAATAGTTTATATAATATAAATAGGATTTAATTGTTATTGATAATCTGTTGATGGGCCAACTAAAATTTATAAAATATTATATAATATTTTATATGAGTTGATGGGCTAACTAAAAAATGACATAATTTTTTCAACAAAAATGATTGAGTAATAAATATAATTTTAATTAATAATATAAATTTATCGATTGCATAAATTCTCAAATTCTCATTTTGGATCGTACTATATTAATTCGTTTCAATAGAATCGAATACCCATACCGAACTATCTTAAAAAATAGGATGGTACTAATATGAAAATTTTTAAATTAAATATTGATACTGAATAAATATGATACTATTTTAAAAAATTTAAATCTTCAAATTTACCTAAACTATGCTCACCTCTATAGGTGACTAGTTTTAATTGTAGGAACTCTTTTTCTTTTTGTTCAAATGTATTAATTATTCATTATAATATTATGCAAGAAGTGGATCTGCTTATATTATATCATGAGGCATGCTTTTTTCATCATCCACCATATATGTTTTTTATAGGGATTAGGTTTGGACTTTTTTTTTTTTTTTTAAAGTATCATGATGAGATTTAACTCAAAAAAATAGTTGATGTTGTTGAGTCGATTCATAGCAAAACTACTTTGTTGTAATTAAAGTATTAGGGGAGGGGGGGAACTACTTTGTTTTGCCCTAAACTATGTTATTGTAATTAAAGTAAGTAGTGATCTTACAAATAAAAACAAGAGAGAAGTCATTTTTATTATTTAATAACTTATTGATTATTATTGTTAATATGTAATTTAATTTTATTGATATTATTTAAAAGTAATGAGGTAAATAGTATTATTAGGATCATTATTTTTATTAATACATATAATAACTAAAACTATGTAGTAAAAATTTGTTATAGTATTTAATAAAACTATAAAATTTTAAATATAAATGAGTATTAATACTAAGTAAACATAATTTAGATTATTAGTTCATGTAATGGAAAAAACTATTTATGACAAAACTATATAATGCTAATTTAACAATAATAAACGTCAAATTTAAATTGTTAAGTATAATAAAACTTATAAATTAATATCAATAACATATAATTTTTGTATAATATTACAATTCATATTAAATAAATATAATTTAACATTACTTAACATTAATAAAATAAGTATAATTTTTATTATAAATCATAAATCAACTCATTAAAAAACTTATGTGCAGTAATTTCAATATAATTAAATAGTTTATATAATATAAATAGGATTTAATTGTTATTGATAATCTGTTGATGGGCCAACTAAAATTTATTAAAAATTATATAATATTTTATATGAGTTGATAGGCCAACTAAAAAATTACATAATATTTTCAAAAAAATTATTGAGTAATAAATATAATTTTAATTAATAATATAAATTTATTGATTGTATAAATTTTTAAATTCTCATTTTAGACTGTACCATATCAATTCGTTCCGATAAAATCAAATTTTCATACTGAACTATATTAAAAAATAGGATGGTATCAATATAGAAATTTTTAAATTAAATGCTGATACTATAAATTTTATTTTTAAAATCTTTAAAATATGATACTGAATTTTAAATTTCTAAATTTACTCAAACTATATTGACCCCTATAAGTGACTAGTTTTAACCGTAGGAACTCTTTCTCTTTTCATACGAATGTATTAATTATTCATTATAATATTATGTAAGAAGTGGACCTACTTATATTATATGATGATGCATGCTTTTTTCATCGTCCACCATATATGTTTTTTTATAGGGATTAGGTTTGGACTCTTTTGTTTTAGTATTGTTATGGGATTTATCTCAAATAAAATAGATGATGTTGTTGAGTCATCGATCAAATCTGATATTTTTTAAATATAAATTAAGTGTGAGTGTGTGTATATATATTTTGAGTATAGTGACATAATTTAACAAAAAAAAGCAGAAACAAGAAGAAAAAATAAAAAAGACCATATTTTTTAAAATGTTTTTCCATATTTAGATGTTTTGAAAAGTTAAAAAAATCATATTTTTGAATTTTTTTAATTAACCGTATATTTGATTTTTTTTTTTTAAATATATTTCTGAAAAATTTTCAAATAACTAAGCACTATGACTCTTATAGGCCCAGTTACATTGGGCTCAAGACAAAAACAAGTGAATAGAATCAACCAACCCATAAGATTTGCCTTATCCAATACGGTTTGCATCGAGCTGGTTGCATTCGGGCGATTACGTGGTTTTGCCTTAAACTATATTGTAGTGAACTTACAAATAAAAATAAGAGAAAAATTATTTTTATTATTTAATAATTTATTAATTATTATTATTAATATATAATTTAATTTTATTGGTATTATTTAGAAGTAATGAGATAAATAGTATTATTAGGATCATTATTTTTATTAATATATATAGACATATAATAACTCAAACTATGTAGTAAATTTGTTAGATAAAGACTACATAGTAAATGTCACGATCTGAACCTAAAAGGGGTATGTGACCGATAATAAAGAATGAAAATACATAAAATATTTGAAATCCATAATAAGCTTTAAGGAAGACACAATAAAATATAGACAATAATAATAAATGAATTATTTAAATAAAGATAGATAACATAAATGAACTAATATCCAAAATAATCTTAGATAAAAATATAATAATAATTTTTAATACAAATCCTTAACACGTACAACAATTCATAAAATACAACATAATAATTGATCATTTATATTCCTGTGATATTCTAGATTTAAAATGCATACATGATAATAATATATTTTAGATAAATCTATATAAAATAGCCGGAGAAGAATAAACCCGACGTAGAGTAGGTTGACAAATAGGTGACTCCCAAAATCCTGAAAAATAATTGAGGGGAATAAGATCTCATTGAGTAAGTTAATAAAAGAAAAGTTATGTGGTTTGAAAATCTCCTTTAACATATATTTTATAGAAATAGAATATTTATATTTTAAAATTTAAATCATTTGATTTATTGAAATACTCTTTTACCAAAATAAATTATTTGAAATCATAAAACACTATATCAGTATAATAAACTTTTATTAAATCATTTTATAGAAAAAAAACTAAGTAGAACCCTAATTCATTATTCTAATAGACTTTCGGCTCTCTTATAACTCAAAGACTGCCGGTTTTCGAAAGCCAAACATCAATCGAGCTACTAGCTATAATCAATCACTTAATCAAATATTTATTGGCGGTTCCCGAAAGTAAAGTATCACTAAGCTACTAGCCCCCGTAATCATAAACCACACTCAAGAGCAAAGCATTACCGAGCCTTTTTAACCATCAACACTCACTCTCAATCCTACCAGTGTGCACATGGTCCTAATTAAACCGATTAGGTGGCTTATTCTATCATAGTTTAATTGAAAATAGATATAAATAAATAAGAAAGATTACAATAAATTAAAATAAAATAACAATTAACTAATCATATGAAAATTTTAACATAAACTTGCTTATTTAATCATGGCAATCAAAAGGAAAATTTCATTTAAATACAACTATACATATTTTAAATAATAAAATGATTCTTTTATTAAATTCTCCCTTTTTACCATAAATCAAAGAATTTATATATATTAATTTAAAACACCCAACACACAGTTCAGTTATTAATTTACAGGTTGAATGCGTTTCTCTGCGCAGTCGCACTCGACCCTGACTCGACTGAGGGTATGGCTAAAGAGAAGAAATAAATAAAAATAGGATTAAAAACGGAATTCCTACAAATTCTAGATTTCTAAGGAAATATTCGATTAAAATACAACTTTACTAAAATAGACCTGATGTCACTTTTTATGAGAAATTTACTGAAAATTTGACAGAGTTTCCTTTGTAAATTAGACATCTATCTATACGAAATAGAGTCAACCCTGCATAAAAAAAACACTTCAAATAACCGCGACAACTCCAAATCTCGAGTTGGGCCCCCAAACTACAGTTTATGCCCAACCAAGAACCAATTTCACAAATCACAATCTAAATCAATAAAATTTCATTTAAATATCAAAATTTATTTATTTACACAAATAAAGCATAAAAGACATTTATTTATAAAATAATTAATAAAATTTACATTAAAATCAATTTTGTCCTCATTCAAAAATTTTTGAAATTAAATAGTATTTAATTATCAAAAATTCATTAAATTATTCAATTATAAAATTAAGCAACCAAAAACTCATTTAAATCATAAAAATCATAAATACTATTTTATTCAAATATTATTTCAATAATTACTCATAATTAGCTAAAATAGGAATAAATTCATAAAAACTATTTTAATAGTATTTATTACTCAAAAATTATCCAAAACACCATAATTTCAATTAAAACATAAAATTTACCCATTTATATTAATTTTGTCAAAAATCCATTTTTGACATAAGTATTGAAAAATTCATAATAAATAATCAGAAAATAATTTCAATAAACTTTCTTCATGAAATATGTTTAAAATAACTAGTAAAATTTATTAAAAATATTAAAAATTTTCGGCTTGGGAATAGTATCGTGAACAGTAACCCGAGACCTCAAAAATTCAAAATTTTTCTAAAAATTCACAAAAATTATTTTTGAAATCCTTGTAATGCATAAAATAATCAGTCCTAAAGAACATATATCAAATAAAATCAAATTAAGCTTCAATTTCACAATTTAAATAAAAAAGACTTAGAATTAATTTCTCAAAATTGAAGTCCTTAGTGGTGTTAGAACTTGAAATTAATTGAGAGGAATGATTACCCAAGAGGAAAGGATCGTCTTATACCCACTGGCAATGACCATCATCGCCAGAATTGGCTCCGGCAAGCTCTCCCTAAAAAATGGCCAAAAATGGAAAGAAAAAATGGAGAAGAAGGGAGGAGCTCTGGTGACCATGGGGGTTGGTGGTGGTGGCGAGGACTCATGCTGATGGTGGTTCAATGGCTAGCAACGGCGGTGGGTGGTGATAGTTGGTGGTGCAGTGTGCGGGAGGGAGAGGAAGAAAAAGGGAAAAAATAAAAGGAAGAAAGAAAAAGAAAAAGAAATAGATTTTTTTTTTTATAAAAATGTAAAAGACAAAATTACTATAATTCATAAAAATAAAATTATTTCCAATAAATTTTTAATCACACAATATAATAATTTAGTGCTCAAATACTCAAATAAACACTGATATTAGATTATTAATATGGAAATAATATTTAACCCTAAAGTTAAATTAAATCTCACTAAAATTAAATATCAAAAATTAATAATATAATAATAATATAAATTAAAATAATTATTAACATTGCATATCTCGAAATTTAATTTCTTAATTTAATACATGAAAATTTAAGTTTTTACAGTAAATTTGTTATAGTATTTAATAAAACTATAAAATTTTAAATATAAAGTAGTAGTAATACTAAGTAAACATAATTTAGATTATTAGTTCATGTAATGGAAAAAACTATTTATGAAAAAACTATATAATGCTAATTTAACAATAACAAACATCAAATTTAAATTGTTAAGTATAATAGAATTTATAAATTAATATCAATAACATATAATTTTTGTATAATATTACAATTCATATTAAATAAATATAATTTAAATTATTTAACATTAATAAAATAAGTATAATTTTTATTATAAATCATAAATCAACTCATTAAAAAACTTATGTGCAGTAATACAAGAATGACTCTAAGGCACATCTATGCTAACATTCTCCCATTTGCACTAGTGTCATTCATTATAATAACTAAGACCCATCTTCTCAAGATGATGGTCTAATTGTAGCTAAGTGAGCGCCTTAGTCAGTGGATTAGCCTCACAAACGACTGAAGCTACCTTCTTCACGAGCACATTGCCCTGCCAACAAGTTTTTTCTAATAATATGAAAGTGCCTTTTTATGTCTTTGGATTTTTTGTGAGAACTATACTCCTTTGCCAAAGCAAGGGCTCCATTGTGGTTACAATAAAGAAGAATCAATGACTCAATGGAAGGAATAACTATTAGTTTATAAATGAACTTCTTAATCCAAACAACTACTTTAGCAGCATCTGATGTGGCTATATATTTGGCTCCTATAGTGGAATCAATAGTGATACCTTGCTTAGAACTCTTCCAGCTCATTGCACCTCTATTGCAGATAATAATAAACCCAAAGATAGACTTTCTATCATACACATCTAAATGAAAATCAGAATTTGTGAAACCATTTATCTATAAATCACCTTCTCCATAAGTTAAGGTTAAATCTTTGGTGCTTCTCAAGCACCAAAAGATTCCTTTAACTGCTTTTAGAATTAAGCATGTTAAACCTCTTCAACACCTTTTCCAAGTAAAGACTTTAGGATAAACCTATCATTCTCTTTGATCTATCTTTATAGATTCAAATCCTGAGAATATAGGTTGCCTCCCCTAAATCCTTTATCGAGAAGGTTTTAGATAGCCATATTTTCACAGAAGTCATCATTCTGACATCATTTCCAATTAATAAAATGTCATCCACTTACAAGATTAGGAAAGTGAGTTAGCTCCCACTAACTCTTTTGTAAACACATGGCTCATCTTTATTCTTAATAAAACCAGAAGAATGGACAACATCAAAATGATGATTCCAACTCCTTGAATTCTGATTGAAACCATAGATGGATCTTTTAAACTTGTACACTTTTGAGCTTTCCGTGGGTTTAAAACCCTTGGGTTGGTCCATAAAAATTTCTTCCTTAATATAACCATTAAGGAAAGCGTTATTGACATCCATATATTAAACCTCATAATCATAGTGTGCGGCTAAAAGAATTTGAATGGATTGAAGCATGGCTACTGGCGAGAAGGTCTCCTTATAGTTAACCCCTTGCCTTTAATGAAACTCTTTCGGTACAAGCCTAGCTATATAGGTATTTACCTTTCCATTTGCACTAATATTTCTTTTGAAGATCCATTTACTCCTAATGGGTATAAGACCCTTAGGAGGATCAACAAGTATCCAAACTTGGTTTGCATACATAGAATCCATATATGTTCTTATAACCTCAATCCATCTAGAAGAATCTTTATCACATAAAACTTCTTGATATGTAGTAGGATCATAAACTTGAACGCTCTCTTCATAAACATGCAACTCTTGTATATCTTAAAGAAAACTGTATCTCTCCGAAGAATGAGATACCCTATTAGACTTTCAAGAAGTTAGTATGATGACATTTTCAATTGGAATAGGCTCTTTGGGTTAACAAATATCCATTTGATCAGTTTGTTGGGCTTCTTTAAATAACTCCTCATTTAATATTATCTTCCTTCCTACACTACCTCCTTTTAGAAACTTTTTCTCAAGGAAAAGAAAATCTTTGCTTATAATAATAACTTATTAAGTAAGAAGATAAAAGCAATATCCTCAAATGTATTTAGGATATCCAACAAACCTTCCTTTAATCGATTTTGCATCCAACTTGTCCGATTTTAATTTTTTAATAAAAGTTTGACATCCTTAAATCTTAACATATTTAAGACTTGGTTCTCTACCATGCCATATCTCATACGGTTTAGTAGAAATGGATTTAGAAGGAACACAATTAAGGATGTAGCAAGCCATTTGGAGTGCATAACCCCAAAATGAAATGGGAAGATCAACATAACTCATAATATAATGTACCATATCTAATAAAGTATGATTCTGCCTCTCTAACACACCATTCAGTTGAGGTGTTTTAAGCGATTTGAGTTGTAATACAATGCCATGTTCCTTTAAGGACTCAATAGACTCGGTACTTAAGTATTCTCCTATTTAATCCAATCTTAGAGTTTTAATACTTTTCCTTATTTTGTTTTTTGCTTGGGCTTTGAATTCCTTAAACTTTTCAAAGGATTCACTTATGTTCTTTATAAGAAACAAGTGACTGAACCTTGATAGATAATCTATAAAGGTTATAAAAAGTAGAAACCACTTTTAGCCATTTCAGAAAATGATTTACATACATCACTATGTATGATTTCCAACATGTCCTTGACACTCTTACCATTTGTCCAATAAATGGTGATGTAGTCATCTTGCCTTAAAGACAAATCTCATAAGTTGGATTGGATGCGGGTTTAAGATAACTCAAGATTCCCATCCTTTTCAACTTCATGATCCTATCTTCCACAATGTGACATAATCTCAAGTGCCATATATATTTGGAATTAGAGGCATTTTCATTTAACATTGTACTTTCATTACTCACATTAACTGAGGCTCATTGTCATTAGAAATATTATCAACCTAATATAAACCATGTATTAAATAACCCATGCCTATTATTTCACTTCCAAAGTAAATATTACATAAATCTTTATTAAAAGGAAACTTATAGCCTTTTCTAGTCAAACTAGAAATAGAGTCTATATTTTTATAGGCATTAGGTACATATAATACATTATCCAACAATAAAATATGATCATAAATATTAATTGAAGTAGATCTTATAGCCTTGGCCGTAATACTTACTTTATTACCAAGCTTTAAGTTTACTTATTTAGGCCTCAATCTCCTCTCATTTGTTATATCCTCTAAGGATAAATGTGAGAACTAGTACTAGTATCCAATACCCATGCATTAAATGAGCTCTTAGAACATTTATAAGCAAATAGATTAGAGAAAGTCTTACTTTCTCATTGCCTGCCCTTTCCTTTCGTCTTAGGAGACTCAAAAAACTTAGGACAATACCTCTTCTAATGTTCTTCGCCTTGATAATGAAACACTTTCCCTTGTCTAGTTCTTCCATCATAATAGCCTTGCCTTTGTTTTCAGCTATACCACCCATATGCTTAACAAACTTGTCTTGCCTTTCTTTTTCTTATTGCTTTTCTTTTTAGTCTCACTAAAAGATGCAATAAGAGTAATGTCCTTCCTTTTACTACCTTGGATAGCCTTTTAGGACGTCATTATCATATTTAAAAACTTCGTAAGAGTACACTCTATTTTCATTCATATGAAGGTTTGCAATGGTTTGTTTAAGAGATTCAGGAAAGGATTAAAGGATCAAATCCATATAGAAATGGAAGTCCATTATAAAGTCTAGACATTCTAGTCCATATGGACTCCCATATCCTCACCTTCCTTCATCTTAGTATAAAATTACTGTTTTGATATCTCATATCTAATGGTCTTACTATGTTTACCAAATAAATTTTATAGGTAAAGTAGGATTTTTTTTTGCATTTGTGTACTTCTCATATTGTTGATGAATTTTGATATTCATAGAAGTGCATATTATGCATCGTGTTTGCAAATCATCATCCATCCATTTGTATAGAGTATAATTTTCTCTTAGGAAGAATTTATTGGAAGAGGACCATATGGGTTTTGATTTAATACATATAGAATCTTTTAAAAGCTAAAATAACTTTTCGGTTCCTTAGCCAATCAACAAAGTTAGGGGCCCGTGAGCCTATATAGGTCGAATATGAATAATAGTGGGTTTGTTCATATTATCAAATTTTACAAAGGTAATAAGATAAGTTAGATCTATGACATTGTTATATTACCATTAGATTTGGTCTTTAATTATAATGGTCTCCTACTAACTTGGTGAATTCTACACTTCCATAGTAGAAAATAGAAATCCCTTATTGGATGGATTTCTAATGGGTGATGGAGTTCTTAATAGGTTACTAATATCCCTCAGGTACACGTTGCCATTCTTAGAATATTAGTTCTCATTAAGTGATAACTTTTGCCATCACATCTCATTTGAGGTTCCATCAATCTGGCTCCTAATGTTACGGACCTTAAGTACACATTGTCATTTTTTGCCTTTAGCATTAGTTAGGTCCATACCATTAGATCGGTGAAATATATAGACTTGAAAACTACACACCTCAGGTAGGCCTATTTTCCATTCTTGGCATGCAGTGTGTCCACAACATCTCATGCTTAACAATAGCACTACATAAATCTCTTGGAGCTTATGTACACCCCTATGTGTTCATAACTGATGCACATAGTTTAAAACCATGTAAGTTATTGCTCTAATGGAGAGCTTAAACCTAAATTTGTTTTGAAAGATTTTTGGGGCTTAATTTTAAGTCTCACTTTGCACATTAGCCATTTTACATTGCATATATCACATATATACATCACATGGCATTTATACACATATCACATATGCATTTAATTTGTTGCATCTAATTATATATATCACATATGCATATTACATGTTTTAACATATATATCATATATATACATTGAACATGCATAATGAATGCACAAATATAAAATGATCATTGGTATTGTACAAACATATTCTAACTCTTAGAATAAATTACATCGCCTCTGTCTTGATGGATCTCCCACTTAAACTCTTCAATCTCCATTTTACAACTCTTGTGATGTAGAATCAGTCTTTAGCATTCCAAGGTGAATATTGAAACCTAGTTCTATATAATTAACACTTAATTACATAACTAATAAAAAAAAATTATTACAAACTTAGGATGTAATATAAATACCATGATCATTTCATGCATATACGTCAAACAAAAAAACATGCATTTTAAAGGCCTTTAAGCATCCTAAGGAGGGATTTGGACATGACTCAGCACCACTGTGCTAACTCAAGATTGACTCGACACATGTTGCCTCTATCACAAGTTGGCACGCATGTGATGAGTCGGCACAGCCACCCTCTGTCATGAGTCGGCATACCCGTAATGAGTCGACACAGCCACTCTCTATCATGAGTCAGCACACTCGTGATGAGTCGGCATGGCCATAATCTAGCATACATTTAAGGCCATATGTACATATGTTTAGCCACAACATTTGCAACCAACATCACACTCAATCACAATACTTGCAATTATTGACTAATATAACATGTGTTAAGTGCAAAAAGGAGCTTTGATACCACTGTTAGGAATCATTTATGTGACTTAGATATTAAATGCTAAGTGAGGCAAATTTTAAAAATTTCCTCAATATAACCCTTGATCTCACCAAGAATTACAACCCTAGGATCCAATTTGTAATTTAACGCATAACTAATATACATTAACATGTATATTTACAAAAACTTAGAAAATCTAAGTTACATAATACTTACAATCTCCCAAGTGTTTGGTATATACCACAATTAATCTACTACAATGGTTGGCTCCTTGATTCAACTCTTGAATCATCTCTTAAAGTCTCCCAAGTGTGAGATCTTTAACTTAAGACACTAGGCTATACTATATCTCTATCTTGCCTTGATCAATTAGAAGTAATCATCCCCTCTCAATTGACCTTATAAGCTTGCACTAATTTGATCCCTTTTGTAAGAACTGTAAGGCTTTTAGTATGTTTTTTGTGTTTCTTTTTATTTTTCCTTTTCTTGCCTTTCTTTCCACTCTCCCATGTTTATCTATACTCACCCACCTCTTTATAATATATCCTTTTCCTTTTAGATATATATGGTAAAAGATAAGAGTAGAGATTAATGATATGACCATATGCCACTTGTTATCCTTATCCTTATAACACTTTTTAGGATATTTATATTGTGTAGAGAAAAGGAGGCTCCTTGTTATATAACCCATTAGATCACACACATCCACTTGGCACACATATATGCACTAATGTAGGATGATGACAAATTGCATTAAGAATTATGTGGAAAATATAGCCTATATAATTCTCTACATCCATTCTCACAATGTCCATATGATCTCATCTTTAATGTAGTCAAAGTCAACAATGTCAAATAAGAAAAATTTGACTACATCTATTTAATAGACATGGGCTTGGTAATTGGGCCAACTCTTGGTCCTAACTCAATCCATTAATTAAATGGGTTTATATAAGATGCTTGTGCTTTGGATTAATCTTCGGTCCAAAATACTTTTGGGCCTAGGTCCATACAACTTGGGCCATTAATCCAAATCCAGTAGAAACAACATGTACTTATTATTAATTTAATACCTTAATTAATATCTCATATTAATTAAGCATAAATTAATAATTAAATCTTTCTTTGAAATTAGATTTCATAATATGCTAGAATCATTGCTTTAAGCATAAATCTAATTTCATTAATCTTAATTAATTGATTAAACTTTTTAATCAATAATTAGATTAATATATAGAGATATGGTAAAACCATTTAGGTATGACTTACTAGGTTCATGTCTAATTGGAAATGAGAAGATAAAATCAATAATTTATATTATTTAAAACTTTTCAAGTCTAAATGTGAACATCCCAATTATTCATATTTAGTTTTCATAAGTTGTGAGTGACCCCTAACATTGATATCGCAACTCCCCAATTTGAAATGAATATATTTATTAATTCACATGAACCCTTTGGTTATAATTCCCGTTCATAAAAATCCCTTCATTAGAAGATCCCGACATAGTCTAGAGTCATGGTATAGTTAAACTCTAATAGCTTTATCACTTATGCTTATCTCAAGTTTTATTCTTGATAAAACATAACAAATACTATAAACTCTTTATAGCACTGAAACTCTTTAAGCTTATATCATGTTTGTCCTGGCCAAGAACTTATTCATTAAGAACAAACTCAGATAGTATAGGATCTTATCCTTGTTCACTCCAGGCAATGAATCCCATCTTGGTCAAACATTTATCCCTATATTTAACTGACCAGAGCCACCATATGCCATATACCCATATGTGAATAACACAAGTATGCAAGCGGTAATAAAATCTAACCACTCAAATGTGAATAATTGTGTCACCTTAGGTCAAAGGACTACATGCACCATTATGACCTAGACAGTGATCGTTTACTATAAGTGAATATCCTTGTGATCACAAATCTAATGTCACATTCGATCCACCCATCACATGAGTATCTACATGTCTATTTTGATATCTCATATCAAGTAGTATGAGATTCACTACTTTCTATTATTAGTTTCATATACTAATAAAAGAAAATAGACAGAGGTGATTGTCACGACCCAAAACAGGGGCCATGACCGGCGCTAGGGAACGGGAATTCTTTCGAATCCGGAACCCATAGCAAGCCTAAAAATAAAATAAAATACACAATAATAATAATAACAATATTAAATGCAACGGAAATAAAGATCATAAATATTATATTAACATATGCACCAACTGGATTTAAGTTAAATCTCATCTCACATATATAAATCTTTAAATACAAATCCAGTTCACATAATATAATATCTCACATAAATAAAATACATAAAATCCCACAATTATTTTATAACTACTGCAGTGTCTAGATTATATAAAAATAAGACTCAAGTAAGCAGTTTATACAAGGAAGCCGGGGCGGAAGAAATCTGGCGTACAGGCCTGCTACTAAGGTCTGAAGATGTTGACTCTCCTGAAAAATTATCAACGGAGGGGAGTCAGACCTCACTGAGTGAATTACTATAATATATATACATACACACTAAATAACAATGCACACAGGCAATAGTATATATAATATGTAAGTATATACAGACAAATTCACACAGATGCAATAAAATCGTTTTATATATATTTTATTGAAAATCATCTTTTATGAAGGATCACATAGAACCCTATGATATCGCAACCTCGAAAACAGTGTTAGACAACACTCTAGCCATTAAGGCTCACTTATTTCCAAAATATTCACTTATTCCATTTGGACAGTAGACTGGCCCCGAGACACTAAGTCAATCGAGCTCCAGCAGTCTGACTGCCAGTGTGATTGGCCCCGAGATACTTGGTCAACTGAGCTCCAACAATCACACCTCCAAACCATATCTCACACATCAATAATCACATTCAATCAATATCCATAAATAAGTTAGTATTATAGCCTAAATACTATAGGCGTACCGGTACGTACTCGGTCCTAGTGCTGCTCACTAGGTAGCACGTTCTATCGATATCCTTCATTAATAAATATAAAACATTCATTCACAAATAAATGATGCATAAATTTAAATAAAATAACAACATAAACCATATATATACTGAAAATATACCAAAAGTAAACCAGGTATATTTCGAGTATATATATACGTCAAATGAATCCAATTAAATCATAATTTAAGCTAGAAATATATTTAAAAACATTTTAAATATAATTTATTAACAAAACATGCATATAATTTAATATATACCAAAAATAAACCAAAAATATACTTAAATACAAATCACATTATTTATGCATTTTAATCAAAATAAAACATATATTTCTAAAATCATGCATCCTAAGGCATATATATATAGTATAGTAACTCACCCTAGTGCGCTCCACGAAATGGGTCCGACGGGCCTGGTCCACTAGCCCTCGGTCTCGGCGCAACTAAACAAGCAATAATGACAGACATTAGAATAAGCCTAATAGAAATCCTAGAATTCGATCTAGAGTATTAAACATATAATCGATATCAGGGTTCGACCGGATATCACGTTTTACGAGAATTCTATTGAAAATTCGATAGAATCTCCCCTGTAAAATGGACATCTCTCTACTCAAAAGAGTAGAGCCGACCTTGTAAGGAAATACACTTCGAAAAACTACACAGAGCACAATCAAAATCCCACGATCGGACTCCACCACCGACCGGGGTCCACAAACACAGAACAATTTAGAAAATACCAAAAATACCCTTATAACATAGAAATACATTTTATAGGTAGAAATTACATAATTAACCTTAAAACACAGTAAAAACCGATAAAAACTCATTTTATTAGTAAAACCGTATATTATATATATAATTGAAAATAATTCACGAAAAATAGTTTTAATTATTTAAAAATACTAAATAATTTGTAGAAATCATTTTTATACCTTAAATAACTATTAAAACCAATTAAATTACATTTTTAGTCAATTTTGTGTAAAATTACCAAAATACCCCTATATGTATAAATATACTAAAATTACTTCAAAAATTCACCAAAATTGTATAATTATCCAAAATTAATTTTCTCAACATATTTATCAATAATATCAATAATTAAACTCAATTAACCAATTAAATTCAATTAAAAACACATTTAACCTAATTTTCCCAAAATTACATAAACTTCAATAATTCAAAATAAATACATAGAAATTCATAAAAATTCCAAATAAATTCCTATAATTCATTTCAATACCTAATTTAACCATAAAACACAATTTTATAATTTAAATAATTAATTTCCGAAAATTAGAAAATAATATTAAAATATTCAAAAATACCCAAAAATCTAAACAATCTCCAAAAATTCCAAAAAAATTCACACATGTAAATTAAGCTACTAGGAAAAACATTTGTGAAGGAGTTTTCATGAATCAATCAATTTGAAGCTCAAAAAAATCAAAAACCCTAATATGGCCGAATTGGAAAAATTCAAAACTAAGCAAATCTAGACCATTTAAGCTCAAACCAAAGCTAGAAACACACTCATCGATGCTCAAGGAGAAGAAAGAGACTGGCGGTATCAAAAATGGTGGCCGGAATCGTCGTCGACGGCGAGGATAAGGATTTCGGGCAAAAGAAGAAAAACAGCTCGCCGGCGCTGGGGAAGAAGGCTGTTGGCAGCGGGGGATGACTGGAAACGGCGGTGGCAAGCTGGGAGGCACACCGACGGCAAGGGAATGGGATGGCAGACGGCGATTGGTGGTGAGGGGCGGTCGGGTGCGGGAAGGAGAAGAAGAAGAAGAAGAAAAAAAAAAAAAAGAAAAAAAAAAGAAAAGAAAAAGAAAAAAATAATAAAAAATAATTTTAATAAAATATTTAAAAAAAATCACACCCAAACATATAATTTAATATTTTAATAATTTAATACTAAATAAAATAATTAAATAATAATAAACTAATAAATAAATAATATAATATTAGGGTAATTATATATTAAACCCTAATTAAATAAATATCGTACACATACACGGTGTTTAGTAATTTAAAAATACGTATGCGTTCATGCAAGTCTGAAAATATATTTAAGATAATTAATAATAAATTATTTACGTGAAAATTTTCCCGAAAATGCAAGTCCCAGAAAAATTTTACGTAAAGCACTGTAAATAATACACAATAATTAAAATAGGTTTTAAATACACATCAACTAGTAAAAATATCGTAGTATATATACAAAAATTATTAACACTGTATATACCGGTATAGTGTTAAAATATTTTAAAAACACGGGATATTACAGTCTTCCCCCCTTACAAGAATTCGTCCCCGAATTCCAAAAAAACAAGATCAAGAAGGAAAGAGATATGGGTAAGAAGCTCGCATCTCAACTTCAGTCTCCCACGTATGCTCCTCGACTCTATCGCTACGCCACAGAACCTTGACCATTGGAATCTGTTTCGATCGCAACTGTCGAACTTGAAAATCTACGATCGCCACAGGTTCTTCCATAAACGTCAAATCTTCACTCACTTCTACCCTGTCGGACTGTAACACGTGTGAAGGGTCTGAGATATACTTCCTCAACATCGAGATATGAAATACTGGATGCACCTGTGACATACTCGGAGGCAAATCCAATCGATAGGCAACAATGCCAATTCTCTCCAGAATCTCAAACGGTCCAATATACCTCGGTGCTAACTTACCCTTCCTGCCAAATCTCATCACACCCTTCATCGGAGATACCTTCAGAAAAATGAAATCTCCAACCTAAAACTCCACATCTCTGCGCCTAGGATCCGCATAGCTCTTCTGTCTACTAACTGTGGTCTCTAATCTGCGCTTAATCATGATGACTTTCTCTGCAGCATCCTGAACCATCTTAGGTCCAGTCAAAGCTCTCTCACCAATCTCATCCCAACTCAAAGGGGATCTACATTTCCTTCTATACAATGCCTCATATGGTGCTATACCAATACTGCTATGGTAGCTATTATTATATGCAAACTCAACAAGTGGCAAATGATCATCCCAGCTACCTCCTAAATCCAGGACACACATCCTCAACATATCTTCTAGTGTCTGGATCATCCTCTCAGACTGACCATCTGTCTGAGGATGAAAAGCAGTACTGAAGTCCAACCTAGTGCCCATCGCTTCCTGCAACTTCTGCTAAAAATGAGAAGTAAACACTGAACCTCTGTCTGACACAATGGACACAGGTACTCCATGAAGGCACACAATATGCTTCACATACAACTTCGCCAATCTAGCAACTGAATATGTGGCTTTCACAGGCAAGAAATGTGCAGACTTCGTCAACCTGTCTTCGATCACCCAGATGGAATCGTATCCATCCCTCGAACGAGGTAAACCGACCACAAAATCCATAGCTATCCTTTCCCACTTCCACTCGAGAATAGGAAGAGGCTGAAGCTTCCCAAAAGGCTTCTGATGTTCGGCTTTCACTTGCTGACACGTCAGACACTTCGTAACATAATCAGCGACATCCTTCTTCAATCAGTCCCACCAATATAAATCTCTGATATTGTGGTACATCTTAGTAATGCCCGGATGAACGCTGTAAGCTGTAGAATGTGCTTCCTCAAAAATCTCCTCTCTTAAATTATCCACGTCAGGAACACACAATCTACCACTGATCCACAACACACCATCATCATCAAGTGTGAAATCAGTGAACTTCCCTGCAAGCTCTTCCAGAATAGGATCTCGGCTCTGAGCTGCTTTAATCCTATCCCTCAGTATAGATTGTACTTTAAATTGAGCTAGCAGTCCACCTGATCTACTAATCTTCACCATCAGACCTTGATCCACCAACAGATGCAATTCCTGGATCAATGGTCTCCTCTTAACACCGATGTGAGCAAGACTGCCTGATTACTTCCTACTCAAGGCATCTGCTACCACATTAGCTTTACCCGGATGATATAAGATCTCGCAATCATAATCCTTCAACAATTCTAACCATCTTCTCTGCCTCAAATTCAAATCTCTCTGCTGAAAAATATACTTAAGGCTCTTGTGATCAGTAAAAATCTCACAAGTCACCCCGTACAAATAATGTCTCCAGATCTTTAAAGCAAAGATCACTGCAGCCATTTCTAGGTCATGTGTAGGATAGTTCTGCTCATGCTTCTTCAACTGCCTTGAAGCATAGGCTATCACCCTTCCATTCTGCATCAGCACACAACCAAAGCCAATTCTAGAGGCATCACAATAAACTGTGAACTTATCCACACTATTAGGCAAAGCTAATACTGGCGCTGTGGTCAACTTCTCCTTTAACAATTGAAAACTATTCTCACAAGCCTCTGACCACTCGAATCTAACATTCTTCTGAGTCAAGCGAGTCATAGGGGCTGCAATTCTGGAAAAATCCTACACAAACCGCCTATAATACCCGGCTAAACCCAAAAAACTTCGAATCTCAGTAACAGAAGTAGGTCTAGGCCACTCAGATACTGCCTTAACCTTCTGTGGATCAACCTGAATACCTTCTTTAGACACTACGTGTCCAAGAAAAGAAACACTCTCCATCCAAAAATCACACTTCAAGAATTTAGCATAAAGCTGATGATCTCTCAGTGTCTGCAGTACAATCCTCAAGTGATATACATGCTCTTCCATACTCCTCGAATATACCAGTATATCATCGATGAAGACTACCATAAACTGAGCCACATACGGTCTGAATACCCTGTTCATTAGGTGCATAAAAGCTGCTGGTGCATTAGTCAAACCAAAGGACATCACCAGAAACTCATAATGACCATATCGTGTGCGGAATGCTGTCTTAGGAACATCAGCTTCACTAACTGATGATAACCCGACCTCAAGTCAACCTTAGAAAAGAACTGTGCACCCTGTAGCTGATCAAACAAATAATCTATCCTCGGGAGAGGATACTTGTTCTTCACTGTCACCTTATTCAGCTCTCTGTAGTCAATGCACAGTCTCAGGGTACCATCCTTCTTCTTCACAAACAAGACTAGTGCACCCCAAGGAGAAACACTAGGTCTGATAAAACCTTTATCTAACAACTCTTGCAACTGCTCCTTCAACTCTCTCAACTCTGCAGGAGCCATACGATAGGGTGGCATAGATATATGAGTAGTACCTGGAACCACATCTATACAGAACTCAATCTCTATGTGAGGTGGTAAACCTGGCAACTCCTCGGGAAAAACATCAGGAAACTCACAAGCAATAGGAACATCTGTGAGTGATAACTTCTCCACTGAAGTATCCCTGACCAATGCCAAATATCCTTGACAACCTTTCCTCAATAATTTCCTAGCCGTAATAACAGAAATAAGATTCTGAGGTGCTGAACTCCTATCACCCATAAACTTAAACTCTGCTTCATCAGGAATTTTGAAAGTCACCTCTTTATTCCTATAATCTACCACGATATAGTGCTGAGATAACCAATCCATTCCCAAAATAACATCAAACTCCATCACATCCAACAAAATCAAATCAGCGGGTAATTCTCTATCTCCCACGAGAACTGGACAACCAGAAAGAACAATATCGGTGTCCAAAGAATCGCTCAGAGGAGTGGCAACAGACAAAGGAAAAGTCATCCTCGAAGCTTGCCAATAAGATTTAGAAGTAAAAATAGGAGAAATAAACGAATGCGTGGCACTCGGATCAAACAAAACCCATGCATCCAAGTAACAAACAAAAATAATACCTGCCACGACTGCATTAGATGCCTGAGCATCCTGCTGAGTGAGATGGAAAACTCTGGCCTGACCTCGACCTCCCTACTGACTGGTAGAAGCCTGGCCAACACCTCTGGCACCTCCTCTAGTACCTCTACCACGACTCTGCTGTGGAATAAACTGAGTGGAACTCTGATGCTGAACTAGTGGTAACTGAAATGGCACAGGTGCAGCACTAGCAATCGACTGCTGTGGGAATCGCGGAATCTGTAGCTGCTAATACCCGGAGTAAGGACACGATCTAGCAAAATGTCCTGTCTGCCCGCATCTGAAGCATGTCAGTGGTGTCAGGTAACACGGTCCCTGATGGACTCTACCACAAGTCTGGCAAACGCTGGCCGCTGATCCAGAACTATGACCACTGCTGCTGCTCGAAGCACCTGATCCGAATTCTAAACGATCTATGCTGACCTCCACGACCATGTCTACTGCTTCGATGCACTCGCTGCTGCTATCTCTGACTCTGCTGAGTCGGACCTCGCTGCTGACTACTCGAACCAACGTGAAAACTCAAATACGGAGTAGCTTGCAATCCACTCGACTGAACTCCCAGCTGGTAATAATTAGGCATCGCTCCCTGCCTAACTAGTCTCAGCTCCATCTCCTTGGCTAACTCAATCACAGACTCGAGAGTAAGACCTGCTGTAGGCATACTAGCAAATGCTGAACCCAAACCAGTAACGTATGTAGTGACAGCGAAATACTGATCTCGCATCAGATCCTCTGCATATCTACCCAGACGAAGAAACTCTCGGGTGTACTCCTCTACAGATCGATCTCCATGAGAAATGTTGGTCAAACGGAGATGATAGCTCAAACGAAGAGGCTCTGGACAAAATCTCCTCATAAATCGCTCTCGGAACTGAGCCCAGGTCATCGTCATTATATAAGGCTGGATCATCTGAATGAACCAATCTAAGGCTGGTCCCTCGACAGACAACTCAACGATCATGATCCACTGGTACTCGGTATGAGCAGTCCGAGTCCTAGTCTCAATCGCATGTAGAAAATCTAATGGATCGGAAGTACCATCAAACGCAATCCTGCCAACTCAGGCATAGAACAAAGCTGCCTCAGGGTCAGACATACCTTACTGATAGGCAGGCTGAACAGGCTGAACAACTGGAGGAACAGGAACATTAAACTCAGGCTCAATAGGCTCCTCATCCTGTAACTCTCTCTGCCTACGGCGACCTGCCGCTCCTTGAGGTCTACCTCTGCCACGACCTCTACGTCTAACTGGCTGCTCAGGAGGTAAAACCTCATCCTGAAAAGACTCATCATCCTCGGCCTCAATGATCGGTGGAGCGACACGCGCTCGCCTCCTTATACTGAAAAGATAAATGAAAATATTCAGACAAAACAGACAACGGAGGAATAACGCAGAAAACTAAGCAAGGAATACTTATCAAGACATACTCAAACCTAATACACTGCAGTAGTTCAATAGAAAACACAACTCTGAAACTAGGGCCACAACTCACATAACTAAGCCCTGACACATAACTCCGCTCTGATACCAACTTTGTCACGACCCAAAACATGGGCCATGATCGGCGCTAGGGAACGGGAATTCTTTTGAATTCGAAACCCGTAGCAAGCCTAAAAATAAAATAAACACACAATAATAATAATAACAATATTAAATGCAGCGAAAATAAAGATCATAAATATCATATTAACATATGCACCAACTGGATTTAAGTTAAATCTCATCTCACATATATAAATCTTTAAATACAAATCCAGTTCACATAATATAATATCTCACATAAATAAAATACATAAAATCCCACAATTAATTTACAACTACTGCAGTGTCTAGATTATATAAAAATAAGACTCAAGTAAGCAGTTTATACAAGGAAGCCGGGGCGGAAGAAATCCGGCGTACGGGCCTGCTATTGAGGTCTGAAGATGTTGACTCTCCTGAAAAATTATCAACGGAGGGGAGTCAGACCTCACTGAGTAAATTACTATAATATATATACATACACACTAAATGAAAATGCACACAGGCAATAGTATATATAATATGTAAGTATATACAGGCAAATTCACACAGATGCAATAAAATCATTTTATATATATTTTATTGAAAATCATCTTTTATGAAGGATCACATAGAACCCTATGATATCGCAACCTCGAAAACAGTGTTAGACAACACTCTAGCCATTAAGGCTCACTTATTTCCAAAATATTCACTTATTCCATTTGGACAGTAGACTGACCCTGAGACACTAAGTCAACCGAGCTCCAGTAGTCTGACTGCCAGTGTGATTGGCCCTGAGACACTTGGTCAACTGAGTTCCAGCAATCACACCTCCAAACCATATCTCACACATCAATAATCACATTCAATCAATATCCACAAATAAGTTAGTATTATAGCCTAAATACTATAAGCGTACCGGTACGTACTCGGTCCTAGTGCTGCCCACTAGGTAGCACGTCCTATCGATATCCTTCATTAATAAATATAAAACATTCATTCACAAATAAATGATGCATGAATTTAAATAAAATAACAACATAAACCATATATATACTGGAAATATACCAAAAGTAAACCAGGTATATTTTGAGTATATATATACGTCAAATGAATCCAATTAAATCATAATTTAAGCTAGAAATATATTTAAAAACATTTTAAATATAATTTATTAACAAAACATGCATATAATTTAATATATACCAAAAATATACTTAAATACAAATCACATTATTTATGCATTTTAATCAAAATAAAACATATATTTCTAAAATCATGCATCCTAAGACATATATATATAGTATAGTAACTCACCCTAGTGCGTTCCACGAGACGGATCCGACTGGCCTGGTCCACTAGCCCTCGGTCTCGGCGCAACTAAACAAGCAATAACGATAGACATTAGAATAAGCCTAATAGAAATCCTAGAATTCGATCTAGAGTATTAAACATAGAATCGATATCAGGGTTCGACCGGATATCACGTTTTACGAGAATTCTACCAAAAATTCGGCAGAACCTCCCCTGTAAAACGGACATCTCTCTACTCAAAAGAGTAGAGCCGACCCTGCAAGGAAATACATTTCGAAAAACTACACAGAGCATAATCAAAATCCCACGGTCGGACTCCAAACTACAGTCCACCGACCAGGGTCCACAAACACAGAACAATTTAGAAAATACCAAAAATACCCTTATAACATAGAAATACATTTTATAGGTAGAAATTACATAATTAACCTTAAAACACAGTAAAAATCAATAAAAACTCATTTTATTAGTAAAACCGTATATTATATATATAATTGAAAATAATTCACGAAAAATAGTTTTAATTAGTTAAAAATACTAAATAATTTGTAGAAATCATTTTTATACCTTAAATAACTATTAAAACCAATTAAATTACATTTTTAGTCAATTTTGTGTAAAATTACCAAAATACCCCTATATGTATAAATATACTAAAATTACTTCAAAAATTCACCAAAAATTGTATAATTATCCAAAATTAATTTTCTCAACATATTTATCAATAATATCAATAATTAAACTCAATTAAACAATTAAATTCAATTAAAAACACATTTAACCTAATTTTCCCAAAATTACATAAACTTCAATAATTCAAAATAAATACATAGAAATTCATAAAAATTCCAAATAAATTTCTATAATTCATTTCAATACCTAATTTAACCATAAAACACAATTTCATAATTTAAATAATTAATTTCCGAAAATTAGAAAATAATATTAAAATATTCAAAAATACCCAAAAATCCAAAAAATCTCGAAAAATTACTAAAAAATTCACACATGTAGATTAAGCTACTAGGAACAAGATTTGTGAAGGGAGTTTTCATGAATCAATCAATTTGAAGCTCAAAAAAATCAAAAACCCTAATATGACCGAATTGGAAAAATTCAAAACTAAGAAAATCTAGACCATTTAAGCTCAAACCAAAGCTAGAATCACACTCACCGATGCTCAAGGAGAAGAAAGAGACTGGCGGTGTCAAAAGTGGTGGCCGAAATCGTCGTCGACGACGAGGATAAGGATTTCCGGCAAAAGAAGAAAAACAGCTCGCCGACGCTGGGGAAGAAGGCTGCTGGCAGCGGGGGACGACTGGAAACGGCGGTGGCAAGCCGGGAGGCACACCGACGGCAAGGGAATGGGATGGCAAACGACGGTTGGTGGTGAGGGGTGGTCGGGTGCGGGAAGGAGAAGAAGAAGAAGAAGAAGAAGAAAAAAGAAAAGAAAAAGAAAAAGAAAAAGAAAAAAATAATAAAGAATAATTTTAATAAAATATTTAAAAAAAATCACACCCACACATATAATTTAATATTTTAATAATTTAATACTAAATAAAATAATTAAATAACAATAAACTAATAAATAAATAATATAATATTAGGGTAATTATATATTAAACCCTAATTAAATAAATATCGCACACATACACGGTGTTTAGTAATTTAAAAATACGTATGAGTTCATGCAAGTCTGAAAATATATTTAAGATAATTAATAATAAATTATTTACGTGAAAATTTTTCTGAAAATGCAAGTCCCGGGAAAATTTTACGTAAAGCACTATAAATAATACACAATAATTAAAATAGATTTTAAATATACATCAACTAGTAAAAATATCGTAGTATATATACAAAAATTATTAACACTGTATATCCCGGTACAGTGTTAAAATATTTTAAAAACACGGGATATTACAGTGATAGTCTAATTAATATTACCCAAATATTAATTATTCGACTATGAACTATTTATAGCATATGTACTAAATAAATTTGTAACTCATATTGTAAACTCTTGATAATAAATTTATTTAACATAATGCTAAAGGGTAAATATTCAAATAAATAAACTCTTTATTTAAATGAATATTATATTGTTATAAGGATCATTAACAATGTCATTATTAAATACAAGAATGACTCTAGGGCACATCTATGCTAATAATTTATACTAAAATTCAAAAATATATAATTTTATCATACAATATACAATTCAATTGACATTGCTAGCAATAACATAAATGTTTATAGTTAATATTAATTCACCCAAAATATATGTGGTTTTATATCAACACAATTACAATACTATCTTATGCAAAAAAATATATAATTCTATTATATGTAATAATATTAAGACTATATATATGTCAAGAATATATATATATATATATATTGGTCAAAATTAAGACTATATACTATTAATACAGTATGTAGTTGGCAATACTAATTTACACAAAAGTTTAAAGATATATGGTTTTATTATAGGTATACATGGCAATATATCAAGACTAAGTTGCATTAAAATATATAATTTTATTATCGAACATAAATTTTTTATTGTATTTAATAAATTTAATTTATTAAATATTAAAATAATAATAATAATATATATATATATATATATATATATATATATATATATATATATATATATATATATATATATATTAATCGTGTGACCTGTTTACTAAATATGTTTAAGTGGTTTAGGCGAATTTAACTCTTTTAGACACGATTTTATTTGTGTTTTAAACCAGTTGACTCGTTTATGACCCAAACCTATTTATACTAAACTCAAATCCATTTAAGTTTGTGTGGTGTCGTTTAAACAAGTTGTGTCATAAATTGCTAACTCTATACAAAATAGGGTGTAAAAATAAAATAAAAATGGGTAATTCTATACTACTATTTTTTATTGATTAAAGTTTTATATAAAAATAAATTAATTTTTTTTTAATAGAAATCCATTTCTCGTATGTCATTGTTGTATAAATGAAACTAATTATAAATTATACAAATATTTAAACATGATATATTATGTATGATTGAAATTTATGAAATAGAATAGTTTTTGGAAATTAAATAAAAGATATGAACTAATAAAAATAATCGTTTAATACATTTTCATATAGAAATAATATTGATTTCAATTATAATTTTAGAGTATAGATGAAATGATTCTTTATTTTTTTCTCAAATTATATATAACACTAAATAAAAATAAATTTCAACTACAAATAAATAATATATATATATATATATATATATATATATATATATATATATATATATAGCACTTAATAAATATACATAACACTAAATTTCAACTACAAAAAATAAAAATAATAACTAATTATAAATTAATTTCTTATAAAATTTATTAAAATAATTTAAAAATAGGAATATTAATACTAGAGTTGAGTCAATGTGTATGTGTTTTGTATAATTAGAAAAACAAAAATAAATGAGTGATTTGCATTTATTTTTTTAAAATTTAAAATTTAAATTATAAGAACAAAAATAAAAATACAAAGAGTAATATTTTATTTTTAATAAAATTTAGTTGAACACCGTATTTTTAATATTATTTAAGTCAATACTTTCATCTTAATTTTATATACCATTTAATTTAATTTAATTTTAATTCATTGAAATTTTATTTTAAAAAATATATATTACTCAATTATAAGTAAATAATATAATAATAAATCAAGTGGCATAAGATTTGCATTATATACCACTATTTTTTAAAATATTTAAAGTATAAACCAAACTGTACAAGTACAACTGATAATACTAATAGAAGCAAAAAGAAAAAGTTCAAAAAAAAAACTTAAAAACTTTTTATAATTTTTTAAGTTATAAATTTTCGTGTCACATCATCCTTTTTTACAAAAAAAATAAAATTAATTAATAAGAAAATTCCATAATTATAATCAAAATGATGACGTGGACCAAACTTGACCTTGTCATCCTGTTCCAGTTTTACTCCTCCTTTTCCTTCCCTCCTCTTCCTTGCTACACTCTCCACTCTGCTCTTCACTTCTCCTCTCCAAACAAAACAAAGAAAAAAAGAAATGTCGAAGCTGCTTCTCTTCCACTCTCCGCACTTCGCTGCTCCGATGTATCGCCGAGCCATAACGTCACTCCATTCGAAACCCAACCTCTCGCTTTCGGTCTCGCCTTCTCAATCCATATCTTATCTCTCAAATTCTCACTTTCTCTTCCACTCTTTGATTCGCTGCAGAAATGTATCTGCTAGGGCTTTTGATTCTTCTGAAGTAGTAGAAGAAGAAGAAAAGAAAAAGAAAGAATCGGAAAATGTTAAAGTTAAATCAGAGGAGTTGTTTCCAAGTGGAGATTTTGAGTTCAAGGAATTCGGAGGCTGGAATAGTTTTGTTGTTAAGCTTAAAATGCTCTTTGCTTTTCCTTGGGAACGTGTTCGAAAAGGCTCTGTTCTCACAATCAAATTGCGCGGCCAGGTTGTCTTCTCTTCGGTGAATTGAATTCCTTTGCTTTTATTTATTCCAAACAGTGCCTTATTTCAAACAATGTTTGCAGATATCTGATCAGCTGAAGAGTCGTTTCTCTTCAGGATTATCTTTGCCTCAAATCTGTGAAAATTTTATTAAAGCTGCTTATGATCCTCGTATTTCTGGTATTTATCTTCACATTGACGCTTTAAACTGTGGTTGGGCCAAAGTTGAAGAGATTCGTAGGCACATTCTTAACTACAAGCAATCAGGTATATAATCTCCGTGTTATATTCCAATCTCACAGTCTGCGAGTTTTGGATTTTTTGTTTACTATTTTTTATTTGTGACATTTGCAGGTAAATTTGTTGTTTGCTATGTTCCTGCTTGTAGAGAGAAAGAGTATTATCTTGCGTGCGCCTGCGATGAAATTTATGTCCCTCCAAGTGCTTATTTTTCTTTATATGGTTTGACTGTTCAAGCCTCATTTCTTGGAGGTTGGTATACTGATTTTTAAGCAGTTAGATAATCATCTTTATCTTTGGGATTGTACTAGTAATAGGAATTCAGCGGGCGGTTTGTCTTTATTTAAGTTATTTTGTATAGTAACTTGTCTTAGAATGAGCTAGATACATTTTTAACCGAACTGTGTGTTTGGGGACTTCTCATACTTAGCATACAATACGAATTTTTATGGCAGTAACGTGTCTTGAAGATTTTCTGTATTTGTGAGGCAATCTATTATTTCAGTACTTGTATGAAATGGACTTGTAGGAGCATTCCTAAAAACTAGGATTGGAAAAGAAGGTATACCTGGCTAATTGATCTGACTTGTGTTTAGTAAATTCTGAAGGAGTTTGGACTATCCTTCCTTGGTTGCAAATGGTCTGTTTCTGTTCATATACATCTATCATAGAGAAACCCCTGCCAATTGTACATCTATTTGAAATTGTTTTGTCTTTGCAGTGGATGTAACTTATAAATTACATATTTTTTGACATTAGGCATCATTTTCTTTTAATGTTGGCTTTTAAGGAGTTCTTGAGAAAGTAGGAATTCAACCAGAAGTACAAAGGATTGGTAAATATAAAAGTGCTGGTGATCAACTTACTCGGAAAACTATGTCTGAAGAAAATTGTGAGATGTTGACAACATTACTTGAGAACATCTATGGGAATTGGCTGGATAACATTTCTTCCATAAAAGGTTTGGTTTACCTTAGAATCCTGCCCAATCTTATAGTATTGAGTATAATTTATGGGCCTCTACACACTTTTTTGCAGGAAAAAAAAGAGAAGAAATTGAGAACTTCATCAATGAAGGAGTCTACAAAGTAGAAAGACTGAAAGAGGAAGGCTTGATAACAAATATACGCTATGATGATGAGGTACACAAAAGCTTTCCTAGTTTTCTCCAAATCATTGATTCAACTAATTTTTTTAGCTTTGTGCGTTCGTGAACTTCAAATGGCTTTCTCAAATGCTATTATGTAAGCTATCTATCTAAAGTGTTATTCATGAATACTATTTGAATAGTGTCTTATTAGCATAAGAACCTGCAGGTTATCTCAATGTTGAAAGAGAAACTTGGAGTTCAAAAGGATAAAAATCTCCCAACTGTTGATTATGGGTAATCAATTTCTCAATGGCTTTACATTCCCTTGCTGCAACTGTGTTCATTATCTTTCTGGGTTGAGTAAACTAGACAGTCCCTCAGTTCAAATTTGAACTATCAGCCTGTATCCCAATTACACTTATTGAGGTTGAAAAAAGCACTTTTGGCAAAAAAAATTATATTTACTATTTCTTTTTTTGTCAACATTCTTTTTTGGACAAGCATGTATTATATGCTTTCCAAAACACGATTTTGCAAAAGCAGTTTTCCAACAAAAAAAAACAAAAAAAAAAGTGGAAAACAAGGCCAAGCCAAAACCATAGACTCAAAGTTAGACATGTAAAAGAAAAAAATATATGTTTTGGATTGGTGGTCCTGAATTGGTTAATTCCCAACTTGTTCTCCTAGCATTATTGTAACTTCTTATGCTAAAACGCTATCTCCGTGCCCCTGGTTTTTATTTATTATTATTATTAGTGTTATTTATTATTATTATTATTATTATTATTATTATTATTATTATTATTATTATTATTATTATTGTTATAAAGAGTTCATTTTATTTATACACAATGAGGGAAAAAACCACCCAATATAAAATTATTAGGTGATGAAAATACCTCTCCCTTAAACTAAAACAAGGATGACAAACAAAAGAAACAAGAAATGAAAAACTAACTAAGAAAACATTGCCTCCAATATGAAAAAAAAAAAAAAAAAAACCTGCTGCAGAAGACAAAGCAGCAGGAAACAAGATTCTTAAAGCTGATATTAAACACTTTCTCCAATGTTTGCTTGATGTGAGATCCACAAGTTCAAAACAATTTCTTGCCACATGATGCAATCTACTTACAATAAATTTAAAACATTGAAAAATTTATGCATGAAATGGTTGTTGCTTGTTGCACCTTATTGACACATGGTTATACACATGAATTTTCATTCAATAACTGCAGTTACAATAAACATATATGATGTGCTCCTACTTCTTGGTGAACTGGATTTAAACTAGAATGAATAAGTGATCTTGCATGTTTCAGATTTGTAGTTGAGCAGTTATAAACCTTAAAAACACCAGGAATATTAGCACTACTATATGCACTTAGGAGTTTTGATTTACTGATGGGGTCTTGAATCCTCTTTAATCAATTGAGCTCCGTCAGATAAATCTGACATACCTTTATTGATGCTTAATAACTCTATGAATTGTCCAGCCCAACTACCTCCTGGATTCCAAACTTCCTGGAGCATACTTATTTTGGCCTGTGTTGCTTTGAAATTCCATCCCCACAGACCTCAATTTATCCAGGTTTCCCTAGCAAGATCCTTTAACACTATAGTTTGGATGGTGGTGATCTTGGCATTAGTAGCCTTAATGGCTAAAGTATATTGTGACCAGTATTGACTGTGGTTCTTAAGGATGTAATTTTTACCAACAAGACTAAGCAGAGTAAGATTGTTTTAGGTTCAGAAGTCTTTATTTTAGTAGTTGACTCAGGTGATTTCTGATTGAATTTTGGTACAATCTGGCCAACCCCTCAATCTGCAGTGGTTTCTTAAGCGGCTGCTGTGGTCTTCTTGACAAATCATAAGGCACCATTCTGGATTGCTCATGACAGTGCTGTTTGAGCTGCTGATTGTACTGCCATTTTGATAATCACATGTTCTTTGGTTTGTGATTTTGTCATGTTCTTTGGTTTGTGATTTTGTCAATCAGGCTTAAGGTGATGCATCTTGCACTAGGTTGATTTATGTGCAAATAACATAGAAGGGTGAATTGAATGCAGAAAAACTGCTATGGGAGAGCAGAATAGCTAAAGTACAAAACACTTTTTTGGCCCTTCTGCCTGTTTTACAGTACATGCATTGCCTAGTTCCCATTTTTTAGTATGATGTATCTGCCAACTATAATGGATGGCAACTTCAACCAGTAGACGTTTCTACGTTTCAAAAATGTTTTTGTATCGGAAACTTTAGAAAATTCCTCGGAAATATTTCGGGACCATTTCTGTAAATTTGAAAAATTAGGAAACACATTTCCAATTTGGGATATATATATATATATTTTCCTAAACAAGAAAGAAGATATATTGAAAAAAAGTTCTATATTGTTCTTAACTAAACAAAATAATTTATAATTACACTATTAGTTGATAGTAATAAATAATTTTTTTGATATCTATATATAAAATTTATATTACAATACACATATTTGCATTTATAGAATTGCAACTTAAAACCGTTAGATCAATTTATATTTAATTATAGCCCATGATACATAATATAGGTTATACTAGCAAAATCAATGATTGTTATTATTCTAATGGTTCTAATTCCATTTGTATAAATACAAGTGGTTGTACCATAGCAAGAGCTTTATATATATTATTATTATTATTATTATTATTATTATATTTTTAATCTTTAGTTGTATATCCCTATATTTTTTATATTTACACATTTTCCTCACGTTTTTTATTTCTATATTTTTAAAAAGTATTGTTTTGCCATATCTGTTTCCCCATTTCCCGGTTCTGTGCTACATAGTCTGCCAATTTTTATCTTGTTCATTCTGTTACATGCTTTTGAAAGTGAATGTCAAATTTGTACTCAAATTTTTCTGTTATGCCCTTCCATTCTATGTGCAGGAAATACTCACGAGTTAGAAATTGGACACTTGGTTTAATTGGCAGTCAAGACCAAATAGCTGTGATTAGAGCCTCTGGGGGCATTAGTCGTGTGCGAAGTCCAACAAGTTTACCTGGAGGTGGTATCATTGGGGAACAATTCATTGAGAAGGTTCGTAAAGTAAGAGGTATCTGATCCTACTAGTCTCTTCCTTTGTATTCATTTATATACTTTTCTTTCTTCTTTTAATAATTTTGTAATGTCTAGGCAGAATAACTGTAATTTGCAATCACAAATATTTTGTCAAGATGTGCATTGTAACTAGATCATATACTTCTTATGGTTAATGATGATATTTCTCTCCTTTTGCATCATTAGGAAATTTTTGGTATGATGCCTTAGATCTCCATAGAGGCTTAGCAATTTTTGGAAAAGACATGCAATATTTTTAATAAGAGGTTTTGGCATTGGGTATCATGTTTAAAGCAGGCCCTGCTAGTTAAATCTACACAACCCATAGCGAGGAATAATTTGAGTTTATTCGATTGTTGAAATTGTAATTATAACCATTTGATGATAAACATAGACATAATGAACAAAAGAACACAGGTCAGAAGGCCATTTGTTATATGAGACTTACCATGTTTAGAAAAAGGAAAGAAATGATGAAACTGAAATAGGTCATTCACCATGATTTTGTTTTACCTGATTCAGTGCTAGCTCTTTGCTTCATTAATTGTAATGCTTTTCTTTATCAGTGACTGCTATTATTCTCTTTTGTTCTATTCTAATTTTCCCTAGAGTCGAAGAGATATAAAGCTGCTATTATTCGGATTGACAGCCCTGGAGGTGATGCCCTTGCTTCTGATTTGTAAGTGGTTCTTTTCTTCTACTTCTTTAATTCGTCTCCCTTCTTCCTCTTTCCTACTTCTCATTCAGGATTTAAAGGAGAGGAATTTGGTTTGCCAAGTACTGAAAAGTGAAAATAGATTATCTACCAAAAAAAAATGAAAGAGTAGAGAAGTAACACATTGATCATGAAGTTGGATTTAGCTCCTAATGTTGCATTCATGTTCTTTTTCCATGAAATGTTTGGGAGGGGTCATTATAAGACAGCTATTTCAATTTAACTCAATATTAGGTACAGTTAATATGGTATTATTCATTTTTTTATTTGTATTTTCAACTTGCGTTACGCATCAAATTAGTTGAAATTGCATGCAAACCAAAATTGAAAAAACAATGGATGTAACTACATTGGTCATATGATCCTATGTTTCAGTTCAGCCTTATCATTCTCATGATTCAAAACCCTAGTTGTGCTGTGCTACTTGGTTCTCTTGTTGCTTGAGGAAAGAAAAAATGAAACCAAAAAAGAAGATAAGCATTGGTTTCCTGTTTAATTACTTCCGGTGCTTATCCTATACAGAATGTGGAGAGAAATCAGGCTTCTGGCTGAAACAAAACCTGTGATTGCATCAATGTCTGATGTGGCTGCTAGTGGAGGATACTATATGGCGATGGCAGCAGGGGCTATTGTTGCTGAAAATTTAACCTTAACAGGTTCCATTGGAGTTGTCACAGGTGAACTAAATATTTAACGACAAGTTTTCATAATGGGAATGAGAGAAAGATATGTTAGAAAGTTAAGCATGGTTCACTCTATTCATTCTATTTTTTTTTTTTTTTTGTTCATTGTGTCGATGTCAAGTTTTCGTAATGGGAATGAGAGAAAGATATTTTAGAAAGTTAAGCATGGTTCACTCTATTCATTCTTTTTTTTTTTTTGTTCATTGTGTCGATGTCAATGACATCTTGCAACACAGAACAATATAAGCATGCAAAAGGCAAAATAAGACAAGAGATGTATGGATTCTTTGATTACCTAGCTGGGCTGGTATAATTGATTACAAATCCTTCTGTAAAATTGTGATTCCACTTAAAAGGCTAGTCAACAATCAACAAACTGCTATACGGTAACCCAAGTTTGAAAGGGAAAAAGAAGAGAATTTGTCTGCTTGTTCTAAGTTTCTAAATGAATCCCCCTATGTTTTCTTCTTTTTTATTTTTAAATTTTTTTGCAGGTGTTTGATTCCTTAAAAAATGGTCCTTTGCAGGGAAGTTCAACTTAGGGAATTTGTATGAAAAGATTGGCTTCAACAAGGAGATCATATCAAGGGGTAGATATGCTGAGCTTCTTGCAGCTGAACAGCGACCTCTGAGGTGAGAGTCCTTGTGCTCTTTCTACTATACTGGTGTGCTTGCTTTTAACTCGGAAATGGAAGCCACCAGTTCACCATATAATTATATTTGAGGCTAAAACTTTGTTTGACAGGTATTCATATTTGGAATCTGATCCTGAATTTGTCATCTTGATGGCTTCTTTAGTTGACAGGAGATAGCTCCCAGATTGCGATTTTCTCTTATTGACTCTTTGTTCTGTTTTCTATGGTAACTGAAGGAAGCTAACCAGAGTTATTTGATTTGCCAGACCAGATGAGGCAGAACTATTTGCTAGATCTGCTCAACATGCATATCAGCAATTTCGAGACAAGGCAGCATTTTCAAGATCAATGCCTGTAATTTTCTTACATCCATTTCAAAACTAAATTAATTTGGTATAAAGAAGAAAGATAGGATTAGAAAGAGAAAAAACAACTTGGAATTCCTTAACATTTTTGCGCTGCCAGGTGGATAAGATGGAAGAGGTTGCACAGGGCAGAGTCTGGACTGGTAAAGATGCAGCTTCACGAGGTTTGGTTGATGCTATTGGTGGGATTTCTCGAGCAGTTGCCATAGCAAAACAGAAGGCATCAATACCCCAAGAAAGACAGGTCCTTCGCTTTTTTATTTTTTAAATATGGTTTGTCTTGTATTTCCATGCAGATTAGAGGGCACCACTTTTTAAGTCATAATAGTTTGGGATAAGGTACATTTTTGCCCCTAAATTAATTTTTGGTTCAATTATACTCGAAAATCAAGTTTTATTGATATTTATGCCCCTCTATTAACATACGGGTTAAATAAACTGTTAGTGGGCTCCATATAATTGCCACATAGGTAGACCATATGCTCCCTCCTCCTCCTCCTCCTCCTCCTCCTCTTCTTCTTCTTGATTTTTAATGCCCCTCTCCATAAATCCTTTGCTACTGATTCTCAAAGAACAAATGAAAGAAATATTTGTTCATCTCATTATAAAAGCATATTGCTCTCCTATCTCCTCGTCTCTTCCCCAAACTGCAACCATCACCTCTTTTTCCCTCCTTTTTTCCTCACTGGAATCTGCCGCTCTGCGTCAAATAAAACCACTGTCAAGGACGCAGAAAACAACCCAGCATCACAGCTTCTCTTTCTTCTTCATTTGCATCAATTCCTTCTATGTCACTAATACTACCAATTACAACATCGCAAAAGCTCTTCATCATTACAAAAGCAGCACCGAGCTTTGCTTCTTTACGTTCTTCTACTTGTTCTAATTCTTTAGTCACTTCTTGTTCACTTTCGAAGAAACCAAAAGAGTCGTCATCAACAAAAAGGATATATAAAAACAACGGCAATGGAGCACTATTTGTTTGATGGGATGCTGATGAAGGGAAGGTCTGTTGTGGTGGAGGCTTTTGGATTTCATTTGGTAAGCAATTTCAGACTTCTCAGTTGAATCTGCATGTGTCAGTTGATTCAAGAACTTGGAGCTGAAATGCGAATCATCTGCATAACCACTGTATGGGGACGTCTATTTCTAAACTCACCAAAATCCGTCTGAGTTATCACAGGACCTTCCATCTTGCTGTTTCCTGGAGCCTTCCTGTTTTGGTCCTTTAACTTTCCCAGGATTGTCACTTCTATCATTCCTTCTTGGGGCCAACTGATAATTATTACCTCGAAATCCTTTTTTTTCGCCTTGTGATGATCTATCAAAATCATCATTCCAAGACTTCCTTCTGTCACCCATCTTACCCTTTTATTTTCCATTGGTATTTCTTGCAAATGGATGATCATGGCCATCTCTGAAATTGTCACGGCCTTTTTATGCATAGGCTTAACATATGATGAATGGCTTTTCCTTGAATGATTGCGCAAGTTATCATCAGTGTCTTCATCATCTTCAAATTCTGAAATGCCTCGTTGAAAAAAATTGTCCCAAGAAGCATTCCATGCAGGACTATCTTTTTCAGTATCTAGCTCATAACTGTCAACATCATCTTCATCATCAAAATCATCAAACCCCATCCCAGGTCTAGTATGACCAGGTTCAGAATTTTCTCTTTCATGAATTCTGGAAAATCTGCCATTAAGATTGTCATTGAGCCCTCTAAGTTCCCTTATTGAGCCTGGGCATGTAAAGGAGAGTCTTCTTTTATTGTTGCTGGATCTGCATACTCAAGAAGGGAAATGGTGTTTTCTGGGAGATTTTGCTTTAGAGTTTGGAAATTGGGACTGCTAAAAATCAAGAGGAAGAAGAATAAGAGGAGGGGAGCACGTGGTCATAGGTGATGTGGCAATTATATGGGGCCCACTAACAGTTTATTTAACAGCTCTGTCAATAGACAGGCATGAATATCAATAAAGCTTGATTTTTGAGTATAATTAAGCCAAAAATTAGTTTAGGGGCATATGTGAGCCCATGGGTGTACTTTAGGGGCAAAAATGTACCTTATCCCTAGTAGTTTTCTTCTCTCTCAGGTTTTGTAACTGTGAGCACTGCATATAAATGATCTTTTCCCTAGGGTAGGGTAGCCATTAGAATTCCTGATGATCATAATCTGAAGTCAGGATCTGTAAGAAGTGAATTTTTATTTTTTTTAACATTTTCAGTCAAATCAAATGATCTCAACACCTAATATGGAAGTAAAATGCCTTCATCCTATCTTCTATCTTGATACCTGTGCTTATTCACTCAGGTAACCCTTGTTGAGCTGTCAAGGCCCTCTCCAACATTGCCAGAGATCTTAAGTGGCATAGGAAGTTCTATAGCTGGAGTAGACAGAACGTTGAAGGACCTGTTGCAAGAGTTGACAATTTCAGATGGAATTCAAGCCCGAATGGACGGAATCATGTTCCAAAGATTGGAGGGAGCATCATATGCCAACCCTATTCTGACTTTGATGAAAGATTACCTGGGTTCCCTCTGACTTTATGCTATCACCAGTTCTCAATGTTTTTCTTTTGTTTGGCAGAATATAATATTTGAGCGGATCATTTTAAGGATCCTAATGTTGCCTTCAAAGTAGGTGTGTTAGATTTCTTTGCCAGTGATGGAGCCTACTTCGGTCCAGAAGAAGACAGGCAGAGGAGGTCTAGTCCAACTTTTGTTCCATTTCCAGAGATATAACAACAGAACAGAATGATGTCAATCAAGATGTAGACAAATTAATAGATACAGCAACAGCCATTCCTTTGATCAGTTACCAGTTGACATGGACTCCTTTTTTTATCACTGAGACTTCCCATTTTCTCAGTGAATTGATCACATCTGAATCCCGGGTGGAAAACACTGAAGGGTGAATTCTTTGTGCCAAGAATTTGTAATTACTGTAATAACAACAATCAACAGAAGGGGATTGCAGTTTTCCTTAAAAAGTCTTTGGTAAATATTCGTGCTATAAACCTTTTTGGCTCAAATTGTAAATCTAAACACAGGACCCTTCATTTGCCTATACAAAAGAATGGAAACAGATGAATTAACAAGGAACTTGCAGTGCATTGCTAGCATCAATTTTGCTCTGTGTAGGAATATCATGGCAGTTGATGTTCGTTCGTTATTTATTTTAATTAAAATAGGCTCTCAAGATTTTTTTTTTTTTTTAAATTTTAGTTCAGCTATGTATACTTGCAGGATCTTATTCTCAGAACCAAGCACAAATATTCAGAACCAAGTGCAAACAAGAATATTGATTATGGTGATAGCAAAGACTATACAGGCAGTACAATTTAGCCATGCAGGTGAAGGAATTGTAATGGCCAGAAAAAATGTCACCACTGCAAAGAGGATACCAACTTGCTCCAGCAGTTTGGCTGCAATGGGAAATTTGGCATGAATCCATTTGCTAACAAAAAGAGAAGCAAATGCAAACATGATTGTAAGAGAGAGCATATGGAAAGCTAGAGGAAACTGTGCTTGCAAAGACTGGAGAGCCATGTCAACAGCCCAGGTTAAAGAAAAACCCATCATCATCGCAGCCCAATCTAAATTCTGCTGAACGACTTGCCTCGGCGCCACCACTTCAGGGTCCTGGCCACCATCATAATCGGGATGTGGCAGCTGTAGGAGGTCAAGGTGAAGACCTGCTGCATTTTGAAACATTTGTATGATTTCTGAAAGAAACAGTGACTTTAGATGAGTTGAAATTTTCATACGTGTTGCCATGTTTGGAGTGAATGAATTTTGGGTTTATTATATACTTGAGAGAAGGCGGAGACTCGGAGGATTGGAAAATGCCCCCTTTAGAAGGATTGTCACCATCGTTCTTGCTATTTTAATAGCCCGTAATCGCATGCTTGTCTCCACTTCCTTACTCCTAATATATTACAGACATATATAAAAAAACAAAAAACTTTTCACTAATACTAAACACGGAGGAAAAGTTTTCGAAATTACAGAAAAATGAAAAAAGTTTTCAAAGTGGGTTTTTTTTTCTTATTTTCATCTATTTTCTTTTTTCTTTTGGTTAATTTTTTCTTTTTTTAAAAATTTTTTTTCTCTTGATTTATTTTCAGTTTTTGGACTTATTTTTGTTGTGATTTTAATTTATTATATTGTAATTATTTTTTTAGTTATTTTTTTAAATTTATTTTCTATTTTTAAATTTAATTTTATTATAATTTTTGTGGTTATTTTAATAATTATTTTTATAGTTGTTTTGATGAAAAAAAAACCTCGAAAACAATCGTATATATTGTTATCGCATCTCTGCATGCCCAACACCCCGCCCAACACCCCCCACTATAATTTCCATCAATTTCATGCAGAAAAAGTTAAAGATCTGTAAATTTATATGCGGTAATATTCCATTAAAAAGAATGTACAAACAAAGAGAAGGAATGAGATTATTTAAATTGATGGTACTTAGATTTTCAACTAAATATTATTAAAATATTTAATTTTTAAAATGTAATGTAAAATTTTTAATTTTTAAATTTGATCACACTGTACTTCTCAAAACTATTTTTTAATCATCGGTGATAATGTATTGCTAACTTACAGCTCGTATGACAACACATAACACCACATCAGCGACATTTATTCTTTTTTTTTTTTTTGAAAAAAGTTACTATCAGCATCAATTATTCTCTTTCCTCTTTTAATTTTTTCAAATTTTTTCTTTTAATATCTTTCACTTTCTCACTCTCCAAACTCACATTTAAAGAAAAATGAAGTTTAAATTATTAAATAACTATTCTTTTCTATTTTTTAAAAATTATTTTTATAATTTTATATTTCTTAATTCATTTTCTTCTTTTTTTAATATTTTCTATCAATTTCTCCACTTTTAACATCTAAATCTATATTGAAAAAAATCAAAATAAAATACTAAAACCAACAAAAAAATGGAATGGATTCTCTTCCTCATCATTATCTTCATTTTGTTCTTATACAAAAACTATTGTTGTATGATTGGTTTTTGTAAGTATATGAGTTTGTCAAATAATATAAAAAAAGTACAAGTCAATCCCACGAGCATTGAATGTTTATTCAACTTTTAATTCTATTTTAACTTATTTAAGAATCAAATAGTAAGTGAATTATAATTACTAAATTTTAACAACTAAAATGAAACTAAGTAAAAAAATCAATTAATTTAAATTTTAACAAGTAAATAAATTTTAACAAACAATGATAAATGATGTTAAGGATTATATCGCTATATTTTAATTAAATCGATTATAAGAAATTAATCTTTTTTCTATTGCAATTCTTAGGGTTTCAAAAGTAGTAATTAATCCTTTTTAAGTAAAAATTACTTAATTTATTTTTATCAAACTAATTCTCATTAAATTAAATTCTATTCAAATTTAGTAAATAAATCATGAAGCACAACAAATTGAAATTAAAATAATTTAAGCTATCTGAAGACTTAAATCAATTATCAAGCATTCATATTTCTATTAAGATTAATATTTTTTAATAATTAATCTTAATTAAAAATCAATTAGGCCAAATTATAAACAATTAATCTTAGTGCAAATTAAAAGAAAAGCCAATATATAAATATCTAAAAATAAAATACATGAAAAACTTAGAAAAATAAATAGAAAAGAAAGAAAAATCCCTTGTTCTCCGGTTCTTAATTTCAGCCCCTCCTCTTTTCTATAAATTCTTCTCCAACAATCTTATTTTGCTCTCCCATCCTATCGCCTTGATAAAATTCTCCTTTTCCCTCTTGTTGCATTCTCCGTCTTTTATATATCATTTTCTCTCATTATTTATTTATTTATTTTTATCTCTTATCATTTTCTTTCATAATTGTGTCTTCTGTCCATAATTGCATTTGCTTTTTTTTTTTTTCTTTCATAAGTGTGTCTCCTTCATCATTATCTCCACTCTTATTTCTAGTTTGTATCTCCTTCCATACCACATGCTTTCTCTCCCATATTTCCCATCATGTTTTGCCAATTAAAAATTGAACAAAACACAAAACTAGGTGTAGCCATGTCATGAAAACATAGTTCAAGATTAGGTGTGTTGCACAATTTCTAGAGATGCCCACAACCCATAATTATTCAACTTTGCATGGACCAAGTATGGTGACCGAACTTTGACATGCACAAACAAGGTTAAATTAATTATTTTCTTATTAATCCTGAAGACACCAAACACACTATATATATATATATATATCAAAGTATAATAAAAAAACAAATTACACAAAGAAATAAAATTATAGTAAAAATTAAAAATAAAATAAAAATAGAATTCTAATAAAAATAAAACAATTAACACCATAAACATGCACCAAACCAACCTGAAAACTATTACACTTAATATATAATCAAGTACCCCCACACTTAGCTTCTTGCTTGTCCTCAAGCAAAATGGAAGCAATATGTATCAATAACACGAACTCGGCACATTAATCAATTTTAACTTGATCAATTAACAAAATTTTCACTTAATTTGAAATTTAAATCATAAAAAAAAAAAGCAACTCATGATCAAGAACATATATAAAAATTAATGAGTGGATAACAAACTCATTTAAAATAAAAAAAATGCATAAATCAAGATTTACAAAGAAAGAAAACATGCAAGACAACTCTTTAATTAGAACTACCTTTACATGACACAAAAAATATATTTTTTTTAGAGAATAATTTTGCTTGTGGATGTTCCAATCGTCAGAATTCCTTGTCTTTCCTGCACGACTCGACGTGGAACCCTTCGAAAGGTCCTTTAAGGATACTTGTACTATTTGAAGAGCATTGAAGTAAAGTAACATCTATAAATTTGAATAAAAGATTTCAACTTCATTCCATAACAAATTTACACTTTTGTTTTTCAACTCCAAGCAATTCCAATGACTCAAGCTATATAACCCGCTACTTTTCTAATTCCTCTTAAATTATGCACATTTAAACATTTAAAAAGAGAGTAAGCATTATATTCACTAAAGTATAAAAATATGTTCTTAACCACAATTTTCTCATAATGCTTTAAAAACTTAAATTAAACATTAAATAGAGATTAAATCAATTAATCAAAAAAATTATACTAATGTGATAAACTCACAAAATTGATAAGTTGCAAGTATTAAAGTTGTGGGGAGAATTGATCATACATCTACCCCGCGCATGAATATAATGCAATAAAAAAATTAATTAGAAAAAGTTAAAATAAAACACATCAAATGCAAAATAAAACACATGAATATACCAATATACAACATGCACCTCCTTATACTTAAATTTCACATTGTCCTTAATGTGAAACACAAATGTGACACAAAACGAAGCAACACTAAAAAGAAAATTAAAGAAATAACTAAATAAAGAAAGTGAAAAACTCCCATAAGATGGTGATTTTGGAGAAGATGGAGGTACTGGTGAAGGTACTTCTAAACTTGACAATTCAATATACTTTATGAGCTTGAAATTATGGTAGCATATCTCTTTGTTTAGAAAATCAATATGATAATCTAGCTCATCATATTGTCATCGATTTTCTTTTCCATTGCTTTTAACTTAGTATCTATTTTCTTTTCCATGGCTTCCAACTTTTCTAAGACTCTTTGCCAACCACTATTTTCATTTGCAGAATTTCTTTATCTTCAATGGTGTCAACTTATGGAATAGGAATCAATGCATGATCTTCTATGGTATGTCGTAAATGGTAGCATTTATGAGTATGTGGTGCCCATAACTCATCTTGACCTACAATAATCTCAACATGAGACAAAAGATAATGGTGAAGTGTGTTTGCTTCTACAAGGAACATGTTAGTAGTAGACGAATTAAAAGCACGAAAATACAAAGCAAGACAGGTGACGATATGACCCATATAAATGATAGCATGAGATGAATTCACAATATTCCATAAGCTATGAAATATAAAATATATGGTAAAGACTTTGGTTTTGGTATACATGCACCATAGAAAGAATAACTCTGGGTTTGACACTTTATTTCCATTAGTTTTCCTAAAAATTGTATAGCACATAAACTTATGAATGATTAAATATTGATGATCAGTAATTAACCCATTAGGTGTAATGTGTGCACCTTTATAATCATCCTCCCCTAAATTTTGATGCTAAAAAGCCTTGAGATCATTAGTTTTAGGAGGGGGGGGTGATAAATTCCATTAATAGGAAAACCAAAAATTTTATGCATGATTTCATAATTGACATGATAATCTTTTCCAAACAATATAAAACCTAAATGTTTATCACTCTCTTTAATCAAATGAAAAGTCGTAAAGAACTCAAGTGTGATTTCTCTATAGGTGTTAAATGGTGTAGAAACAAATTGAGACCACCCTAATCTACCATATAACCTATATATATCATTCTTGATGCCCAAGTTGCTCAAAATTTAATTCTAAAAAAATTTGCAAGTGGAAATTTTTCTTAAGATAAGCATTGTATACCTTTTACCCTCTTTATGAGTTTTGCTAGGAAATGGAGCACTATACTCCTAGGCAAGGTTAATTACCTCTTCATCTTCAATTACATGCTTCCCCTTGCTTGTGCCTTCCATGGAACTCCTAACTCTCTTTGCTGCATTTTTGGTTCTTAGCATTGTGAAGGAAAGAAAGAAAAATAACAATTAAAGAAATTTTTTTGAGAAAATGAAATGGTGAATAGGTAATACAAAGTAAAGAAAAAAATTGAAAAGAGTTTAAAGGGAAAGAAGCAATTTAAAAGAGAAAATGAAAATAATGAGAGAATGAGGGAAAATTAAAGGGATTAGGGATTTGAAAGGAAAAGGAAAGGAGATTGGGAAAAAGAACATGAATAATGAGAAAAGGAAGAGGCTGGACTGGGCTATTTAATTATCCTTTTTTTTTTAAGTTTAATAGTGCTGTGATAGCAACTGGACTTCAATGGTGACAATGCACTAGAGGGGCTTGAGAATTTGACAAGGATGTAATAGCAGCAGAGCTACTATGGTAACAAAATTTTGGTCATGCACAAACAAAGTTTAATTTATTATTTTCCTGTCAAACCTAAAAGAAAACACAAACACACTTATTAAGAATTTTAAGATATCATAAAAACACGTCACACAAAGAAAATAAATCATAATAATAATTAAAAATAAAATAATAAAATAATAACATGAAATAAAATTCTAATTTTTAGGTCTATAGCATGACCAAAACTAAAATTGTTCGCGAAAGTTGATGAAGGAAAAGAGCTTCCTTCTTATTGGGCATAAATCCTCCTCGATACACTTTGCACCTCTGTCCATTTACTCGAAAATATTTTCCCTTAGAATTGATGAGTTCAAGTGCACCATAAGAGAAGACTTGTTGCACCTTGAATGGACCACTCCACCTCGATCTCAATTTACATGAAAACTTGAATAAAAGAACAAGATTACCAACTTTGAATTCTTTCTTAAGAACATAAGCATCGTGCCATCATTTTGTTTTCTCCTTGAAAAGCTTGGTGTTCTTATATGCTTGAAATTGAAATTCATCTAGTTCATTGAGCTGTAATAAATGTTTTTCACCTGCTGCTTTCATATTAAAGTTCAGTGCCTTAATGGCCCATGAAGCTCAATGTTCAAGCTCTACTGACAAATAACAAGCTTTCTCAAAAACTAATTGGTGGGGATACATGCCAATAGGAGTTTTAAATGTTGTGTGGTATGCCCATAAAACATCATCCAATTTAGTTGCCCAATCTTTCCTCAAAGAGCCCACTATTTTCTTTAGAATTTTCTTTATTTCCCTGTCGGTGACCTCCACTTGACCATTAGTTTGAGGCTTATATGGGGTAGCAACTCTATGGTGAACTCCATACCTCTTGAGTAGTAACTCAAACTGTTTGTTGCAAAAGTGCGAGCCTCCATTACTAATCACAGCTCGAGGTACTCCAAATTTACTGAATATTTTTTAAAAAATCTTATCACCACTTTAGCATCATTTGTAGGTAAAGGAATGACTTCCACCCACTTAGACATATAGTTTACCCCAACTAAGATATATTGGTTCCCAAAAGATGATGGAAAGGGACCCATAAAATTCAATCCCCAAACATAAAAAATCTTTACTTTTTGAATTGATATGAGTGGCATTTCATTCCTCTTAGAGATATTCCCATGTCTTTAACATTTATCACAGTGTTTCATATATTCCTTGGTATCTTTGAATAAAGTACGCAATTGCTCCAAAATGCCCATCATATACAGAATTATGACAATGAGACAAAATTTCCAACATTTTAATTTTAGGAACACATCTTCTAATCAACCTAGCTCCAAAAATCTTATAGAGAAATGGATCCTCCCATAGATAATGTTTCACCTCATAAAGGAAACACTTCCTTTGTTGATAGGTGAATTCTTGAGGTAACACTCCATATGCTAAATAATTGGTGATATCTGCAAACTATGGAGCACTAAAGTGTTAAACTACTAATAATAAAGTATTAGGAAATTCATTATTGATATCTTCTTCTTGCCTCAATTGTTCATAACCCTCTAACCTAGATAAATGGTCAACTATAACATTCTCAAAACCTTTATTGTCCCTGATCTCCAAGTCAAACTCTTTTAAAAGTAACACCCAATGAATAAGACGTGGTTTTGCATCCTTCTTGGCCAAGAGATATTTTATTACTATATGATTAGTAAAAATAATAACTTTTGAACCAAGTCAATATGACTTAAATTTATCGACAGCGAAAACTGCCATAAGCATTTCTTTCTCGATTGTGGTGTAATTCAATTGGGCCTCTACAAGAGTTCTACTTGCATAATATAGGAAATGGAGCTTGTTGTCTTTTGACCAAGTACTATCCCTATAGCATGGTCACTAGCGTCATATATAATCTCGAAAGGGAGTGCCTAATCAAGAGGTAAAATAATTAGGGTTGAAACCAAAGCCTCCTTCAACTTGTTAAAAGCATTTAAAAAATAATTATTAAATATAAAAGGAGCATCTTTAACTAATAATTAGGTTAAAGGCTTAGTAATTAAAGAATTTTTTTTGATGAAATGCCTATAAAAACCCCGTATGTCTTAGAAATCCTCGAACTCCCTTGCCTGTTATTGGAGATGGTAACTTTTTAATAATTTCTATTTTAGCTTGATCTACCTTGATCCCTGTTCTTGAAATCTTATAACCGAGGACTATCCCTTCCTTTACCATAAAATGACACTTTTCCTAGTTAAGAACAAGGTTAGCCTCTTCACATCTCTTTAAAACCTTGTCAAGATTAGACAAATATAATTCAAAAGAATCACCAAAAATAGAGAAGTCATCCATAAATACCTCTGTGATGTTCTCGACGAGATCAGAAAAAATTACTGTCATACTGTAGACGGCGGAGTTTAGTGCACGTCCAAGGTTTTAGCAATCGCAATACTGTTTAGGCTCAGGGCCTTAGAGAACATACTAACCACTTTCACAAAGACATGGCATGGAGATGAGGAGTTACCACCCAGGGTAATAACTGGGACAAATCGACAAGGTGGTACTCGATTCCCTAAAAGAAAGTTAGTACCACAACCAGGAGATTCTGGATACGGAATACTAACTTCTCTTAGTCTCGTGTTCATTTAGAATAATTTTATAAATGACTATTTCATCCTCTAATTACATGCAATTTTATTAAACCCTATTTGACATCCATCTAACCCTAGGCATCTAGTTAATAAAATTACACATAAAAAATGCACTTAATATCGTGTTGTCCTTAAGTCTAACTATGTTAATTTTATTAAAAAGTTACCTAGATTTACATTTTATTTACAAGGGAGAAAGAGACTAAAGGTGGGCCTACATTTTTTATTAATTAGTGAGCCTAGATCTATTTATTTTACTTTGTCTAAAAATGGGCTTAAGTCTATTCAATTTTAAAGGAAAAGTTAAATTAGTGAGCCTAAATCTAACTTGGTTTTATTTTAAGTGAAATGTGGGCCTATGTCTATTTATTTTAAAAGAAATGAATTTAAGTGGGTTGAGCTAAGTCTAAACAAGTTTTAATTAACTAAGTAGACCTAAAATCTAATTAACCTAATGGGCCTAAATTGATTTTAATTATTTAAAGTCCTAAACCATTTTTAAGCCTATTTATTAAGTGAGTTAGACCTAAACGTGGGCTTGAGGCCTAAAACCAAATAAAAAAGTCCAAAAACATAAAAACTATAAAAAATATAACAAAATCAAATCAAGACATTCACATATGATTTCTAAAAGAAACCTAATTTAATTACATAGAAACCCTAAATTAAGTTACTACCACCATTGATTTTAATTTCATTTTTACCCAATCAAACCTAATTACTAATTGATTTTAAAATGCAAAAAATTAAATCTTTTACTATTCTCACTACTGGGGCTATTAGAAACTACGTATAAAATTAAAATTAAACAATTATACACCCATGAATTAAAATACCTACACAGAACACCAAAATGAAGAATAAAAATTAAAATCCTAATATCTACTGAAAGACAACATAGGTTCTTCCATAGCATTCAATGGACCTTTTGTTCATTTGAATATAGGCAATATCCTCCTCAATCCACAATCGAACATCAAAATAAAAAAATAAAAAAAGATTAGATTAGTGAAATTAAATACTCAAATCAATAACAAAAATAAAATAAAAAATCATCAAGGAAGAAAAGAATGAAGAAAAGAACACTATGATGATCTTAGATGCTGTGCAAATGCCCTTTTTAGCCCCTCAGATTGGATTTTCACTGTTGAAATTGAAGTATTATTATTTCTAAACTGGGATTTGATTGCTTTTGAAAACACTGACAGTATTCAAAATTAGGGTTTTTTTTACGCTCGCAGTCTCTCTATTTTTTCTTTCATCTTTTTTTTTCTCAATTTGTGTCTCCTCGTCTCTCTGTGAGTCTCCAAAAAAGGTCTCCCCTTGCATGCATACAGACTCTGCTTTTAAATGCAAAGTCTGCACGTACTAGCTTCCTCCTTTCGAGGAACAGACTGATCTCTCAAAATAGACTGATAAGATAAGGTTTTGATATTTGAAAGTTACGTGTTTTGAATGCGTCAAAATCTTTTGAGATAAAACTAATAATAAAAATTCAATTTTTAATCAATTAAAACATTGAAAAAATCAACAAAAATAAGAAAAAATACGTGAAAAATGAAAAAAATGGGACTTTTACGGGTTGGCATTGTGCAATGCCAATCAAAAAATTGGATTTTCGATCAAAAATCCATAATTTTGATCAGCATTATGGATTTTCGATTGAAAATCCATAATTTTGATTTTCAATTTTTTACTTTTAATTACCAAAAGACCACTAAAAAATTGACTTATTTGCAATCAAATCCTAAAAAATATTGCAATTTAGTCTCTAAAGTCCAGAAAATTGACAACCAAGTTTAATTTTTGAATGAATTTCATCATAGGGGCTTACGTCACAATTGTGCACAATTGCATCTCAAAATTAGGTGCTTATAGTTGCCCCCCTTTGTCGCTATTTGCTTGATAAATTACGGCAAAGCAATAGAAGCACACAATTTCGAAAGAAAGAAATTAGGACACTTAATTGTATCCTAAGTGATAGATTGATGCTCAAATTACTGAGCAAAGTATGATGTTTGGCAATTCTCACTATATTTCCTGCTGAACGTCTAATGGACTTTGTGCTAATGAGTTTCGCTATATTTCCTATGAGACGTTTAACGATGATAAATTAAAAACTTGCTATAGTTCCTGTGGAACGTCTAGCAATGATGAATCTCATTATATTCCCTGTGGGACGTCTAACGATGCACACTATATTCCCTGTGGGACGTCTAGTGTTGAAAAATCAAAAATTTGCTATAGTTCCTGTGGAACGTCTAACAATAATGAATTTCATTATATTTCCTGTGGGATGTCTAACGATGTACATTATATTCCCTGTGGGACATCTAGTGTTGATAAATAAAAAACTTGCTATAGTTCCTGTGGACCGTCTAGCACTAATGAATTTGAAAGTTTATGTCATAACTATTATGTAGTACATAACATAATGAAGGTTATGACTACTGTGCAACACATAACATAATCATTTGAAATTCATATCATAGCTATTGTGCAACATATGAATCCTTTGATTGAAATGATGCATGTAAAATGCAAAAAATAAATTCTGTAATCTTGTTCTATATTCTGTACTTGACAAAAAATTCAGAATCACAGATTGATTATGCAGTTTTAATAATTCAATGAATTATTAATTTGATGAATATTATGATTTAATTAGGAACATGTTCCTAATCCGAATGCAATTATCGACCAAATTGCAAGAAATAAAAGATGAATAAAAAGAATATAAATTAGAAGGATTAAAATGAATATTTTCCATTTTATATACCCTTCCCATTCCTTTTGTCGATCACTTCCCTTCTCTTCCTATTCTTATCCTTTTTTTTCTTTTCTTTCCAATTAATTCACATTTTTCTTTTCTTGATTTCTTGATCATTTGTGGTTCGATTTTCCATCTGTCTGATCCAATGGCTCACCCACAACATGAGCCATGTGGGAGAGCAAACATGCAAGTATATCCGATTATTATGAGTCCACATTTCCCACAGAATAAACTTGGACTATGAGAAGGTGATATCATCCTTTCTTTGACCCGTTTGCATCTTCACAAGTCTTCAAAAACTGGCATTGAGGTATTTTCTATCCCTTCTGCTTCATTCTGTAAGATTAATTCAAATAATTAGCTATAATGATTAATTTTTATAGTGTAAAAATTTACATGCATGCTAATTAAATTAAATTTAAAAATTAACTGGGATATGTAAGAAAAAATTGAAATTAAACGTTGAAAAATAGTTGGGAGTCATCAAAATTGCGTGCATGACCGATCAATTTTCTAGATTGCCGACCGAAAAATTGGATTTTCGATAAAAAATCCATAATTTTGATTTCCAAATTTTTTTAGATTATTATTTTTATTTTTTAATTTTATTTTACACATAAATAAAAAATAAATTAAATAGATAAAAGCAATGTAGAGAATGATTTTTGGTTTCTAAATTTTATTCAGAAACCACTGAAATTCGCGGGATGCTTCCATTTGGTACGAGAATTGTTCCATAGTTTGCTAGAGAATATGACACAGATCATCTGGGCCTTAAGCTTCAGACATTTCATTGCTGCTCTTCTGACTGCTCGGGGTAGATCAGATCATTATTCCTTGTTTGCATTGATTGAGAGGTGGATGGACACCACTCATACCTTCCATACACCTATAGGCGAGTTAATGATAACACCTATGAGTTTCTCTACTATTATTGGTATCGCATATGGAGGGACTCCTGTACCCTTTAACATCTACTACTGCAGTCTTCTAGAGCATATACGGAGTCAGTACGTGTGAGATTTAATTAGGTTTGCTCCAGCGTAGAACAATTGTAAGAATGTAGTTCTTTCCTCTTTGGTTGAGGGTTTCAGACATCTACCCATTACTACTCCTCGCCAGATTGCTCAGAAGGTAAGATGTTTCCTTCTCATCCTGTTAGACACTACTCTTTTCTGTGAGACTAGTCACAAGGAGAGCATTGCTCTTCTGGGCCCCCTGCGTGACTTAGACCAGGTTATCACTCTAGATTGAGGATCTGCAGCGCTTATTTATCTCTACTACAAACTTGACACTATTTGCAGAGGCGTAGTGACTATGTGTGGCTTTTGGCATGCATTACATGTATGTTCTTATTTGCCTTTAATTTTTCATATTTCCTAATCCCTCTCCTGATTTTACTAACTCCTGTTCTTTCTCAAATCTGGAGTATTAAGCTTGGGCTAGTTCAAGGTTTTGGTGCTGTTAGCCTGGATAGAAGCCTGCCTTTAATGCAGAGATAGGGTTCATCTTGCCTTGCCAATATCAGGTTCACACTTCAGACGTACCGTGACCATCTGAATGCTCTAGAATGGAACCTGGTAAGAAAAATAATAAAATCATTAGTATTAGTTAGTGAAACTTAGTTTAGCTAATGAAAATGAAAATCTGTAGGTTGATACTAGTTGGTTGAAAGGTGTTGATGCTTTCCAGCGATACGACTTCATGGTTGGTGCAGCGAGACTTGAGACACTGAGGATTCTACTTCCTGGATATGGTTGCAAGATGTGGTATCTTAGAGAGCGAGTATATCACTGGTTTGTAGGACCTACTAGGCGACGTGTCCTTTTTGGTATTCCTGTTTCTATGCTATGGAGTTTTGATCTTGCTAGATCAGAGCTGAGGGAGGCATTATAAGGGTATGATGCTTTGACTGTTCTTGAGCGATCTCGCCATTATCAACAGTATATCCAGGAGAACCTTTTAGAGCAGATTCCCATTGATGATGTTAAGGTATCTCTTAATGATTTCAATTATCTTTCTGGAATTTGTGAATAACTTTTTTCTTTTTTTTTTTAGTTTGAGGAGGTCCGCTCTCTTGTTATTGAAGTGGAGGAGGTAGAGACTGAGACTGTTCAAGGGATTGAGACTATTCCTAATCCTGAGATAGGCCCTGAGAATGAGAGGTTTGAGTCCAGGCCTAGTCCATAGTATGTTGGGACTAGCCGTGATGGGGCCTTTATTGGTGCTACGCTTGGTGATGTCTCTCTTCCAGATAAGTCTATGTTCTACTAGGCTTCCATTGTTCAAGCTCCAATTGAGCAGTAGATGCAGTTTGGTAATGCTCAACTTCCTAGCTTTTATCCACCAGATGCTTCTCATGTGAGTCTGTTTGATTTATTTCTTATATGGATCTTTACACTTGACATTGATGTTAGTAAAAATTTTACAAAACAGGTTCCCCGGACATAGGTAGAGTATCTATACGGACTTGCCTAGTCTCAAAGATTATTCACGATACAGGTTGCAGACAGTTGGCGGGTAAGCGCCTACAATGAGAAAATGCAAATGTATGCATGCTATGCATGTAATGCATGTGATATGATGTTTTCTGTGTATGCATAGCTATTCCAATAGTCTAGAGCAGGAGAACGAGATGCTTCATCGGTAGCTTGCAGACTTGGGCTTTGATCCGTATAGCGCTAGGACTTCATCTACCAGACCTTCAGACACTTATCATTATGATGACCCTACTAGAGCATGGAGCCCATGGCCTGATACTAGAGCTTGAGATGAGTGATTTAGAGTTTCTGTATTCCTAACTTTCTGCGTGTCTGTATCTGACTATTCTCTATTGTACTGCTATTTTTTATTCTTGCACTGTCTCGAACACTATTAGATAGAACTGAAATAGTGTTTGCATCTTAATGGATTTTATTTATTATTATTATTATTATTTTAATAAATAACTAATTAAAAAAGATAGTTAATGAACATTATCCTTTTAAATTAATTATCCATTTATCTTAATCCTTTTCCAAGATGGATAATATTGGATAGATAAATAATTAAAAGAATGGATTATCTTCCCAATTATCTATTTATCCTAATCTTTCTCAGATTCTATCACCTTATCAACATCTTTCTTTGCTAGTAGAATCCTTTTCACACATGAACTCATCTTCTTTCCCTATATAAGACCATACAAGGGGCATTCTCCTTCATTCTATATACCCTCATCATGTCTCAAGCATCTCTCTAAAAAATGAAGAAATTTCTTAAAATTCTCAATGGTGATGACTGGAATAAGCTTTAACCTTTCCACATCAAATCCCTGAAATCTCTTCAATACCTGACTATCGATAGCAATCTCTTACATGCTACTGCTACCTTCTGGGATGTCAAGGACCATGTATTCAGGTTTAATGAGCAAGAGCTTTGTTCAATGATTGAAGAGTTTATTGCTATTCTGGGATGCACATTAGACTCGACTGCTATAATAGCCCTTCCTGATTTGGAGATGCAGTTTCCTGGCAGATTGGTTGCATTCTTTGATTTGCCCCCAGCTGATATTTACATGTATACGCATAACCCTGGGACCATCAATCTTTCTTCTCTGATCACTGTCTATAGGACTCGGGATAAAAACACTGCTTCTCGGACTAGGACAGTTGCTTTTTGCTTATATGCTCTATTTTGACTAGTTTCTCACCATAGTGGTGTCGATACATGCATTGTCAGTATTTTGGAACAGGTAAAGCTTAGGGCTAACCCTATGCCAGTTATCCTTGTTGAGACCATCATTGGGCTAGATAGTTTTAAGACTCATAACCGTTTTTTAGGTAGCTTACTTCTTCTTCAGGTATGCAATCAAAACTTTTATTTATTTTGCCTGAACTTTTACCTAAGTTGCCCTTTCGGGTTTTCAGCTTATCAGGCTTGCCCTAACTTTTGCCTAAGTCGCCCTTTCGGGTTTTCAACTTAGCGGGCTTTTATTTTATTATTCTTATATCTTTTTTTTAGATTTGGTTACAGGAAAAGCTGAGCTTGCTTAATGTACCCCTCAGTCCTTTGACTTATCAACTTCATCAGCTACAATCTCATCCTTTGAAAATGAAGGACAAACATTCTATGGACCAATGGGTTGACTAGTTAAAGAAGATTTCAGATGCTGAGATCACATAGGTTTACCCATGGTGGAGATTGAAGTTCATGACTATTGAGCTGTATGATCACTGTGTTCCTATTCCGGGTTGCACTTCTCTAACTTTTTTACCCCTTTATGCCTTTATCGTCAGTATGGTCACCCTCAGTTCATTGTTACTATTTTAGCTGAGTTTAAAGGTTTTCCTTTGAGACAAGGTTCTCTGGATAAGATTAGGAGCTTGTGGCCTTATAGAGCTTTTGAATAGAACATACACCTGGATGTTGATGTGACTACTGATGATGATTACAAAACCTGGATTATTATCCAAAAGACAGAACCACCAGGATTTGCTAGGTATAAGAGGACTCAAGCCTTGTATGATGCGTCACAAAGGAAGAAACAAAGATATCATTAGATAGAATGGTCTCATAGAGCTAGTCTTAGGCTTTCTTATGTTTTGTTTTCCCTTCAAGCACTTTTGCTTTATAATAAAAAAGGACATGCAAAGTTTAAAAAAACTTTAATTTCAATTTCATTCATCAATTAGGGCCAATAATGAGTACATTTAATACATCACATGACATAACTCATGTTATCAGCTAGTCCTCACGAATTTTCTAATTGAATATTTTTTGCTCACATTTTATTTCCCTAATTTTTGCCTGACTAGCCCTTTACGGGTTTTCTAATCAGTGGAACTATTCTTTTTTTATTTATTTCCTTAACTTTTGCATATCAGCCCTTTGCGGGTTTTCTGAATAGCAGGAATGTCCTAACTTTTACCTGACTAGCCTTTTCAAGTTTTCTAGCCAGCGGACTTTATTTTCTTTATTCTATGTTTATTCATATTTTTCACAAGTAGTACTTCTTGAGGCGATCCAGATTAATAGGTTCCATGAACTCATTCCTTTCAAGATCTGATATTTTAGCAGCTCCTTTAGGTAAGACCGATTTGACTAAGTACAGTCCTTTCCAATTCGATCTAAATTTACCTCTTGGATCGAACACCATGACTTTAGACTATTTCAGCACCATATCTCCAGCTTTGATCTTCCCAGGCTTAACCTTCTTGTTGAACGCCAAAAATGCACTTCTTCGGGTTGAGTCTCAGGTTGTATCTCTCAATTCGGACCAAGAACTTGTCTAAGGCTTCAAAGTGTCCACCTCTTGTCTCTGATTTGAACATCATGTCATCCACATACACTTTAACCTCCTTATGCATCATATAATGGAAAAGTGCAGTAGCGACTCTTTGATAAGTTGCCCCTACATTCTTCAGTACGAAACGCATCACCTTGTAACAATAGGTCCCCCATTTTGTGATGAAAGCTGTCTTAATCTTGTCCATGACTGCCATCATTATCTGGTTGTACCCAAAAAATCCGTCCATAAAAGATTACATTGCACTTGTTGCAGCGCTATCCACTATTACATCAATATAAGGTAACAGGAAGTCATCTTTTGGACAGGCTTTATTTAAATCCCTAAAATCTACACACATCCATACTTTGCCTATTTGACATCCATCTAACCCTAGGCATCTAGTCAATAAAATTACACATAAAAAATGCACTCAAGATCGTGTTATCCCTAAGTCTAAACTATGTTAATTTTATTAAAAAGTTAGCTAGATTTACATTTTATTTACACGTGAGAAAGAGACTAAAGGTGGGCCTACATTTTTTATTACTTAGTGAACCTAGATCTATTTATTTTACTTTTTCTAAAAATGGGCTTAAGTCTATTCAATTTTAAAGGAAAAGTTAAATTAGTGGGCCTAAATCTAACTTGATTTTATTTTAAGTGAAATGTGGGCCTTTGTCTATTTATTTTAAAAGAAATGAATTTAAGTGGGTTGAGCTAAGTCTAAACAAGTTTTAATTAACTAAGTGGGCCTAAAATCTAATTAACCTAATGGGCTTAAATTTATTTTAATTATTTGAAGTCTTAAACCATTTTAAGCCTATTTATTAAGTGAGTTAGACTTAAACGTGGGCTTGGGGCTAAAACCCAAATAAAAAAGCCCAAAAACATAAAAAAAAAACATAAAAAACATAACAAAATCAAATCAAAACACATTCACATATAATTTCTAAATTAAGCTACTGCCACTATTGACTTTAATTTGATTTTTACCCAATCGAACCTAATTACTAATTGATTTTAAAATGCAAAAAATTAAATCTTTCACTATTTCCACTTCTGGGGCTATCACAAACTACGTACAAAATTAAAATTAAACAATTATACACCCAGAAATTAAAATACCTACACAAAACACCAAAATGCAAAATTAAAATTAAAATCCTAATATATACTGGAAGACAACACAGGTTCTTCCATGACATTCCATGGACCTTCTGGTCATTTGAACACAGGTAGTATTCTCCTTAATCCACAATCGAACATCAAAACAATAAAAACCAAAAAATTAGATTAGTGAAATTAAATACTCGAATCAATAACAAAAATAAAATAAAAAATCATTAAGGAAGAAAAGAATAAAGAAAAGAACACTGTGATGATCTTGGATGCTGTGCAAATGCCATTTTTAGCCCTCAGATTGGATTTTCACCGTTGAAATTGAAGTATTGTTGTTTTTGGACTGAGATTTAATTGCTTTCGAAAACACTGACAGTATCCAAAATTAGGATTTTTTTTGGGCTCGCAGTCTCTCTGTTTTTTCTTTCGTCTTTTTTTTTCTCAGTGTGTGCCTCCTTGTCTCTCTATGAGTCTCTAAAAAATCCTCTCTAAAAAAGGTCCCCCTCCGCACGCATGCAGACTCTGCTTTTAAATACAGAGTCTTGCGTACTAGATTCCTCCTTTGGAGGAATAGACTCATCTCTCAAAACATACGGATAAGATAAGGTTTTAATTTTTGAAAGTTACGTGTTTTGAATGCATCAAAATCTTTTCAGATAAAACTAATAATAAAAATTCAATTTTTAAACAATCAAAACACTGAAAAAATTGACAAAAATACGCAAAAAATAAAAAAAATAGGACTTTTATGCATCGACATTGTGAATTGCCAATTGAAAAATTGGATTTCCGATCGGAAATCTAGATTTTCGATCGAAAATCCATAATTTTGATTTCCAATTTTTTTACTTTTAATTACCAAAAGACCCCTGAAAAATTGACTTATTTGTAATTAAATCCTAAAAAATGTTGCAATTTAGTCCCTAAAGTCCAGAAAATCGACAATCAAGTTCAATTTTTGAATGAATTTCATCATAGGGGCTTACGTCGTAATTATGCACAATTGCATCCTGAAATTGGATGCTTACACATACATCTCTGAAAAGTAGCTGGTGCGTTACACAGTCTGAAAGGCATATGTTGTTAAGTAAAAGTCTCATATGGGCATGTGAATGTTATTTTCTCTTGGTCCACTAGAAAAATAAAAATCTGGTTGTAACTTGAATAACCATCCAAGAAACATTAGTATGCATGCTCTGCTATCCTTTCTAACATTTGGTCAATGAACGGGAGAGGAAAATGGTCCTTCCTTATGGTTGAGTTCAATTTTCAATAGTTAACACATACTCTCCACCCATTACCCATCCTTTTTTAAATCAGCTTACCTGCTTCATTTTGCACAATAGTTATTCTACTCTTTTTTGGTACATACTGCACTGGACTTACCCATTTACTATAAGAAATTAGGTAGACAATGCCTATATCCAACAACTTGACAATCTCTTTTTTGACTACCTTTTTCATGTTTGGATTTAGGCGCCTTTGTCTCTCTATGATAGCTCTACTCCTCTCTTCCATATGGATTTTGGGCATAACAATTAAAGGACTAATCCCCTTAATGTTTGAAATCTGCCACCCAATGTACTTCACCTTATTTCTCACTATTTCATATATCCTTTTCTCCTATTCAATGGATAACTTGTTAGAAATATTAATGGGTAAAGTATTTTCCTCCCTTGAAAAGGTGAATCCTAAATGGGTAGGTAACAATTTAAACTCTAATTTGGGTGGTTTAACAATAGATGAGGGAGTGGGGTTGTCACTACACACTAAAATTTCAGGTTTAACAAAAGTAGCTTCTTGTGAGGGTTCACTATCTACTTTACAATCAAACTTTTATTAAGATTTTCTTTTTTCAAATTCACATCCCTCACACACTCATATATAAATTTCAATGTCATGCATCATCAATGATCCCATGTGGTTTCTTTGTAGAATGATCAACAAGTTGTAAAGTTATGTTTATAGGAGTCAACTCACCAAGCTGTAATTTCCTAAAAAGAGAAAATGGCATAAGGTTAATACTTGCACCTAAATCATATAAACATCTAAGAAATTCTTGAGCACCAACTACACAAAGAAAAGTAAAGCTCCTTGGGTCTTTTAATTTAGTTGGTATTTTATGAATGATGATGAAACTACAGGTCTTTATTAACTCCACAGTCTGGTTGTTATCTTATCTCCTTTCATTGGTGATAATATCCTTAAGATACCTGGTGTATGTTGGCATCTCTACAAGAGCATCAACAAAAGGAATATTAAGTTCAAGCTTTTTAAAAGCATTTTAAAAACTTAGCAAACAACTTTTCATCATTAGGCTTTTTTAATCTTTATAGAAAAGGCATCCTTGTCTCATATTTCTGTAAATTTGGCACAAATAGTTGCTCCTTCCTATCATTGTCCTTTGCTTATTACTCTTTGCCTTCTTTAGAGTCATCATCATTATTCTGAATTTTGCTTTGTTAAGTCTTCACCACTTCTTTCTTGAGCTCATCTCCTGATCTTATCTATTTGCCACTCCGAAGTGTAATTACTTTCAGCTGCTCCCTTGGATTTATTTCGGTATTGCTTGGAAGATTCCCTTGATTTCTTTATGCTACTATATTAGCAAACTGACCCAACTGCACTTTAATATTGTGAATTGGAGATGAATGGTTTTTAGCTATCCAATCAAATTTGACTTCAATCTACTTCTAATTTTCATCTTAATGGCTCATTTTGTTAGACATAGCATCCAAAAATTTATCTAATATATTTTCCATTGAGGCCATACAATCTTGATGAGGTTATTGAAAACCTAAAGATGCTTACCTTGTCATGTTGTTTTGAAGGCCTTGGGGAACCAAATTTTTGTTATTATTACAAGAAAAATTTGGTTGATTCCTCCATCTTGGATTGTAAGTATTCAAGAATGGATTGTTACCCTATTTTCCTTGAATTGATTCTTAACAAAGTTGACTTGCTCTAAACTTGCATCTCCATATACACCATTGTTGCCATATCCACATTCTCCTATTAAGTGCCCTACCATATTAAAATTTTTACATGACAACTATGAAGTTGTTGCACCTACTGCATTTCTATGGTTGAGATCCTCCAATTACCTTAAAAGTGCTGCTGTTTGAGCTTAAAGAGAAGTCACTATATCTACCCCATTTCTATCCTTTTACTTTGGATTTTGATGCTTTGATGCCCAAAGACAGTTATTATTTACCATCTCTTCCAGAAATGAAAATGCAACCTCAACTATTTTTCACATCAAAGAACCTTCAGCTACTGCATCAATGGTGTCTCTAGTGGATCGAGTAACACCATTATAAAAAGTTCTGATGAGCACGTCCCTTGAAAAACTATGATGAGGACAACTTCTTAGCAACTCTTTGAATCTCTCCCAAGCATCACTCAAAGATTCCATGTCAAACTGTTGAAAGGTAGTGACATTCTTAATAATCTTTGTTGTTTTTGAAGGTGGGAAATATTTTACCAAAAAAGCTTTTGCCAATAGATCTTATGTAGTGATTGGAGCTGGTGGCTATGAGTTCAACCACACCTTAGCCCAGTCCTTTAATGTAAAGGGAAAGAGCCTTAAGCATATAACATCATTCGACACCCCATTGTACTTAAATGTGTCACATATCTCTAGAAAATTAGCAATATGAGCATTAGGATATTCATTTGGCAAGCCATAAAACTGAACACTTGATTGGATCATTTGAAGTAAGGCCAGTTTAATCTCGAAATTGTTGGCATTGATTGTTGGCCTTATAATATTTTGTTGTGTACCATCTAGACTTGACATGGCAAAATCTAAGAGTGTTTTTTTTTTCTCACTGTTCTGCCATGGTACATGATTCCTCTGGAGAATGCCTCCTATTCTCTCTTTCAAACCGTGTAAGTTTTGGAATAAAATGAGAGGATATGTTCCTGTTCATCGAGTATTATGCATATACCGAAACAATTAATTAAAATAAAATAAATCATAATAGAAAATAAATAAATAAATATCCAAATTTAAAACAGAAATAGCTTAAATCAGGTAAAACAAAACCAATTATATTGTTAAACTTATTTAATCCCTGAGAACGGCGCTAAAAACTTGATTAGTTTTCACAAGTATATGAGTTCATCAAGTAATAAAAATAAGTATAAGTCAATCCTGCGATGATTGAATGTTTATCCAACTATTAATTTTAGTTTTAATTTGTTTAAAAATCAAATATTAAGTGAATTATGATTGCTAAAATTTAATAGCCAAAATGAAACTAAATAAAAAAAATAAATTAATTTAAATTTTAACAAGCAAATGATAGAATGATGTTAATGATTATATCACTATATTTTAATTAAGCTGATTATAAGAAATTAGTCTTCTTTCTATTGCAATTCTTGGGGTTTCAATGGTAGTAATTAATTTTTCTCAAATAAAAATTTACTCAATTTATTTCTATCAATTGAAAGGCTTTAACTAATTCTCATTAAATTAAAACCTAATCAAATTTAGTAAATAAATCATGAAGCACAACCAATTGAAATTAAAATAATTTATCTCTAGGCTTAAATAAATTAATCAAGCATTCATATTTCTATTAAGATTAATATTTCTCATTAATTAACCTTAATTAAAAATCAATTATGAATGGCCAAATCATAAACAATTAAGATTAATGAATGCTTAATGTAAATTAAAAGAAAAACCAATATATAAATCAACTTAAATTAAAATAAGTTCAATAATCACTAACATAAATAAAATTAACTAAACATAATATTCATCATTTTTTCAAATCCAAAATAAAATACATGAAGAACTTATAAAAATAAATAGGAGAGAAAGAAAAACCCCTTTCTCTCTAACTCTTAATTTCAGACCTTCCTCTTCTTCAAAACTTCTTCTCTAGCAATCTTCTTTTGCTCTCCTGTCCTACTACCTTTATAAAATTCTCCTTTTTCCTCTCGTTGCCTTCTCCTTCTTTTATATATCTTTTCCTCTCATTATTTTTTTTTATCTTATCTTTTTCTTTTATAATTCTGTCTTCTTTTCATAATTGCAATTACTTTTTTTTTTCTTTCGTAAGTGTGTCTACTTCACTATTATCTCCACTCCCATTTATAGTTTGTATCTCCTTCCATACCACATGCTTCCTCTCCTATATTTTCCATCGTGTTTTGCCAATTAAAAATTGAACAAAACACAAAACTAAATGTAGCCACGTCATAAAAACATGGTTCAAGATTACGTGTGCTGCACAATTTCTAGAGATGCCCACAGTCCATAATTATTCAACTCTTCATGGACCAAGTATGGTGACCAAATATATATATATATTTCAAAGCATAATAAAAAAAATTACACAAAGAAATAAATGATAGTAAAAATTAATAAAATAAAAATTCTAATTAAAATAAAATAATAAACACCATAAACATACACCAAACCAACCTATAATCATTATAGCTAAACATCATTTTAAGGAAAAAAAATCTTGAAGGTGCTAGCAATGGGATTACACACATGGATTATCTTGTTAACCACCTGATATCCCATACTCATATTGTACTTTGAAAGGAACTCATATCTTTAAAGAAAAAAGGTACTTTGGGATCGACATGAACAAAGGAAACTCAATTCAGCAAGAACAATGACTCTTATTAGAAAGGAAATCTAATGTAGTCAAGTTTATACTTAATTCTTCCTTATATATACTTCTCTTCCCCTCTCATATTATTCATTCTAACATTCAATACACACAATATTTACTTTACGATTATTATTTCTCTCAAAGCAACTACTAACTTAAGCATAAGAGTTTTTATAGAGAAAACCCCCACTCATTCATATTGGTCTTCTCGTTTGTGTATGTTTTACAATAAGATCAACCTTAGAGTTATCATCAACCAATAGCATTTGAACCTCTAACTCATATTCTTCTTACACATACATATAGAAAGAGTAGGTAATGAGCCTGTAGATAGATAGAGGAAGTGGGTGGCGGACAGATGCTGAGGGAGACTTACAAACATTATTAGCACTGAGGTTGTAGATTGGGAGAGGTAGTGGGTGGTGGGCATATGCTAAAGGGGCCGTAGTAAAGGTAGATCATGTTTGTGTTCTTTATGGCAATAATACTATAAGGAGGGAGAGGTGGTGAATGTTGGATGAACATGAGGGAGCAATTGCCAAGAGAGATGTGATAAACTCTCCATCTCCTCCACCTTAGCATTGATTGGTAGCTCCTTGCTTTAACCATCTCCCTCCTCGTCTATTGCACAAACCAACAGATCCATAAATGAGATTTATAAATTCATGCAAATCCAAATCTAATAAAATGTTTAATTTTTTATTGTTAAATCTATCTATATCTATCTGTTATTGGTAAATTGAATTAAGTGGATGTATATTTAAGATGGAAAAATGATGAATAAAAATTTATTGTTTATAAGGATGAAATGGAAAAATTTAAAATAACTTATTATTGATATTGAATATTTATATATATATATATTTTAAAATGTGAGTGTTTGGGTGGTGAGAAAGTGAAAAAACTTACAATAAAGTTGAAAAGATAAAAAGAAAAAAATTATTTTAAAAAATTAGAGGATTAAAAATAAGGAAAACATGAGACATTAAAATTTTTTATGGAATAATTAATTATAGTAATTTTTGGAGAGGAGAGAAAATAAATGATAGTAATAGTAATTTTTTTTTTAAAAAAAGAAAGATAGTGACAGTGTCGCTGATATGACACTATGTGCTTCAAATCTTTATATGTTAGCATCAACTCTTCACTCAAGGGTCAGAATATAAATTTAGAGAGCATAATGTGACACATTCAAAAATTAAGAAGTTTTATATTATGTTTTAAAAGTTAAACACTTTAATGATACTTCAATAAAAATTTTGAATGTTGTGCAAATAACCCAGAAGGAGAGAGCACAACAAGCTAAAAAGGATCAACACACATCATATCATCATATAGAAATAAGGGAAAAAGTATATCTAAACCTTTGATATTTGAGCCATGGACCCCTTGATTCCTCGAAATTTTTTTGAACCAAAGAACCTCCTAACGTTTTAATTGTTAGCTCAAACACACATAAATTAACTAACTTTTGATTCCCAATGTTACAAAAATGTTTAGCCCATCCATATCAAGCTTCCAATGTTAAAAACATGGGCTTTTATTTATTGATGAGCTGCCACTCAAGAGAAACCTCTTTGATTTTCTTCTTCTTAGATTTAGTCTCCTCCTCATCCACATCTTTGACATCTTCCTCTTCTTCTTTCATGGGCTTATCATCTATTCATTTTCATCATCATTGATTTCTTTCTCAATCCACAAATAGATAGGATAAATCACATACATCACATTAAGATTGATTATATACAACTATCTCCTATATACATAACATAACCCTTGAATTCACTCAGATGTAATGACCTTAATGCATGTCATAATTATACAAAGGGAACATCTACTCTAGTACAATTAATTTCCCAATTCAATCCCTTTTAAGATAAACTCAAAAAATTATTAGAAACATTAATCTCTTTGGGCATAAGGTTTTATTAAGCGTTTCATATGAATTATGCTTATCTGTCACCAAAAAATTTAGCACCATTTCCATTTTGAAGTCTTTGCCATAAATAAAGCATCTCCGTAGGACCTTGATAATGAGCAATGATGTAATTGTCTTTGTACCCTTCATTATAGATCTTCTCATCATTCTCGTATTTGACTTTCAAACCTTTCTTTTTCATGTTAAATATTCAGATGCCCATTGCAATATGTTCGAGCTTAAAAATATGCAATGACAATAATCAAAATTTTAAGTAGAATATATGAATGTGCATGTTTCATATACTAATTTTGTTGGAGATTGGAAGTGGGAACAATCCCATATTGAAAAGAAAGAAAGAAAAGAATGAGCATATAATTGAGGGGGAGCCACAAATCAAATGGCTAAGGCTATTTTAGTGGAAGGCAAGCCCATAATGAAGCCCATTTGTTATGTTTTGGTGGCCGAGTTGGAGATTTCAAGTTTAAGTCTAATAGATGCAAGGCCTAACACTCTAAGTTTAATTTAAACCCTAAGCATAAAGTCCATAGAGTCCGATTTCTTAACATGGTATTAGAGTTCATGAGTGTCTTAATAGGCTAAGAAGATCCTAGAGGCTCATGTGGATGTTTAAAAGCCTATGCTGGAGGCCTAATATTTAATGGCCCAAGTGAACAACCCATGAGGTTTCACTTGGAGATTTGGAGAGGCCTATGGACCATTTGAAGATAGAAAGAGACCACAAAGTCAAGGGAGCTAGGTCTGGACTAATGAAGTTTGAAGGCTTGAAGCAATTTGATGAGACTGAAAGATACCACAGAGCCCAAAAGATAAGACTAGGTTCGGATTAGTTCATGTTGAAGCATGGAAAGAAAGAAATAAAAGTGTTAAGCCATGATGAAGCCCCTTGTTATGTTTTGGAGGCTCAATTAGAGACTTCAAATTTAAGTTTGATTGATGTGAAACCCAACACTCAAAGCCCGATTTGAAATCCAAACATATTGGCGCCATTAACATCAAATGTTTCATCTTTTGGAAATATTACCAGCGTGCCTTTTTTTCTCAAAAAACTTTCACGCATACCTTTTTTTTCATTTCCGTTAATTCCAAAGTTACTTCTCATTTCTCCTTCTCCCACCTTCTTCTTCCTCCTTCACCATCATCATCGTCATTATAATATTTTCTTCTTCTTCTTCTTCTTCTACTGTTAACAAGCCCACACTCAAATCCAGTTCCATACCTTCTCTTTCCTTTGCTCGCTATTCTCTTTCATGTTCAAGGTGAGCCCTTAATAACCCTTCATTTTTTTTTATGTCAAAATTTCATACTGTTTTATAGAATTAGTGTATTTTCTCATTTGGGTTTCCTGTGTTTGATGTAAAAGTCAATTTTTTAACAATTGGGTTTTGAGTTTCAGGTCATTTCCTCAGTTGGGTGCTCTCCAACCGCTGCTTCCCCTGCACCCGGCTCTTTCTTCAGCTAGGCTAACCTTGTGCCTCGGCATCGATTCGAGTAGCTCCAAGTCGTTGTCTCAGGGTATGCCCTGCAGTGCAAACCCAATTGTTTGATATGTCTCCAAATCTGTTTGTTTTATTATGTGTAAGCAACTTTTTTTTAACTCTTTAATTGGTTCTTGTTTATTGGTTTTCGAGTGAATTGCTCTTAACTTTGTGTTGGTAATGTTTTGAATGCAATTACTGTTATATTTGGCCTTTTGAGCTAATTATATTTAAGTCTGATTGGGGTCTGCAGGTTCTTGATTTTTATATAGGTGAGTCACCTCCTATTCAATTCTCTATCTTTTTTTTTTATTCTGAATTTGATGTTCTTTTTGAGCTTCAGTAGTCTTTTCTATATAGTTGAAACAAATTCTGCAACAGTCCTTCATTTGCAGCTATAGACGAAAAATACTGTGCCGCTGCTTAACTATGCTGCATGTTATTGAGCATAATATGTTTTCTAATGATTGAAAATTTTTAAAACTAGTTATCCTTGCACTTGGATGAAACCTATATATGACCCACCATTTGATTGCAGGATACACGCATTAATGTTGTTTCTGTCATTTTTTTTTTGTTTGATTTGAGTGAGTTGTGGTTTTCTTTCAAAGGAACTGTTTCAAAAATCTATGTTTTTGTTTATTTATTATCAATATCTATTTATCATTCTTAAATGTGGCCATAATTAAGAAATATGTGTTATTTGGCTAACATGATCCGTATCACTTTGGCTATTCATCTTTCAGATAATTACTTCATCAAACATGAGCAAATGGCTTAGCAAAATTTTTAAAGGCTCCAGCCATAATATTACCAAAGGTCATTACGGTGAAAATTATGGACAAGATCCTAATTACTATGCACCTTCTACTTCAGGGGTAGTTACCAATCTGTTGCTTCTATGCCTTTGAAACTTTTATGTTGTCTTTCCATTAATTCTTTGTAGTTTGATTAAATTATAAGGTTGGAAAATGCATAGTCATGCCATTTGTGCTATTGGTTAAATCATCGACACTATAGTCATTAAGCTATCAATTGACTAATGTTTAGTTGGACATATATCCTTGGGTTGTAGAGATATTTGTCTTTATATATATATATTGAACAAATGTCTTTATATATATTAATATTTACTTATGAATTATAACTATAAGACATGTCCATATATTATCCGCATATAATACGTATATTTGTTGTATATAAGTTAAAGTTGTCTAAATTAATAAAAAAAAAGGGAGTATTTTTATGTTAAATAATTAAAAGTTAGGTCTATATTTTTTAATTGTGTTAAAAATTAATAAAAATAGTTAATTACAATTTTTGTTACACAACAAGTTTAAGAAGTAATAAAGAATGATACTTAAAAAAGTATATTTTTTGAATATTATTTATATATGATACATACAAAACAATATATTATTCAAATATTAGAAGTATTTAAAACTCAAAATAATATTGGAAACTCAATCTTTTCAACAATTAATTAAAATGAGGGAATTTAAAACCTAAAATGAACTAAACGAACCCTTTTTTAATTAAAATTTATTTTTTTTGAAATTTTTGTTTGAAAATTTAATTTAATTTTAAAATTAATTAAAATGATGAAATCTAAAACTTAAAATAAACTGGGTGAATCTATCGTACTGTGTTGTACTATGATTTAAACCTAGTTTGTAAATAAATTTTTTTATTAAAATTTATTTTCAATGTAATTTATAAAAAAAAAAAAAACACAAAGAGGGGTACAAGGGTACATGTTGTAAGTAGCGATGGAATTGTTCCGTAGCTACTTACCATTATTTTTCTTAATAAAAAAAGGGAGTATTTTTCCTTTACATTTCTCACCAAAGAGGGCTTTTTTTTATTTACATGTTAAAGATGTCTAAATTAATAATAATATATATATATATATATATATATATATATATATATATATATATATATATATATATATATATATATATATATATATATATATATATATATATATATATATATATTTGTGTTAAATAATTAAAAGTTGGGTCTATATTTTCTAATTGTGTTAAAAAATAACAAAAAATATAACTTATTAATTAAAATTTTTGTTACACAACATGCTTAAGAAGTAATAAATAATGACACTTAAAAACAATATATTTTTTTAATATTATTCGTATATGATATAATTAAAATGGTATATTATTTGAATATTACAAGTATCTAAAACTTAAAACAGTATTTGAAACTCAAAATAGTTTTTGAAATTAAAAAAATATCTCAAACTCATAAATACATTATACTATCTGAATATTATATGTTTGTGAAACTTCAAAATCGTATCTAATACTAAAACAATAAATTATCTAAATATTACTTGTATATTTTCCTTTAATCAAAAATATATTTTTTGAATATTATTCGTATCTAAAACTAAAAACAGTATCTGAAATTCAAAATAATATCCGAAACTCAAAACAGTATTTGAAACATAAAACAATATCTAAATGTGATAATTTGAGTAAGTATATATTGTTAGAAAAATTATCAAAGAAATAGTTGGCCTTGAATAATAAATTTCATATATAATTGTATTCAATTAATTAAAATAAAAAATAAATAAAAATAATTGATATATGCATATGAATTAATTTGAATTTAAGTGCCCATCTTTTTTCAAATGTATGAAACTTGAAATTTTATTTATTTATTTCTATTTTATTATTTGTATATTTTAGTTTATTTTCATGTATAAAATGAATAAAATAAATATTAGACTAATATAGATATATATAAATATACAAATTTATATTTCAAAATATTTTTGTAGAATATCTGAAATTTTAATTATTTATTAAAACTAATATGAGTTATATAATTTAAATATGTTAATTATAATCTCTAAAATAGAGCACACTGCCTATATATATATACCCAAAACCAAGACTAAAACAAAAAAATAAGAATAAAAATAAAAATAAGGATAAGATAAAAAAATAGAAAGCAGAAAATAAGGAAAAAAAGAAAAATTAAAAATAAATAAAAAGAGATAAAATTACAAAATAAATATAAGGATAAAATAAAAAATAACAGAGAGTAAGAAAAAAAAAAAGGAGAACCACAAAAAGATAACCAATCCAAACAAAAAAAATTAAAATAAAAGAAAAAAAGGAACAAAGGAAAAATGGGCAAAATTGAAAAAGAAAAAAAAAGGATATAATTGAAAATAGATTGGGTATGTATGTAATTAATGTAAAAGATTGGATATTTTAATGTAAACCAACCACAAAATTATCCATTGTTCGTAATTTTCTCATATTGAAATGTTAGGAGACCCTTTGATTAAAAAAAAAAAATTGAGGATCCAAGTAGTCCATGGCCCAAAAATCAAGAGCCTAGATGTGCCTTTTCCCAAAAAATTATAATTTTCAACCTTTTAATTAAAATAATTTTATCAAATACTTGATGGGTTAGTTAAATCCTAACTATTATCTTTTATGAGTAATTCAAATGATAAAATATATTAATATTTATATGGATAATGTTTTATACAACAAGTTACTATATAAATAATATTATCACAAAAAGAAAAATTACTTTTATATCATTATTTTTCAATTGATGATCTCTCATATATATGGAAGCAAATATATCATTTTTACTTAAAAAAAATTATCTTTTAATATTTATGACAATACTATTCATATAGTAAGTTGCTATATAAAATCCCAACCATCGGATATCAATTTGGCAATTCGGCATTTAACACCCTTAGAGTTTTTAGTTAATCCTAAGGATATGGAGAGATAAGAAAAGTATAATATGGTCGAGTAAGGACATATGTGAAGGAAAAAGTATAACAAATGACATTTGATAAATATGAATAAATATTATTATTTATATTTATGAAAGTGTGATGAGTGGAACATTCTGATGTCTCCTCCTACCAACCTTTAAGGTGCTTCTTATATTCTTTAGGAGGTACCATTAGTGTAAGCTCTCCACCATCCCCGAACCTTGTGTGCACGTTCGACGATACAACTTTAAATGAGCTCCCTAATGTGAAGCTAAGTGATAGACATCAAGTTCAGGAAAGAGGAATTTGATATCTCCATAGAGAAGGAGCTTTATGGACACTACGAGGCCAATGTGCTCGTAGTGCATGGTTCTCCTAGATCCGATGTTAGAATATGACTTGTGCTATACGCTAATGTATAGGGAAATTCCGAGACACTGTGAGATTTGATTATATGCGAGACTTACGAAATAAGTACATGACCCTTGAGTATGTAAGAGCCGTGAGGCTAATGAAGGATTCAGTAATGTATGAAAACGGTGAAGTGAATGCGAGGCTTAAGATAAGAATGAAGCTTAGATACATACGCAGGATACAAAGTAAGCATGACTCTCGAACACGTATACGAGAAACATAGGAACAACGATAATAGTGAACATGCTAAGTTGATTAAGTTTGTCAAGACTCGACTATAGTCGAAGGACACTCGGTGTTAATGCTAAATACATATTTATGAGTTTTGGCTGATCTAAATATGGAGAAATTTAGGCACTACACAGGTCGAATGTGAGTGTTGGGGCTATATTCTACTGTTTTGGACAATTAATCAAAGACTAGAGGTCCCTATAAATTATATTACTGTATTTTATTTTGCAGATAGCTGACGACCGTAGCTTAAAAGAGCTCACACTCTCCCCATCCTCTTAAAATAAAATGAAATAATAGAAAAACATGGCTGGTGTGGTGATGCTCTAAAACGTTATCTGCTATTAAAATGCATTTCAACGTTAATGGAGGAATAGTTTTTCAATAATTTTGCTTTCTGGGTCGAAGCTGTCAGTAAGTTACCATGATTTCCATGCAAGCACTTGATAAAACTATTATTCTACAAGAACCATCAGTACCTCATCATCAACACCGATTTCACTTCTGTAATATACCAAAATCACTAAAAAGACGCTCCCTTCACCAACAAAGATCATCTCTTTGCCTCTCTGCCCCAACCCAAACCCAAATTCAAACCCCAAATTTCTCTTTTGTACCAAAGATTACTGATCTCTGCTCAACTGGTAACCTAATAGAAGCCCTTGCGCTTCTTCAAGACAACTTAAAAACTGCTACTTTCAATTCATTACAAACCAAAGAAGCAATGGGTATTCTTCTTCAAGCTTGTGGCAATCAAAAAGACATTGAAACTGGAAGAAAGATACACCATATTGTTTCAAGATCAGACCTTTATTGCAATGACTATGTTCTTAATACCCGTCTTATTACAATGTATTCAATGTGTGGTTCTGCTCTGGATTCTCGTATCTTGTTTGATAATTTGCAAAAGAAGAATTTGTTTCAGTGGAATGCAATTGTTAGTGGGTACACAAGAAATGAACTTTATAGTGATGCTATTGACATGTTTGTGAAATTGATACTGGATACTAACTTTAAACCTGATAATTTTACTTTCCCTTGCGTCATTAAGGCTTGTGGTGGGAATTTAGATGATGGGCTAGGTGAGGTGATTCATGGGATGGTTATAAAGATGGGTTTGGCTCTTGATGTTTTTGTTGGAAATGCATTGATTGCAATGTATGGGAAATTTGGGCTCGTCGAGGAAGCGGTCAAAGTGTTTGATTATATGCCTGTTAGGAGCTTAGTTTCTTGGAATTCAGTTATGTCTGGATTTTCTGAGAATGGGTATACTAAAGATTGTTTTACTATGTTAGTGGAGATGTTGATGGGTGAGGATGGGATGTTGCCTGATGTTGCTACAATGGTGACTGTATTACCAGCATGCGCAAAAGAAGTCAATGTTGATATGGGAATGGGAATTCATAGTTTGGCAGTGAAGCTGCAGCTGTGTGAAGAGGTAAGGGTTAATAATTCTTTGGTAGATATGTATTCTAAATGTGGGTGCTTTACTGAAGCGCAAGTGTTGTTTGGTAAAAACAAAAATAAAAATGCAGTGTCTTGGAACACCATGATTGGGGGATTATCCACAGAAGGATATATCAAAGAGGCAGTTAATCTTTTTAGGAAAATGCAGATGCAGCAAGGTATAGAGGGTAATGAGGTTACAGTGTTGAGCATTTTGCCTGCTTTTGTGGAGAAATCGCAATTGTCAAGTTTGAAGGAACTTCATGGCTATTCAATTAGACATGGTTTTCAATATGATGCCTTGGTCGCCAATGGATTTGTTGCATCCTATGCTAAGTGTGGAATGCTGAGTTCTGCTGAGAATGTTTTTTGCACCATGGAGACAAAGACTGTGAGTTCTTGGAATGCACTTATAGGTGGTTGTGCACAAAATGGTGATCCTAGAAAGGCTCTAAATTTGTACATTCAAATGACTTATTCAGGCTTGAAACCTGACTGGTTTAGCATTGGCAGTCTGCTTTTAGCTTGTGCCCACCTAAAATCCTTGCATTATGGTAAAGAGGTTCATGGGTTTGTGCTACGAAATAGACTAGAAACTGATTCATTTATTGGCATCTCACTGCTTTCCCTCTATAATCATTGTGCAGAATCATCTTCTGCACGTTTGTTGTTTGATGGGATGGAAGAAAAAAGTATAGTGTCTTGGAATGCAATGGTCTCTGGTTACTCACAAAATGGACTTCCGGATGAATCCCTGACTTTGTTTCGCAAATTGGTTTCTAATGGAATTCAGCCATCCGACATTGCTATAGTGGGTGTGCTTGGGGCTTGTTCACAACAATCAGCTTTGCGGCTGGGGAAAGAAACTCATTGTTATGCACTAAAGGCCCTCCTCATGGACGATGTTTTTGTTGTTTGTTCAATTATAGATATGTATGCAAAAAGTGGATGCATAAAAGAATCTCAAAATATTTTTGATGGGTTGAGAAAGAAAGATGTCGCATCGTGGAATGCTATAATTGCTGCATATGGAGTTCATGGACATGGAAAAGAGGCGATAGAGTTATTTGAGAAAATGAAGAAAGGTGGCGAAATGCCTGATGGTTTCACATTCATTGGTATTTTGACAGTATGTAGTCATGCAGGACTTGTTGAAGAAGGGCTGAAATATTTCAATGAGATGCATAATTTCCATGGGATACAACCAAAATTGGAGCATTATGCATGTCTTGTGGATATGTTAGGTCGTGCTGGAAGATTGGATGATGCTCTAAGGATTGCCCATGAGATGCCTGAGCAACCTGATAGTCGAGTTTGGAGCTCACTGCTCAGCTCCTGCAGAAGTTTCGGTGAGGTGGAAATAGGGGAGATAGTTGCAGAAAAACTGTTAGAATTAGAACCAAAGAAAGTTGAGAACTACGTATTGCTTTCCAACTTGTATGCTGGCTCAGGACAGTGGGATGATGTGCGAAGAGTGAGGCAAATGATGAAGGATATTGACCTTCAAAAGGATGCTGGCTGCAGTTGGATTGAGCTTGGAGGTAAAGTATATAGTTTCATTGCTGGGGACAATTCGCTGCCGGAGTCCAAAGAGATGAGGATCGTGTGGAGAAAATTAGAGAAAAAGATAACTAAAATCGGATATAGGCCTAACACAGGCTCTGTGCTACATGAGGTGGCCGAAAAGAAAAAGATTGAGAAATTGCGAGGGCACAGTGAGAAGCTTGCAATTTGTTATGGGTTGCTGAAGACAACCAAAGGGACAACTCTCAGGATTTTCAAGAATCTTCGAATCTGCGTAGATTGTCACAATGCTGCCAAGTTCATATCAAAGGCCGTTGGAAGAGAGATAATCATGAGAGACAACAAGAGGTTTCATCATTTTAGAGATGGACTCTGTTCTTGTGGAGATTATTGGTAAATGACGAGAGGCAGAAAGTATAACTACCACTTGTTGCTCCATTTCTCAATCACCTCGCGGTGCAGGTTCTGTTAATAGGATAACATCACATTACAACTGTATAAATCTACAATGTTATTTTCAACAATATGTATATTATATAATAGGATGGAATTACAACTGAATAAATATTCAATATATATTTGATTATGTATGTGATGTAAAGATTAAATATGCTACGAAGGCTTTAATTATTCTTCTTCAAATTGCTGATTTTGCTCAAGATACGTTTGTAAATAGTAACCTTAATATAGTGAAGAGTACATACAGAGATGCTCTTTCTTCCACAAGCAAATACATTTCAATGGCCTAAAAATCGTTGGGCTTCCCAATTCTGATGTTTTGTTCTCCTAGAAATGCTGTAATAGCATTTTTCTGCCAACTCTTGAAACTCCTACAACAAAAATTCAGATGAAATTGCTTAGCAGTCAAGAGAAAAGTTCATCCAACAAGAACAACTATGCAAGGCATCCAAGTTATGCTTCTTCAAGTAATGATTGCACAACTATACTGCTTTAAAATTTTAGGTCGGAAAATGTTAAAACTCTACTTCTTTTCACATTTTGCTCCATAGTATCCTTGATTTGGGTTCAGGAATATTAACACAAATCTAACTAGACACAATCATACATCTCGAAATTCTGCAATATGAGCTTAAAGTAGCTCTCTCAACATTTGAGTATTCATCAGCGACAAAATTGCTTCTTACTCTAAGCAAAACACTACCACCACTAGTACTAAACTAACATGATCTGTTAGAGGGATTTTTAGACATCAAAAAAGAACCCCCTTTAAGCAACTTACTTGTGATCGAGATGTGCCAAAATTTCCCCACCAGGGAAAGCTGATTTTGTAGCCTCATATGCAGCTTTAATTGCTTCTCTCCAAGTTCCACCAATATCTTTTGTATTTGTATTTTTTTTTATCTGACTTGATTCTTCCATGGGCAAGGAATAACCTGAAAGTAGGTGTCCAACCCAAATGCCATCTTTTCTATAATTACACACATGCCAATAATTTATTAAGTCAGTAAACAGAATACGCCAACATAATAGGAATAAAAGGGTTTCCATTTAATAGGCATCATAATCACACTCATACATGAAGCAGGCACAAACGAGAATTGAAGCAATTCTGATGTGCATGGACATGCGTGCTATCAAACTTAACCAATAAAAGAATTAAATGAAAGAATGAAAAAGGAAAACAGCACAAGAAAGAAATGATGCACAAAAAGGAGCTCAAAGCCTACGCAACATAGGATTGGCTCACAGATGTAGCAAATAAATCCATGATGGTTCATGTTGTATGCACATTTATGAACAGAAGGGAAAAATAAACAATATTAAGACGCATTCAAGTGTTTTACTTCAACATAAAATAAAAATTTATAACTCAAGCACACAGTTTGTGTAATGCAGCAGCAAGGTTCAGGGATAATTAAATCCAAGCAAGAAGCAAACAGGTCAGCATGACATACAAAACTACATCCATATGCCGAGGTGCATAATGTCCACCACCTATTCCAAGAAGGACCGTTCTCTTGTCATTGGCACTACACATCAACAAATGAGAAGTGAAGTTAGAGAAAGAGTCACCAAGAGCAAGAAATACTTATGATAATAAAAACGATGCAAATTATAGGAAAGTATAATATGTCTTACAACATGAATAAATTTTCACAGAATTTTTTCACTAATCATGCATGGATAATTATACACATAAACACATAATCATAAGGGGAAGCAATAAAGGGTGAGGACAAAAAATCAAGGAAAATGTATTCAAGCTCACAACATTTCTTATGTAAAATGTGCAACCAAATCACGCCAAGGCCAGATCTCAAAAAATATAGGTAGACATAACCCTATTTTACATGGTATCAAAATCACTGGAGAAGAGCATAAATGTTAGCATCTCAAATACATCACTATTACCTGCTCCAATTTCCTACCGAGGGACCTCCTCCAAGCCCAAGTCCTTCCCAAACTAGCTTCAAGCATAAGAAAACACAAACTTATTAGGGAAAGATTTCATCTTTATAAGTAATGTGTCTACTTGCTACTTAACTAGCATGCCATAAGTGAAATGCAGTGATCTCAGATGAGAATAGATATGATTTGAGCAGCACTATGTAAGTCATAATCAGGATAAAGTATAGCATCATATCATCTTGTAATTTGTGTCTCACACTGTAAAACTTTAGTGAGTGAAACCAGCATTCAATTAATTATACATTACAGTACTGACACATTTTAGGAATATGCAACACAATCCATTTCATTTCCTTTAAATTGATTAAATATTATTTTGTTGCTTCTATTCTTCTTCTGAAGAAAAATAATTTAAAAAAAAAAAAAAAAACTTTTTATGAGAAACAAAATGTTAAAATCAAAAGTATTGGTATGCCAATGATTGATGCTTATCTAAAAGCGGACAAGAATTGCATCTACTCAACTAGAGCAATGACTTGAGCAGCATCCTGCCTCCCCCAGTACTCCTTCGTGCTACCTATCCATCAAGAGCAACCAGTCAAATATTTGGGGATAAAAGTTCTAACAGCAGAACGAAATTGAATCTTCAAGATCTCATAAAAAATGCTACCTACGCGAATGTAGTTAGCTTTTTTCTATAGATGGTTACAGTCGTACATAAGATCAAAACTAACTCAGGAAACTCCAGTATCATATATTATCCATTGATAGGCTAAGACCATGATATTCAATCATACCAGTGCTATTGCATTTAAAATAAAGAACAACATAAATCAAAATCAAAACCCAACAACAGATTTAAACAAACGCAATGGACTAGCAAAACAATATTCAATAAGTAGAATAAAAATAAAGGAAAATTACCAATTTCAATGAACATAGTAGGCTTACTGGTCACTGGTCCATGATGAGTAGCCTCTAAAGTAATCTACATTTGAAATGAAAATATAGCTTGATCATCTTACATATTTATACTAAGAAGCAATCACAGAACCAAAAAAAAAAGCACCTCAAACTCAGGAAGTAAATTATGAGAGTAAGCAATTCTTTTCAAGAGCCTAAGCCATGGTCCTATCCTTGGATCAGGCGGCGCAGCCCACCCTGGCTTCCCTCCTTGCGGCGGCACATCCCCTTCCTGCAAATGAGGCACTCCTATTATCACACAAACAAGTAGATATATAATCATTAGCAAAAAATAGGAAAAAAATCACTTCTGATGAAAATTAAAATTGAAATCTATTGTACACACCGATAGGATGAACGGTAAGAGCGGGACGGTTGGAAACGGCGGTGTGTTTACTAAAAAAAATGACCTCATCCACGACCTCACCGGTGGCCTCCTCCCACCGCCGGTCAAGATCGTCTTCTTCAATGATGCTTTTATCGTGTTGTAACAATCTCACTTCTTTGTTGCCGTAACTCTCTATGTTCTGTAACAACTACGTTATTAATCAAACAATTAAATTAACTAAAACTTTAATATCATCAACTAACCTGAAGAGGAGAAGAAGAAGAAGAAGAAGAAGAAGAAGAAGAGACGAGTTGCCACCCCGGCATGGCCAACAGTGCGGCAGCAGGATTGATGGACGCAGGATCGCCTGTCGTCGCCACCAAGAGCGTCACCATTGTTATTGCTGTGTGTGTATAATGGAAGTATTAAGGGTGTGGTGTGATTGCTCTTATAAAGGGACAGCGGCCTGAAAATAGCTGTGAGTTCCTTCCGTTAGTTAACTATTGGCGCTAGCGCAGCGCCCATAGATTTTGCGCATCGATCCACAGTCTCGCCATGCGCCACAGCTGCCAGCAAGCCACACCCGACATACGACGTACTGATACGTCGAAAAAACGGAGCACACGTCGTCGTTTTCTTTATTTGGAAATTGGAAATTGGAAATTAGAATAAAATTAAAACCCAGTCACAATGATGCTGCTTGCGGTCGACTGGAGACCTTTGGCGTGTAAGACCAGGATTAGGCCGTAATAGAGCCCAGCTGCACTTTAGTGTTCGAATTCATAAAAATTTACGTTAAATAAAACGAGTCAAACACAAATTATATAAAATTCAATTTATAAAATTCATAAATAAATTTTAATAAAAGTTGGTGAAATAGCTCATATAATAATTGAATTTTAAATATATAATATATAAATTTTTACAGTAAAATTATTTAAAAAAAATATTATTAGAATACAATTATAATTTTTATTAAATATATTATAATTTATTTTTAATATATAATTTAAATTTAAATTTTTTTAAATTTATTGAAATACATATACTAAAAATCGTAAAACAACAACAAAAATAGAATCCAAATTGTTACAAAAAGTGAAACATATACTTAAAACTACAAAATATTGAAAACACATGGTGATTTTCTGTACTTCCCTTTAATTATTTTTAGTTGGATCGTATAATGTGTTAAACTCATTTAATGGTGTTAGACTTGTATAATGGAAATTATCAAACGACAGCCAACACAAGACCCAAATTGTCATAAAATGAAACACATAGTTAAAACTCTAAAATCGTAAAATCACATAGTAGTTTTTTATACTTTTTCCTTTATTATATATTACCTTAAATTTTTCAACAAATTAATTCATTTGTTTTAACTATACTATAAAGTTAATCTAATTAAGGTAATTATATAGTCGGAGCCCTGTAATTATTAGATAAAAAAAATTTTGGTCTCCAAGGAAAAAAACTACAAAATGAACCACAACATCACATAATAGAATGAACAACTTTTTAAAACCCATTTTTTATATTTAGTTTTTAGCAAAATACCCTTTTTTATAAGATATTACATACATGCCTTACTTTTATCAAAAATTATACACGTGTCCTTTTTTTATCTTCCTTCATTTTCATTCATCTTCTTCCTTTTACGTCTTCTTTTTCCTTTTGTTTTTTTATAAGAGACTCATCATCTTCTCCCTCATTCTTTGTCATACCGTTGTTTATGGCCATATTTATATACCATTTACTTGTTTCCTTGAATTCCTATCTCAAAATAAAACTCTATGCGTCTACGTATATGGCAAAAACAAAGAGGTAGTGCCAAAAAGAAAACAACAATGGAGGTGTTTTACTATTTGGTGTTTGGAGGATTAGGAGCAGTAGTAGCAACACTTGAGCTCAGCAAGACAACCAAATATCAAATCAACACTTCTTTTGCTTTCAATTCTTTCAAGAATAATTACCTCCTCGTCTACTCTCTTATGATGGTAATTAAACCCTTTTTTCACTTGCACTTGTTGAACTCTTTTATACTTGAAAAATCTAGATCTGATCTATCTTTCTCTTTTTTTTTCTTTTTTGCATTGACGTTAGGTTGGTTTTGTATTGTTTGTATTGCTTTTTCTTCTTTCTCTCTCTGCATCTTTTACTGCTAGCACAAAATTTTTATGCCTTTTGTCATCTGGGTTAGATTGTATACCTAAGTTGGTTGCATTGGATCTTCATTAGTTCACAAAATGATTTTATATATGGGTAAGATGTTACATGTGAACTTTTCATGAGTCTTGTGAACTGGTGATAGTGGAAGTTAATTTATAGAGCTTTATGATAGGTCCCAATTAAAGCTACTGAGAAAATAAAGGAGATTTTAGAAAGGAAATGGTATTATGCTTCAGGTGAGAATTAACCTCAAGAGTTTTTTTTTAATTGGAATAGACTTACCTTATTATTGTCTTTCAAAAAGTTTAAATAAAAAAGGAATATTACAACCATTCCTAATTCTTAGATAATATCCCTAAGAAATAGGACACAAGAATTCAAATAACTAATCAACCTATTCTATATCAAGTAAACAATGTGCAAGTCAAGTCCCTACATGCAATAGCTCTTAGTCACAGAACTCTGAATTCATGGTTTATTAATACCTCCCCATTTAATAGGAACCCTGTCCTCAAGGTTCAAGTTGACCATTTATTTCATCCTCAACGTAAGGCCCTTCAAGCAATAATAACTATGGCCTTTTGCATTTATGCCCAGGAATAAATTTTTCATCATAATTAAAATAAAGACCTAAAGTTTGCCTTTTTTGCATCTTATCCCAATTGAGTAGCTTTATTGGTGAAGCTTTTATAGGTAAAAAGTCAAAATTAGTCCCATTAAATGAACATATATCCTTCTTTTAATGGATTAACTGCTCATCTCGCATTCGTGCTAAGCTAATGGCTTCTTTTAATGACTTTGGCTTGAACATCCTTATACCATCTATAATCTCAAGTTTGAGTCCTCCCATGAAAGTACCCACTAAAGCCTTTTATGTCTAGCCTTGTATATGATTTCCTAATCATTCGAACTCCTTCTGGTAATCACATAATGAACCCATTTGTTTCACTTTTGATAATGCTTCATCAAAGTCCTCACATTTTGTAGGACCAAACCTTGCCCAAAGTTCCTCATGAAAATTCTCCCACGTCACTTCCTTGACTTCTTCTTTGTTTGCTCTTTTTAGCCATTGCCACTATTGATTTGCCTCACCTTTTAGATGGAAAGACACTAACGTCACCTTTTATCATTCAAGAGTGCCTTGATATTCAAAAAATTGATCCACTCTCATGAACCATTTGGAGGGATCATGTTTAAAGAATCGTGGAAACTCAAGTCTTGCCAGCTTGAAAGAGAACATGGGTTGTCCTCCTTTAGAGTAATCATGTGAACATCCATTGGAGGATTATCCACTAGGTTCAATAAAGTAGCTCGAGGTCATTATGTGTTTGGTAGTTAAAATCTCAAATAGTTTGGTAAGAGTAACTTTAAGTTATTGCAACTTATTATTCACCAATTCTATTCGACTCAAGTTATGTTGCAGGTCCCCTAGGCTAGTTTTCAGTAGTTTGATTCTTTCCTTATTGGTAGCCGTAAGTTGTTAGGTTTATAACTCTAATACCACTAATAGGTCCAATAAAAGCTATTAAGAAAACAACATAGATTTTGGAAAGGAAATGGTATTCTGCTTCAGGTGAGAATGAACCTCAAGAGTTTCTTTTTTAATTGGAATAGACTTACCTTATTACTGTCTTTCAAATAGTTTAAATACAAAAGGAATATAACAACTATCCTTAATTCTTAGAAAATATCCCTAAGAAATAGGATATAATAATTCAAATAACTAATCAACCTATTATATACCAAGAAAACAATGTGCAAGTCAAGTCCTTACATGCAATAACTCTTAGTTATAAAACTTTGAATTTGTTGTTTATCACCTTAACATTTCAAACTAGTGTGCTTTTCCTTGTTTATATATGAGATCTAATTTAGTTAAAGTGCTTTTGGAATTACTATTATTGATTGATAAAAACTTAGAGTAGTTTCAAAGTTTTGTTCTGGGTCATGTATTACTTGATTATATTTTTAAGGTTTGATATTGCTTAGTCTTGTAAATGTTTTATTCTAAAAATTATTAATTCAGCTAAGGGCCTATTTGTTTGGGCTTAAAGTGGTTCAAAAATGGGAATGGGAATGACCCATTCCCATTGGTTATATTTGTTTGGGCTTAAAGCCTATTGGGAATGGTAATCCATTCCCCATGGAATAGGAATAACCCATTCCCCCCTCAAACCCTGGGAATCAAATTTCATTCCATCCTCTTTTCAAAAAAATAAAAATCAATTCCATCATTTATAAAAAACATGCTATTTGCACGAACCCTAACGCTCTCTGCAAGAACCCTAAACCTTAATGCCACTCACACATTAACATTGCTGCAATCTCCTTTATTCTTAATGAATTTTCTTACTTAATTTGAAGAAATTTCTGGTAATCACTCTAATTCTGCCAAAAGCTTCTCTTCCTCAAATAGTTTTTTATTTTTGATTGCTAATATTCAATGCTTTATCATGCTAATCTGCTACTACTATTTGTTTCTGTGTTTTTTTGGAGTTTGTGATCTATGATTTGAGGCATTTTTACTCAATAATTTATTGTATTATATTATGTTCAAGATAATTTTATTTTTGTGTATTATTTGTGAAACAATTTGTAATTTTCAATAGCAGAATTGTTATTTGCGCATCCATTTTTATTGTTCATTTTTAAGCTTCTCCATATTCATTCTTTTTTTAGTATTCCTATTTATATCCATAACTCTCTGGCTTTTTTCATTTCTTGTACCCAGATGCAAAACCTTCCATTTTTTGCTGTGATTTATACAATAAGCTTTTTGAATTAACTCAAGATTTATTTCAGAATGTTCAAAATTCTGCTAGATGTTTGGAAATTGAATTTGATTCATTTTGTGCTATTTAGCTTATTTGATTTGCTGGTAGTTTAAACATTTAAGTTGCTTATTATCACATCAGTAGTCTCCCTACACTACCATCAAAGTGGATTTGTAATTTAGTGATTTAGACATCCATATTAATTGGGTTAATTATGTGTCTGTGACTCTCAGCTTTTTTGGATTGCATATAGGATGAACCTATAATTTATGATGTTGCATTAAATTTGCAGGCTTCTGCACCTTCTAATCTTAAGGGTAGATCATACCTTTGCACTTTTATCATTGCAACTGCTTTTATATCAAGTGCTTACTTGATTGCTGTTTCATTCATTGGAAAGAAATACAAAGAAGTATGTATCTTTCTTTTGTTCCCTTTTATTTTGAATTTTATATTTTGCATAATTGAATTATAAACCTCTTTTAGTTCAATGGATTTATATCCTTTTGGCTGACCTTATAATTGTGTGTTTATTTAAGAGGATAAAATTTTAGCATTCTTAGTGCTACTCTTCTTGTTGAGTTTCCATTCTTAGAACAGACATGAAACTTGTTGCTTTGGTACTACTCTTGCTTTAGGAATCAGTTGCTATTTTTATTCATTTTAAACAATCGGGAACTTTGTAATTTTACTATTATTAAGTTCAGTTTTGTGCAATGTTAGGATGCTACTAATTTCCTTAGAGAGAAAATGTAGATTAGAGTCTAAATAACTTGCTAATGCTACTTAAAAACATATCAAAATAAAATGAGAAAGGAATGGGTGATTTATTGTTATTTAATGTTAATTTTACAGTAGAACAATGTGTATTTTACTGATGTTCATGATGAATTTTACAAAGGATTTTATGAGTGAGCTTTTGTTGCTTGCTGAATTTTGGTGTTTTATTGTCACCCTTTTTCTCTGATATTTAAATGCCTACAATAACTCTCCTTGCTTTTAGACTAAAAATTGATTCTTAAGTAGCTCTAAATCTTATTGTTCCTTGCATTGTATTCTTGGGATGTTGGTTGCACCATTTATTCTTGAAACCATGTTAAAATGTGTACTGAGTTGTTGTGATTCTTAAAAACTTTACTATCATTTATTTATTGATGAACTCTGCTAAAGTTGCTACTGAATTCTGTTCTAAACAACCCTGAGATTTAATGTTTCTTATGTTATCTTTAAGAAACTTGTTGTATAATACCTCTTCAATCATGTTAAAATGCTTTCTTTTAAAACCATCATAAATCCTTAATTTTTTAGTTAAGTAAGTAGTTGGTGTACGTGTTAAGTTAATTACAAAATTCTATGAATTGGACATGCTGAAATTATGTTTTAATAACCTAATTAAAATGCTAAAAAAACATAGCAAGAAAGTGAAAGAAAAGAAAAAGGGTAATTTTCATTGTTGTAAAAGTATTGAACCTTTAAAAATAAGAGGGTGCCTCATCAAAGATATAAATAAATATAAAGGAATAGAAAATTTTGATTAGTATTATATATATATATATATATATATGGTGTCTTGACATGCAGATTTCACTTTGCAAAAATTGCTAGCATCAACATAAGCTTTAATTTGTTGATTTTATTGGTGAATGCATGCTCTTTTTAAAAAAATATATATATGAGTATAATATATGCCCCGATTCTAGGATCTCCACTTCCTATGAATAAAATAAAATAAAATAATTTCATTACTATTTGTAACTACAAATAAGTCTGTATTCAAGAACACATAGTCGGTGACCCTTTAACCGTTGACTATTCAATAACATAAAATATTATGTTATTTTTTATTTTATTATATCATTAATTTAATTTTACTCTATGTTAATTATTTGTTAATTTTTCTATTATTTATGCATGTGTTTTAATATATATTTTGCATTAATATAGGAAAATAAATGATTTTGACCTCACAATGAGAAGAAAGAAAAATTTACAACAAGCTCAATTTGTTAGAATTATTAGTATTATAGTCTTTATTTTGTATGTGAAATGGTATTTGATGAGTTCAACCATTTTTATTAGGCGACAATTGAAAGACAAGAAAATGAACAAGAAAAGATTGAGAATAACTAATTTAGAAATTCTAATAAAAGAGAGTGATGTTAAGTGTAAGAATGAACTTTGCATGAATAGACATACATTTGATGTGCTTTGCGAGATTGTTAGCGATATTGGAGGTTTAAAAGGATCAAGAAGTATGTCTATTAAGGAAATTTTTTGCAATGTTTTTGTATGTATTACCTCACTATAAGAAAAATAGAAGTATTGGCACTTATTTTATTAAAAATTGAGAGACTGTTAGTGGATATTTCAACCTCTATTTGAAGGCCATTCTTAAGTTGCACAATCAGTTGCTTAAAAAGCCTACACATATAGCGGATGATTGTCCAAGTAATAAATGGAAATGTTTGTAATACAAAATTTTAATTTTTAGAAAAGTTCTTGCATCATATAACAAAAAAATAATTTGTTTAATTTTTCATATATGAAGGTTGTTATTATTTAGTTGATACGGGCTACACTAACAGCAAGGGATTTCTTACCCCTTATAAAGGGCAACGATGTCACCTCAATGAGTAGAGAGGTGATAAACAACCATAATATGCAGAGGAGTATTTTAACATGAAACACTTCAAAGCTAGAAATGCGATAGAGAGATGTTTTGCATTACTTAAAGGACGATGGTCAATTCTTAGAAGTTGTTCCATTTATCCAATAAAAACTCAAGGACATATCATGATGGCATGTTGTCTATTGCACAACTTGATAAAAAAACGTATGCCAACTGATACCATGATAGAGCAATTTTATGAAGCAGAGGAGGATGAATAAGATGACAAGGATGAAGAAGTTAAAAGTGAAGGTCTAAATGAAGTAGAATATATCACAACTGTTCAAACATTTAACACTTAGACTAATTTTAGAAATAATTTTGCCCAAGAAATGTTCAATAGTTGGAAAGTTCAATGTTTTAGGAATTTATAAGATCTCTTTTATGTTCTTAATTTTTTTAACACAATTTATGTACTTTATTTATATATGAGATTTTATATTGAATTTATGAGATCTTGTTTTATGTACTTGGTTTATCTATTATGTTTATAAATACTTGATTTATATATGCTTAATTTTTTTGACATTATTTATGTACCTAATTTACATATTAGGATGGATTCTATGGAAAGTAATCAAGTTATTCGTGGTAAAGGTAAAAATAAAAAAGTATGGTCCATGGATGAGGATCATGCATTTATAGAGTGCTTGTAAGAAATTTCTACGGATCCAAAATATAAGCAAGATAGTACTTAGAAGAATGGATATTTAATTCAGGTTGAGGAATTGATTAATCAAAAGCTACCTTTGAGTAGTATAAAAGCTAATCCACACATTGATTCTAGGTGGAAAAATTTGAAAGGAAAATACTACACCATTGTTGAAATGTTAAATAAATCTGGATTTGGATGGGATGACATAAAAAAAATGGTATGATGTAAGAAAAGTGTTTATGTAGAATATTGCAAGGTGTGTGTTTTCTTAGTCTATCTATTAGTTATATATGTGTATCTATCTATTATAATTTCCTATTTTGCTTATGTATATTATTTAAGTTGTGTGAACCTTAGTGCAACATCTAATTAGTTATTGGCAATGTGTTTATCTAAGCTTTTATTCTCTTAACAATTTATTTGGAAGTTTTTCACAAGTTTTGTAATTACTATCTGCTATTTTATTATCATGTGGATGTATGGCTCATATCATTTAGATAAAGTATTCTTTTTAAAAAAGAATACAAATGAAGAGCTAAATATTATAAATCAAAGTTAGGATTCTTACAAGCAATGAGTATGTTGTTGAGAAGGAGAAAGGCATTAGATCACTTCACTTGACATTGAATACGTGCATATATGCCTTTGTCCACTTCAACTTAATTCTTATAGTGTTGACCCACATGGCTTGGCTAGTTTAATATGTTTCACTTGCCTACTTAATTTATAGGTATGTATTGTGTGCTTACATACATATATGTTACCAGAGACCTTACTTACTTATTTAATGCACAAATTCAATATTAGTAATTAATATGGATCATCAATGAGACCTTACGAACAAAAGGGCCACAATCAACATTAACTTTTTGATTGACATTAATTGGTTAGTGCATTAATTAGTAAATTCATTTGTATTTCATGCAATAGAATGCTCAATTTGCTTTTTTTTTAAAGTGTTAATTCAAAATCAAGATCTTTGCTTCCTAGGCACAATAGGATCCTGAATGTAATTCATAAGCTACTAGCGAGGGAGTGGATTGTTAGGCTACAACATATTTACAGGGAGGCTAACTACTGTGCTGACTTTTTAGCCTCAGTGGCTAATCATCGGTTGTAATATCCCGTGTTTTTAAATATTTTAATACTGCATCGGGATATGCAGTGTTAATAATTTTTGTATATATATATGATATTTCATGAGTTGTTATTTAAATAAAATTGATTTTTAATTATTTTATATTATTTTAAGTACTTTACGTAAAATTTTTCCAGGACTTGCATTTTCGGAAAAATTGACACGTAAATTATTTATTATTAATTATTTTAAAAAGATTCTCACATTTGCATGAACTCATATGTATTTTAAAAGTGCTAAATAGAGGGTATATATGTGTATATATTTAAATTAAAATAGGGTTTAATTAATTACCCTAATATTTTTATTATTTATTATTAGTTTTAATATTATTTAATTAATTTTTTTAGTGTATAAATTATTTAATATACTAAATTATATGCATGTGGTGTATATTTAATGTGTGTGAGTTTATATTATTTTAGTATATAGTGTAAATGTATATATATATACATATACATTTATTATTTAAACAAAATATAAAGTTTGAGTTATTTACGAGATTGCCATTCGTCCTTCTCCTTCTTCCCCGATCACCTCCCTCGCCATCACTACCGTCTTTCAGCCTTCCCCTTGCCGTCGGTGTGCCTCCCGGTGTGCCACCTCCTTCCCCAGCCTTCCCCACCACCAGCAGCTCCCTATTCCGTCGTGGTTTGACCGGAATAAGCTCGGGAAGCCTTAACTTGAGTCACCGTCGTTCACAGCGTTTCCGGCCACCATTTTCGACACTGCCGGTCTCTTTCTTCTCCTTGAGCTCCAGTGAGTGTGATTCCAAGCTTTGTTTCATTTAAAATGGTCTAGATTTGCCTAGGTTTTGATTTTTGCAATTTGGCCATTTTAGGGTTTTTGATTTTTTTGAACTTTGAATTGATTGATTCATGAAAAATTCCTTCACAAATGTTGTTCCCCTTAGAATTTTTGGGGAAAATTATACATGTGTGAATTTTTGTAGAATTTTTGGGAATTATTTTGATTTTTGGGTATTTTTTTATATTTTATTTTTATTTTCTAATTTTTAAAAATTAATTAATTAAATTATGAAATTGTGTTTTATGGTAATTATAGGTGTTGAAATGAATTATAGAAATTTATTTGGAATTTTTGTGAATTTTTATGTATTTATTTTGAATTTAATTAGTTTATGTAATTTTGGAAAAATAGGGTTAATTGTGTTTTAATTGAAATTAATTGGTTTATTGAGTTTATTTATTGATATTATTGATAAATATGTTGAGAAAATTAATTTTTTGCAATTATATTATTTTTGGTGAATTTTTGGATTAATTTTGGCATATTTATATATATAGGGGCATTTTGGTAATTTTATCCTAAATTGGCTAAAAATGTAATTAAATTGGTTTTAATAGTTATTTAGGGTATAAAAATGATTTTCACAAACTATTTGGTATTTTTAAGTAATTAAAACTATTTTTCGTAAATTATTTTCAATTATATATATAATATACGATTTTTCTAATAAAATGAGTTTTTATCGGTTTTTACTGTGTTTTAGGGTTAATTATGTAATTTCTTCTTATAAAATGTATTTCTATGATATAAGGGTATTTTCGATATTTCTATTTTATTCTGTGAATTGTGGACCTCGGTCGGTAATTTATAGTTTGGAGTCCGACCGAGGGATTTTGATTGTGATTCTGTGTCTATTTTTCAAAGTGTGTTTCTTTGCAGGGCCGGCTCTACTCTTTGAGTAGAGAGATGTCCATTTTACAGGGGAGGTTCTGCCGAATTTTTGGTAGAATTCTCGTAAAACGTGATGTCCGGTCGAACCCTAATTCTGATTTTGTGTCTAATATTCTAGATCGAGTTTCTAGGATTTTCTATTAGGTTTATTCTGATGTTTGTTATTTTTATTTGTTTAGTTGCACCGAGACCGAGGTCTAGTGGACCAGACCCATCGGACCCATCTCGAGGAGCGCACTAAGTGTGAGTTACTATTCTATATATATATGCTCTAGGGTGCATGATTTAGAAATCTATGTTTTATTTAATTAAAAATGCATAATGATTTAATTAGTACTTAAGTTTACTTTTGGTTTATTATTGGTATATTTTAAACTATATGCATGTTTTATTAATGAATTATGTTTAAAATGTTTTTAAGTATATTTCTAGTTTATTTTGTAATTTAATTGGATTTATTTGACGTATATATACTAGAAATATACTTGGTTTACTTTTGGTATATTTTTAGTATATATATGGTTTATGTTGATATTTTATTCAATTCATGCATCATTTATTTTTATGAATGTATGCTTTATATTTTAATGAAGGATATCAATAAAACGTGTTACCTAGTGGGCAGCACTAGGACCGAGTACGTACCGGTACGCTTATAGCATTTAGGCTATATCACTAACCATTTGTGGATATTTATTGGATTTGATTATTTGATGTGTGAGAAATGATTTGAGAATGTGATTGCTGGAGCTCGGTTGACTTAGTGTCTCGGGGCTAGTCTATTGTTCAAATGAAATAAGTGATTATATTTGGAATAAGTGAGCCTGTGTAGCTAGAGTGTTGTCTAACACTGTTTTGAGGTTGCGATTTTCTATGATTCTATTTGATCCTTCATAAACAGTGATTTTTAATAAAAATATATAAAAATGATTTTATTGCATCTGTGTGTATTTGCTTGTATACATACATATTATATATACTTTTGATTGTGTGCATTGGCATTTAGTATGCATGTATATATACTATAGAAATTCACCCAGTGAGGTCTGACTCCCCTCCGTTGACTATTTTTCAGGAGAGTCATCGTCTTCAGACCTCAGTAGCAGGCCTGTACATCGGATTTCTTCCGCTCCGGCTTCTCTATGTAAACTGCTCACTTGAGTTTTACTTTATGATCTAGACACTACAGTAGTCGTAAAATTGTTAAAAGATATTGTATTATTTTGTATGAGATATGTACTTTAAATATTTGAACTGAATCTTGTATTAAAGGATTTATTTATATATGAGATGAGGATTTGGTTTAATTTCATTTGGTGGATTATTATTTTGATATTTATGATTTTATTCCGCTGCATAGTATTTTACTTAAATGTGTTGCTATTATTACTATTGCATGTTTTATTTTATTTTAGGCTTGCTACGAGTTCCGAATTCAAAAGAATTCCCGTTCCCTAACACCGGTCATGGTGTAATATCTTGTATTTTTTAAATATTTTTATATTGCATCGGGATATGCAGTGTTAATAATTTTCGTATATAATGTTAATATTTTATGAGTTTGTTATTTAATTAAAGCTAAGTTTAATTGTTTTATATTATTTTAAGTACTTTACGTAAAATTTTCCCATGACTTGTATTTTCGGAAAAATTGATACGTAAATAATTTAATATTAATTATTTTAAACAATTTTACACATTTGCATGAACTCATATATATTTTTAAAGTACTAAATAAAATGTATATGCGTATTTATTATTTAAACTAGGGTTTAACTAATTACCCTAATTTTATTTATTTATTTATTAATTAGTTTTAATATTATAAATTATTTTTAGTGTATAAATTATTAAAATATTACATTATGTGTGTGGTGAATATTTATTGTCTATATCATATTATATATTAAAATAATATAAAGTATATATATAGATACATACCTATACATATGCAATATTTATCAAAAAATCAAGATTTGGCAAATTATAATTCTGCCCCTCCCTTCTTCTTCTTCTCTCCTGACGCCCTACCCTCACTGCGCCTCCCGTTTTGGCACGCCGGACTGCCCTTCGCCGTCATCAGCTACCGCCAACCTCCTCCCTCTTCCTTCCTCTTCCTCTCCGACGTGATCAAGTCGCTAGAAGCTCGCTAGAATGCCCAAAATTTACGGTGGCAACAAGTGAAGCTCTTCGCAGTCGACCACGATTCCAACCATCATTTCGTGCACCGCCGGTCTTCATCAACTCCTTGAGCTCCGCTGGTCCCTATTCTAACCTCCTTTTGGCCGGAAAACAAGTGGTTGTTGAGGTTTGAGCTAAATCTTCAATTCGGCCATTATAGCTTCTTGATTTTTTTTGAGCTTCAAATGATTGATTCATGAAAAATTCCTTCACAAATTTTGTTCCCTTTAGCTTAATCTACATGTGTGATTTTTTTTAGAATTTTTGGAAATTATTTTGATTTTTGGGTATTTTTGAATATTTTATTATTATTTTCTAATTTTCGAAAATTAATTAATTAAATTGTGAAATTGTGTTTTATGATAAATATAGGTGTTTAAATGAATTATAGAAATTTATTTGGAATTTTTATGAATTTCTATGTATTTATTTTGAATTTAATTAGATTATGTAATTTTGGAAAAGTAGGGTTAATTGTGTTTTTAATTGAAATTAATTAGTTAATTGAGTTTAATTATTGATAAATATGTTGAGAAAATAAATTTTGTACAATTATATTAATTTTGGTGAATTTTTGGAGTAATTTTAGTATATTTATATATATAGGGGTATTTTGATAATTTTACCCTAAGTTGGCTAAAAATGTAATTAAAGTGGTTTTAATAGTTATTTAAGGTATAAAAATGATTTCTAAAAATTATTTAGTATTTTTAATTAATTAAAACTATTTTTCGTGAATTATTTTCAATTATATATATAATATATGATTTTTCTACATAAATGAGTTTTTATCTGTTTTTACTGTGTTTAGGGTTAATTACGTAATTTCTACTTATTAAATGTATTTCTATGATACAAGGGTATTTTTGGTATTTTTTATATTGTTCTGTGAATTGTGGACCCCGATCAGTAAACTGTAATTTGGAGTCCGACCGAGGGGTTGTGGTTGTGTTTTGTGTCTATTTTTTGAAGTGTGTTTCTTTGCAGGACCGGCTCTACTCTTTGAGTAGAGAGATGTCCGTTTTACTAGGGAGGTTCTGCCGGATTTTCGATAGAATTCTCGTAAAACGTGATGTCCGGTCAAACCCTAATTTTGATTCTGTGTCCAATATTCTAGATTGAGTTTCTAGGATTTTCTGTTAGGTTTATTCTGATGTCTACTATTTTTGTATGTTTAGTTGCGCCAAGACCAAGGCTTAGTGGACCAGGCCTGTCGGACCCATCTCGAGGAGCGCACTAAGTGTGAGTTACTATTTTATATATATATGCTTTAGGATGCATGATTTTAGAAATATATGGTTTATTTTGATAAATATGCATAAATGATCTAATTAGCACTTAGGTTTATTTTTGGTTTATTTTTGGTATATTTAGATATATTTTGAATTATATGCATGTTTTATTTAACATTTATACTTAAAATGTTTTTGAATATATTTCTAGTTTATTTTGCAATTATATTGGGTTATTTGACGTATATATATACTCGAAATATACCTGGTTTACTTTTGGTATATTTCTAGTATATATATAGTTTATGTTGCTACTTATTTCAAATTCATGCATCATTTATTTGTGAATGTATGTTTTATATATTAATGAAGGATATCAATAGAACGTGCTACCTAGTGGGCAGCACTAGGACCAAGTATGTACCGGTACGCTTATAGCATTTAGGCTATATTACTAACCATTTGTGGATATTGATTGGATATGATTATTTGATGTGTGAGAAATGATTTGGGAGTGTGATTACTGGAGCTCGGTTGACCAAGTGTCTCGGGGCCAATCACACTGATAGTCAAACTGCTGGAGCTCGGTTGACTTAGTATCTCGGGGCCAGTCTACTGTCCAAATGGATCAAGTGAACTTATTTGGAATAAGTGAGCTTGTATGGCTAGAGTGTTGTCTAACACTGTTTTTGAGGTTACGATATTCTAGGGTTCTATTTGATCCTTCATGAACTGTGATTTTCAATAAAAATATATAAAATGATTTTATTGCATCTGTGTGTATTTGCTTGTATATATGCTTATTATATATATACTACTGACTGTGTGCATTGTCATTTAGTATGCATGTATATATATTATAGTAATTCACTCAGTGAGGTCTGACTCCCCTCCGTTGATTGTTTTTCAGGAGAGTCATCATCTTCAGACCTTAGTAGCAGGCCTGTACGTCGGATTTCTTCCGCTCCGGCTTCTTTATGTAAACTGCTCACCTGAGTTTTATTTTATATTCTAGACACTGCAGTAGTCATAAAATTGTTAAAAGATATTGTATTATATTTGTATGAGATATGTACTTTAAATATTTGAAATGAACTTGTACTAAAAGAGTTTATTTATATATGAGTTGAAGATTTGATTTAAATCCCGTGGTGGATTATTATTTTTATATTTATGATTTTATTCCGCTGCATAGTATTTTACTTAAATGTGTTGTTATTATTACTATTGCATGTTTTATTTTATTTTTTAGGCTTGCTACGGGTTCCAGATTCGAAAGAATTCCCATTCCCTAGCGCCGGTCATGACCCCTGTTTTGGGTCGTGACACATGGTCCCTGTTTTGGGTCGTGACATTGGCCCATTGGCAACTATATTATCATAATATTATAATAGAACCTCTTCCAGATTTACTAAGTTGGCTCTTTCATGATGCAACTTAGTAAATTCAACGAAGAGGTTCTATTATAAATTTAAAGAAGAGCATGTTTATTGTATTTTAATTATTATATTAAATTCAAATTTATGGTCAGGTTCTAAACAATCTTGCTTTGAGTTATTGCCACTTGCGGCTTGCTCTTTAATTTCTTATTTTTGGCTTGGAGTATCATCAATTATAGGTTACAAGTCTTGGAGTTAGTTATTCCTAACCTCTTTTATTATATTGGCAAAATCATAAGGATGCAAAGTGTCTATGTAATGTATTTTTTCCTTTCTTTGATGTAATTGGAGAGTTAATTGGCAAAGATCGAGCTACTAGCAAAGAAGTGAAACCATTTGATGATGCCATACAAAATATGGAAAGAGAAATGACAAGTGAGAGAAATTCTACTAATGGTGACAATGAAGATGATGATGCCATATCTGTAATTCAATCTATTACTCATTTTGATTCTAAAAGAGCAAGAAAATGGAGCAGGCAAATGACTAAGGAACTAAAGGAGAATGAAGATCTACAAAAGGTTGCATTTCTTGATGTGTCTACTAACTTCAACAAATTCATGAAAAATATGAATACACATCTTGCGACTATGGCAAATGCTTGGTCTCGTGCAAAGGAACGTGAACAAGAAATAGTTGATAAAAGTAACAAAGTGTTGGCTGAGTTACTTAAAATTGAGGGTCTAACTAGTTTTTAAGCTTTGCAAGTTGCAGATATCCTTATAGCTGAACCAAATGAATTGAGAATTTTTTATCAGGCCCCTCCCAACCTTATCAGAGAATATGTTTTTAGTTTTCTTTATGTTGTTCATGGAGGATATAGTTCTAGTGTGATTTGAATTATATTTAAAATGACTATATTATTATTTAGAAAAAACTGATATTGGCATGTATTATAATTTTATATTATGGTATGAACATTAATTTTTAGTTTTTTAAACATTTATTTTTAATTATTTTGTTTAAATATTATGTATATAGTACTGTAATAATAGTTATACATCGTTTTAAAAAAGTCACTTATAAATTTTTAATAATTATAAACTTGTTGAAAAAAATTAATAATTTAAGAAATAATGTTTATTTTATTTTATTTTTATTAATTTTTGTTATTTCCATATTTTTTAAAAAATATAAAACATTATGAAAAAATATAAAAGTATTCCGATTCCATTACTTTTAACAAACAACTTCAATGGGAATGAAATTTTGATTCCGATTCCGATTCCATCGTGAATTAAACAATAAATATTAATATTAATTCTTATTCTCATTCCCTTTCATTTTCATTTCCATTCTCCTCCATTCTTATTCCGATTCCGGATCTTAAACCAAATACCCCTAATTTGTTTTTGTTCTGCATTTCCCTGCCTCACTAATATTATTGTCCTAATTATTCTAGTGCTGGTATTGTCCTCTTCTATCTTCTGCGGTTGCCACCATTTAGTGCAAAGAACCAGAAGCTTCAGGGTGGGCAATTTGATCGTGCTAATCGTCTTTTCAATAGTGTTAGGGACACTTGGTTAAGTGCGGCAGGGAAAGGAAACACCTCTGATGTGAAGGACTTGATTCCAGATTTTTTTTACATGCCAGAATTTCTTAAGAATAGGTTCAACCTTGATATGGGAGAGAAACAATTGGGAGAGAAGGTTTGTTTTCTTTGAAGGGAAATTATTTAATAAGTGCTTCTTTTTCTTTAATGGTCTGTTGATGCAACTTTATCATTTCATTGTGGGGCTCCATAATTTTGTACGTAAGAAGTTTTTGTTTTTGTTTTTTTTTTTTGCAGGATCGTGATGTCAATTTGCCTTCATCGGCCAAAGGAAGTGCCAGAGAATTCATTAGGAAACATAGAGAAGCCTTGGAATCTGATTATGAGCACCATAATATTAAATTAATATGAATTATATAATTTAAATATATTAATTATAATTTTTAAAATATAGCGCACTGCATATATATATATATAGATAAAAAATTAAGAACAAAAAAATTTTAAAAAATAAAAAATTAAGGATAATAGAAAATAAAAAAAATAGTATCTAAAAATGTAAAATATGTGACATATTCAATATTCAGTTAACTATATTTTTTAATATTATTAGAATATTTTTTAAATATTATTCGTATATATTGAAAGTGTAAAATATGTGTCATATCATTATACAACATTTTTTTAATATTATTTGAATATTTTATGATTCTTATTTGTATATGTTGAACAGGCAACATAAATGTTATATTCATTATTCAATTATTTTTTAATATTATTCGAATGTTTTCATAATCTTATTCTAATATTTTAAAAATGCAAAACATATATCATATTTATTATTCAGTTGTATATATTTTTTAATATTATCCGTATATTTTCGGAATTTTATTCGTATATGTTGAAAATATAAAATATGTGTCGTATACATTATTCAGTTATATATATATTTTAATATTACCTGTATATTTTCGGAATCTTATTTATATATGATACCTAAAAAAGTATATGATTTGAATATAATAAGTATAAGAAACTTAAAAAGAGTATCTAAAAGTAAAAAAAATATCTAAAATTGAAAACAATATCTCAAACTCATAAAAATAGTATCTGAATATGTTAATTTGAGTAAGTATATTGTAGACACCTGGGTCGATTGGCTCATGATAAGGGTGAACTGTAGATGCTCGATTTGATTGATCTACAATGGAGCCCAATGATGAGAAATAAAAAACTTAAATGCAAGAAAGAAGCCCAAAACCTTCTTGAAATTGGACTTAAGAGTTCAAAACCCCAAAATCCAAGTCCAAACCCATAAAGCGAGCCCAATCCACCTTGGCCCATTAAGCCTCTATGGCAACAGGCCGATGAGGCAATCACCTCATCACAGAGGTGTCGTCTATGCGGCAGCCACTTACCTTAGAATGCCTTAACATTAAATGCAGAGGCAACGATGGTGGCTAACTTGGTTGGCCCATCTTTAATTGAAACTCAGTCCTTTACGTGGGGAAAGGATTTTTGAGAGAAGTGAAGAGCTAAAAAGTGTAATGATGGGGGGTAAAAGTGTAAGTTATGGGCTAGGCATGGGATTAAAAAAGGAGAAAGAGGAGAGAGAAATGGGGTTAGCAACTATTATCAACATTTTAAGAAACAAAAAAGAGTTTCAAAAAAAAAAGTGGACAGAGCTCTGAGATAAGAAGAAGAAACATTCTTGAGTAAGGAAAGAAGGGATTAAGCTTGAAAAGATCACTTCTCTTGAAGGAAAAATGTAATAACCCGATATTTTAAACATTTTTATACTGTATCGGAATATGCAATATTAATAATTTTAATATATATATTTGACTATTTAATTATTTTGTTAATAATTAAGTTAACTTTTAATTATTTTAAGTTTTCTACGTAAAATTTTTTTGAAATTTATATTTTTGGGAAAATATTACCTAAATAATTATTTATTTATTTATGTTAGTTCGTTTTATCAAATTGCATGGTTTCATGCATGATTATATGTTGCAAATTAATATATATACATATACATGCATATATATATATATAGTTAACATTTTTAGGGTTTATTATTTAACTATATATATGTTATAATTTTCATTATTATTATTATATGTGTTATATATGTATATGTATATGTATATATATATATTTATTTATGTGCGGTGTGGGATTATTTTAAGTTATAATAGTAATATATTTTAATGTAAAGTGTTAATGTTATATATATATATATATATATATATATATATATATATATATATATAACTAAGCAAATTTACAAAACGTGCCATCATCTCCCTCCCTAAGTTCCCGACGCCTGACCCCCTCCATTCACTGTGAAATGCCGATCCCCTCCATTCAGTGTGCCTGCCAGCATACTATCGCCTTCCCCAACTACTCCGCCACCTTCTTCCACCCATTTCCGGCGTTGTTTGGCCGTGATCTTGTTGGAAACTCGAGAGACTTCATCAACTCCGTTCTCCTTCGTCTGGCCACTGTTTTTTATGATTCCACTGTGGTTTTTCTCCTTGAACTCCATAGAATCCGATTCTAAGCTTCTTGTAGCTTGAAAACTCGATTTGGTAAGGATTTACGCTTGATTTCATTTTCGGCCTCTTTTATTTCTTGATTTTTTTTAACTTTGATCTTAGTGATTCAAGCTAAATTCCTTCACAAAAGTTGCTTCTAGTAGCTCAATCTACATCCTGGAATTTTTGTAGATTTTTTTTTATTTTTGTGAATTTTTGATTATTTTATTAATATTTTCTAATTTTCGTAAATTAATTAAATAAATTGTGAAATTGTGATTTTTGGTGTTTATAGAGGTTGAAATTAATTTTAGAATTTAATTTGTAATTTTTGTGATTTTTGTGTAATTATTATAATTTTATTTAGTTTATGTAAATTTTGGAAATATAGATTAAATGAGTATTTTGTTAAAATCAATTGGTTAATTGAGTATAATTATTGATTTTATTGAATTATATGTTGAGAAAATAATTTTAGAGTAATTATATAATTTTTAATGAATTTTTGAGTAATTATTATCTATTATGTGAATTATTATATATTAGGGGTATTTTGATAATTTGGTAGTAATATGAGTTGAATATTAAGTTAAATTGGTTTTAATAATTATTTGAGGTATAAAAATGATTTTTACAAATTAATTACTATTTTTAACTAATTAAAACTATTTTTTGAAATTTATTTTCAAATAATATATAATATACTATTTTTATAAATAAATGAGTTTTTAGTGATTTTTAATATGTTTTTGGGCTAATTAAGTAATTTGGATTTATTAAATGAATTTCTGTTAATATTTGTGAATTTATTGAGAATTATTGATTTTTAGTAATGTTATATTAAGATTAGGGTTTTAACTAAAAATCGGTAAAATAATTATTTTTAGTGTTTAAATATCTAAATTTCTATATTTTGGTATATAAAGAGTATTTTTGGTATTTTTAGAATTTTTATGTATTATGTGTATATCTCCTGAATTGTGAACCTCGGTCAGTGAAATTGTAGTTTGAGAATCCAACCGAGGGGTTGTGTGGGTATTTTGTATTCGAAGTGTGTTTTCTTACAGGACCAACTCTACTTTCTAAGTAGAGAGATATCCATTTTACAGGGGAGGTTCTGCTGAATTTTTGGTAGAATTCTAGTAAAATGTGACATTCGGTCAAACTCTTATTCCTTGTTTGTGTCCGGTATTCTAGATCGAGTCTCTAGAAATTTCGTTAGATTTATTCTAATTTTGTGTTGTCATTTATTTGTTTAGTTGCGCTGAGACCGATGCCTAGTGGACTAGGCCCGTCGGATCCGTCTCGTGGAGCGCACAACTGTGAGTTGTTATTGTATATATACGTGTATTAGGATGCATGTTTTTAGAAATGTATGTTTTAATTGAATGAATTATGTATAAATAATTTAATTAATGCTTAAGTATATTTTAGGTATATTTTTTATTAAATGCATGTATTATTCTTGATTTATACCTAAAATGTTTTTAAGTATATACATGGTTTATTTTTGGTTTATTTTATAATTAAACTGAATTTGTTTAACATATATATACTCAAAATATATTTGGTTTATTTTTGGTATATTTCTAGTATATATATGGTTTATATTGCCATTTAATTATGTCATGCATCATTTATTTTACGAATGTATGAGTTTATTCTAAATGAAGGATATCAATAGAACGTGCTACCTAGTGGGTAGCATTAGGACCGAGTACATACCGATACAATGATAGATTGTAGGTTAAATTACTAACCTATTTGTGGATATTGATTGGATTGATTTAATTGATGTGAGATGTGAATTGAGAGTGTGATTGTTGGAGCTCGGTTGACCAAGTATCTCGGGGCCAATCACAATGACAGTTAGACTGTTGTAGCTCAGTTGACTTAGTGTCTCGGGGCCAGTCTACTGTCCAAATGGAACAAGTGAATTTATTTGGAATAAGTGAGCCTGTATGGCTAGAATGTTGTCTAACACTATTTGAGGTTGCGATCATTTATGGTTCTATTTGATCCTTCATAAACAAATATTTTTTTCAATATTATATAAAATGATTTTTGCTGCATCTGTATGTATTTGCCTGTATATATATTTATTATATATACTATTGAGTGTTTGCATTTGCATTTAGTTATGCATGAATATATATTATAACAATTTACTCAGTGAGGTCTGACTCCCCTCTGTTGATATTTTTCAAAAGAGTCTTCATCCTTAGACCTTAGTAGTAGACCTTTATGTTGGATTTCTTCCGCCCTGGCCTTATTGTGCAAACTACTTACCTGAGTTTTATTTTGTATTCTAGACACTGTAGTAGTTGTTTCAGTGAGCTGTATGTATTATATATGTTTGAGATTTAAATTTCAAAAGTTTGAACCGAAAATTTGTATTGAAAGATTTTATATATATGAGATGAATTTATATTATTAAATGAGTTGATGGATTATTATTTTACTTATGAGATTTAATTCCGCTGCATAATATTTTATTTATTTAATATATATTGCATACTTTTATTTTATTTTAAAGGCTTGTTACGGGTTCCGGATTCGAAAGAATTCCCGTTCCCTAGCGCCGGTCATGGCCCCCTGTTTTAGGTCGTGACAAAAAAGGTGAAGGTCTTGCTTTCAAGTGGAGTTTAACAACCACATCCAACTCTAAGGGCCAACAATTTTTGGAAAATTGTTCTTTATGTTTATTTCTCTTTAATGTTAAACTTATATATTTACATAACCTCTTACTTGCTTGTTTACTCATTGCTTGTGTTATGCCATATTCTTAACGTGATCCACTAAAGTTTTAAGTGTAGTTATGATTTTTGTTCACTTACATTAATTGGTGCTTACTTGAAACTGAAGGTTATTGCTTTTTATAAGTTTCTATGCCTAATGATTAGGCAATGCCTCTTCAACGCCCCTCTAAAATAATGCGATCACCTCATAGATGAGGAGATCGCCACTATGATAGGGTTGTGCCACTACGACGCCTCTTCAAAGAGGTGTTGTCCTTCTACAATCTATGAGGTAATCACCACTATGATAGGGTCTCGCACAACCTTATTTTGATATTTCTTATAAATTATACATGATTCAAATTTCTATGAATTCCCATACTCTTGTACTTTTGGTTTTCTTTGTATGATCAATTTATTATTTTGCTTATTATACGTTTAGGTGTTTGTCGTCCTTACTTGTATTTATTTGGCCTATAAATTAACCTTGTGAGTTCTCTTTTGTAGGATTTTACATGTTTTAGGAGCTAATATTTATTTATCACATAGAATTGGTGTGATCATAATCATCCAATTTTAACTTATCATTCTTTTGGCCTTTTATTTATATTTATGCGTAGTTTAATGCTTGTTTACTTTTAGTTTATTTTTCATTTATTATACTTTTATTTGCACAAAATATTGTAATCCGTAATCCCTCCCCCACTCGATTTGAATGTACTTTTTGCTATTTATTCGTGATGAATGCTGAGACCAAATGCATGAAGTGAAATTAATGTGCAAACTTGGACTTGAATATAAAATGTGACAATCGTTTGAAGGAAATCATAATCTGCATGTTCATAAATAAATAATTGAATAATTAAAGATAATAAAATACAAAATACAAATAGAGGCCAACAACAAGGTTGGGTGGGCATTCCAAAAGCCCATACCCAATTTTTGAACCCATTCTTTGATGACAACTTCTGGGAACCTTCGTGGAATCTAATTACCATATGAGTGTGTCTTGGCTCTCATCTGGGTGGTAACTCTATCTCCAATTAGGCTTTAAGACCTATTTTATATTTCTTAATGGGCCTCGAGCCCACACAGTCCTGTAGTTGCCAAATACTTAGGCACGTGTTAAACCCTGCTGCCTACAGTGGCAACTCCATTGGGGGTAGAGAAAGTGATTCTAGTGTTTTGTAATTTATCATCGTTAATTATTCTTCTATTTCTTTTACATTCACTATACTTTTTGCACACAGTGAGCACTTTAGTCCTAATTAACCTGATAATAATCATTATTTTGCTACTTATGTTTCATTTAAACCTGGTGGTAAAATATTTTATTATTGTCACTCATGACACGTACTTATTCATGTCGTATGGATCTTTAAATGAGGAGACATATATGGATGCATATCGTTATGGGAGCTGAAGCCTATTACCTGAGACTCAAGCTCATGTAATGACCTAGCAACTTCCCTTAGAAATTTTCTAATTGCATGTGTTTTATGCCCTTTAATGGATCCTTAAGATAAAACCCGAGTCCATTATACGTGGACCTTATTAAGATGGGCCTTTCTGCCCACTTTTAGCCCGTTTCGAGTATATATTGCCAAAGTGGGCCTTGTATGTCCATTTTGGCCCATAAAAATGGATCTTGGCAAGGTGGGCCTTGATGTCATTTTTGGCCCATTGAGGATGGACTTTGGACTTATTTAGAGAATTCATTACTTATTTGTGCTATTTTAAGGGTTATTTTGCATATATCAGTTTTATTATCCTTTGTTGATAATTAAAATCCAAATAAAAAATTCTAGGATGAGAAACTCACCATTGAACACGCGTGTAGAAGAAATAAGAGTGGAGATTATCATTTTTAAAGCTTTGTATTATTTCTATGCTACGTGAAAATAAAGATTGTTCATTTTCTTTATATGAAATAATAAAACAAAAATAAAATTGCATATCATGCATTTAAGTCATGCATAGTTCTGACATGCAGTCTTGCAGATATAGATCCTTCGAGCTCATTTGGGTGGGTCCGATCTCATTCTGGCTATTTAATCAGAAGCTCAGAAATAGAAATGGCAAGTGGTTTTGATCCTGAGGCCTTTAAAGCACAGTTAAAAGAAGAAGTATTTACTAAAACTCAGTCTATGATGAAAGAGATGATAGGGGAAATAACTAAATTGATAAAAGAAAAACAACCTACAAAACCAATTAACCTTATTAATCTTGATGTTGAGATTCCGGTAAAAGAAAGGGAAGAGGATGACGTGACACTGCTAGTTGATCCAGTAGGCTAGAAGAATGTAAGCCAGGTCGAGAATGTAGAACAGCTTAATTGGGCCAAGAATATGACTAAACCCATGGCCCAAATGCAAATAATGATGAAAGAAAAAGGCATGAACACTCCAATGGACTACACTGATTTAAATCTAGATGAAGAGGATGATCCCTTACCTTAGAAATTTAAATTCCCTGACATGAAAAAGTTCTTTGAAACTGAGGACCAATATTTGCATCTAAAGCAATATGTGACTTATATAAAAGCCACAGAATTGACTAAAACCCAAATAGTCAAGCAGTTCCATATGTCATTGGAGGGTGCACCGATCTATTGGTATTATGCTTTAGAACCACATGTCCAGTCTAATTGAAAAGAATTATGTGCGACATTTATGAAGCAGTATGATTTTAATGTTCAATTAAAAGTATCTCTGAGGGATTTGCAGAATACCAAGCAGAAGTTCAATGAGTCCTTCACCGACTATTTGACTTGTTAGAAGAGGAAGTTGACTTAAATGAGACATAGGGCTGCTGAATCAGATCAACTGATGCTAGCAATGGAAGGGTGTGTTCTAGCATTTTTTAAGAAGTTAAGTGACCTTGGGATCCAAAACTTTAAAGAGCTATACAGATTTGTCATCCAGAAAGAGTCAGATTTAGCCCAAGAGAAGAGATTCTTTGGGGGAAGATCTAGGGACAAGGATGGAATTAGCATAAGTAGTAATGTGCAAATTGATACTATTAGACAACCAAGTAGCAGTATGCAGATTAACAATATTAGGCAACCCCAAAGGTTTTTAAATTTAGGATGGCCTCTTTCTAAAGTCCTAGAAAAAATGATTGAGAATAACTTGTTATAACCCTTACCTTCATAATAACCTATGCCAAATGCCAACCTAAAAATCTTATGCAAATTTCACCAGACCATTGGACATGACACCGACAATTGTGCCCGATTGAAACATGAAATTCAAAACCTGATTGATGCAAGTAAGTGTTAGAAATCAATTATGGTATTTAGACATAAATACATGTGTTGTAAGCACAAGTCTAAATAGAGTAAATTTTAAAAATTTACTCATCGTAACCCTTCATAAAATGAAGAATTTCATTAGCCCAGGATTCAAATTGCATTGAAATACACAACTAAATAAATTAAGCAATATAAAAATAAATAATTAAATAATTATAAGTATGTAAACTTACTTGTTGTAGAACTTAGCCTTCCTTTTCTTCAATTCCTTGAATCAAATGCTTAGCCCTCCAAATGTAAGGCCTCTAGTTTGAAACAACAAAGCCTTATCTATTACTTACTTGTGTTAATTAAACTTAATAACTTGTACTAATTTAATTAAGAGCACAAGTATAGAGTATATGTTTAGTATATAGTATGCTTATTTTTGGTTTATGATCTTATCATAACTAAAATCACTTAGTGATTTTTCTTAACTCTTTAAGCAAAAACTCACTTAAGCATTAATTTTTCCTCTTCCTTCTCTTACCAAGTCACTTGACTTCCCTTAGATATATGAAATGATATATGTGTAGTAGTTTTCCACTAACGAAAAGTATGCATTAATTTATTAAGTGATTATTAAATATGCCACCTTAGGTATACACCTAACCATCCAAATGATTAAAAATGACACCTTAGACATACTTTAGAAAAATATCCACTTAATTAATATGCCACCTTGCTTAATTCAATAATTGAGCTTGCCACCTACACATATTAATGTATAAATTTGTAAGTAAAGTATACATCAAATGTATTATTTTACATATTAAATTATACATATACATAGATATGGACTTTAATTAATCTTTGGTCCAAAATAAATTTTGACCTATGTCCAAACCAATTTGGACCATTAATATAAGTCTATAAATAAATAACAACATATCTATATTTATTAATTTAATATATATTAATTAATATCCAATATTAATTAAATATTAATTAATAAATAATACTCTTATTTGAATTAGATTTCATGATATACTAAAATCATTATTCAAAACATAAATCTAATTCTATTAATCTTGATTAATTGATTAAACTCTTTTAATCAATAATTAGATTAATACTATAGTGAATAAATAAAACTCTATTAGGTGTGACTTACTAGGTTCATGTCTAAATGACAATGAGAAAATATAATATTAACATTTAATATTATTTGAAACTCTTCTCAATTCTAAATGTGAAAATCCCAATTATTCAAATTTAGTTCTCATAAGCTGTGAGTGACCCCTAGTATCGATATCACAACTACCCAATCAGAAATGAATGCATATTATGATTCACACGAACCTAATCATAATTACCATGCATTAAATTCCTTTCATTAAAGATCCCAATATAGCCTAGAGTTAAGGTATTATCAAACTCTAATAGCTTTATTATATGACATCATCTTAAGTTTTAATTCTTGATAAAATATAGCAAATACTATAACTCTTTTTAGTATTGAAACTCTTTTTCAGACTGTGTTGTATTTATCCTGGCCAGGAATTTATTCATCAAGAATAAACTTAGATAGCATAGGATCTATCCCGATTCACACCAGGTCATGAATCCCATCTTAGTTAAACATTCATCTCTACATTTAACTAATTAGAGCCACCACACGCCATATACCTATGTGATGATTAACACAAGTATGTAAGCGGTAACAAACTCTAACCACCTAAATGTGGATGACTATGTCACCTCAAGTCTAAGGACTATATGCACCATTATAATATGGATTGTGATTGTTGATTATATGTGAATATCCTTGCAATCACAATACTAATGTCACTGTTCGATTAACCCATCCAATGAGTATCCACATGTCTATGTTTATCACTCATATCAAGTAACATGAGATTCACTACCTCCCACTATTAGTTTCTCACATAAATTAAGGAAAATAGAAAGAGGTGATAGCCTAATTAATATTATCCAAATATTAATTAATCGACTACAAATAATTTATAGTAAATGTACTAAATAAATTTGTAACTCATATTATCAAATCCTTGATAATAAATTTATTCAACATAATACTAAAGGAAAAATACTCAAAAAAAATAACATATTTATTTAAAAGAATATTTTATTGCCACAAAGATTATATACAATGTCTAAATAATTACAACAATGCCACTAAGGCATACCTTATAATAACAGTAAGATCATCGACCTCGAAACTAGAAAGCCAAACATCCAAAATAACCCTCTGCCCAGTTGTAGAAATATACCACCACCAAACTCACCTATCCTAATGATCAACACGAGTTTAACGGAAGAGCAAGTCTTAAACTCTTTCGTAGATACCACCCATAGCTCACCAAAATCTGAACCCAACCACCTGAACTAAAATGGACAAACCATGGAACTCATTGTGCATGTTTTGGATATCAGGAGCTTTAATGATGAGAATGAGGGACAAATTAATTTATGGGAAAATGATGAGAGTAAAGTGGGTCAGCTAGTTGGGAAGGTCAAAAAGAAAAAAGAAGAAACTAAAACTACATAATCTGAACTAGAAAAGATAAAGAATTCAAAAGAAGAGGTGAAAAGAGATTAAGAGACTATTTTCAATGTTTGGGAGCTGCTTATGCATTCCAAAGACCATCAAGAAGTACTAGTTTTGGCTCTGGACTAGAAAAATATCTCTATGGGTTATACTCCTAAATAAATGGTTAGTTCATTAATGAAAACCCCTTAAGGAGCCATCGTGTTTTCTGATGACGATCTACCTTTGGAGGGAAGGGATCACCACAAAATTTTATTCATCAAGGTTGAAGTAAAAGGAAAGATGACTTGTTGTATGATGGTAGATAATGGTTCTTCCATTAATGTGTATCCATTAAAGATTCTATCAAAGTTAGGGTTAACTATAGCAAACTTGAAACCTTTTAAAATGATTATCAAGGCTTATGATGATACGTAGGGGCATATTAAAAGGACATTCAGGGCTTTAGTCAAGATGGGACCTATTGAGACTTGGATTAACTAATAAGTAATTGATATTCCTGTGACCTTTGTTATCCTGTTAGGAAGGCCGTTATTTCATCCTTTAGGTGGTGTACCCTCCACTGTTTAATAAAAAATTAAGTTTCCACATGAAGGCAAGGTTTTCACTATCTCTGTAGAAATTGAAGCTATTGTGACCACTCTGAAGTTGGCTCCCAAAGAGATCCCTATAAGTCTGAGTTTTAAAGTTGGCATAACTTATGGCTAATGAGATGGATGAGAGGGTTATGAACATGATGCGCAACTTGAAATTCATGTCTAGTACAAGATTGGGAAAGAACTAAAATGGACCCCCAAAACTTATGAAGCACAAGGTGCCAATTCTAAAGCATGGGATAGGATATAACGGGGCTATTAATTCTAAGGAAGAGTTTGACATTTGGCATTAGCTTAAGAAGAGAGAGGAAGAAGTTATGGTTAAGAGAAAGGCTTTATGGGAGACTTTCATGAGGGAAGGCATTGGTTATCCGTATAAAGGAGCTCCTGAACCTCTTTTGATGGCTGGGGAAATAGTCCTGGGATTCAAAATCTTTTTTGAGTTTTTAAATAAGGTAAAGAAATCTGCTACTGAGGAAGTTCTTTTGGAAGAGCTTGTACAAGTTGAGGAAGAGTCTAAGGAGAACATTGCTACTCTGGAGCTGAAAGACGCCAATGGTCAAAACGAGGAGCTGTATCTTGAAACCTATATCTTTAATTCCATTATGGATTTTTTTATGATGACTTTGATGTTTCCCTTGCTACTCTATTTGAAACTGATGACTTGTTCTTTTCAAAAGTAAATGCAATAAAGTCTGACTTTACTTATTTGTGTGATGTATTTCCTAATGGTTATTTTATTTGTGATGCCCATTTCATGCATATGTTTGACATTAATTCCACACAAACTGAATCATTTAATTTAGGCATAAATGATAACCTTAAAGGTATACTACTTACTTCTGATTTAACTTATGATGAGAGAGAAAAATGAAAGAAATATTAATAAAAAGATAAAAAGTATCCACTTAGGGCTATGAGGATATGCCAGGAATCAATAGGGAGATCATAGAATACAAGATCCCTACATATCCCTATATCTTACTAATAAAACAGAAAAAGAGGAGGCTAAGGCCGGAATAGGTTTTTTTGGTTAAGGAAGAAGTTAAGAAGCAACTAAAAAGAAAAATTTCTAGAAGTAATGGAAGACACCCAGTGGCTAGAGAAGATAGCTCCAATGCCCAAGAAAGACAAAAGAGTCAGAATGTGTATGGACTATAGAGATCTAAATAAAGCTTACCTGAAAGATGATTTTCCATTGCCATATATTGATAGCGCAACTTCCAGTGCAATGTACTCTTTCATAAATGGGTTCTTGGGATACAACCAAATCATGATGGCATTAATAGATAAGTTAAAGACATTTTTTACCATTGAATGAGGCATCTATTATTATCTGGTAATGTCGTTTGGATTAAAAAATGCAGGGGCCACCTATCAGAGGATGGCGATTGCTCTGTTACACAATATAATCCATAAAGAGACAAAAGTGTATATAGATGATATGATGGTAAAGTAAGGATGCTCTAAACAAGTTCCTGGCAAGGGCAAAGAAGTATAACCTTAGATAAAATCCAAAGAATTATGTTTTTAGGGTAACATCTAGGAAACTACTGGAACACATTACCAGTCATAAGGGAATATAAGTGGACTCGGATAAGGTTAAGGTAATTAAAGAAATACCTGCATTGAGGAATGAGAATAAAGTCAAGGGGTTCATTGGGTAATTGCAGTATATTAGTAGGTTTATAGCTAGGTTAACTACAGTTTGTGAGCCAATTTTCAAGCTTTTGAGGAAGAATTAACCAGTAATCTAGGATGATAAGTGTCAACAAGCTTTTGACACTATTAAAAATTATTTAATGAATCCTCCAGTTGCACATCTGCCGAAGCCAGGTAAACCTTTAATTCTTTATCTAGCGATTGAAAAGGATGTGATAGGGATAATGTTAGCTTAAGAAAGTGAAGGGAAGGTCAAACATACAGTGTATCACTTGAGTAAGAAGATCATGCATTATGAAACCTGTTACAATCTTGTAGAAAAGACATGTTTGGCTGTGATTTAAGCGACAAAGAAGCTCAAGCATTATTTTAGTCTTACAGAGTACAGGCAATTTCTAAACATGATCCCCTCAGGTACCTTTAGTAAACTCTGTCACTCATAGGAAAGTTAGCTAGGTGGCTGGTCCTACTTACCAAATTTGACATAGACTATGTAACAAAGAAGATAGTAAAAGAGAGGGTGGTAGTAGACTTTTTAGCTCAAAATCTAGTAGTTGATGAACAAGAATAGGAACTGGAGTTTTTTTATGAGTACCTAGGGGTAATAGAGGTACAAGGATGAAAGATGTACTTTAATGAAGTTGTCAATAACAAGAGGACTAGTATTAGTATAATTCTGATCACATCAGAAGGAAAAATAATCCCAATGGCGAAAAGGTTAGAGTTTAAGGTAACGAACAATCAAGCTAAATATGAGCTTGTATTTTCAGTTTAGAAGCATTGTGCAGTATAGGGGAAAAGGACATTACCATGTATAAGGATTCTATGTTTCTTATGAAATAAGCTTCTAAAGAGTGGAAGGTAAAATAAGATAGGTTGCATTTGTATTGGGATTATTTGGTTACTATTTCGCTATCCTTTAGCCAATGCAAATTTATTCATCTACTAAGAGAAGAGAATTAGATAACAAATGCCCTAGCTACGTTGGCTTCCATATGGGAAAGTGGGGGATAAACAGAAGTTAAGCCTCTAATTTTAGTGAAATCTTAAAACCCTTGTTATAAAGAAATGACGATAATGCCAGTTGATACTACCGTTAAGAAACCTTGGTTCTATAATCTATAATGGTATTTGGAAATAGGACAATTCCTCTAAGGATACTGATAAGAAATAAATGATGCTCCTATGAATATTGTCATGACAATTCATTAACTATAATAGGATGCTATACAAAAGGATGCCTACTGGTGCTCATTTGAGATATGTTGATAAAGATAAAGCTAAAAAACTTATAGAAGTAGTCCATGAAGGAGTATGTGGGCCATATATAAATGGGACAGTCCTAATAAATAAAATAGCTTGTTAAGGTTATTTTTAGTTGACCATGGAAATAGATTATATTAAGTTTTTAAAGAAATGCCATAACTGCCAAGCTTATAAGGATGTGAGTCACCTACCTTCAATGGAGCTTTAGGGAATTACTTCCTTCTAGACATTTGCAGTCTAAGGAATCAATATTATAGGAGAGGTAAAGTTGAGAGCATTAAACAATCATTGATACATCATAGTGGCAATTGATTATTTCTTTAAGTGGGTTGAAGCTAAATCTTATACCACTATTAGCTCCAAGCAGATGGCAAGATTTATTAAGAAAAACATAATCTGCAGATATGAGTTACCTCATCATATTGTCATTGATAATTGTGTTCAATTTTGAGCAGAGATAGCTACGTTATTAAAAGAATATAAGATTAAGCATCATAGTTCATCTCCATATAGGCCACAAGAAAATGGGTTAGTGGAGGTTGCAAACAAGAATGTAAAGAAGATCTTGGCTAAGAGAACTATTAGGTTTGGGCAGATTATTTACAGTTTTCATTATAGGGATACAAAACTACCACGTCACTCCGTATTCCTTGGTATATGGGTGTGAAGCTATGTTGCCAGTAGAGGTCAAGATTTGATCACTAAAGGTTCTCTTAGAGTCTAAAATCCCTGAGTACCAATGGGTGGAGAGTCGATTGGCACAGCTGACGTTGCTGGATGAAAAGAGAGTGAAGGCTATATATCACTCTTAGCTATATGAAAAGAGGATAGCTTGGGCTTACAATAAGAAAATTAAGTCAGGGAAGATCAAATAGGGTGATTTAGTATTAAAGCTTACAAAGCTGATCATGACTAACCCATAAGGAAAGCTTAAGCCAAATTGGGAAGGTCCTTATGTGGTAAAAAGATTATTTTCCAAGAGTGCCGCTATCCTATCTGACATGGAAGGGAATGAATTCAGAGAGCCTATAACCCTGGACAAGTTTAAAAAGTACTTTCTATAAAAGTCTTGCTAAGGAGCAAACCTCAAAAAGAGACTGTCTAGGCAAAAGTTAGAGATAAAAAAATGAAAATAATAAAAATGAGTCCTACTGGATTAAAAACCTAAAAAGGGCAGTCCCGACAAAAATTAAGGACATATAAAAGGAGATTGAGATGGAAAAATGTTTACTTGGAAAACTTGCAAGGGTAAGCCAACTAACGACATAAGATGTGTCAAAAGTAAAATGCATATGTAAATTATGCTTAAATTAAATAAAATAGTTTGCTTTGATTACTATTAAACATTGTGTTAAATGTCTATTATAAAGTATTTAACTACAAAAGGAAACTCTATCTAACAAAAGGGAAATGATAATTAAATTCTTAAACTAATTTTGCTTTCTCTTCTTTTGTTGAGCACCCCGAGCACTTAAATGCTTGCAACTCTCTTGTCCTTTTATTTATAATAAACTCATCCTTTTTTTTTGTTTCAATTGAATCCATGCTTTATACTGATCATCGGTAGATGGATCTCCTTTGTAGTCAATGTTCCTCTAAAAGGTTCTGCAAGACTAAGTAGTGACTAAATTGTCTAAGAGGTTTTGAGAAAGGGATCCTAGTTCAAACTCATGTACTAACCCCACGATAATTTATTTATGCCCATACTGATGGTAGAGATGGGCAGGATTATAGAATATGGCAAAATGAAGACCAGTAATTAGAGCACAATAAGTGTAAGATTGAATAGTCACGTGCTATAATTTCCACCAAGAGCACATCTACTGAATCAGAGTATCCGGGAATATCGACAGCCAGTTTTGGACATCTTCTGGTACAGGGTGCAACTTTTTAGTTCAGTAATGCTTGGCTCTATAGAGTACCATGTCTCAAGGGGGTTCAAGCAATCCTAATTTCTCATAAAACCACATTTATAAAAGTGTTAAGTAGGCGGATGTAATGATATAATAATACAGGAACAAGGATCCAAGGGAATGGAACTTACCTCTAACAAAAGTGGCTTCCAAAGAATCATATAGTTTCCACAAAGTTGTCTAGTCCGATGATGGTTTCTACTAAGATGAAAGGGAAAGGGTTGAGTCCTGCTTCCACCTAGACCAAAATGTGGAAGATTTTTTAATTATAATTTCTAGAAAAGGAAATGAGTAGGAATTGAGCATATAAGCAAAGGGCCATTATTCGAGGCCAATAGGCTTCTCTCCTGTCTATGCCCATGATAATTTTAAGGAAGGGTTTTAATGTGATCTCTAAGCCAAAAATGTAATGAGATGAAGACTAGGGTAGAAGATTGAACATCCAGGCCATCTGATACTGGATAGAGTATAAGTCTGGAATTCCAAGGATGGGGCATAACTCTGCTGTGTTGAACCAAAAGACATATTTCTGAGGATCCCAGAATTGAGTTACAGCATGGAGGAAAGGGAAGTTGATTCTTCTAGCATGTAGTGATATGAAGACTAATAAGTAAAATAACTCTAATTTGGCCTATGATCGACCAGTATAAGCTTTTTAAGATTGGTTGTAGTAGTTTCAGGCTTTTTTCAGTCATAATTCAAGCTTTTAGTGATGTCTAGAAGAAGAAAATGGGGGTTTAAAGAGAGGATATTTAAAAATAAGGTTGAAAATGAAGAGTTAGGGATTTAAAGAGAAGGAACCAACTTGGCACTAAGACGATCACCTCATTAAAGAGGTGACGCCTTAGCATGAAGAGGCGATCGCCTCTTCAACAGAAAGTGAAAAGGCAATGCCTCAGAGATGAGGCGATCGCCTCTTCATTAGTAAAAAGGTAAGAGTTCTTAATGGAATTACATATTTTTAGCCTTAAAATCATAGCTTAGAAACCTAAAAAGGGATTTATGTAATCATAGATGCTAAATTGTATATAAATATTAAGGTTAATTGAAATGAAAGTTAAATTCTGCAAATATCCAACTAGAACAAGATGTGAAAATATTGCAATATCAAAATTAAACAAGTAAAGATAGCAGTATCAAAGAAATAACTAATGGGCCCTAATCTATCAGGCATCCAACTTAGTGCTCTCAGGATCATCCCCTCATTCGGCACCATTATTGCCCTTATCCTCGTCATCACCGTCCTTATCCTTATCAATCTAAAGCAACTCTATCTAATGCTCAAGGGTGTCAATCCTCATTTGGCTAGCCTCATCATGATCCTGTTTGAGTAGACTAGAGGTTAGTAAATCATGCAAGCATACATATATATAGACATAGAAAAAATAATTACCCTTAATTATTGGGTGATATCCAACATATAATCCCTTTGAGCCTCAATCATCCTCTACATGTATAGACCTTGCCCCTATTATTGATATAATTTTAGGACTAAAAAAACATGTCAAGAATGATTTAGGAAATAGATCTAAAGCAAAGTCACATGAGTCATGCCCTTAGGGGTACATGCAAGTGTAAGATCCTCGTCCAGGGTTAAGAACTGACGAGATAGCTCTCATGGAGGAACCTAATAATGAACCAAAGGATTAGGAGTTTAAATGAAATTGCTGGTGATAAACTAAAAGCTAGAGGTAGTGGGGAGTCTCATTCGCTTAGCCGCAGCTGAAGTCCCCTATTTGCTTGGATCAATGCAGGGTGTCTAAAGCTTTTTCTCTCTCTCCCCTGAGGCCTGGCGTGGGATGTGGGTCTAGTAGTTGTAGCCTAAAAATGAAAAAAATCATGTCAGAATATAGTAATCTTAAACACAAGTCAAAGTATCAGACACTTACCTGAGAGGTAGAGGCAGCAGATAAAGGAATTATCAATAGGAGGTAAGTCTGGATAAACTCTAAGTACCAATTTTTGATCTGTATAGTGTGATCCACAACTGGCTCTCTAGTAATAGCTTGATCAAGCTCAGCACCCTCTAACTTGTATGTCTAAAGCATGCTTCTTTGAGGGGACTTGGGAACATGCCTAGCCCTAACACCCCCGTTCCAATTAAGGACCTACTCACTAAGATACCGATACTCAATAGCCTAGTCCATGAAGAAGAACTCTCTTTTGGGCGGATGATCTGGAGTAGGTTATCTCTACATTCTACCTATTCTCAAGCCCCCATAAGTCATTCCAAATTTGCAAAGAGAGTACTAACAAGTAAGTAACTCAAATTCATAAAATTGCTAATATGATTATAAATGTTATAGGTACCACATCTTGTGTCAAAGAGTTCTGGTGTTGTTGATGGATGTGCACTCGAGCTAGATGCCTCTTTAAGACACGACTAGCACCCCACCTTCCAATGGCCAAAAAATCATTTCTTACATCTATTACTCTGATAAGCAACTCTAGCCTCAATGCCCATACTTGCTAAAGAAACATTGTTAACAGATGTTGGTAAATGATTATTAAAATGAATCAAGAGGAAAAGGAAAAATATAGCTTACCAGGATAACATGCCAAAAACCTTAGAACCTTTTAGCTCCATGCACCACCTCATCCATAATCCTATACAAATAGGCCAGAGCATAGCTACACCAATCATATATAGATACATGATCCAAGTCGCATAAGGATATTAGGAGTATGAGATTAAATGAGCTAGTAGTGTCGATAAAGAAAGTGGTGTAGAGAAGGTAAACCTAGAATGCCCGTACCACCTGATCAATCTAAAGTGGTACCGAGAAGGTTAACCAAGAACGCCCATACCACCTAGTCGATCTCAAGAGGAGTGACCATCCCTACAGCTCTATCCTAGGTATAAAAAGCTCCAAATTAAATAAAGCTTAATGGTATGCGTCCCTTTCATGTCTAGGATCATACCAAAGTGTGTCGCTCAATGTAGGTAGTTTGTCTAGAGTCAACTGATGCAAGTTTGCATTGAGGGGAATAGGATCTTTGACACATGCATTCCTAGTAATGGTGGCAAATAAGACAGTATCAAATATGAGCTCCTTAAAAAGAAGATGGAAGGTATAATTTGTGTCAAGCCATCTCTCTATTGATGTATGGAGTGACTGATAATTTGTCTGTCCCTCTTCATCAGGAAGAAAAAGTATAAAGTCTTCATACCTGGTGTCTTGAATCTAGTCCTTTTGATCCTCTGTCAAGTTATTGTAGAAGACTTAAGCCCCATGGAACTTTCTACTTCCCTTGAATGTTTGTGCATCATGTTGAAAAAGAAATTAGGGAATTTGAATTAAAATAGTGTAATTTTATTGCTTTTTGAAAGAAACTAAAAGAAAAAACAAAAATGGACAATGCACCCTATTACAGAGGTGTAGTGCCTTACGAATAAGGCAATTGCACCATCACAGTGGCAATCATCTGTGGGAAAATGTCCCTTCATTTTGGCATAAAGATGATCATCTTTTACATGGGGCAATCGCCTCAATGTAGAGACAATTGCTTCTACATGTTGGAGTAATTTTTTGCCCAAACTCATAAAATTCACATTTAATCAGTCTTGTTTCTGATCCTGGATAGTAAATGGACATAAATACATCCTAACCTAATGTAATTTATAGGAAAAATAAGAAGGATTTGAGTACCAACCTCTTTAGATGCCGACGAGCAAATGTGACTCCTTAAATTCGCCAAAAAGAGGAATCATGTCTCCCTTCATTAATTTGAGATTACATAGGGCATTTATGGAAGATGAAACACAATCCCACTTCAGCATAGGCGGCGGCGTATCGTCGTCCATTTTTTGAAAGATTATAAGCGCAAAAAAGAGAAAGAAAAAAAAGATAAAAGAGAAAGGAAAAGGGGAATATATGTTTTTATAGTGAAATAAATAACTAAATAAATATATTATTAAAAAAAATTATTTTTGGAATAGGGGAATTTGAAAAGCAAGATGGAGAAAGGTGTTTTAAATGATAAAAATGGAGATAATGATGAACATGAAGGGAAGATTTCCTTGGGTGCGTCTCAAGAATTGATGTCGTAGAATAAAGGTTTTTCTGGTTGATGATTGAGCGATGTATTGGGTCAGTAAAACCTGAGAATTATGTTTCGAATAGGTAGATGATTGGGCTTCATAAAATTCCTAAAATTATGTTTAAGAAGTGACTGGTCGAGTTTGAATCCCCGAAGTGTACATTTTTCTGAGTGATTGGTCGGATTATATCCCAAAGTTCATGGTTCAAGAAATGACTAGTCAGGTTTAAATCCCGAAGTTCATGATTCAAGAAGTGACTAGTCGAGTTTGAATCCCTGAAGTTCACATTTCAAGAAGTGTCTGGTCGGGTTTAAATCCCTAAAGTGCACATTTTTCTAAGTGACTAGTCAAGTTTGAATCCCTGAAGTTTATAGTGTAAAAAGTGGTTGTATTGAGCCAGGAAAACCCATGCATCACGTATTAAATAAGTAGTGTATCGGGCCAAGAAAACCCATGAATCACATTTCAAATGAGTGGCTAATCAGGCTAGGAAAACCTGAGGATCATGGTCATATTTCTAAATGATTCATCAAATATTAATGAGTGACTGATTGGGCCAGAAAAATCTGAGGAACACAATCACATTTTATGATTAAAACTTCAACCTCTCGGGGTTTGAATTCTTAAGGTCGACAACGTGAGTGAAACTCAAAGGTCAGGTACATTATTTCTTATTTATCATTTTATTCTGTATATGATTTTAAAAAATTATCCTTGCATGCATTTGGTTTTTCAAAAATCAAGGGGCAAATTGTAGACACCTAGTTCAATTGGCTTATGATAGTGGGCAAACTGTGGATGCTTAGTTTGATCAGCCTATAATAGAGCTTAATGATGAGAAATGCAAAACTTGAATGCAAGAAATAAATTCGAAACCTTCTTGAAATTAGACCTAAGAGCTTGAAACCCCAAAATCTAAGCCTAAATCCATGTAAATGAAGCCCAAACCCATAAGGCGAGCCTAACCTACCTCGGCCTATTAGGCCCAATGTAGGGGTCGGGCAAAAGAGGTAATAACTCTTTAAAGAGGTGATCGCCTCTATAGTAGCAGGCCAATGAGGCAATCACCTCATTGTAAAGGCGTCGCATCTCCAGCAGCCACTTACCTCTATATTAAATACAATGCTAGCGATGATGGCCACTTGGCTGGCCCACCTTTGATTAAAACTCAATTCTTTACGTTGAGGAGAAGATTTTTGGGAGAAGTGAAGAGCTAAAAAGTGTAATGATAGGGGTAAAAAGTGTAAGGTATGGGCTAGGCATAAGATTTAAAAAAGAGAAAGAGGAGAGAGAGAAAGGGGGTTAACAACCATTATCAACATTTTGAGAAAAATAAGAGAGTTTAAAAAAAAAAAAGGACAGAGCTCTGGGATGAGAAGAAAAAATGTTCTTGAGTAAGGAAAAAGGGATTAAGCTTGAAAAAATCACTTCTCCTAAAAGAAAAAGGTGAAGGTCTTGTTTTTAAGTGGAGTTTAATATCCACATCCAACTCTAAGGGCCAACCATTTTTGGAAAAGCTCATATTTTTAGTAATGATTTTTATTTCTTTTTAATGTTAAAGTTATAGATTTACATAACCTTTTACTTACTTGCTTGTTTACTCATTTCTTATGTTTATTGCTTATATTATGCTATATTCTTAACATGATCCACTAAAGTTTTAAATGTAGTTATGAGTTTGATTCATTTACATTAGTTGGTGCGTACTTAAAACTAAAGTTTATTGCTTTTTGCAAGTTTTTGTGCCTGATGATTGGGCAGTGCCTCTTTTTTGCAATGAGGTGATTGCCTTATAGATGAGGAGATTGCCACTATGATAAGGTCATGCCACTATGATGCCTCTTCAAAGAGGCATCACCCCTATGCAATGAGGCGATCGCCACTTTGATAGGGTCTCGCACAACCTTATTTTGATATTTCTTGTAAATTATATATGATTCAAATTTCTATGAATTCTCATACTCTTGTAGTTTTAGTTTTCTTTGCATTATCAATTTATTATTTTGCTTAATTTACGTTTACATGTTTATCGTCCTTAGTTGTATTTATTTGGCCTATAAATTAACCTTGTGGGTTCTCTTTTGTAGGATTTTACATGTTTTGGGAGCTAATATTTTGTTTATCTCAGGGAATTGGTATGATCTTGATCATCCAATTTTAACTCATGACCCTTTTGACCTTTTATTTACATTTATGCGTAGTTTAATGCTTGTTTATTTTCAATTTTATTTTCCATTTATTTGCACAAAATGTTGTAATTCCTTAATCCCTCCCACACTCGATTTGAATGTACTTTTGCTATTTATTATTTATGATGAATGCTAGGACCAAATGCATGAAGTGAAATTAATATGCAAACCTGGACTTAAATATAAAATGTGACAATTGTCTTAAGGAAATCATAATTCACATGTTAATAAAAAATAATTGAATAATTAAAGGTAATAAAATATGAAACACAAACGGAAACCAACTGCAAGGTTGGGTGGGTATTCCAAAAGCCCATATCCAATTTTTGAACCCCGTTATTTGATGATGACTTTCTGGGAACCTCTATGGAATCCAGTTGCCGTATAAGTGTGTCTTAGCTCTCATCGCGTGGTGGCAACTCTATCTCCGATTAAGCTTTAAAACCTATTTTGTATTTCTTTGTGGACCTTAAAGCCACACAATGCTGTAGTTACCAAACACTTAAGCGCGCGCTAAACCCCACCGCCTATATATGTATTTTGTTAGAAAAATTATCAAATAAATAGTTGGTCTTTAGTAATAAATTTCAAATATAATTGTATTCAATTAATTAAAAGAAAAAACTAAATAAAAATAATTGATATATGCATATCAATTAATTTGAATTCAAGTGCCCATTTTTTTTCAAATGTATGAAACTTGAAAATATATTTTATTTATTTTTATTTTATTATTTATATATTTTAATTTATTTTTCATGTATAAAATGAATAAAATAATATCAACATAATATAAATATATATATATATATATATTCAAAATATTTTTCTAGGATATTTGAAACTTTAATTATTTATTAAAACGAATATGACTTATATAATTTAAATATCTTAATTATAATTTTTTAAATAGAGCATAATGCCTATATATGTATTATTACCCAAAATAAAAAAACAAAAAATTAATAAAAAAAAAAGAAAAATAAAAATTTTAAAAAATAAGAATAATAGAAAATAAGAAAAAAATAAAAATAAATAAAAAAAGAGAAAATTAAAATAAATATAAGGATAAAAGAAAAAAATAAAAAAATAGGGATAATAGAGAATAAGAAAAAATAAAAAATAAATAAATAAATAATAGATAAAATAAAATAAAATAATTAAAAATTGAAAAAATTAAGGTTAACAAAGAAAAATAATTAAAAAATTAAAAAATAAGAATAATAGAGAAAAAAAGAAAAAAATAAAGAAAAAAAAATAATTTTTTTTTTAAAAAAAAGTAATAAAGTAACAAGAAGAATACAAAAGGGAATAAAAATGAAAAAAAAATATTCCTAAAAATAAAATACGCACTGAAAATTGAATGTGTAATTTTCCCCAAAAAAAAAAAACTGTGTACAGATTAATGGATTTGAGTTTGCTATTTGTTCCACTTGTAGCATTGGGCTAAATCCAGTGAGAGGGTTGGACAAAGCGCACCCAGAGGCTCAGGTTCCATCCTCGAGAATCAAAACTCTTGAGCCCAAGGTGCGTTTCAGAGAGGACTCAGAAGAAGATAGATGATTTCCTGTGCTCGAGGAGTGCACTGGATTTTCGCCATGGCTTCGAAACCTAAAGGCCAACGTTTCCATCAAGGTAAGCAAACTCCTCATCTTATGTTTGTAGCCGTTGCAATTTTATCCATATACGGTGTTGTGTGGTGTCAGAGCTCTCATCTCTTCTTGCCTTTTTTTTTTTTTTTTTAAAATCAGCATTACAGAGCTCAACGAAGAGATCAAGGACAATGAGCACGGAAGATTCCCCTCTCAAAGACGCCTTCTCCAAATACGCTGATTATCTCAACGAACTTGTACTAGTTTCTTATTCTTTACTTAAAAATCATAGCTTTTTCCAGCTTTTTCATGGATCCTCTTTGTTTTTTTTTTTAAGACTCACAATTACTCGTAAAATTTTATAAATTCAAGCCCCCAATTGCATTAAAATGGTGATTCTAGTATCATATGCTTGAATAGAAAATTGTGGATGATGAATAGACCAGCAGCAGCTGTACAAGCATGCGTGAAGTGAATTCTACTTGTATTGCATGTTTTATTAAAAAGTCGAGACTGAATCAGGCTTACCAGATTGTAATGTGTTCTTGTAGAATGAAAAGAGGGAAAGAGTGGTAAAAGCGAGTCGTGATGTTACCATGAACAGCAAAAAGGTCATATCTCAAGTTCACAGGTTACAAGTTCTCTTTTATATATATATAATTATAAAAGTTTGGTGCATATTTTGTTGTACTTTTAGATCTTCTTTGAGATTTCTAATGTTGTTGGATATGATATGAGGCAAGAAACTGTTTCAAAATCATTCGTTTCATCATTTTAATTTTACTTCTCATCATATGACTTAATAGAAGACAATGCACCTTCACTTTTGTGTCCCTTGTTTTCTTTTGGCTATAAAAATTTGGTGTGAAGTTGTCTATAGTTATGTGTGCTTTAAAATGTGTACCTTTTAATCTTTCTTGGTATTTTATATTTCTGAAGGTTCAAATCAATCTTTTTAGGATGTTAATTTCCCTTACCATAATGACTTAATACATAAGCACATGGCAGATCAGAAGGGAGTTGGATTTATTTGGGTTGCGTAAGCAAAACTTGGGTTCAGATTAGGACTTAGCCTTCCAACATCTTTATCTTTCGAGTGTGTACTGATCTGTTGTTTTTATAATCTTGTCCGGTGACAGACTCAGTAAATATAACAAAAAAGAAGTACTTGAAAAGGCAGAAAAGGATTTTAGCAGCTGTTACAGATCAGCATATGTCCCGATTGGTTAAAGAACTGCAAGGAACTGACTTTTGGAAGCTACGACGAGCATACTCTCCTGGGGTAATGTCCTTTTCTGCTTCCATAATAAGACCAGATGCATGTTTCTAACCAAACCATTTTGGCTTGGGAGCCTTTGCAGGTACAAGAATATGTTGAAGCTGCAACATTCTTCCAATTCTGCCAAACAGGGACTCTTTTGAAGCTTGATGAGATAAATGCTGCTCTGTTACCACTTAGTGATCCATCTCTTGAACCTTTGCAATTAAATGTCCTTGACTATCTTTTGGGGGTAATTGTCTGAATTTGGTACTAATTTACAAGTTTTCTCTTGTAAAATGAAATTGTCATCTGGTATTGTATCTGCTTTGGTTATAGCAGAACATCTTTGGCATAAATTCTCATGTACATAAAAGTGTAGCAAGTAATATTGATGAATTGTGTATGCGTTCTAAATCTTTTGTCGTAGAGAAAGTTTTCTGATTCTTCCTTTTATGATCAGGGTTAAAGAAGTGTTCACTTGTAAATTATTCTAGTGTGTCTTATTCCCAATGACTTGCACTTTTCACTAATAGGATTGCATGTCTAAAGTGTTATTTTCTTCTTAGTTATTTCAAGACATGTCTGCATGTAAATCCATGTTTGTGTGTGTGCATGCATAGAAAGAGGTACTTAATGTGCTTATACAGCTTGCAGATTTGACAGGAGAACTAATGCGGTTGGCAATAGGTCGAATTTCAGATGGTGAGCCTGAATTTGCAGAGAGGATATGTGGGTTTGTACGTGAAATCTACAGGAAGCTCACCTTGATTGTTCCTCATATGGATGATAATTCTGATATGAAACCAAAAATGGATACAATGCTTCAAAGTGTGCTGAAAATAGAGAATGGTATTTGATTAAAATTTCCCTGTTTAAAGTAGCAAATGTGATGGTTATATCTCATTTTGTTGACAGGCATGAACTTGATGATGAATGTATACTTTATCACTTCTGTACATTCAATTTTTGGAGGGGGGGAGGGAGCTGCTAAAGTTTGAACCCTTGATCTCATAGATAACAAGGCACACAGTTTACTGCAGTGGCCCAAAGATGGACAGAATTTTTTGTGACAACTATTCAGATTAATTTGTTTTAACCATATTTCTGAAGAGTACTTGGTGAATTTTAATTGCAAACATTGAGTGCTATATCTGTGGTGTTGGCTGCCAGCCTGTGCGCATCCGATAACACTAATGATTTAACAGTGATATGATATATAGTTTCTCACGGGTGGATTTCACTATTTAGCTAGATGTGCCTTAAGTTCATTCCTATTGAATTCTCAAATTCTTCGTGGTCTCTGTTGAACTGTTGATGATTTCTCTATTCCATTTCATAATGCAGCACATTATTGAGGGGTATGTGTTTACTTTCCAAGTAGACAAAAAAAAACCTCTGGCATATGCATCAAACAGCAATATGTGTTTTTCTTTTGCTTAAGAATATAATCACACTGTAATTAATCTGCTTTTACTGAAAGTATAAGAATAATATTTTATGCAAGAATTTTTGGATTGCTGTTTGAATGAGTCTTAATTGAGTTATTTCTGCAGCTTGCTTTAGTGTTCATGTGAGAGGATCAGAGTATAAGCCACTGCTTGGATCCAGTGAGCCAAGTTCCTTTTTATTGGGGATGTCTGACACTGAACTATGAAGTAATTTCATCTCAAAGAAAAATAGCATGGTCTCTTACTGTTTTCTTCTCATCTTCAAGTGGTACTTAGCCCCTCTCCGCATTTATTTTACTGCAGGGAGACTTATCGGTGCCTGGTGATGCTGAATTTTGCTAATCATCAACATAATGTTTTTGTATCATTTAGGACGGTGTTATTTATCTACTAAGTTCATTTCTGGAGAAGTTCCGTGCCTTGTACATATAGTAGTGGTTTATTTTCGGCAGTGTTTCGTATAAGCTGTTCATTGTTATCTCAAGAAAAATATAATATAGAACTTGATGGAACTACATTGGCATCAGTGTCTTTGAGCAGAAGTAAATGGGCATGTGCTGGTAACATTTGAATTTGAACGAATGAAAGCCTTCCAGGACAACTTGTTGACATAAATCTCAATGTTAATGTTAAAGATACTACCTTTTCATGTGCCCTAAATTGTTGTAGCATGTGCCGCATGGTAGTGATTCTATGTCATAGATTTGACCTTGGGGAGACTGGCAGATGAGAGGCTTGTCATGTAGCTTGTAACATTCTTTTTTGGATACATCAGAAAGAAGAATCTAACTTTTTTGATGGTTATATAACTGATAAAGAATGTACGCATCAGAAAGGGAGCTGGAACATTTTTTACGATCATATCATATGTAAACAGCTCAGTGTTCACATGCATATGTTGCGTTGCATGTAAATATCCAACAGTTAGATAGCTGAAAATTCAATCGGCTGCTAAGCATGTTTGTACTGACTCACTGTCCTTTCAGCATCTGTTCCAAGAGTGCATGTCCTGTTTTCTGGCCTAAGCATATGTTTTTATTCGGAGCGCATACGATTCATTAGGCATCTGTCTGAGGTTTTTGTATTGTTTATTATAACTTTAGCCTACTTTAGTGACCAATTGAAAGATCTATTAAGAAAGGACGAAGATTCGTAGCACAACAAAAAATTTTGTTTTGAGATTATCTTTTTACTCTAAATATAAGGGGCTAATCAAATAAAAATTATATTTTTGAAAAATTGCTACTAACGACACCGTTGCCAGTATCAACATATATCATCGTCCTTTAAGAAGCATCACCCTTTAAGAAACATCACCAGTGCCTCCCAATAAATGCATTAGTTCATTTGGTGGAGGAACTGTGTTGGATCTTTGTCAACGTATTTGCTTTACAAAAGCATAAATGACAACCAAAAGGAGCTCTATATTTGTCGTCTCACTGCCTTTTAGTTGCTCAATTGTACTTAGTGGATTATTGAGGAATTGTTTTCCATCTAATTCTAATTAATTAAAACAAAACACCTCACATGACAGATTCTGAAAGATCTCCCCAATTTTTTTTTTTTTTGAGAGGTTGAGGGGAAATCAGAGATTCGAACTCCCAACCTTAATTTTGATGTCAATCTCCGCACCTCAATAGTAGACCATTCGATCTAGGCGGGATTGGCAAAAATCTCCCCAATTTAATTCCGATGATTATGTATTATTAAATAAATTGTTAGGTATATTAATTATTATTCTCTCCTTGTCCAGTCCAAGGTTGCTTATGAGGTGTAGTTTAAATAAAAAATAAAATTCAAATATATTTGATGATGAAGTATGTAAAAGGAAAAAAAAAAAAAAGTATAGCATTCACTGATAGTTGAATATTAAGTTATACGCACATAAAGAAATGACTTCTAATTAAAGTATATCCTTATAAATTAAAATATATAGACAGTACGGATATGAAAAAATGATAATATAAATATAAAAAAACACATACTAACTAAAGTGTTTATGCAACATCGGTTGAGTATGTTGTGCAAACTTAAAAGATGCATACGTGTTTTCTGCAAGCACCTTGAGCAGCTTTTCCTAAAAGTAATTTCATCAAAATCGTAAGATAGTTTTTTTATTGTATTTCTGAAAGTGACTGTTCATATTTATTTATTTTTGCACAAAGCTATTTGTGAGTATATATAAAAGCTTAGACATGTCTGCAAGAAAAAAATTTCTTAATTAACATATCAGAATTCAAAAGATCTTCATTAGATTTGAAATGAACGTATCACTTGCATAGATTTCCTGTTTCAGGGGGAAGATTTTTTTAAAAAAAAATTCTGAGAGGCTCAGAGGGAAGATTTGAGTGTATAGTTTTGAATAATCTATTTAAAAAAAAAAAAATTTAACACTTTGAATACAGTGGTTGTTGGGGTGGGTATTCAACTTGCTTTATTAATTAATTTAATTTATTAAAATTTAATTTTTATAAATATATTCTTTAACTGTAAAAATAATACTAACAATAATATAATACCATGTTATCACTGATATAATAAATCGGTATATTCTAAAAAAAATAAATAAATAAATCGGTATACAAATATTAGATTAAAAAGTAATCTTGGATGATAGGTACAGAAAAAATGATGCTCTTTTCTTAGTGTTAATTTTTTTCTTAAAATTTTCATTTCAATTATTGTTGGTTACCTTTTCAATCCGCAGTGTCTTTTCTATTTTTATTTTATTTTCTTTTAATTGAATAGCATCTTTGATTTGTTTGTTTTATTGAAATTGTTAAATCTTCCTTCATAAAGTTCTTACTCTTAATGGGATCTTTGTGCTTAATAGGATTTTTATGATTTCCTTTGATGGAGTTTGCATATCTTTTTGTTGTGAGATTTGTATTGATATTTTTACGGTCAGACTCATTCAAAAATAAATACTCAATTTATAGATAAATAAAATTACTTAGTAGAGCATACAGATCACCAAATTTCAAATTAAAAGAGTTCTATCAACAGATTAAATAATAAGAAGAAGAAGAAGAAATTGGATAATCTGAGTAAAGTTTTATTTCAATAATTTTTTTTTTTATTGTACTATTATTTTTATTGTTCTTTTCATCAAAATGTATTCCTAATTTTTAATGAATGAAAAATTCATCTTTTTTCTAAAAAAAAAAACTTCAAATTTTTTTATTGATAAAAAGGTTAGCGCAGCAAGAGATTATTTTTCCCTCAACAATCAAATTAAAATTAATTTTACGAATGAACAATGACACAATTCAAATTTTACAACTTTTAGAGAAAAATAACTATTAAAATATTTTATCCTTGACATTAATTTAGACATAGTCATTTGTTCTTTCTTAAAAAATTTAATTTTTTATCACTGCTGACTATCTCTTATATCGACGATGGTCTTTTATTATCTCTTTATATTCTATTTTGTTTACCTTATTTTTTATATTTAATAAATACCAATATTTTATATGTTTTTTAAAAAAAAAAATATTTTTATGGAATTTTTACTCTTTATAAGATGTGATTCTTTTATAGCGTTTAGAAATCTCTCAATCATGAAAATTCTGTTGATAATTCTAAAGTGAACTCATTTAAAGACTGGTAAGTTTATTTACAGCTCCGTTGAGTGGAACTTTTGAATCACTAAATTGTAAATTAAGTGATTAAAAAATAGCAACAACAAATTTTACAATAGTAAAATTTTATTTTGATACTTTTATTGTAATTTTATTTATATTATTTACTTATTAAAATATAGTCTTAACTTTCAATATATGAACCATTCATTTTTTTTTTCTAGAAAAATTTAGACGTTAATATTATAACTATATAGAAGCTTTGTCTCTCCTTTTGTTTTTTTTTTTTACCTTTTTCTCTTTAAGTACACAAAGCAGTCAATAATTACCCACATTAAATTTTTTTAGTACAATTAAATCTTATATATTAATAAAAAAATTAATTTTAACGAATAAAATTGATAATTTTAATATATATATATATATATATATATATATATATATATATATATATATATATAATTTAGTTATAAAGTTTTTAAACCTATAAAATAATTTTTTAAAATTTTCTTAAATTTTAAAAGTTAACAATCAAGTTATGTAAATTTTAAAAAAATAACCAAATTTATTCATTAATATAAATAGTAAATTGATAATTGACCTAAAAATCGATTTCAACATATGTATATACCAATTTTGGTGTATATTTAAAAATTTAAACTGATAAATAAAATTTAGAAATTTTTTATTTTACCGTTAAAATTAAATTTTAGGTCAATTATCAATTCACTATTTATATCAACGAATGGATTTGATTATTTTTTAAAAATTTATATCACATGTAAACTTTTAAAATTTGAGAAAAAATTTTAAAAAAATATTTTATAGGTTTAAAAACTATAAAACCAATATAATTAAGTTATATATATATTTTTAAAAAGAATTATCAATTTTATTTATTAATATCTCTTAAAATTAATTTTTTATTAATCTATAGTACTTAATTATATTATAAAAAGTTACAGAATTTTTTTGGATTGATCCAAATTTCCAAATTAAAATTTTCATTTTGACTTATTAGAAAAATGAAAAGATATAATGTAAAATTAGGACAAAAACGTGGAGGGCCAATTTGTACGTTTCCCTTAATTTGAAAAGTTTGTAATGGTTGAATTTAGCCTAATTGGTTTTTATGGCACTTGTGTGTCCAAAATTCTGGATAAGTGCGGCAGAGATTCAAGCCTCAAATGTTAAAAGTACTATGGTACATAGATACTCCAATAAGAAAGGATTTCTTCGTATTGAATTTTTATTTTTTCATGTCCCTACTATTTAAATATTTCAATTTATAAAGAGACATTTTAACTAAAAGATATTTTTTCATGTTTGTATCTCATTTCCTATATTTTCATATTTGTGTCCGAGCAACTTAATGTATATATATATATATATTAAATTAATGAATCACTTATAATATAATTAAAAAAATTTACATCTTTTTGTGCCTATATAATTTATCATACAAGATCACATTTAATAACTACATAGTAACCGTGTTCATGAGTATTTTAAGTATCAAAAAGTATAGATATCTAATTGAGAAGAACAAAGTTCAAAATTTTCATTTCTCTTATCTCCTTTTATGATGTTGGTAATTAATCACTTATACTAAATTATTTTAAAAAAATTAAATCAATTCAAAAAAACTGCATAGTAACGTTAATTTACAATATATCAAAAATACAAAAAAATGCAGTGTCATAATCATAGTTAAAATGCACACCTACTCTTTAATTTTTTTTTTAGGGAATACTAGCTTCCTTTAATTAAAGGGAAAATATGCATCTAGGCTCTTAATATTTGAGCCATGATTCAATGATATGTTTATTATTTATATATCTTAGAGTTGAATTTTAATAAATTTTAAATAAGAAATAAATTAATTTAACTTGTTTTTGGGTTTAATTAAGAGATTTTTATTAGTTTGTATTTAATTAGGATTCTTATTCTTTATTGTATATTTAAAAAGTTTTATTTTAATTTTAATTGACTTTGTCTTTTATGTCTAATGGGCCCTCAGGAATCAAAGAGGAGTTAAACCAAGTACAAAGTTTTTGATGTAGCACGACATGTATATGTCGTGTGATGAAGAAGCAAATGAGGAGAAGTCATGCACCAAGTCATGTGTGAGCCATGAAGAAGCCAACTACACTTGAATATTAACATAGCAATGTCATGGCATCACCATGTCGTGTGAGTGAAGATTTTTGATTCAGAATGTTGCACGGCTAATAAACTAGCCCGTGCTAAAAGCCGAGCAATGTACTAAGTAAATTTACATATTGCTTTGGATTAGCGCACAACCGTGCTTCAAAGCCGTGTCGTGAAAGAAAAAATTTCCTATTTTGAAAATAAGAAGAAATTAAAGATCAAAGAAGACTCTTTTCGTACCCTAGCATTATATAAAGTAATAAAACACCCTCTTGAGGGGATACATAGATGAAGAGGCACAGAGATCAAAGGGGGATGGCTAGATAGAAATCAAAGAAGACCAAGAGAAAAGACTAAGAGTTTATTTTATTTTCTGTTTCATCTTTTTGTCTTCTTGATTATGTTTGTGGATTTCGCCATAGTCATGTGTGACTAAGTTTTCTTTTAAAGTCTTGGTTAGAAGTAGCTATTCCATAATACGATTCGAACATAAGTTTTTATATTTGATTTGAATTTTAGTTAATTTTTTTTGTTATAATATTTATCTTGTTATCATTCCAGGCCTATTTGATTACATGTGTATACGTGAAGTCACTAACGAGAGTTAGGGAAATTTATTAACTTAAGACACTTATAACTTAGATCACTCGACCATGAGAATAGGCGAGCTCTTCAGGGAGTCACGATAATAGATTATGGTCACAAATTAATTGCTAAAAATCTTAATAAGCTTGAATTAAATTATTAATCATGAGAGTAGGTTAGATTTTAATCCTTGCATGCTTAACTGAACTTGAGAGAGTCTTTATTATTTTAGAGCAATTACCCTTAATTGAATTTAAGATTTCTGCTTAATGATGTGTTCATGATTGAATTGGAATAATGAAACTAAACCTAGGCTTTATGTTTATAAATATTTGATTTTACTTGTAATTAATTTTTTGTTATTTAAATTTTAAACCTTGCTAAATTATTCAATTTACTAGTTGACATAGGTAAAAATTATTAGTAATCAATATACAGTCCTTGAGGGAATGATATCTATTTACTGCAACCACAACCGTGTGCTTGTGGGTTTAAAATGCAATAAATTTTTAGTGCCGTTACCGGGAACTGGCAATATTGATATTAATTTAATTTTTACTTTTCTTAGACTCGTAGTTTTTGTTTCTTTTCAAATTTACTTGCCTTGCTTTTTAATTTTGCAGGTACTTTGTAGTATATGAACACTTAGTCTAACAGAGCAAGTTTGGAAGAACTCAATCCTGAAATCGAGAAGTCCTATTGAAAAAACTGAAAGGAAAAGTGTGAAAAAGATAAGAAATACATGGCTGAAGATCAAGTGGTTCAGCAAGCTAGGAATCATGCCCTTCAAGAACACACGATGCCTAATCCAGGAGACAATCTGAGTAGCATTATAAGGCCAAATGTAGATGCAATTAATTTTGAGATCAAGCCTACAATCATTCAGATGATCTCCTAATTCTAATTCAAAGGTCTTCCTATTAAAGACCATAATGCTCATCTAGCCCAATTCTTGGAGATTTGTGATACTTTCAAGATGAATGGGGTTAGCTCTGATGCTATAAAGCTCAGGTTATTTCCTTTTTCTCTGAGGGATAAAGCCAAATTATGGTTTCACTCTTTAGCACCACAATCTATCACTTCCTGGGATGTGATGTCAAGGGCATTTTTTAGCAAATACTTTCCACCTAGGAAGACAGCAAAGTTCAGACAGGAGATCACAAGCTTTACTCAACATGGTAGTGAATCTCTTTATAAGGCTTGGAAACATTTCAAAGATTTACAAAGACAGTGTCCTCACTATGGGGTTCCACAGTGGTTGTGTTAGTGATATGCACTAGGTCAATCATTTATGATTATGTATTGACTTTCTTATTTTATTAATAAAGAGGTATTTTATTATCATTTGATTTTATGATAATTATATGAATGGTTCATTCTTACTAAGATCATCAAGTCTGTGACTTGATAGTAAAACCCTTAGATTAAAATAAGAGTTCTATTCTAATTATCCCTAGCCATTTATTCATTGTATAAATATTAAAGTATTAAGGCTAGTATGATGTTGACTGATGGTTATATTTTATTAATCATGAATATGAGATATTAAGTCAACTCATAAGTACATGATGAGAGATCATGTATTGGATTGACCCACTATGAGAATACTACTTAGATTATTATCATAAGTATTTCTCATCACAGTAATTTTATTTTGGTCCTTTGACCTTGAAATCATCATGGATTTCTACATAACTATTTTATGTTTTGACACATTCTAACATTGTCTTTAACTGGACAATTAAATAGGATGTTGTTGGATATGAAATTAGTTATGTGAGGAATGTGAGTGATTTAGAAGGAATTTATCCCTCATTAATATGAGAAAGATATCTAAGGGCCCCTTGATGAGATAAACTAAAGGAAAATGCATAGTCATGTTGAAATGAATTCATAAAGAGTTATCATTTTCAGTCTACTTGGAATCAAGTCATAATATTGAACTATATAAGGATAACATTCTATGCTTTATGTTCAATAAAGATATCATGTGATAAAGGGACGATAAAATTCATTGTAATTAGGTTATGTTGGATTATTGAATTCACATGACTTAGGCAGTCATAATGTCTTGCTAGAGGCCACTTATGACTTGTAGGCCTAAATAGAGATTTAGGCCCACCACCAATGTTATGTGAACCTACAGGGTCACACACTTAAAATAAGCCCAAAATGAATATGGGTTTAATAAGCCTGAAATAAACTCTGTGAAAATAAATAATTAAAGTGTTTTATTTATTTATTTGTTTATTTATTTAAGATAAATGTTATTTTAAATAAATAAATAAATAAGATATTATTTCTAATTTGTTTTTTAAAACAAAATCAGAATATAATAAATGGAAGTTACCAAAAGATCATTGGTAGGTGAAACCCTAATTTGGAGTCTATAAATATGTTATATTCTCTAGGGTTTAACACACTGGTTTTTCCTGCCTCCAAATTTATTTTCTTTCTTTTTAGAAAACAAAGACAAAGTTTTTCTTTTGTTCTTGATTTGTGAGACAATCAAGAAGGTTGCTAGCACACACTCCAATTCATTTTGTGAAGGGTTATTCATGTGGATACCTATAGAGGATGCATCCTTTTGGAGATGTCTAGATTCGACCAACCAAAGCAAAAGGCTCGAGGTAAGGTGTCACCGGTGTGAACCTCCTCTCATCCTTCCAGAAAATTTTGCCTCTTATGCATTTTAGTGAGATTCTTGAAATCCTAGATTTAATCAAGTAGTCAAATTACATGGATCCAGGTTTAGGAACGTGATAAATTTTTAATTTTTTCACTGCGTTTGTATCACGAATCCCAATAGGTTGCTTATTCAAACCTTTTACCAAGGTCTGACAGAGCCAATAAGGATCATTATTGATGCTACTGCCCAAGGCTTATTCATAAGGAAGACGCTTGAGGATGCTTACAATCTTCTTGAGACTATGGCATCCAACAACTATCAATGGCATGGAGAGAAAAGTGCACTAAAGAAAGTTACAGGAATGCATGAATTGGATAGTTAGAATCTCCTTAATGCGAAGATTAATATACTTGCCAAGAAATTGAAGGCGTCCATTAAAGTCTTAAATCCCATGGCTATCTATTCCTATGAGTATTATGGAGGATGACATTCAACCCTAGAGTGTCAGCGAGGTTTTTCTTAGGATTCCTATATTGAGCAGTTAAATGCACTTAACAATTTCTAAAGGAATCCCTACTCTAACACCTACAACCTAGGTTGGTGAAACCATTTAAACTTTTTATGGTCTAACCAAGGAGGGGTGCAAATATCTATCAAGGGTTCAAATAATCGCCTCCTGGATTTCAATAAAAGAATGCCTTCCCTCAACAAAGCGAACCAAAGTCTAACCTTGAAGTGATGATGGAGAAATTCCTAAAGGATCAAAAGAGGTACCAAAAAGACTAAGAGGAGCAAAAGGAAGCAATAAAAAATCTGACATCTCAAGTGGGATAACTTTTTGCCCATAACAAGATGTTAGAAAACTAAATTCCATCTCAAACTTCAAGTTAAAGGCAGAGTGGAATATTTCCTAGTCAACCTCAAAATCCTAAAGAACATGCTAAGGTGGTCACACTTAAAAGTGAAAAGCAATTTCCTAAAATAGAGACCAAGAACAATGTTATAGAAACCATTCATGACACCAAAGAGGAGAAGATTGAGCATTTACAAAAAAAGAATGAGGAGAAGAAAGACTCACCACCTTTGGTATCACCACTGCCATTTCCATAAAGGCAATAAAAATCCAAGCTAGACAAGCAGTTTGAAAATTTTATGAAGTCATTCTAGCAGCTCAAACTAAATATACCTCTCCTGGATAATGTCAATACCATACCTACATATTTTAAGTTCTTAAAAGACATCATCTCACACAAGATAAAATGGGAGGATCATGAGACCATTCCTATCAATGAGAAATGCAGTGTTATCATTCAAAATAAGCTTCCCCAAAAACTTAAAGATCCAAGGAGTATCACTATCCCTTGTACCATTGGAAACAAATTTATAAGTAAATCTTTATGTGATTTTGGTGCAAGTATGAGTATAATTCCTCTTCCCTTTTGCAGACACCTCAACATCGGTGAGCTATAACCAACGATAGTGTCACTACAGCTTACAGATAGATCTATCATCTACCCCTATGGAATTTTTCAAGATTTCCAAGTCAAAGTTGGAGACTATTATGCACTAGGGGATTTCATCATCCAGGAGATGGAGGAGGATCACCACATTCCAATCATACTAGGACGACCATTCCTAGCCATAGTGGGAGCAATCATTGATGTAGAGAAAGGAAAGATTTTGCTAGAAATTAGAGATAATAAGGTGGAGTTTGATGTTTTCAAAATAGCCAAATAGTCCTTAATAATGAGATCCTGCTTTAGAGTGGATGTGATACAAAGCTGTGTGTAAGAGACCTTTGAAAAGCAACTCACCTATGACCCCCTAGAAGCATGCTTAATCCATGATGTTATAGAGGATGACATTGATGAAGAGGTAGTAATGTATGAGCACTACCTCAGTGCAAGTCCAACATTGAATAAACATAAATCAACCAAATATGAGCCCTTACCTTCTACTATAAAAAGCCTTAGTATGATTGAGGAGGAAAGTGCACCTAAAGTAGAGCTCAAAGCTCTTCCTTCATCTTTGAGGTATGCTTTTCTTGGCCTTAACTCTATATATCCTATCATTATGAATGTTGAGTTGACTGATGAATAAATAGACAAATTACTTAGTAGAGTTAAGCCTCACTGAAAGATCATAGGCTATACCATATATGACCTAAAGGGGATTAGTGCTTCAATATGCATGCATAGGATTCACATGGAAAATGATGCTAAATCCATCATAGAACATCAAAGAAGGTAACATGCAAAAGGTGGTTGAAAAAGAGATTATGAAGTTACTTGATGCAAGGATTATCTATCCTATCTCAGATAGTCAGTGGGTTAGTCCAATCCATGTAATCCCTAAGAAAGAAGGTATGACAGTAGTGAAGAATGAGAATAATGAGTTGATCCCAACTAGGACTGTCATAGATTGGCGCATGCATTGACTATAGAAAATTAAATAAGGCCACTAGGAAAGATTACTTCCCTCTACCATTCATTGACCAACTTTTAGAAAGGTTAGCTAATTGTTCATTTTTCTATTACTTGGATGGATACTCTGTGTTCTTTCAAATTCCCATGCATTTTGATGATCAAAAGAAAACCACATTCATATGTCCTTATGGAACATATGTGTAGACACCTGATTCAGTCGACCCGTGTTAGGGGACGAATTAAGGGCGCTCAGTTTGATCAGCCCGTTGTCAAGCCCGATGATGAGAAAACTTGAAACTTGAATGCAAGTGAAGCCTGAAATCTTTTTGAGAATAGACCTAAGGGCCTAAGCCCAAAGAACCTAAACCCATGAAAGCCCAAACTATTTGGCCCAAAAGGCCCAAACCTATAAGCCAAAGAGATGATCACCTCTTTGGCAATTGGGTAAAGAGGTGTCGCCTCTTCACAGAGGCGATCGCCTATTCACCAGGCCATTTGTTGATGCATTAAATGATGTTTATCAAGGAAAAAAAGTTAGTGGGACCCCACCTGTTCTTACTTTGCAATTACAGCAAGAATAGTTAATTTTTGGGGAAAAGTGTGGGCTAAAAAGGGATGGTAATGATAAAGAAGAGTAGGGGTAGGGATTAGGTCAAAAAAAGATAAAATGAAAAGAGAGGTGGAAATCTAGAAAGAGGGAGAAAAGAAAAAGTTGGGGTTGACAAGGAGAAAAAATCTGAGAGGTTTAGTAAGGGAGAAAAAAGTGTAAGCTCTGAAACAAAAAAAAAGAGGTTCTGGAAAAAGGAAAGGTTTTTGGGGAAGAAATTGATCCTTGAGAAGAAGAAGGGAAAAACCTTGCATTCGGGTGCGCAAAAATCAAGTCCATACCTCTGAGGGTCAATTATTTTGAGAAAATTCTTGTTTCATTGTAAGTTTTATTTATTTACAGTAGTTATTGATTATTTGAAAATAAAGTTTATTGTCTGTGAGAGTCATCTGCATTTGCTAGTGAGGCGATCGCCTCTTTGATCGTCTTTGTGAAAAGGTGATTGCCACTTTAACAGTTAACTTTCTTTATTTTTCTATTTCCAATATCACTATTCATAAGAAAAAAAATTTATGCTCAAAATTTTTTTTCCTTTTAGTCATTTCATCATAAAAGTGACATGAACATGACCATATATTTTGTTTGCTCCAATTTGGTGTGTTACTCAAAATTTTACGTGTTTTAGTTCAATGTCATATTACTGCATGTATTTTTGCTATTTCAAAAATTACTATTCATATAATTAGATTTTTGTACTCCGAATTTGTTCATTTATCAGCCACTTCACCAGTAGATTGACATGAGTATTTCTGTATATTTTGTTAGTTAAAATTTAATATATTAGTCTCATTTTTACGTGAATATTAGATTTGCATGGTTTTCATATACTTTATTATTTTTTTTGCCATAAAGCCCATTGCCTCTTTGCCATGAGGCGATGCCTCATGGCTAGAGGCAACGCCTCTTTGAAAAGGCATCGCCATATCTTTTTTTTTTTTCATTTTTATTTATTTTCATATTTCTATATTTTCAGCCTTTTTTTTAGTTATTTTATTATCTGGTTTAATTAAATATTTGTGTGCTTATTATTATTTTTACTTCTGTTTATTTTTGATTTATTTTGGTTTATTTTCTGTTTATTCTATTATGTTTTGTATAATAAAAGCGTTGTAATTTTTAATCCCTTTCCCATTTGATTTTAAACGTATGGTTGTAAATTATTATTTATTTTATTTCTGTTAAACTCAAAAGCATGAAATTGGATTAATGTGCAAACTTGGACTTATTTGTAAAACATGGAAAGTGAATGAAGGCAAATGCTATTTTGAATGTAAATAAGGAAATAATTAAATAATTAAAGATAATAAAATGCAAAAAATAAACGGAGGCCAACCGCAAGGTTGGGTGAGCATTCAAATGCTCATACCCAATTTTTGAACCCAATCTCTAATGACAGCTTCTGGGAACCTCCACGAGACCCAGTTGTTGTACAGTGTGTCCCGACTATTATCCGAATGGTGACTCCATCTCCTAATAGGCCCAAGGCCTATATCGTATTTCCTAGTGGGCCTCGAGCCCACACAGTGCCGTGATCGCCAAACACTTGGGCGTGCGCTAAACCCCACCGCCTACAATATGTATATAGAAGAATATCTTTCGGGCTATGTAATGCACCTGTTACTTTCCAACGATGCATGATGTCTATCTTTTCTGATTTAATTGAGGATATTATGGAGGTTTTTATGGATGATTTCTCTGTATACCATTCTTCTTTTGATGTTTATCTTGATAATCTCTCTAAAGTGTTACAGAGATGTGAAGACAATAACCTTATGCTAAATTGGGAAAAGTGTCACTTTATGGTGACTAAAGGGGTGGTGCTCAGGCACATTGTGTCTGAAAATGTCATTGAAGTCGACAAGGCAAAAATTGACGTGATAGAGAGCTTCCACCTCTACTTTTGTTAAGGGAATACGAAGTTTTCTAGGACATGCCAAGTTTTATCGGTGATTCATTAAAGATTTTTCCAAAATTGCTAAGCCTTTGACTAATTTGCTTGCCAAGGATGTTCCTTTTTAATTTACTAATGAATGTCTTTATGCTTTCCACTTGTTGAAAGAAGCACTTATTTTAGCACCTGTCCTACAACTACCAGACTGAAGCCTTCCCTTCAAAATTATGTGCGACGCTAACGACTATGTAGTAGGAGTTGTCTTAGATAAATGAAGAGATAAACAAGCCTATGCCATTTACTATATCAACCACACTCTTGATGAATCTCAAATAAATTATGCAATAACTAATAAGGAACTTATGGCAGTGGTACATGCTATGAACAAATTTCATTCATATTTAGTAGGAAGCAAAGTGATTGTCTACACTGACCATTTAGCCCTTAAGTACCTCCTAGCAAAGAAGGATGCCAAGCCAAGACTCATTTATTGGATCCTTCTCTTATAAGAACTTGACTTGAAGATTCGAGATCCTAAAGGAACCGAGAATTTGGTTACTGATCACCTTTCTCACCTTGAGCCAAGTGTTATTCTAAACTCTCTCCCCATCTCAGATGACCTTCTAGGAGAATAACTCAAGAGAGTCTTGCAAAGTGTCCCATGGTATGCGGATTCTATGAATTACCTTGCATGTGGTATTCTTCCACCAAACATTAATTACCATCAAAAGAAGAAATTCTTTTGGGACACTCGGCAATACTTTTAGGATGAGCCCTATTTATATAAGAGGTGTGGGGATGGATTATTGCAAAGGTGCATTCCAGATGAAGAAATTTCAAAAGTACTCACTTATTGCCATTCACTTGAGTGTAGGGGACGTGCAAGCTCTACTAAAATAACAGCAAAGGTACTTCAAAGCATATTCTACTAGCTCTCTCTCTTTAAAGATATAAGGCAATTTATACTCAGGTGTGATCATTGCCAAAGGACAAGTAACTTTAGCAGACAAAATGGAATGCCCCTCATAAATATTATTAAGATTGAATTATTTGATGTGTGAGGTATTGATTTTATGGGACCTTTCCCAAGCTCCTATAGGAATAAATATATATTAGTTGGCGTTGATTATGTGTCCAAGCAGGTGGAAGCAATCACTTCACCAACCAATGATGCTAAAGTAGTCACTAAGCTCCTCCAGAGGAATATATTCACTCGCTTTGGCACCCTTAGAGCTATAATTAGCAATGGCAGTTCTCACTTCTACAATCATCAATTTGAATCCCTTTTAGCAAAATATGAGGTCAATCATAAAGTGGCTACACCATACCACCCTCAGACTAATGGACAAGTGGAAATCTCAAACAGGGAGCTGAAAACTATACTAGAAAAGACAGTCAATGCCTCGAGAAAGGATTGGTCCATTCGTTTGGATGATGCACTATGGGTATACTAAATAGCTTTTAAAACTTCAATTAGGATTTTACCATTTAGGTTAGTTTTAAGGAAATCATGTCATCTCCTAGTTGAATTAGAATATAAAGCATTATGGGCTACAAGGTTTCTAAATTTTGATTTAGCAAAGGCTGGTGCAAAGAGACTCCTTTAGTTGAATGAACTTAAAGAGTTTCAAATCGATGCCCATGAGAATGCCAAAATTTATAAGGAAATAACAAAAAGGTGGCATGATAAACATTTGCAGAAGAAAGAGATTTGGTGTTGATATTCAACTTTATACTAAAGTTATTTCCAAGGAAACTCAAGTCTCGATGGTCTGGACCTTTCAGAATCAAGCAAGTCTTCCCTCATGGAGTAATTGAGCTTTCAACTAAGGCAAATGAAACCTTCAAAGTCAATGGGAAATTTCTCAAGCCCTACTATGTTGAGGAAGCTAGATTAAAAAGTGTCTCTTGTACACTTATGGATTCAGTTTGAGCTCATCATAGAACGGTCGAGCTAAAGACCTAAAAATAGTACTAATTAGGAGGTAACCTAATCATTTTTATTTTTAACTCTCATTTTGTTTTATTTTTTCTTTCCTTTTATGTTTTTACTTTTTAATTAATTTACTTTACTTCTTCTAAAGGATCAAAAGTGCAATTGTCATAAAGAGCTCCAACTTCAAAAAGCAAGTTTGCATTATCACATGGGGTAATGCACGACTGTGTCTTAGGCTGTGTCTAGGTACACAACTTAAATTGAAAAATTTATACACAATGCACAACATATTAACACGACATATCCAAAGCTCCACAATGTTATAGGTTGTGTCACGACTTCATTACATGGCATGTTTATACCATGTCACATGCTCAATTATTTTCCCAAACTATCACGGCTTCATCTCACAGCATCACTATGTCGTGTCACTCATCAACTAAAATATGCAGTATGTAACACAGCTTCCATATTGTGCCTTCATGTCGTGTCATTACCATCCTAACACAGCTTGCATACCATGTCAAACCATCCTCCATATTATGTCATTCTGATGCTAACACAACATCCTTAATGTCGTGCCAAAACCTCACAAGTCGTACAAACCCTAGCTTAACATAACATTCTTCGATGTCATGTACATCCTCAATGTCATGCTATTCTTTTCCATTTTATCCAGAATGCCAACACGGCACCTCTATGTTATGTCATGCCCCCACCTCTACTCATAAAATGTCGCATGGTCTCCAATCACGACATGTGAGGTTGTGCCATTCACTTCCCCATACCACACTCACCAACATGGTTTTCCCAAACTATGTACCAATCCCTCTATATAAACACCCTCTTCTTTAAACCTAGCCCTAATCCATTCTTTTCACTTCTCTTTTTTTCCTACACTATTCTCTCCTAACTTTTCTTCCTTATCTCCTTTTCCTTGACTTCATCAACCATTTTTCTTCCATATTTCTTCTTTTTAAAACCACACTTCTTTGTTTTCATTTTTATTTTCTACATATGGGCAAATCCAACGCCTTTGGGAAATTAACATCATCATCCAAGAAGAGGACCCGTACCACATGTTCCCCTCTACCCTCTCGTCCTTCTTGTACAAGTGTGCCACCACCCTCCGCTCCAACTTCCTCATTGTATGACCAAGGAAGCCAATCCGATATGCTCACCCCCTTCTTCATTTCACCAATCTTAATTTTAAAAAAACATGTGCTACTCTGTTTCCCTTTTTAATCCATCCTTCATATCATATTATGTTAGGGGATCTTGCTACTGTAGGCCTGAATGAATCAGTCTTAGGCATGATTGATAAATCAATATGGAATAATTTTATGAAGATTGAGGAGTCTATTTTTCATGAGTTATTTTTGGAGTTCTTATCCACTTTCATATTCAATCCTAGTAATCCTCTTCAGTTTAATAAGAAAAATGTGGTGCTATTCCAATTAGGGGGCAAATGATTTCCTTTTCCTTGAATGAATTTGTTGTGCATTATGGTTTTTATGATGCTTTATCTATTATTAGTGGTGCACTTGATAATGCATAATTTATTCTTGGACCCGTAAACTATCATCAGTTTTAGATGGAGATTATACATATATGAGTTGCCTAACAAACTTATGACCCTAGGCTTAGTAAGAGCACTAATATAGCCCAACCTAAATTATGTTACTTGCAGTGCCTAATAATTGGCACTATTTATGGTCGAAAGGAGAGTACTAGATGTGTTATACTTAGGGATTTATTTTATTTGCGCTGTTTTAATAAGGGTATAATGCCTCATTTAGGATATGGTTTTTTCGTCTATATGGATGGTGTTTCAAGAAAAATGAAGGGGGCCTTATGTGGGGGTTTATACATCACTAGGCTTGCTAGGAATTTATAGGTTTTTTATTCTCTTACTAATATGACTCAACTTTGCATCACATTGCCCTTTAATATCACTATTATGAAAAAGATTAAGGTGGTCACAATTAAATATGGTCGATATGTTTTGATTACTAATCCAGTTGAGTTGGGTGCCGATGAGCCACAGCAGACACATACTGTCACGACCCAAAACCGGGGGCCATGATCGGCACTAGGGAACGGGAATTCTTTCAAATTCGAAACCCATAGCAAGCCTAAAAAAAAAAGAACTTGCAATAATAATAATAATAAAATACACACCAATATTAAAATCTTAAATCAATATAATAAATTAAAACTCTTTCATATCATATCATAAAATATCTTAATACAACCTCAGAGAAAAGCCTCTGAATTAAAATCATATAAAACGAATATAAAAATACAACACACTATTGATACCAAATTATAACTACTGCAATTTTCTAAAGTACAGTATAAAATAATTAAGTATATAATTTACATAAAAGAGTCGGGACGGAAGAAGTCCAGCGAATGGGTCTACTGCTGAGGTCTGAAGAAGAAGACTCTCTTGTAAAAATATCAACTGAGGGGAGTCAGACCTCACTGAGTGAATTATTACAATATATATACATGTATTACTAATTGTCAAATGCAGACAATCATATATATATAATAAATATATATACAGGCAGGTACACACAAATGCTAAAAATTACTTTATAATTAATACTGAAAAACATCAGTTTATGAAGGATCAAATAGAACCCTAAGTGATCACAACCTCAATTAGCAGTAGAAAGCACTCTAGCCATACTGGCTCACTTAATTCTAAGTAAATTCACTTAATCCAACTGGACAATAGACTGGCCTCGAGACACTAAGTCAACCGAACTCCAGCAATCACACCCTCAATCACATCTCACATCAATCAAATCAATCAAGTCATAATTTCCATAAATAAGTTAGTAATTCAACATACAATCTATCGCACCGGTACATACTCAGTCCTAGTATTGCCCATTAGGAAACACGTTCTATCGATATCCTTCATTTAAAAATAAAACATACATTCGAAAATAAATAATATAAAATGGCATTCAAAATGATCAAGTAAACCATATATATACTAGAAATATATCTAAAATAAACTAAGTATATTTCAAGTATATATACGTAAAATAAATTCAATTAAATCATGAAATATACTCATAATCAACCAATAATATACTTAAACATAATTTGAATATAAATCAAAAGGAAAACATGCATTTATTTTAAAATATACCAATAATATACTAAAAATATACCTAAAATATACTTAAGCATTTATATAAACAATTATGCAAAATTTTACATGTAAAACATATAATTCTAAAACATGCAACCTAAAGTAATGTATATATATAATAATAACTCACAGGGATGCGCTCCACTAGACTGGTCCAATGGGCCTAGTCCACTAGGCCTCAGTCTCGATGCAACTAAACAATAAAATAGATCACGAAATTAGAATAAATCTAACTTAGGCTTCTAGAGACTCAATCTAGAATTCTAAACACAAACACACACAGAATAGGAATTAGACCCGATGTCACATTTTATGAGAATTCTATCAAAAATTCGACAGAACCTCCTCTGTAAAACGGACATCTCTCTACTAAAAAGTAGAGCCGGTCTTGAAAGAAAAATACACTTCAAGTATAAAAATCCTCATAACCCTCAGTTGAGATACCGAACTACTAAAATTCCCCAACCGAGGTCCACAATTCACCACAAATTCAATAATATAGTAAAATATATTAAAAAATCAATAAATACCATAAATGCACTCCAAATATCAAAATATAACATATTTTACTTTTAAAAACCAAAAATAATTATTTTTTCAATAATTACTTAAAAACCCTAAATAATAATATAATATTATTAAAAAAATTCATTTTCTCGATAATTCAATATAATTTAATAAAAAGTCTCTTTACTAATCCAAATAACCTAATTAGTCTAAATACAAATTAAAAATTACTAAAAATCCATTTTATTACCAAAAATAGTATATTATATATTATTTGAAAATAATTTTTGAAAATTAGTATTAATTAGCCAAAATTAGTAAATAATTTGAAAAAATCATTTTTATACCTCAAATAATATTAAAACCAATTAAACATAATATTTAACTAAAATTACCACCAAATTACCAAATTAACCCTAATATTTAAAAATACACATAAAATACTAATAATATTCAAAAATTCAATAAAAATTATATAAATACATAAAAATTATTTTCTCAACATATATATCAATAATATCAACAAAAACATATAATTAACCAATTATTTCAAATAAAATATATATTTAACCTATATTTTCAAAATTGAAATAAACTAAAAATAATTACAAAAATTACAAAAAATTCACAAAAATTATAAACTTAACTCTAAAATTAAGAATAACCACTAATAACACCAAAAATCACAATTTCATAATTTATATAATTAATTTATGAAAATTAATAAAATAATAATAAAATATTCAAAAATTCACAAAAATCAAAATAATTCCCAAAAATACACAAAAATTCAAGGATGTACTTGAGCTAAGGGGATCAACTTTTGTGAAGGCATTTTCCATTAATCAACCAAAAATTCCCGAAAAAAAATCAAAAATCCAAAAATGGCCGAAATAGAAAAATCGAGATACAACAAAAATGGAGTTGGAGCTCAAACTAAGGCTAGAATCAAGTTTCCCGGAGCTCTAGGAATCGAACGGCACCAGAAAAATGAAGATGGTGGCCAGAAAAGCGATCGACGACCAAAAACCTCCACACGCTACTGCTACGTTTTTTTGGCGATTCGGCGGGCTTTTGACGGTCGGAGCACATCGGGGAGGGAGAGGGAAGAAGGGGGAGGAGGTTGGTAGTGACTAGTGGCGACGAAGATGGTTCAGTGTGCTACTCCGAGAGGCGCAGTGAAGGTAGCGGTCGCAGATGGAGGAAGAAGGAGAGGAAGCTTCTTTTGATTTTTTTGTATGAATATTATATACATAATACTATATACTATAATTTAATAACTTTATATTATAATGTATTATAATATTACACTAAATTCACACACCACACAAATATTTTATTCACATATATATATATATATATATATATATATATATATATATATATATATATATATATTAACACATAAAGTACCATACAATTATGTAGTTTATTAAAATAATAATATTAAAATATTATTGCACTAAATTAAATATTATTAAAATAATATTATCCAAAATAATAAACTTCAATATACACATTTGTGTAGAATATTATAATTAAACATAAAATAATAATAATTATTCATAAAATAGTAAAATAATCAAATATAGTTTTAAATTATTAACACTGCATGTCCTGTTAAATATTAAAATGATTTTAAAAAAACTAGGGATATTACACACACCCCCGCACCTCCACCTCCACAAGCTTTTTACATTGTCGGACCTTCATCATATTCCTATCCTCCACATTTTAAGGCTACTCTTCAGTATCACATAGAGCTTATGCATTGGGTTGTTGATGGTCTCTCAAACCTATGTCAGGCTCAGGGCATACCTCTTCCTCCATGCCTTGTCTTTCTTAGTTCCACCTCCACTGCTACTACTGAGGAGCTTCCAGATGACACTGAAGTTGCCCTGGATGATTATGCTCCTATGGATGATTAATTGATTTTGCTTTTAATTTATCATTATGTTTTATGATTTTCTTCTACTTCTGGAATTTTCTTTTCGGATATTATATGTGTTGTTTTATTGTTTTAGTTTTCTAGTTCTCTTTGTTAGTTTTCTGCCTTCTGCTATCTTTTGGATGAATGCACAATTTCAGGGCAGTACCCTTTCTCCTACTTTTTCTTTTTGACGTTCCTTTTCTCTTTTATATTTTTATTGTCATTGAGGACAATGCCATGGATAGTATGGGGGGTGTTTCATTGATTCGTTTGTCAGCTTTTTATCTTTTATCTTGTTATCCATTAAAAAATAAATAAATTCCAAAGACTATTTAAGGTTTATTAATTTTCAACTCATTTACCCAAATTGATGGTTTGTTTGTCCTAAAAATTTTTAAATTTGCTTTCGATACTCTATCACACTTGGGAATATATTAGTGTATAAACTTGTCTCTTGATTGAATTATCAAACTATCATATGGTTTATTAATTAAGATAGTTATACATGGTCTTTATGTATGGAGAATTTAGTTCTTATAACCTATGCATGAACCTGGCAATTAAAATCGTGCATGATTTTATGAAGGATTGCATTCTGAATTTTAGTTAAAAAAAAAACTCTCTCGTTCCTTAAATAAGAGCAGTATTTAAAGTTAAATTCTTATGCACTCTGAATTTACTCTAATGCCCTTATTAGGGTATGAGTATCAATAGGACCCACTCAACGATATCCATGTTTAGTAATACAGGAACAGTAGGGGATTACTCAGAGTGGAAAGAATTGAATGAAGAGAAAGAACAAAAATAGTGAAATGGAGTGTAAAACACATTCACAATCATATTAAAAAGAACTGTAGACCTTAATGTTTTCTTTTCTGGATTTACGTTCACTTGATTTCAAAAGGTTGTGTGCTTGGGTTATGATTAGTAAATTATTCATATATTTTGTGTTTTTGTCTAATTATCTTCTTTAGTAAACATGTTTCGATCTTGGTGTTATCAAGTTTTCATGTCTTAGAAACTATATGTCCTTAGTTATGATTTGAATTTGTTATTTTCAAAATTTGGTTTTTGCTTGAGGACAAGCAAAGCTTTAGCATGGGGGAATTTGATATATTTATTATTTACGTGTCTTCAAGTTGAATTTTAATAAATTTTAAATAAGAAATAAATTAATTTAAGTAGTTTTTAGGTTTAATTAGGAGATTTTTATAAGTTAGTATTTAATTAGGATTCTTATTCTTTATACTATATTTAAGAAGTTTTATTTTAGTTTTAATTGACTTTGTCTTTTATGTCTAATGGGCCCTCAAGAATCAAAGAGGAGTTGGGCCAAGTATAAATTTTTTGATATAGCATGACATGTATATGTCGTGTGATGGAGAAGCAAATAAGGAGAAGCCATGCACCAAGCCATGAAGAAGCTAACTACACTTGAAAATTAATATAGCAATGTCACGGCATCACCATGCCATGTGAGCGAAGATTTCTGATCCAAAATGTTCCACGGCTAATAAACTTGCCTGTGTTGGAAACCATGCAGTGTACTGAGTAAATTTGCATATTTCTTTGGATTAGCATACGGTCGTGCTTTAAAGCCATGTCATGAAAGGAAAAATTTCCTGTTTTGAAAATAAGAAAGGATTAGAGATCCAAGAGGACTCTTTTCATACCCCAACATTATATAAAGGAATAAAACACCCTCTTGGGGGGATACACAGACGAAGAGACATAAAGATCAAAGGGGGACGACTAGACAGAAATCAAATAAGACCAGGAGAAAAGACTAAGAATTTATTTTATTTTATATTTCATCCTTTTGTTTTCTTGATTATGTTTGTGGATTTCGCTATAGCCATGTGTGGCTAAGTTTTCTTTCAGAATCTTCGCTAGGAGTAACTATTCCATAATATGATTTGAACATAAGTTTTTATATTTGATTTGAATTTCAGTTAATTCTTTGGGTTGTAATATTTATCTTATTATCATTCTAGGCCTGTTTAATTACATGTTTATGGATGAATTCACTAATGAGAGTTAGGGGAATTGATTAGCTTAAAACACTTAGAACTTAGATCACTCGACCACAAGAGTAGGCGAGCTCTTCGGGGAGTCACGATAGTAAATTACAATGACAAATTAATTACTAAAAATCTTAATGAGCTTGGATTAAATTATTAATCATAAGAGTAGGTTAGTTTTTAATCCTTGTATGCTTAATTAAACTTAAAAGAGTCTTTAATTATTTTAGAGTTATTACCCTTAACTGAATTTAAGATATTTGCTTAATGATGTGTTTATGATTAAATTAAAATAGTGAAACTAAAATTAGGCTCTGTGCTTACAAATATTTGATTTTACTTCTAATTAATTTTCTGTTATTTAAATATTAAACCTTGCTAAATTACTCAATTTACTAGTTGAGATCATAGGTAAAAATTGTTAGTAATCAATATACAGTCCTTGAGGCAATGATATATATCTACTACAACCACAACTGTGCACTTGTGGGTTTAAAACAAAACATTCAACTAGGCCCTGAAAGTCATTTTAGTCCAAATGCCCTTCTAATATTATAAAAGTTAGATCATTAAGCCATTTAGTAATTAACTGTTAAATACATCTGTTTGCTGAAGACATTAAATTGAATTTAAACCTTCAAACACCATAATTAGCCTTCAAATAAAAAACACCATAACCACATCAATGTTCATTGCAGATTTGCGATGATAGGTAAATCAAAATAATAGTGCTTATGGAGGGAATATGGCATCATCTTAATTATCATCCAGTAGATCCCCGAGTTCCATTTTGTGAAGGATGAATATTGTAAGCACCCAATTTTGGGATGCAATTGTGCACAATTGCGATGTAAGCCCCTATGATGAAAATCATTCAAAAATTGAACTTGGTTGTCAATTTTCTGGACTTTAAGGCCTAAATTGCAACATTTTTTTGGGTTTGATTGCAAATAAGTCAATTTTTCAAAGGTATTTTGGTAATAAAAAAAAAGGAGTTGGCATTTAATGCCGACCAGTATTATACAATACCGATCGGCATTACATAATGCCGACCGGCATTGCACAATTTCAACTCGTAAAAGTTGATTTTTTCGTAAATTTTTATCGATTTTTCAGCGTTTTGATTGGTTGAAAATTCAATTTTATCTTTATTATTATCTAATGAAAATTTCAACGTGTTTAAAATGCTTTAAAAATCAAAATTCTTATCAGGTTATTTTTAAGAGATGAGTATGTTCCTCCTTTAGAGGAAGCCAGTACGCGCAGACTCTGCTTTAAAAAGTGAAGTCTGGATGCGTGCGAGAGGACTTTTTTTTGGAGGGGGGAGAAAAAGGATTTTTTTTTTGAAAGGCACACAGAGACATAGCGAGAAAAAAAATAGAGAGACTGCAAGCGCAAAAAATCCTAAATTTGGATATTGAAGTTTTCGAAAACAATAGTCCAAAATCAATAATATTTTAATTTCAACAGTGATAATCCAATCTGAGGGGCTCAAAAAGGGCATTTGCACAGCATCAAAATCTTCAGTGTTATTTTCTATTTCATTTTTTTACTCTTTTCTATTATTTTCAGTTATGATTTTTCTTTTATTTTTATTATTATTTTGATTATTTGATTTCACTACTAATCTGATTACTTATTTTTTTGTTTTGATATGTGCATGTGGATTGAGGAGGATACTGCCTATATTTAAATTAAGCAGAAGGTCCATGGAATGCCATGGAAGAACCTATGTTATTTTCCAGTAGGATTTAGGATTTTTTATTATTTTTCCATTTTTGGTGTTTTGTGTAGTTATTTTAATTTCTGGATGTATAATCATTTAATTTTAATTTTGTACGTAGTTTGTAATAGCCCCAGTAGTAGGAATAGTAAAAATTTAATTTTCTGTACTTTAAAATTAATCAGTAATTAGGTTCAATTGGGTAAAAAATCAATTAAAATTAATGGTGACAGTAGCTTAAATTAGGGTTTACATGTAATTGATTTAGGGTTTTTTAGAAAATTACTGTAATGTTTATTTGATTCATTTTTTGTGTTTTATTTATTTTGGACTTATTTTTTATGTTTTTATCCTTTTGGGCCCTAGGCCCACGTTTAGGTCTAACCCACTTAATAGGCTTAAAAATGGTTTAGGTTTTTAAAAAATTAAAATCAATGTAGGCCCATTAGGTTAATTAGATTTTAGGCTCACTTAGTTAATTAAAACTTGTTTAAACTTAGCTCAGCCCAGTTAATTGCATTTCTTTTAAAATAAATAGACCTAGACCCACATTTTACTTAAAATAAAATCAAGTTAGACTTAGGCCCACTAATTTAATTTTCCTTTAAAATTGAATAGACTTAGGCCCATTCCTTAGACAAATTAAAATAAACAGATCTAGGCTCACTAATTAATAAAAATGTAGGCTCACCTATAAGTCTATTTCGCACTTGTAAATAAAATGTAGATTTAGCTAACTTATAAAATAAAATTAACATAGTTTAGATATAAGGACATTGCCTTTTTTATGCATTTTTACTTGTAATTTTATTGACTTGTTGCCTTTTGGGTTAGATGAATGTTAATTAGGGTTTCATAAATATGCATGTAATTAGAGGATGAAATAATCATTTATAAAATTATTCTGAAAGAACATGAGACTAAGAGAAGTCAGTATTATGTATCCATAATCTCCTAGTTGTGGTGCTGGCTTTCTTTTTGAGAATTGAGTACCACCTTTTTGATTTTTCCCAGTTATTACCCTGGGTGGCATCCTCATCTCCACGCCATGTCTTTGTGACAGTAGTTAGTGTGTTCTTTAAGGCGTTGAGCCTATATAGTGTCGCGGTTGTTAAAATCTTGAACGCGCGCTAAAGCCCATCATTTACAAATATTAAGATTAATTATCCAAGGCCAATGAAGTACTGTAGATGCATTATGGGAGGGAGAAGATTAAAGGCTGCTCGATGGACTTCCTGGACAAATGAGAATCCCAATCAAAGGTTTTATGGGTGCAAAAATTATAAGCTATTTGCTATCATTTAATTGAATGGGTTATATCAAATTTAAATGAAATTGAAGGTTAAATAGTTTTAACCACTTGATGTAGCAAGTTACATCTTATGGATTTTTTAAGTGGCATAATGAGAAAATAGGAGATAGAGCTAGGACGATGATCAATAAGCTTAAAATTGAGAAGAAGATGCTAATTTAAAGCAATAAGAATTTAAGTGCTCGTTTGGAAAGGCCAGTCCTTAGAAGTTGGGGCTAAAATAAGCAATCTCTGGGACTATCTATGCAAATTGAAGGTAACCAAAAATCAAGACAAAAAGGAGCTTTATATGAAAAATAGAATGTTGATTATTGCTTACACCTTTGCTTTAATTTATTGGTTGTTGCTAGTATGGCATGTAGTTCACGTTTAGGTTAGCAGCTATGGTTATGTAGTTTAGGTTAGTATGACATGTAGTTTTTGTTTAGGTTAGAAGTTGTCTCAAAAGACAAAATTTTGTAATTGATGCTGGAAAGTTAATGGTAAATAAATTTCAACCTTTACTAGTTAAAAAAAGTTTATTTACCTTAAAAAATCACCAAATGCCTGAACCACAGGTGAAGCTAATATAATATAACAATAATGTATCCTTCATATGAAGCATAATATTTATGCCAAAATAATTCTAAGAACATTAATTAAGTGTCATAACAACAACACTTATAACCACCTTTCAGGAAAAATCTCCAAATAGCACTAATACTCCATCACATAAAATAGCAAAAAACACAACAATTCAACGTGTTTGATATAGCAAAAAGGACATCCAAAAAGTCAATCGTATTGAATTTTCTTGCCCATTATTTGATCTCTCTGAGCTAGGAGATGCCTTGTGGTGATTGCATCACTTGCATTCCATTTTAGGTTAGGTGGTTGAAATGGTAAATCTTTAGCCATTTTGATAGAAGACCATCTCTTTGGAATCCAATTTTTTTGACATTTATAGGTGGGAATTTCCTTGCCTATATTTTCTTTCTTATGTGTCTCTCACATGGAACATTAAACCTTCAATTCTACACTGAGTCATCACCCATATCATTTTCACCCTTATTAATAAGCTTTTGACTACTCTGACCTGGCTAAAAAAATAAATCCACAGAATGCACACTAGTAATCAACTATTTATAATACATAACATCAATAACTAACCATGATGCATAACATTAACTCATAATAAAATTCTATAAAATGATACATTATATATTGTCTTCCTAGAATTTAACTCAATATAAAGCCCATGACCTTTTTTGCCTTACTTGGTATGACTCATTCTTGGCAATAGAGCTGATGCAGCTGGATTTGGTACAGGCTGTGAGCTTTGTCTGAGTGGAGTTAAGGCAGCTTTAGTTAAGCCCTACTGTATAGGTTATTGGACTTGAGCTGAGGGATGTTAAGTCTAAAGCCTAAGAGTAGGGGCCTGTGGTATTGCTTTGGATGATAGAGCTTGAGCCTATGATATTGTATGAGGCCTGGTGCAACTGGTATGAGGCTGTGTAGGTGCAACAGATGGATTTTCCTACAAATAAAAGGCCTGTAAGATACAAAACAATTGATAACCAAACATTGCAAAATAACAAAATGATTGATACTTAGTTTCCCTTGTTTAGGCAATTGCTTCTATTATGCCCTTCTCTTGAACAAATACCACATTGTTGTTTCAAGCCCTTATTTGATAATTTACCAACCTTCGAGGTTGGATTAGGCTAATTCCTGGCTCAAACCCTCTTAAGCCTTGGCCTGCCAGTAAGATTGATAAGAGGAGGGGGCTCAATTAGTTGAAATTCACTAATTTTCATAAACCTCTTCCCAAGGACAAGCATTAAAGGGAATTGGTAGTTTGCTTAGAATGTCTTTTTATGATACCATAGAGATATCACTATGAGGGGATTAATCTTTGCATATTCTAATGCTCGAATAACATGTGGACATGGGGTGCTAGTTAGCTCTCATGCCCTGTATGTGCACAACTACTTATCAAGGAACACAGTGTGCATATTTGCACTATCCCCAATTTCAAATCCATCATTGCCATTAAAAACTACCTTACAGCCTAATGAAGATAATTTATTGTCATGAAAATAAGTCATACAATCATTGCTAAACTCCTGATACAACTTTACTCCTTATTCCCTCTTATTTTTATTCTCTCTATCACTTTAATTCAAATGTCATCAAGCATAGATATAATAGGCTTACTTCTAACAACAAGAATTTATGCATTAAAACTCTCTATTATGTTGTTATCAACCATGAAACACTTAAACCTGCTACTGAAATATGCCCTACAGCAGTTGTGTAGTGGGTAATTCAATAATGCTTTTACACCTTTCTTAGCCAATTCTCTAAGCTTCGATAAATTATCCTTAAACTCTTTTTCAAATGTAGACCATGCAGCAATCCAAATTTTTTTTAACTCTCATTGTCCGTATTTCTTTAACCAATTACTAAATATGTGCCGAGCACACCATCTGTGATCAGCCTTAGGCAAAATGCTTATAACAACATTAATCAAACCCTACATACAACAATCTATACATTAATATATATATAACACAAACATCTACACAAGTTGAAACAAAATAGTAATATAAGTTGTTTTATACCTTCTACATTTTTTAAATAACAATTAATGTTGACCCATAACCCAACTCAAGCTCTTGTGCTAACTAAGCCAGGAACCATCTCCAATTCCTTATATTTTCTTTGTCAATGAGTGCCTAAGCAATAGGGAACATTTGCCCCTAGCATTTACACCTACACCTGCAAGCAATTAGCCTTTGCAGATACCTTTAAGGAAGCAGCCATCTAAACTAATTAGTGGTCTACAACCTGCTCTCTAACCTTTCTCATAGGCATCAAAATAAATAAACATCCTCTTAAAAGCTCTTTTACCCTCTTGTAGAGTATTCTTACATAATTCAATCTCAGCTTTTAAACCCAGATTACTTCTTTTCAATGCAGAAGCATATGCTTTTAAATAAGAAAATTCCACTTTGAATGAACCATCCATTTCTCTTAAAACAATATTCTTTACTCTTTTCAGCTTAAATAAATAGACATGAAGTTTCAATTAGAGCTCATAATCTGTTTTCATGTCAGACACCTTATAGGTAAGATTCTTATAATTTTTTTCCTTGAAATACTTGGCCAAGTATTCAGCAGAAGCATGAGGTATTTAAAAGTTTCTAAATTATGTGTGTTCAGGTTTATACGTTTTAACTACAAGCCTTAGATTTTGCCCATCTTGTGAAACAAACAACATAAAGGGACAATTACTATTATTCTTACATTTAGCTTTAACTCTAAGTTTTTCATTGGGGTTCAACTTCAACCTCACCCCCCCTTAGCCACTGCATACCTTGCAATAGCATCTCTAGCCTCTTTAGCATCCCCAAATGTCATTCCTAGGAAGAAATTAGGAAGACCATCATTCTCATCATAGTTCACTCTCTCATTGTTCATATCAGGAACATTATGTCCCCCATTACCCTGTTCATCCTCCTTATTAGAATCTGATTCATTTTTAGAAACATTATCTTCATCAGGTGTTTCTTCACTAACATAGCCACTTGGGTTAATATATATTATGTGTTTTGGGTTATTCCTACCACCTTTCTTTACCCTGCTACCTTGTAAAGGTAGCTAACCCTCCCCCACATCTGCATTTTTAATGGTCTATGTATCAAATTCAGGTGCAAGAAATGGAAGAATAGCAGGGGCAAATAAAGGCTTATCTATTTCACATTATGCATAAAAGTCTATTTCCCTAACCTAAGTGTAATTACTAATGTAGTACAGAGTTCTCCTAATGGAATCATTATTATTAACCAAATACAAACCACTCTTTAAATCTTTACCAGGTTCAAGAATATAAATATTTTTAACATTCAAAAAACCCAACTCATTCTTATACCTATATTTAATGTCTTCAGAGCACATAAAATCATAGTCAAAATTAGGGAGAACATCAATTTCACCTCCAACATATTGCACTTCTAGATTCAAAACCCAATTGAAATTTTATGTTCATTGTCCTATCCATCCTACATTATCAAATGCAATAATTAATTAACAGACATTCAATCTAAATAACATAAATGCATGCAGAACCAAAATGATGCATCAATGATATCAAACCAAAATCACATGCAACCCACTACATAAATAGTTTAAATAATGATTTTTTTCCTCTATAATCACTATTTTTTATAAAAGATTAAGAATTTTTTGTCTTTCTATTACATACAACAACAGCCCCATTTACCCAAAACATCAAAGCATCTTTTTTTTTCCATTTATAAGAAAATGACACCCATTTACAAACTTCCCCACACGACCCCACATTAACATACCTCTGTTCTTAGAACTTCGATTTCGATCCCCACAACTAGTTCTCTTTAGTCCCCCTTTTAATCTCGCTACTTCAATGATTTGGTACAACCTTCAGTGTCTCAAAAAGCTTTGTAAACATAAGGATTCCCTTTGATATTCAATTCTAACTTAAGGTTCCTCCTTACCACTGTCAAACGTATTAACTCTCTTTACTAAGTTTTGATAAAAGGAAGAGGTAGTTGAAGCATTTAATGCAAATCTTTACGTTACCGCCCGATTTTAATTTTAATGAAATGGACATAATTTTTTATGTTATTAAATAGCAAGATGATCTGACTTTTATAACGTTAGGAGGGCATTTGAACCAAAATGACTTTTTAGGGCCCAGTTCAACCATAGCTCAAAGATTAAGGGGTCTAGATACACTTTTTCCCTTAATTAAATGATCCTTTAAATGCAGAAAAAAAGACTACAATATTCAGTCTCTTTTTTTGGTGTTCTTCTCTGCCCTACCTCTATATCAGCCTGCAGAAAAATGGCCACCGTCTGACATGTTTTGTACATTCTTTCATTATACATAATAATTAGTTTAAAAAAGACAATAGACAACTTGTTAAAATGGTAAAAAATTTGAACATTTAAATATAAAGATTAGCATTTAAATTTTCACCTCTTATGATGAGAAATTAACTATTTTAACCGATTAAAAAAAATAGGATTTAAATTTTCACCTCTTATGATGGAAAATTAACTATTTTAACCGATTAAAAAAATTTACAAAGACAAAGGGCGCAAATCAATGATAATATGTATTATAATTGGCTAGTATTTTTTTTTACTACCTCAAATAGCTCAAAAAATTGACGCTAAATGCATTGTTTCACTTTATATGGTTAACCTCTAGCAGTTTTTTATTTTTATTTTACTTTTAAAAATTTTTATTTTGAACCTTGTTCACCCTTAAATTTCTACGTTTGAATTCAATTTAATCCATACAATTTTGAAATAGACAAACACCTTATTTCATATGATTTTACACATATAAAATGCTAAAAATTAGCTTTTTGAGAGAAAAAATGAATCTTTTATTCATTAAAAATTAAGGTGAAAAAAAATAAAAATAATAGCACAATTAAGAGCTAACAAAATAAAACCTCACTCAAATTATAAAATTTATTATTATTATTTTTCAATCACGTTGACAGAACTCTTTTGATTTGCAACATAATAATTCGTAAGCTCCACACAATAAATTTATTTAGGCATAAATCGACTATGTGGTCTTTAAATAAGTCCGACTACAAAAATAGCAATAAAATTTTTCACAACCAGGAGATATGCAAACTCTTTCGAGGGAAACTATAAAAATCCCATTAAGGGCCACAAAGATCTTATTAAGGGTAAAAATCCATGAAGGAAGATTCAACAATTTGAAGGAAAAAAAATATAGATAAAAGATTTATAAGCTAAAAATTAGCTTTAAAATAATAAAATATAATTAAAAATTAATATAAAAAAGTTAAAAAATATTTTCAATAGTATTATCTCTTTTAGTTAAATATTATTTTAGTTTATATAAAGTTTTCTTTTTATATCTATATCAATTAATTTATAAAATAAAACTGTTTTTATGAATTGTATGTATTAAATAGGTTCAAAATAAAATATAAATATTGAATAGAAAATTATAAAAATTGAAGAAAATAATATAATTAACAGAAAAAGTAATGGAAAGACTTAAATATTAATAGAATTAAAACTAAAGAATATAAACATTCAGTTTTCATATAAGAGAAATGAAAGTGTGAAAAATTTCAATGCTCAAAGTGCGAATAAGTTCGCACCTGAAAGTGGTTAATGTAATTTCTCATAAATAAACAAATACAACTCAACAGTAATGGAATTTGAACAGCAAACCTTGAAACATTGGAATTCCAATGTCCCAAGATTGGCTAGCTTCACCATTAGATCAATGTCTCACTGGATAAAAACAGCTTACCCACTTCGAAATTACTAATGTGAAGAGATTAGAGCTATAAACGAGTTAAACGGTTTGTAAGCAGCTCGATATTTAACTTGATAAAATTTATTTGAGTTTGTATATTAAAGTTCGTTAAATAAATAGGTTGAGTTCAAACTGTACAAAATTTTACTTGTGAAACTTGCGAACAAATTTGAATAGAAACTTGTGAATTAGTTCGTAATTTTAATATTTAATAATTTAATTTTAGATATATAATATAAAAATTTTATCATAAAATAATATTTTAAAAAATATTTTATTAGAATAAAATTATAATTTTTATTAAATATATAATAATTTATTTTTAATTTTTAATATATAATTTTAATTTATATTTTATATTTTTTAAAATTTTTTGAACTTGTTTAATTTTACAAATAGTTTCTAAATATTCAATTATCTAATGAGTTCAGCTCAATTATAAATAAATTAAATTTAAATTAGATAAAGTTCTGGCTAGACTCAAATTACACCCCTCAACGAGATGAATTTTATGAGAATTTTTTTTAATTAGAATAGGGGTGAGGTAAGGATGATAATCTTTAATTTATATATATTTTGAAAAAAAGTGATACCACCACGTTACTCAATTTTAGGCTATGATGTTGTCTCTTTAAAATCCTGGGATGTAATATTTTAAGATTTGCTACCATCCCACCAAAAAATTTAACCATTAACAGAATTAAGCAATTGAAGCTAATGTTTAATTCACTTGTTCAAAAAAAAAAACTAATGCTTAATGGAAGAGAAAAACCATTTTTTCTATTTGGAACGATGAAGGAAAATGTAGGGATAAAAAAGAGTGAATTTTATTTTTCTCTTCATATTATTTCTCTAAATTAAAAAGAAAATGAAAAAAATATATATCTATATACTGTATATTTTTTATTTATAATTATATTTTTATTATATAATTTATCTCTTAATTTATTATTTTAATATATAAATATAAAAATAAATATATAATATATATTTTTTTTAATTTTTTTTTTCAATAAAAAAATACCATAATTTTTTTTTTCTTCAAAAGAAAAATAAAAGAATAAAATATCATATTTTCCACCTGAACACAGTGTTAGTGAGATATGAACGCGTTGCCCAATATGGCGTGGCAAGTTCAATATAGTGATGTGACAGAACGATAGAGACCTAAGCATGATAGAGGTGGAGGGGGCCCATGCGACGGTAAATTTTAATTTGAAATTTCATTTTGAAGTTTAACCACACGAGATGATATAGGAGAGCAATCAATTGGTGTCGGTGTGAGATATTATTGTAATTTTGACATGATTACCCTCTGCAAATTTGTCGGCATCTTCTGCAACTGCAAGCTCTGTTAACACTCTATTTATATTTACAAGTTCTTCTATATTTGGGATATAATATATATAAAATTAAAAATATTTTCTTTAGCGATACGGACCACTTAAAATAATAAAAGAGAAGAGGTATTATAAAAAAATAAAAATAAAAATAAAAAAATTATCTACAGCATAAATAAAAAAGTAATAATTTATTTTTAATTTTTAATATATAATTTTAATTTATATTTTATATTTTTTAAAATTTTTTGAACTTGTTTAATTTTACAAATAGTTTCTAAATATTCAATTATTTAATGAGTTCAGCTCAATTATAAATGAACTAAATTTAAATTAGATAAAATTCGGGCTAGACTCAAATTACACCCCTCAATGAGATGAATTTTATGAGAATTTTTTTTTTAATTAGAATAGGGGTGAGGTAAGGATGATAATCTTTAATTTATATATATTTTGAAAAAAAGTGATACCACCACGTTACTCAATTTTAGGCTATGATGTTGTCTCTTTAAAATCCTGGGATGTAATATTTTAAGATTTGCTACGATCCCACCAAAAAATTTAACCATTAACAGAATTAAGCAATTGAAGCTAATGTTTAATTCACTTGTTCAAAGAAAAAACTAATGCTTAATGGAAGAGAAAAACCATTTTTTCTATTTGGAACGAGGAAGGAAATGTAGGGATAAAAAAGAGTGAATTTTATTTTTCTCTTCATATTATTTCTCTAAATTAAAAAGAAAATGAAAAAAATAAAAAAATATATACTGTATATTTTTTATTTATAATTATATTTTTATTATATAATTTATCTCTTAATTTATTATTTTAATATATAAATATAAAAATAAATATATAATATATTTTTTTTTAATAAAAAAATACCATAATTTTTTTTTTCCTTCAAAAGAAAAATAAAAGAATAAAATATCATATTTTCCACCTGAACACAGTGTTAGTGAGATATGAAGGCGTTGCCCAATATGGCGTGGCAAGTTCAATATAGTGATGTGACAGAATGATAGAGACCTAAGCACGATAGAGGTGGAGGGGGCCCATGCGACGATAAATTTTAATTTGAAATTTCATTTTGAAGTTTAACCACACGAGATGATATAGGAGGGCAATCAATTGGTGTCGGTGTGAGATATTACTGTAATTTTGACATGATTACCCTCTGCAAATTTGTCGGCATCTTCTGCAACTGCAAGCTCTGTTAACACTCTATTTATATTTACAAGTTCTTCTATATTTGGGATATAATATATATAAAATTAAAAATATTTTCTTTAGCGATACGGACCACTTAAAATAATAAAAGAGAAGAGGTATTATAAAAAAATAAAAATAAAAATAAAAAAATTATCTACAGCATAAATAAAAAAGTAATTTTATTAAAAAAATTAATAAAAAATACGAACTGCTGTCAATCAGTTCTTATAATTTAAGGAAATAAGTTTTGTCCTTTTATTGTCTAATGCCATCTAACGTCTCTGAATTTTCACGTACAACATGCCGAGCAAAAAAAGTACCTTTAATGCCAATAGGAAAGTTACCTGTCCTATATTACTCTGTTCCTCGATCTCTTTGTTTCTTTTGCTTATTAACAAAAATAAAAATAAAAATAAAAATAAAATTTAATGGCACAAGTGTTGCATCACTTTATTGTCTTCTTTGCAGTGGGATATTTCTTTTTAATGTGGTCATATATCATTTTTAACAGAAAATTTAATGTAAAAGCATATTTATTCAAGTAATTACTAATTGGCCTGCAGGGTTGTGGCACAATGAGAAGTCTCGACTTTAAGATTCACCTCCCCCTTCTCTGTTGTCAAAAATAATAATAATAATAATTGCCCGGAAAAGTGGTATTAGAGGTGAACATAAATCAAAGAAATTCTGAAATTTAAAATTTTTACAATCATATTAAATTTTAATAATTTTAAAAATAAAATATTTAGTATCAATACAATACCAAAGTTAAAAATTTTATACCGATATTATTTTATTTTTCGAGATAATTTGGTATGAAAATTCAATTTTTTAGGAACGAATTAATATGGTATGATTAAAAAAGAAAATTTGAGAATTTATATTATACGTAAATGTATACTATTGATTAAATTTATATTTATTGCCACAAATAAATAGTAAAAGATTGTGTATGTTTTGGACAAAATTATTGTGTATGTTTAACCTTATGTTATATATATTTTCGGCAACCGTGTGTGTATATATATATAAGTTATTAAATATAATAAGATTATATTATATTTTAATTAATAAAAATTACCTAACTTCTCTTTGTTTTTATTTATAAAATTACTACTTATTTTAATCAAAATAACCTAATGTTAGGTAAAATTATGTCATTTTAGTTTTCTATAATTAGTAAACAATAAAAATCATAATTATAATAATATTATTTACCTCATTAATTTTAAATAATATCAACAAGATTAATTAGATTATTTAATAATAATAATAATTAATAATTTGTTGAATATAACAATGACGATATATGTTAATTAATAAAAATGACCCTTCTCTTATTTTTGTTTGTAATATCATTTCTCTACATCTTTTTGATTATCTATAATATATATTTATATATTAATATGCAATAAATAAATAATTATAATAATATTATTTAACTCATTAATTTAAATATCAATAAACTTAAATTGCTTACTAATACCAATTAATAAGTTATCAAATATAATAATAATATATTTTAATTAATAAATTATACAATTTGAAATCATATAATGTTAATTTTTTTATTGTCATATTTTTAGTTTAAATTGAATTATAATGGATATTCCATATTTTTACTTGTTGTTTATAACAATAATAACAATTCTTTTATTTCTTATATTTAAAGTTTAAAATATTTTGTAATTGACATTTCACATTCTTATTTATTAATTGAATTATTTGAAATTATACAATGTGAATTTTCTTATTTTCATATTTTAAGTTAAAATTGTAATATATTAGACATTTAATATTTTTCTTGCCAATTAAATAATAATAATAATAATAATAATAATAATAATAATATTTTGTTAGTAATTCATTTGTTATATTTTAAACACAAAACATATTATTTTTTATCATATATTATTAGACGTATACTACTTAATAATACAGTGAAAAATATATAATTAAGTTCATTACTATTATTCATATTTATACATTATTTATTAAATTAATATTTAGTACTATTTAGATTTTCATTTCAATTTGGTATGATTTTTAATTTTATTTTTTATAAATATCACCATACCAAATTAATCACAAAATTTAGTTCAATTCGGAGTTAAAATTATTTAATTCGGTATAATTTTAATATCTATATTTTGATTTAGTTCAGTATTTTCTATATTTCGTGTTTAGCCCTGGACGTTGTATACATGCTCATGAATACACACAAACGTTTTTTAGAAGGACCAAATATTACCTAATCACTATAGTCGCAAGATATGCTTTTTTTTTTAAAAAAAAAAAAAAGGTATTATTGTATGAACACACTCATTCATGCAAGTGTTTACTGGAGAGATATTATATACATATTTATGAATACATATGCAAAAATTTTTAAAGACGTGGAATCTAAAGACCATTATATTATATGTAATGGTAGAATGTATTGCATTTATATAAATAATCAGAATAGGAAAAGTATTTATGAAATTTTAATTGGTGAAGTATAAAATATCTAAAAAATAATTGTGCTTGATCAAGAAAACGGTTTCAGGGATCTTAAAAGGACTGTTCCACGAGCTTTTTAAAGGTTTAAAGAAAATAAATTTAAACCCATTGATGTTTTTCAAACTTAAGAGGATATTTTTTAAAATGTTTTAAATTAATCATAAAAATGAATTACTTGAATTGTGTTTAAATTGAACCTAAATACCATCTGATACGTTTATAGACTATCATGCTCAATTTATTCACGAAAAGAGAACATATAAACATTCGGATGATGAGTGTTAATTGGGGAAATTTTGTGTTTCAAATTTATAACACATATATAATTCTTATATTTATTTGTTAAGTGTTAAACATTTAAAATATATTTTATAAATTTAATAATATAAGTACAATATTTTCAGAGTGTGTAAAAATTTCTCATAAATTTTAATTAAAAGAAACAATAAAAATACATATAAAATTAATTACTTTTTCTAATTTTGGCATTATTTTAAGTTTAACTTAAGTGCTGAAATTGGGGCATACTACATTATGTATTTCAAGCATATACAAATTTTTTTTTTTAAAATTATCATTTTGCCTTCAAATATATAGGGACAAGGAGGAATTTTTGGGTGTATTTTTGTCATTTATTGTGCCCCTAATGTCACAGGCGGAACAACAAACATTATCAATATTCAAATTATTAGCCTTATGAATCCCATGAATATATGCTGGCGTCACAAGCTCTGTTACTTTTTATAACTTTTTATAAGTTTGATATTTTTATTTATAAATTTATTATTTTAATATTTAAATTTCTCTAAAATGTGGGAAAAAGCAAGCAATTATTTAAATGTCATTCATACATAATATATAGATTTTAGACTACTTCTGGCCGAGTTAGGTGGGCTTTTGCAGTTTTCATATATATATATATATAGGCATAGCTGAGAACCAAAAACTAAAAAAGTACAATATCATAGTATTTCTCAGTCCATTTTACCATGGCAATACCTCATTCTCCTACAACGCTCACTGCCATTCCAGAAATTTATCCTCCAACACTTATCGCTTCCACGCCAACACTTCAAATCCCAGACCCTCCTGAAGTGCTTCCTGACTACTTGCAAGAAAAGAAGCTTTCTCAAGAATGCAAGGACTTGATACTCTCGCTACCCACTGAAAAGGGTTGGGTTGCAAATCATCTCCATCAGTACCAGGGCTTTTGGCACACAACTAGGCAGCTCAAAGGAGTCATAGCTTGCCAGAGTCATTTCCAAGCTCGAGAGACTGATGTCTTCCTTGTCACCACTCCTAAATCAGGCACCACTTGGTTGAAGGCAATAATGTTTGCTTTAGTGAACCGGGTGCGTCATCCTGACACCAAACAAGACCACCCTTTGCTCTCGAACAACCCTCATGTGCTTGTTCCTTTCTTGGAGCATAAATACATCGACACCCAGTTTCCTGATTTCGCCAACTTCACCTCTCCAAGACTCTTCTCTACCCATTTACCTCCGGCTTCTCTTCCGAAATCTGTTGATGAGTCAGGTTGCAAGCTTGTTTACTTGTGTAGGAACCCTAAGGACACTTTTGTGTCACTTTGGCACTTCACTAACAAGTTGAGACCTGCAGAAAAAGGTCAAAATTCACTTGAAGAAACCTTCGATAAGTTCTGTAGAGGAGTGAGCTTGTATGGTCCATTCTGGGACCATGTCCTGGGGTATTGGAAGCTGAGTTTCGAAAAACCTGAAAGGGTATTGTTCTTGAAGTACGAAGAGTTCAAGAAAGAGCCTAAACTTCATTTCAAGAGACTCTCTGAGTTCTTGAACTGTCCATTTTCAGAAGAAGAAGAAATCTGCGGGGTGCCTGATGAAATCTTGAATTTGTGCAGCTTTGATAACCTGAGCAAGCTAGAGGTGAATAAGACAGGCAATCTGCCGTCTGGGGAGGAACATAGTGCATTTTTCAGGCAAGGTCAGGTTGGAGATTCCAAAAATCATCTAACCCTGGAGATGTCAGAAAAAATGGAGCGCATAAGTAAAGAAAAATTTCAAGATTTAGGTCTAAGCATGTAAGATTTATCCTCATAAGACTAAGCAATGTCCTTTTCTTCTGTTTATCAGCAGGAATCTATTAAATAACTGCCAACCTCCTACTAGCTTAATGGTAGAGAGCTTAGCATCTTTGCAGGAGGGGAGGGCTCAAATCCTCCAGCCTATTCCTCTCCAATCTCCAATGGTTAAAAAAATAAAACATCTATTAAATAACTAGATGATGTTGCAGTGTCTAGTTGCTGGCCCTGTCGTTCCACTGTCAATCATGCAACCAGCAACGTCAACATTGTCTATTTGCGGCATTTTAACCTTTTACTTCTCATGTATTTTCGCTGTTTCTTTATTAATTTCTTTTTATCAAACTGCCCCCTGATGATTACATGGGGCAATTTATTTTTGTTGTTCATTTTTGTCAAATTACACCTACCACTCCATTTTCTTAATTCCTGCTTTTGCAGCCAACCCGTCACAAGAATTATTTTTGTTTTTATTATTACAACGATGGTGATAATAATAATAATCACAATAAATTAGTTACAAGTTATTGATAACTCAATTTATTTTAAATATTTAAATTCAATTGTTTTAATTAATTATTAAAAAAATTAAAATTACAAAAAAAAGGAAAAACTTTAGGGTCAAAATAGAAATTTCAACAAAAATTTTTTTATCGTGTAGCAGACCTCAATATTGCGACTATATATATATATTTTGGAAGATAAATAAATAAATAAATACATAGTAAGATTCTTTAGCTTGTAATTTTTGTTATTGGATTCCATTGATAAATTATGTCAAGTGAGGTGAGATTTTTAAGTACAAAAAGAGGCAAATAGAATTATTAAATTCAAATTCAAATACATGATTTGTTGAATTATTTTTCAACTATATGTGCTCCTTTTTTTCATTTAATTTAAGTTGTAAGCCAAAATTATATTTTACAAATATATTTTTGAATTAATTTTAAACTGCAGAATTTTGATATTCACTCAATTCAGTTTAAATTTTTTTTTCAAGTTTAGTCTTTCTTGTTATATTCGTTTCTAATTAAAAAAATCAAAATGCATGTCAAATATTTCGAAATAATTTTAACATATATTTTTTGAATATTCTCTCCTCGCATTTAAAATAGTGAAAATTCATATAATTATCAATATATATATATATATATATGCCTCTGGCCTTTTACGGTGAAATTTGTCAGTGTGCCAAATGTGTGAAGTATACTAATAGGGAATTTTTAATTTCTAAAGACGATTATATGTAATTAACGGATCTAAACTATTGGATTCTTAAATTAACAGTAGGGAACTAATTAAATTCAATACTGAAAATGTTTAACTAAATGAAAATGAAAAGATTGCATAGAGAATTGAATACAAATGAAAGTTTATTAATAAGAATGGTCATTGAAATTGAAAAGAAAACAAAGTAGAATTGATTGTTGTCTATGTCGTTGTGTGTCCTCTTCTTCTTTTCTCAGAGTCTTTTATCTCTCTCTTCTCCACCGGTAATTGCTTCTCTCCCATGTCTCCCACTTTTTGTATTTCTATGAGAAGCTCTACAACACCTATGATTCCCAATAGTAAGTCATGGTCGTTCATGTCAGGAATATAAATTGTTGATGCAGTTGTCTTGCTTATACTTTCATTGAGATTCAGTTGGTGTTCAACTATTTTTAATTATATAGGAGAATGAAATAAAAAAAAATTAACAGGAATACATCAATAAAACTCGCAAATTACATCATGAACCTCTATTCATATTGCAATATGCACCATGGGTCTGTACACATGTGAACCTCTTTTATTTTAAGACTTCCTCTCCTTTTATTTTAAGGCTTCCTCTCCTTTTTTTTAATGCTTCTTTTCTTTCTTTTTCTTTTTTGTTAAAACGCTTTCTCTTCCTCTTCTTCGGTCACTATCTCTCGCTTCCTCTTTCTCTTCTCCAGTCACTATATCTCTCTTCTTTTTTCTACACTTTGATATATATATGTTTTTTTGGATTAGTGGTTGCTTATTCTTCTTTTTATCCTAAGAGAAGGTGCCTCTCAAGTGTTTCAAAACTAAAATCATAACTTGAGCTAGAGAGAAAGAATTTGGAAAAGTTACATATCGACTCTTTTGAAATTCAACAGATGTTGCTTCTTCTTCTTCTTCTTCTTATATTTGTTTAGATTGAATTTTGATTGCAAATTTTTTTGTTGGATTTGTTTAGTTTGTGCATATAAATTTATTAGTTATAACGTAGATGTTCATGTGTTATTGATTGAATGTTTATTTGTTCTTAATTAAAAAATACTTTTTAATTTTTTAATGGGATTGAAAGTGAACCTGCAAGTGAAAGTTAATGAGTCTACAGGTGATGGTCAATGAACATACAAGTGAAAGTTAATGAAACTTTTGCAATATTTTTTTTTGTTGATTTTTTTAATTTTTTTTTAAGTTATAACTTCAAATACATTAGTCTGTGCATATAGATTCATTAGTTGTAATGTAGATATTTATTTATTATTAATTAGAGGTTCTTCATAAATAAATAAAATGAGATTAACAGTTAACTTGTAGGTGAAGGTCAATAAGTCTGCAGGTTAAAGTTAATGAACATGCAGACAAAGATCAATGAACTTACTGCAGTTTCATTGATATTTGTCTACATGTTCATTAAGGATCAATGAGTAGACCCATTGATCTTCATCTGTAAATTTGTTAATATTCAAGTGAAAATCAATAATCATGCATAGTCTTGACATAAAAAAAAGTTCGACATGAAAAAAAAAAACGCGTGTTTTTATCTTGCATGTGTGTGGTTCATATTGTAATATGAATAGGAATGCATGATATAACAATTGAACAAAACTGCTATATATATATATATATATATATATATATATATATATATATATATTAAATAATTGATTATTATTTAATCAATATGTATCAATCATTTTAACATAAATTAATGGATCTTGAGATCCTTGCCCTAAAATAATCCGAATAAAACTAACAGTTCTTTAGTTTTAGGTTTATTCGGATTATTTTAGGGCAAGGATCTCAAGATCCATTAATTTATGTTAAAATAATTGATACATATTACTTGATTAAATAATAATCAACTATTTAATATTTAAAATGCACATGTCTTAATAGTAAAATAATAAGTACACCAAGAAGTCATCTGCTCTATTCCCGTCTTATGAAACGTAGTGAATTCTGAGTTGCTGTTCTTGTTGAAACATCTTCTTCCTCCACTTTTCTTCGACATACAAGATATATATAGAGAGAAAGAGATGTATAAAAGAAAAAGAAATATGACAAACAATCATTAAAATTAGGGTTATTTTCAGTTGAGCAATATTTTGGATTTTAATTATAGTATATAAATTATATTAAATTAATTATTAAAAATTTTTTACGGTTCTTATAATTTTGTATAAATAAAATAAAATTAATTAAAATATAATCACTATATCAAATAATATATTAAAAAAAAAAAGGACGAATGAATGAGCTTCCTCTATTTAAAACAGACTTGTCATTAAGCTGAAAAGCCCATCTAGCTAAATTATTAGCAATCTTATCGCCCGTTACTGGAGTTGACAAATAGAACATTGGTTAAATGAAAATAATATCGTTCAAAAAAAATAAATGAAATTAATAATTTTTTCTGTTGTGTGAATAAATTAGTAATTCACATTAAATGAATTGGTTGATCCAAATCACTTTTATTTTGATATTTATTTTAATTTTATTTCAAAAATAAATATTTTTGTATGGTGATTATAAGTTATATAATTGCATAGGTTATATGTAAGTATGTTATTTACTATTCAAATTGAAATTTCATCATGCAAACTTATCTTTTTATTTTATCAAAAAGCTGATTAATTATTATATTTTATTAATTATTTTTTAATTAATAAAAGCTGATAATTTTTAGCTAATCATTTTTGTAAAAACTTGTAATTTTCCAATTGATAATTTTTCTTACTTTCTCCCTTATCCTTTAAGTTGATGGTAAATCAACAATAGATGTAACTAATTAAAATTTTATATTTTAGGTAACATCAAAATGAATTCAATAACTTTAAATTATTAAAGGGTTATTTACTTAAATATACCAAAAACCAAAAAAAAATTTTAAAAATATCGTAGACTTTAAAATCTTTCAAATCTAGTTTTTCAATTTTTTTCAAATATAGTCTACTCCTTTTACCACCCTTATTTTTAGAGTTATCCTTTTTTTCCAGCATATATTTTTTTTTTCTTTTTTACTACTTTGTTCAACTTTTTTTCAACATTTTATTTTTTTTATTTTTTTAACAATTTTTTTACTTTATACAGTTTTCATTTATTTTTTATCAATTTTTTTTGCTCAATGTTTTTTTACTGTCTTCATCTATTTTTTTTCTCAATGTTTTTTTACTCAATATTTTTTTCAATTGTCTCAATTTTTTTTCTCAACATTTTTTTGCTAAACATATATTTTTTTTATTTTTATAGCACTATATTTATCTCTTTTTTTCTCAACATTTTTTTAATGTCTTAATCTTTTTTTCTCAACTTTTTTTACTCAACATTTTTTAAAATTTTTAAGGTATTATCTTCATTTTATTCTCAACGTTTTCTTTTTATACTCAATATTTTTTTTTCTTTTAAGACTTTTTTTTTTTAAATGAATAATTATGAACTAAATATTTTCAATTATTGTTAAGCCATACAATAAATATCTTCAACTATTGTAACAACAATAAATAAATAAAATTTTCTCCTTTTATATTCTTAAAGAATAAGGATTTTTTTTTTTTACTTTAATTTATTTATCAAAATGTCTATCAACTTCTCTTTTTAAAAAAATTATTTGATACTTATTGATTATCAATATGTAAAAATAATTCTTATGATATATTTATAACATCAACAAAAAAATTTTAAAAATAAAAAAATCAACAAACCAAAAAAAAAAAAACCTAAAAACTACAACTGAAACAATAAAATTACAAAATTTTAAAATTGTTGATTGTTGTTCATTTTTTACTATTTTTAAATTATTTTTTCATTATTAATGATAAAATTAAGGTCATAAATAAACTTTTTACTTTTATTAGTATTAATGATAAAATTAATAATTTTTATATATCTTAGAATTTTTATTTTTTTTATTGTTATTTTTTTATTTTCAATAAAAATCAACAAATAGAAACAACAATAAAAAATTGAAAACTACAACTGAAATAACAAAAACAACAAAAAAATTACAGTTGTTGATTTTTGTTATTACTTGTTGTTTTTTCAATTTTGTTTATCATTAATAATTTAAATTACGACCATAAATATAATTTTTAATTTTATTAGTATCAATAATAAAAATAGTAATTTATTTGATATATTTCATAATTTTTTTGTTATTTTTATTGAAAAAATAATTATTAAATACGGTAATTTTTACTTAGTTTAATTTCTAAATTCTAAATGATTATGAAAAAAATAATTATTAAAGACTATGGATAATTTTTTATATAATTAACTTAATTTTTATATTCTAAATAATAGTAATTTTTAAATTTTTTTTAAAAATTATTTTTTATAATATAAAATTAAATTATTTAAAATATATAAATTAAATAAATACATATAATCAACTTAAATTAAATATGATTTCATAAATAATAAATAGATAAAAAAAATGAATAAAGTGAATAAAAAAACATGCGAAACGTCAAAATATACCCAAAAGTTTAAAAAATGAACCAAAACAATGACATAAATGAAAGAAAATAAATAAAAATGAAAGAGTAAAAAGCGGCCAGCAACAAATGAATTGAAGGTCGTTGACTGAGCCCATATTTGTAATTAATCCATTATTAAAATGTATATATTTGGAGCAAAAATAATTGATAAAGATGAAATCGACTTTGTAACAAATCTGTTTCGTATTTGGGCTGTCTGCCTCAAGCAGAGTTAAGCCCATTTCAAAACAGTTCTTTTTTTTATTTTAAAACTGTAATTTGAAAGAAAGTTATAAAATTTTCAGTCTCCCTAAAATTACAGATCCAGAAAAACAAAAATATATTCTCAAATTTATAAGAATTAAATGTTATTTTTAAAAATGTTAAACCAAACTTGCATTAAATTTAGAAAGAAAAGAAAAAAAATCAATATGTAAAAAATTAAAATAATTAGACTTTTTTTTTTCAATTTTTGTGTGTTATTTTTGCTCAAATCATATTTTTTAAAAAAATTATATATATTTTTTCAAACCGTTGATATTCACGATATATAGCGGTGGACGAAGGAAGATCGTAAGGAGTTGTTTAGCTCCATGATCAGACATTCACTAGAAGTAAGTGTTCAACATTATTTGATCTTTTATATTTTGGGTTTCAAGGTAATGACACCAAGTTTTCTTTCCTCATATGACTTAGGCATTATTGTTGGCGAAGGACGATATTTCTTCCTGAAGAGTCAGTATAGCCTAAAAGAGACGGAGGTCGGGACTATAGCGATTGACTTCGAAAAGAAGTTGGACAATGCGAAGGTGGCGCTAGACCTCTGCCAGACCAAATATGCAGAGGCTAAGTCTGAAGCGGAGGTGAGCCAGAAGAAGGTGGTCCAGCTAGAGCACAGTTAAGCTCAACTAACGATGAGGATCGAGGACCAAGACTCCCAGATTGCCGATATGGAGAGGAAGCTGAGTGAGGCCAAAAAAGCCCGAGAAAATGATAAGAGACTCTATCAGAATATGGTCGGAGGGTTTCTTAAGGCCTACAGGTCCAAGTGTAAGAGAGTCCTACTTTCCAAAATCCTTTTGTGGACTTGACTAACTTGGATAAGATAACACCGGCTGACCTGGCTAGGATAGCTTCCGAAGAGAATGCTTGTATCAAAGTCTCTGCCCTTCGTGCGTGAAATATTTCCAAATTGGTTGGAGGGTCATCTTCTGAGCCTCATGCGTTTGTCATTGCCATTAATGCTGCTCCTCTTCCTATCTCCGAGTCTAATCCATCTGATGTTCAATTAGTAGACTAGAGATTTTTTTTTTTTTGACTTTTATAATTGACCTTTGTAATATAATTTTCAATTTAATGAATGAAAATACTTTATTTAATAGTATTTCAAATATATCTATTGGTAATATTTTCGAAGACAGTCTGAGTTCCAGTATCATTATAATTCCTTACCTTATCTATCTTTTATTTTGTATGCCCCTTTAGATGTTCACTCTGTAATCTGATAAAGGCCTTCCCAGTTAGGTCCAAGTTTGCCGGTACCAGAGTTACCCTTGCCAATGTCTACCTTTATGAGTACCCAGTTCCCTATCCTATACTGTCTTGGGTGGATACGCCGAAGATGATATTGTGTGCCTTTGCGATGGCGGATGCATGTTCTCTTCTTTCTTCCAATAGATCTAGGCAAATCTGGTGTCAATGTTATTGATGTCCTGATCCAACTCTCTACTGATCCGGTAACTTGGTGATCCAATTTCTATTGGTATCACTACATCCATACCGTTGGTTAGTCTGAATAGTGTTTCTTCTGTGGATGATCTAGGTATAGTCCTGTAAGCCCATATAGCACATTTGACCCACAGGTGAGAAAGGATATAGGGAGGAGTCCCCCCTGGGTGAGTCAGTCAGGTAAAATGGAGTACTAAGTGATAGATAGCACATGTGGGTATCCTAAGTAGTGAAGGGAGGTTCCTAGGGATGAGTTAATAAGTCAAAAGGATCCTACACGGCATGTTAGTTAGCTTCACTTTACATGTGTCCTTGTATTAATGGTTGGAGATCTCTATGTATCATCAAGATGCATGCCATGATCATGGGGAACAAAAATGTAGTCATTTCTTGTACAGACTAGCCATTAGGTGTATAGAGTGAAGGCTATGAGCTTACTCATAACCATGATCAGGCTCGTGAGGTGGGTTGTCTTCAATTTATTCTTTAAGCTATTGAAACCTTAAAATTATGAAGAGATTATCACTATCATGATGGGCTTCCTCATAATTGTGATGGAGATCGATTGAAGGACTATCCACTTAAACACTAGTTTCACTTGTCTCCTATAGGATCATGAATGATTGTGATGCCACTCTTGAGCATCATTCTCTTCATGTTTTGACACATTTTAAGCTCCATAACTTATCCATTAAGCATGCCCTTGGTCTTAAGTAAGATACATTCTTAAACAGACATATTAGTAATAAAAATTAACTGTTAAAGTCAAAACCAAGGTTTATTTGAGATTAATTAACACTTTGATCATGCAAAGGGACAACAATATCCTCTTTTAACTTTGATAATTACTAGGTACATATATGTGTATTTATTTTATAATAATTCCCCTCAATCATATACCATTATGCTAATATGAGTTAAACATATCAAATAACATTCAATCATAATAAATATTTAGTTTATTTCTTTTTAGGCATTCTATTTGTAATTCAAAAATAGTTATTATCATTCAAAATGCCAAATTTCTCTCCCCCTTTGTCATAGTGAAAATAAAAGGAAATCAAAAGGGAAAGATACTAACTGAAAAATAAAAGAAATAAAATGAATAATACCAAATAAAAAGCAAGTATACTAATTGAAAAATAAATGAACCAAATGAAAAGGAGCGATACCAATTGATATTGATAAATCAAACTAAGAGTCAATCATGAAAAGTGAAACATATGCCAAGTATATTAAAGAATGAAAATGGCAAACATGATTGTCAATATGTAGTTCAAAGAGGAATTTTAAAAAATAAGGCATACTAAGTGAAAATGTTGCCAAATAAGAGATACTAAATGCAAAATATTGAAAAATTATGCGAAAATTATGCAATTCTAAGAAGCATTTTGATAATACAAAGGGTCAAATTCTCTTTAGATATATTAATGTTTATAGATAAGTTGATAAAACACATAACTTGATTTTTTTAGTTTATTAATAATTAGCACAAAATAGCAAGACAATCATGAAGAAACCTTTTAAACCTAAACCTTAATTGGTTTAGGTTTGTGACTCTTAAAGTAGTCCATAGGTAGAAATTTAAGATGAAATTTTTTTTATAGTAATATACATCATTAGTATGTATTTCTTTAGTAATATACATCATTAGTATGTATAAATTTCATAAAAAAAAAATTTTGAAATCTATTTTTCTTACTAACACATGCAAGTTTAGCATGACAATGATAAGTTATTGCCTTTCTATACATAACTAGGATGAGCATGCAATTCACAAGAACAGTTATGTATGAATTTTTTAGTTTTAGTATGCATATGTATGTGCCTCTTATTATAATATATGAATGCATAATGCGGTTGAGGTTTATTGGCTTTAGCTTTAAAACCTTGAGCTTAAGAAATATTAGCCTAGAGGCTTTCGCTTAGATTTATAAGACTTTTAGTCTTAGAATATCGAGCTTTGGAGCTCTTACAAGGAACAAGAGATGAAGTAAGAGTAGCTTTAATAAACTTGGAAGGACTTGATGATGTATATGCTCCATTAGTATAACCGAATCTAAACCATGAGACCTTAACTATCTAAGAGATGATCAAGGGTCTTTTTTCATTTTTAAACTTGAAATGGTGTCTTTTAGTTCTAAAATTTCTTTTGAAAGTAACTCTTTTCTTTTTTAGTTTTATTAAAATCATTTTTTAAAGATAGAGAGACTTTCAAATCATGAAATAGCTTCTCATTTGAAGAAATAACACCTAAAACTTCTAAATTCAAATCCTTAAAACTCTTAGACAATTTTGAAAACTTTTGTATGTAAAATTGTTTCATTAAAAGTAATTTTTAACATTTTAAAACTAAATATCTTGCTAAGGAGGTCTTATCATCAAGCTCATTATCACATATATCATCATAAGAATTATCACAAAAAGAACTAGACAAGAGAAATATCTCTTATTTGTCCTCCAAGGCCATGAAGCAAATGTTCGATGCCACTTGTTGCTAGTCCTCAATCTTAAATTTGGATGTGTCATCCCAAGTGGCCTTGAATGTGTTTTGCCTTTATTTACTTATACTTGTGCTTGCACTTAGGACATTCATCTTAAATATGATCGGGCCTTTTGCACTTAAAGTAAAAGTCTTCTTATGTTTTCTTAGAGCCACCTTTGTTGGGCTCTTTGTGTTTGCTTAACTTTTTCTTCTTCAAGTACTCTATAAAGTACTTAGTGAATGATACAATATCTTTATCATCTTCATTTGAGTTTTTAAGGTCATCTTCATCACATTAGTCCTATGATGCTATGAATGCAAGACTTTTCTTCTTCTCCGCTTTGCCTTTTTATTCCTTTTTCCTTTGCCTCAAGGTGATATGAATTGCATAGAGGTAAAGATTATTCAACTTGGATGAATTAATCAAAAGGAGCATTTTAAAGATAGTGGATTGCATGGAACTAAGTCAAAGTATATGAATCATGAAAATAATGCTTTGAATGATGATTTCCATCTACCATAAGGCCCAATAACTAGATCAAGCACAAAGAGACTTAAAGAGGCTTTACAAGGCTTTATAAAGACTATTTGGGTTAATCATACATATCAAGATCTAAAATAATGTGAAAGCTTTTGTGGAAGTTAAATTCATGATAATTAGGCTTTATTTAACATATTAAATGTCCAAGTCCATAACCAGTTTCCCTTCCTTTTATCGAGCCTCTTCTTCAATCATTGCATGATAATCCTGTTAGTGACCTCCGTTTGCCTATTTATTTATGGGAGGGCTATCGAGGTGAAATGAAGCTTTATTCCGATGTTGGAGGATAACCTTTTAAACTTCTCATTAATGAACTGTTTCCCATTGTCCGTGATCAGGGTGTGTCGTATTTCAAACTTGCAGATGATTTCTCTCCAGAAAAAGTATTGAATCTAGGCTTTTGTGATGGTTGATACAGCTTCCACTTCTACCCACTTAGTGAAATGGTCTATGGCCATAATCAAGAATTTCTTCTATGATGTGGAGGTCGGGAAGGGACCTAGGATGTCCATTCCCCATACTGCAAAAGGCCAAGGGCTGCCGATTGGATGTTGAAGGTTAGAGGGCTTATGATTAAGACAGGAAAACTGTTGGCATTTATGACATTCCTGAGTTAGTTTCTAAGCATCCTTGGACATGGTGGGCCAGTAGTATCCTTGTAGTTGTGCTTTCCTCATTAATGTGTAATGTGATTCGTGCGCTCCATAAATTCCTTCATGGATTTCCCTGAATATATAATTCCCTTCCTCTGGGGATACACATTTAAACCATGGATATGAGAGAGATCTTTTGTATAGTTCTCCGTAATGGATAGAGTAGTGGGCTGATTTCATCTTCAGTTTTCAAGCTTTTAATTTATCTTTTGGGAGTGTCCCATTTACAAGATATTGAACAATTGGCATCATCTACTCAAGGATTTCGCGTACCTCCAAGATGTTTGGATCTTCAGTGCTAGGTCTTGTCAATGCTTTGGTGAGCTCCATGTCTTTGAATGCTTGATTGTCTTCACTTGCTGACTTGGCCAAGAGATCAGCTTTCGAGTTTTCATTTCAAGGTATCTAGACTATTTCCCAATGGCCCCCTTCTTGCTCGATCTTCTTCAGGAGTTGCATGACTTTCCCAACATATCTGGTGATGCTTGGATTCTTAATTTGGAATGTCCCTTTGACATGGTTTACTAACAATTGGGAGTCTAAGTGTATCCTGAGATGCTTAGCTTTGACTTCGGTAGCTAACTTTAATCATATGATGAGTGCCTCATACTCCACAACATTGTTGGTTGTGTTACACTCTATTTAAACTGTATATCTTATAAGAACTTTATACGGTCCTTTACGGATGATCTTGGCACTGAATCCTAAAGTGGATGACGCCCCGTCAATATAGAACTTCTATTTTGGTGCTCTAGTGGTGTTGAGATCTTCTGATGTCATTTCTTGAACAAAATCTGCTAATGCTTGAGCCTTCACCTATTGCTAGGACTCATAGTCGATGTCAAATTCTCAAAGTAATACTAACTATTAGACCAATCTGCCTGAAGTCTCAGGTCTTTGCCAAATTTTTCGCAAGGGGAAGCTAGTTCTTACAATAATAGGATGAGCTTGGAAGTAGTGTTTGAGCTTCCAAGATGCATGGATGATGACTATGGCCAGTTTATCTAGTGTTGGGTACCAAATCTCAGATCCTCAAGATATTTTACTAGCATAGTACACCGGGCTTTATTGGCTCTCTTCCTCTTTCACCAATACCGAAGCTATGCATTCTTAGCCTATAGAGAGGTATAAGTACAACGTTTCCTCTCAGATCGGTCTATTGAGCAGAGGGGGTAAGGATATGAATTTTTTAATATCTTCAAAGGCTGCCTGATAATCTTCAATCTAAACAAATTTCATGGAACTTTTAAAGCTCAAAATAGTGGTAGGCACCACTTGGCCGAACAGGAGATGAAACGCCCTAAAGCTGTGATCCTGCCATTTAGTTTCTGTAGCTCGTGGATAGTCTTTGGAGCTTTCATGTTGAGAATGGCCTCCATCTTTTTTAGGTTGGCTTCAATACCTCTATGAGATATCATGAATCCAAGAATTTTCCTGTCTTGACTCTGAAGATGCACTTTTCTAGATTTAGCTTGATCCTAGATTGGCTCAGTAATTGGAGGACCTGATCCAGATTCGTGAGGTGTTGCTCTACATGCTTGCTTTTGATAATAATGTCGTCTACATATACTTCCACATTTCTCCCGATCTGATCCGGAGTATATGGTTCATCATCCTCTTATAGGTTGCTCCAATATTCTTTAATATGAAAGGCATTACTTTGTAGCAGTAAAGACCTTCGTGAGTGATGAAGGATGTTTTCTCTTAGTCTTCTTCCTTCATCATTATCTGGTGATATCCTTGTTCTATTTCTACAAAACTGTATAGACCGTGGCCGGTAGTGGAGTCTACTAGTTAGTCAATTATTGGCAGTGGGTAGCTATCCTTGGGGCATGCCCAATTGAGGTTAGTATAGTCCATGCACATTCTATACTTGCCATTTGATTTCTTTACTAGCACCATGTTGGTTACCCATTCAGGGTGGGTAACTTCTTTTATAAATTTGGCTTCTAGCAGCTTCTTTATTTCTTTGGCTATTATCTTCTGCCTCTTGAATACAAAAGTCTCTTTTTTTAGATCATTGGCTTTGCCCCTAGTTTAATGTTCAAGCTATGTAAGGCAATCTAGGGATCTACTCTAATTATCTTTGACGCCCGAGTTACAAAACCTTTTGAGTGCTTAATAAGGACTTCACTTATTCCTCATTTAGTTTTGGAGTTAAGTTCATTGTCAATCTTTACCATCTTCCCATCAATAATCTATAATGTATGAGTGTCATCGACTGGTTCAGGTCCAGCTCCTTATTTCTATCTCCTAAGTTTCTAAGGGGAATGCTTTCGTCTAAGGTTTGATTGCCATCTGGTAGCACTGCCTGGCCATGTGTTAATCTTTGTGGATTATAAGAGTTCTACCCTCGATTGGAATCTTCATAGTCAGGTGTCAGATACTTGTGACTGCATCAGTTTCGTAAAGTGTTGGTCGTCCTATGATGTCGTTATATGCTAGTGGGAGATCCACTATATTAAATAGGGCTTTAATGACTTTCGTTTCTTCAATGTCCTAATTTTTAAATTCTAGACTTAGCTCTATAATTCTCATCGGCTGAATGGTTCCTCCACATAAGCTTGTAATGGGATTCTGGATAACTTTTAGGTTAGTGACAAAACCTTTCATTGCTTTGTAAGCATTCCAAAATAGTGCGTTGATGGCGCTTTCATCATCAACCAGTAACCTTTTCACCAGATAATTGTTAATGTATGCACTTACCACCAAGGCATCATTGTGAGGGTGTCGAACATGGTCCTCATCTTTAGAATCAAACATGATAATCTCTCTCTTCTTGAGGGTAGGTCCTTCTCTATGGCTCCTTTTAAGTCTTTTCTCAGCTTTTTCTCTTCTGATTATCATGTTAATAACCCCAGCTAGTTCAGTCTAGGGCTTTCTTTAGCTCTGGCCTTACCCTTGCACGTCCAGATTCTTGGTTCTTCTGGATGTGTTAGTGAAGTTTTTGGGTCTACCATTTTGTACTACCCTTTCTATAGCATTCTTCAATTCCCTATAGGCCTTGATGTCATGCTCATAGTCCCTGTGATATTGGCAATAGTGGCCTCTATCTTGCATGACTCTCTAGTTTGGGCTTATTCTTCTGGCTGGGGTAATTCCCATGCCATTCTATCTGACCCACATGAGGATCCTGGATCTAAAGGTATTTAATATTGTGTATATATCAGCTTCCTTTTCAAAACTTCCCACCGGGTTTCTAAAATTTATTCGTGGTAAGCTTGCTCTTTTGGGTCTTGACCTGTCTTCTTTAGCTGGTGCTTTTTCTTCCTCCCTTCAATCCTTTTATCTTCATTCATTTTTATTATTTTGACTGCCATGGCCATCACCTTTGCAAAAGTGTCAGGTTCTTTTGTCATTATCTTGTCTTTGAGTTTTTTGAATCTAATGATATTCTTGAGGGCTTCGATAGTAACTTCATCTGTAAGATTTTTTATTTGCATGACCACTTTATTGAACTGATCTAAGTAGCTTAATAGTGATTCATCAACCTCTTGTCAGCACATTCGAAGGTCATTGATGTTTTTGGCTGAGGGAATGTTAGTGACAAACCTAGATTGGAACTTCTCTACCAGGTCTTCAAAAGAGGTTATGGAGTTCTCAGGAAGTTGGTGAAACCATTTTTAAGCATTCTTCGTGAGAGTGCTTGGGAAAAATTTGCACATGATTCTGTCATTTACGTTCTAGAGCAACATTCTTATTCTAAACGAGGATATGTGGTTGACGAGATCTCTAGTTTCATCGTATTGATCCAATTGTGGCATCTTGAACTTAGTTGGGATCTCTATCTAGATTATCCTCCTTATAAAGGGCGCTCTGCCTTCCATAACATATTTATCTTCCTTCTTTGATCTTATGCGAGCTTTGTGTATAACCTCTTCAACCTTTTGGGTTAATTTTGAATCATCAAAAACTAGCATGAGCTAGATTCCCCTTCTGGAACTTTACTCTTCCCTTTGCTCCCTCCAAGCAATTCTGAAAATGTGGTATTTTTTGTGTTAGCTCGTCCAGGGTGTCTCCTTAATCAAATTCTTCAATTATTGTGGCATTAGGACTATTTGAGCTTGGATGTTTTGTATCATTACTTCTTTGTTTGTTGGGTTGAGGTTGAGTGTTTAGGTCACAGTGTTTAGGTTAAGTGTAGTTATGGCTGATGTTTCTGTTAGATTTGGAAAAGGTACGGAGGGTATAGGTTGGTAATGGTGTTGTAAAAGGGCATAATATGGGAAGTCGGTGCCAAGAGTTGGCCACCCCTAGGTGTTTCTAAGAGGAGTGTATGTACCACCAAATGAAGGTCTGACATACTAGAAAGGGGTTGGAGGTACCGCTGTTGGGAGAGGTGTTGACAGATTGATTATAGAAATGGGGGCAGAGAGGATGATGTAAATGTTAGGAATTGAGATTGGCGGCGGGCTAGATGTCATAGTGTCAACGTATTAATTTGGCAGATGCACGAATGGCTTTTTCTCAAGAGTTCCCCATAGACGACACCACTTGATAACTTGCTTTTCGAAACTTTTGAGTTGGAACCCTACAAGTGGTCAACAAAGGGCAACGTGAGAAGTGGGAAGGATCCCCATAAATCCTCTGATGCCTAAGTCAAAGTATATAGAGAGAATCTAGAGAAAGAAGGAGATTAATCAGAATGCAAGAGAATAGGATGAATGATAATGAGGGATATAGGGTCTTATTTATAGTGATAGTGATGTTAAAACTTGAAAAGAGTAGGATTTCTCTTTAATTATGAATTCTAAACCAATTGGGAGAGTGTTCCTTCTTTTTTGAGAGTCTTCTGTTTCAGGAACCTTTTTCTGGATGTCTTTGGTTGTCTTTTTTTTTAGAGTAACCTGTAGAGGAAATAAAAACCTTAATTAAACATAAATATATATGTGGGGTATCAATTAGTAAGATGACAAAAATAATAAAAAAAATTTCAATAATTAATTTAATACAACTACATATATTACGATTCGAACTTGAAATATTATTTAAATGAAAACAATCTCTTATACTTTTTCATAATTCTCTATATCATTTTTTTAAATTTAAAGACTTGATTCTTTTTTAATATGGATAACAACATTTATAGTACTAAAAGTTATATACTTTTTACAATTAAGTTTTGAATGATTAATTATTAATAATCAAGTTCTATAAGTTTTAAAAAAAAATTCCATTAATTTTATCCGTTGGTCAAACTAATTTTCTATCAGTCAACCATTAAAATTAAACTTTTTATTTTACATTTTAGTCCTAAACTTGAAATTTTTTTATATTTTAAATAAATAATTTTATTTTTATTTAAAATTTATTATATTATTAAATTTTTATAATAACTATATTTACTCAGTAAAATAATATCAAAAAATTTAAAATTTAAAATATTTCTTTCTTAAATTATTAGTTTCAATAACAATGACAAATAAAATTAATTAATTATTATTTTAATAATTTAAAATAAATAATTTTAATTAATATATCATATATGAATAAAATTTTTTATATTTACATAAATTCAATTAGTTTTGTCAACATTATAATTTGTGTTAGATTTTAAATATCTATTGAATTCAATTGTCTATTTTAAATTCAATTGAGTTTAAACATTATTTAAAGTATAATACAAATTATTATATTGTCAAAATTGATTGAGCTTTATCCATATAAAAAATTTACTCATTTTTCTTAAATTACTAGTTTAATAAGTAATGTTAAATAAAATGAATTAAATTTTATTAAATAAATTAGAATTAAAAAATTCAACATAAAACGTCAATTAATATAGAATATAGGGGTAAATAACAGTCCCACATTATTTATTTATTTTTTTTCAAATTTCTTCCCATTTTTTCCTCTTATTGTATGAAATTTAAAATACATTATAAGGGTAAGTAAAATCTCACCCTGTCATTACATGCATTAGACGGCTCATAATTAAGATTTGTGAGAGTGCTAATCCAAAGTGAAAAGAACATTAAATTACGTTATTATAGAAATAATACTAACTAAGTGCAAAATGAGTACATGACAGAGCCTAACAATTAATTAAATTAACCTAAAAGCAATATATTTCTAGTACAAATGCACCCTTTTTTAGCTTAATGAACTCACATCTCATAGGATACTTTACTGTTTAAGTCTCTTGCAATTCATATGTAATATTGCAGTCTATATTTTTTTTGGTATTTGTCACCTAAAGTTTGATATCGATCACTGCTTATTTGAGAGAAAATCAAGAAAATATAAAAGAGTGTGACATATTATTTTTTTTCAAAAAAAAAAGATTATAGGGTTAGGAGGTCTTGGTTTGATGCCTTAAAAAGTAATACAATATGAAATATATGTCATGCAATTTTAATTACTATTTAATTTGATATTGAAAACAAATGCTATTTAATTTGATATTTGAATACCTTAATTATCTTATCTTGAAAAATCATGTAAACTATTGTAAATTTTTTGTTTATTCAATTCAGCTTTGGTGATCGACATTTCTTTAGATTTTTATGTATAAAAATAGCTGGGATGCTTTGACTATGATATAAATTATTATAATCAGTTTCCAATTTTATTATCATAATATCAGTACTTTTTTTTTTTTTTAGACGATCATAACATCAATACTTAAAAAAATGAACCGTAATTAATGTTGGATTAGTGTTTTATAAAAAAAAATTAGAGCTGTCTCTTTTCTCATATTGTCTCTCGTTATTGCTGATCACTTTATTTTTTTTTATGGTAGTAGTGCTGTCTACTTCTATTTTTATTTTGTTTATTTTATCTTATTTTTTATTAAATAAATAAATAATTTTGTATTTATTTTATAAAATTTATTTTTTTATTTTTTTATTAAAATTGTTGAATTTATTTTTCATAGAGTTCTCACCTTTAATAGAATTTTTGTAGCACTTAATGAAATTTTTATGGTTTTTCTTAATGGAGTTTGCATATCTCCTTATTGTGAGGTTTTTATCGTTATTTTTACAATTGAACTCATTCAAAAATCAAAATTTGATTTATGGTTAAGTGAAGCATACGAATAATTAAAAGTTACATCAATGTGATTGAAAAATAACAATGAAAAATTCACAATTTTATTCTGATATTATTAATTGTACGTTTATTATTGTTAAGATAAACTCTCAATTTTCAATGAATTAAATATTATTTTTTCTCTAAAAATTTGAGTGCTTTTATTAATTTTTTAGAAAAAAAATATAATAGATTTATGTGTGATCAAAGTCAATTTGACTTTAAAAAAATAAATCATAACTTCTTTTGGAGAAAAGAATATTAAATTTGTTTAAAAGAAAAAAAATAAAGAAAATTTAGTTAATTACGCATTGGGGAACTTTCGGTGGCATAATTTTGGAGTTACATAGAAATGATCTAATCTTGGAATTATATAGAATTGTTGTTCATTTCATTGAAGAGTAGAGAGTAATCTATTGATCTCTGCATATACATAATGATGTATAATATGGTTGGAATAAGAATTTTTTTATTTGTTAATTATTATTTTATTAGTCAGGCTAAATTTTTGCTTCTAAACTATTAAGTATTAATGCAGATGCTTGATTTGAAAGCATACCCACAAACATATATATATATATAGTTTTCATATCAAGCAAGAATGCAATTGATATGGAAGTTTAAAAATGTATTTTTAAAATCAGATGAAAATTTGCATATTATATATTTTCTATTTCATTTGATGATAACCAAATAATAATAGATGGATAGTTCAATTGCCAATTTTTTTTTTCCTAAATATATGATACGAAAGTTAGGTGAGAGATTAAAATTATCCGAAAAAAGTATAAAAGGTTTAGTTATCCAATCGTAAAAATTTAAATAAATTATTAACTCTTATTATACAACCCACTAATTTATGAGGCCTATAATAATCAAAAAGATTATTTTGAGAAAAAATATAAAATTATTTAGCAAAATTTTTGTGTGCTTGGTATTGTGTATTCAAGAGTCAGATACATTATACATACTTTAAAATTTTTTTGTTTTTACTTAATTGCAGAAGAAGAGATCAAAATTTAAATTCTAAGTTCTTAAATTTGTTTGACAATTAACTTAAATTCTATTGCAATAAAGGTCAGAAAACAGCTAAAACGAAACTATCTTTGAATTGTGTTAATTTACTTGAAGTACCAAACTTTGAACAAAAGTATTACTGAAAAAAAAAATGGGAAATTTGCAACGAATTTGAATAGTGAAAATTAATTTATAATTTAATTGTAGAACTTTTTTCTTTTAATATTTATAAACTCATAGACATAGTTATTTTAGTCCATTTTACTATCTACTTTAACAAATTTCTTGTATTATTTTTCAAGTTTCACCGTTACTGCCAATAATTGCAACACATGATTCTCAAAATGTACTTTACCGAGTTGAATCACTCGGTTCAACTGCTAATGGGGCTTTGCTCTTTGACAGATTTGGATTGAAACAATGGAACTTAACCAATGACAAAACCTGGTGCAAACGAAAGCTATTGAAAATTTTCAAAATCATTCATATTCACTGCTTATTTTACTTTAAGTAATTTAATTTTAATAAAACTACTTAATAATTAATTTAATATAACTATATATATCATGGCTTAAATTCAAAATCATTGTTTAAAAAATAAAAATGATTTACTTACATTATATTTGATTCAATTCTACTAAAAAATTCATTTCATTTTCAAATGAATTTTTATTAGTGAAGTGTGTTAGTTAAAATGAATAGTTTATAAAATTCATTTCAAGTAAATTATATATTTTATTATAATATTGGTAAAAAAAAGATATGTTGAAAATAAAAATAATGTAGTGTTAGTCATTTGCATGATTAAAACTTAATCTAACATTGTTTTGATTGTAACAACACAGTTTTGAAGTTCTAATGATGTTTGCTTCAGTGTGTATTATTAAATTTTGAAGAGAACTCAACAAGGCAAGAAAATGATGAAGTAATATTAGGTCATGCTCACGCTCACGACCAGGATTCAGTCGTGATGCATTGAAGCCTTAAAGCCCCTTCAACGAGTTGTCAACTAGCAGCCCTTACTATCCTGATCACAACCGTGATCATGCCCATGGCAAGGCTCACAATCAAAGGTCACGGTCTCTCATCATAACCACAATCAAAGGTTCCTCAAATTAAAAGAGTCCAGTGGTTCTCACGATCTCAATCATAATCATGACCAAACCGTGACCATTATGACGAGGGAAGCTCACAACCATGAGCCAAGGTTCCTTCTCAAGCCAAGAGTCTAGTGGTGCTCACAAGCTTGATCACAACCATGATCATGCTCGTGACTGACCTCATGACTCTAACTCAAAAGCACGATGTTCAAGAAAGATTAAAGATCAAAGTGGCAAAGGTGCTCATAGTCCTAGTCACAATAGTGACTAGATCATGATAATCCATGTGGCATTTGAACAACAGTCACAAGGCTGCCTCGACGACTATTTTTATCAAAAGTCACGATTGTGTCACAACCCAAAACAGGGGCCATGACCGGCGCTAGGGAACGGGAATTCTTTCGAATCCGGAACCCGTAGCAAGCCTAAAAATAAAATAAAACATGTATATAATAACAATAATCATATAATATGCAGCGGAAATAAAAAAAAAATCATAATATCATAATATTATTCACATCAACTGGATTTAAATCAAATCTCATCTCATAGATATATAATCTTTAATACAAATCCAGTTTCAATATAATACATCTCTTTTAAAATAAAATACATGTAATCCAATACTTTAATTCACAACTACTGCAGTGTCTAGATAAAATAAATAAGACTCAAGTAAATAATTTACACAAAGAAGCCGGGGCGGAAGAAATCCGGCGTATTGACCTGCTACTGAGGTCTGAGGATGTTGACTCTCCTGAAAAATAGTCAACGGAGGGGAGTCAGACCTCACTGAGTGAATTACTATAATATATATACATGCATACTAAATGACAATGCATACAGTCAATAATACATATCTAATATATATATATATAGGCAATTACACACAGATGCAATAAAAATCATTTTTATATATTTTATCTGAAAATCATCTTTTATGAAGGATCACATAGAACCCTAGAATATTGCAACCTCGAAAATAGTGTTAGACAACACTCTAGCCATACAGGCTCACTTATTCCAAATATATCCACTTAATCCATTTGGACAGTAGACTGGCCCCGAGACACTAAGTCAATCGAGCTCCAGCAGTCTGACTGCCAGTGTGATTGGCCCCGAGACACTTGGTCAACCGAGCTCCAGCAATCACACCCACAAACCACATCTCACACATAACAATAATCACATCCAATCAATATCCACAAATAAGTTAATATTATAGTCTAAATACTATAGGCGTACCGGTACGTACTCGGTCCTAGTGCTGCCCACTAGGAAGCACGTTCTATTGATATCCTTCATTAATAAATAAATCATTCATTCACAAAAATAAATGATGCATGAATTTAAATGAAATAACAATATAAACCATATATATACCGAAAATATACCAAAAGTAAATCAGATATATTTCAAGTATATATATGTCAAATGAATTCAATCAAATTATAAATTAAGCTAGAAATATATTTAAAAACATTTTAAATATATTTTATTTACAAAACATGCATATAATTTAATATATACCAAAAATAAACCAAAAATATACTTAAATACAAATCAAATTATTTATGCATTTTAATCAAAATAAAACATATATTTCTAAATCATGCATCCTAAGCATATATATATAGTATAGTAACTCACCTAGTGCGCTCCACGAGACGGGTCCGACGGGCCTGGTCCACTAGCCCTCGATCTCGGCGCAACTAAACAAGAAATAATTAACTGACATCAGAATAAACCTAACAGAAATCCTAGAATTCGATCTAGAGTATTTAAATACGGAAACAGAATTAGAAATTAGGGTTCGACTGGATATCACGTTTTACGAGAATTCTACCGAAAATTCGACAGAACCTCCCCTGTAAAACGGACATCTCTCTACTCAAAAGAGTAGAGCCGACCCTACAAAGAAACACACTTCATAAAATAAGCTCAACACAATCCACAACCCCTAGGTCGAACTCCAGACTACAATCTACCGACCGGGGTCCACAAACACAGAATAATTCCGAAAATACCAAAAATATCCTTACAACCTAGAAATAAATTTTATAGGTAGAAATTACCTAATTAGCCTTAAAACACAGTAAAAACCGATAAAAACTCATTTTATTAGAAAAACCGTATATTATATATATAATTGAAAATAATTTACGAAAAATAGTTTTAATTAGTTAAAAATATCAAATAATTTATATAAATCATTTTTATACCTTAAATAACTATTAAAACCAATTAAATTACATTTTTAGCCAATTTAGGGTAAAATTACCAAAATACCCCTATATATATAAATATACTTAAATTACTTCAAAAATTCACCAAAAATTATACAATTATCCAAAATTAATTTTCTCAACATATTTATCAATAATATTAATAATTAAACTCAATTAGCCAATTAATTTCAAATAAAAACACATTTAACCTAATTTTCCCAAAATTACATAAACTTCAATAATTCAAAATAAATACTTAGAAATTCATAAAAATTCCAAATAAATTCCTATAATTCATTTCAACACCTAATTTAACCATAAATCCCAATTTCATAATTTAAATAATTAATTTCCGAAAATTAGAAAATAATATTAAAATATTCAAAAATACCCAAAAATCCAAAAAATCTCCAAAAATTCATACATGTAGATTGAGCTACTAGGAACAACATTTGTGAAGGAAGTTTTCATGAATCAATCAATTAGAAGCTTAAAAAAATCAAAAACCCTAATAGGCCGAAATTGAAAATTCGAAACCTAAGCAATTCTAGACCATTTAAGCTCAAACCAAAGCTAGAATCATACTCACCGGAGCTCAAGGAGAAGAAAGAGACCGGAGGTGTCGAAAACGATGGCCGGAATCGGCGAGGGAAGAAGAAGATGCAACTCTCGGCTTCCGGCGATATCAAGCTTCCCCGACGCCGGAAATGGCTACCACAGGTGGCGAGGAAGGCTGGGGAAGGTGGTGGCACATCGGACGGCACACCCACGGTGAAGAAATGGCATTAGCAACGACCAGACGATGAAGGAAACGGTCGGGAGGAAGAAGAAGCTCACGGGGGCAGTTTCGTAAATAAACCAAACTTTTATAATTTTGACATTTTTTAATGTATATATGTATATATATATACTTTACACTATATAATAAAATAATATTAAATTACACACTTTAAATATACACCACACACATAAAATTTAATATTTTAATAATTTATACTAAATAAAAATAATTAAATATCAATAAAACTAATAAATAATAAATAAAATATTAGGGTAATACTAAACCCTAATTAAATAAATATACACACACATAGGCTTTATTTAGTATTTTAAAAATACGTATGAGTCCATGCAAGTCCGAAAATATATTTAAAATAATTAATATTAAAATATTTACGTGAAAATTTCCCCGAAAATGCAAGTCCCGGGAAAATTTTACATAAAGTACTGTAGATAAAACACAGTATTAAAAATAGGTTTTAAATACATATCAACTCGTAAAAATATCATATATATACATTCAAAATTTATTAACACTGCATATCCCGGTACAGTGTAAAAATATTTAAAAACACGGGATATTACAATCTTTCCCCCTTACAAGAATTCGTCCCCGAATTCCAGAAAACAAGATCAAGAAGGAAAGAGATACGGGTAAGAAGCTCGCATCTCAGCTTTAGTCTCCCACGTATGCTCTTCAACTCCATCGCTACGCCACAGAACCTTGACCATCGGAATCTGCTTCGATCGCAACTGTCGAACTTGATAATCAACGATCGCCACAGGTTCTTCCACAAACGTCAAATCTTCACTCACTTCTACACTGTCGGGCTGCAACACGTGTGAAGGATCTGAGATATACTTCCTCAACATCGAGATATGGAATACTGGATGCACTTTTGACATACTCGGAGGCAAATCTAACCGATATGCAACAGTGCCAACTCTCTCCAGAATCTCAAACGGTCCAACATATCTCGGTGCTAACTTACCCTTCCTGCCAAATCTCATCACACCCTTCATCGGAGATACCTTCAGAAAAATAAAATCTCCAACCTGAAACTCCACATCTCTGCACCTAGGATCCGCATAACTCTTCTGTCTGCTTACTGTGGTCTTTAATCTTCGTTTAATCACGGCGACCTTCTCTGCAGCATCCTGAACCATCTCAGGTCCAGTCAAAGCTCTCTCACCAATCTCATCCCAACTCAACGGGGATCTACACTTCCTTCCATACAACGCCTCATACGGTGCCATGCCAATACTGCTATGGTAGCTGTTATTATATGCAAACTCAACAAGCGATAAATGATCATCCCAGCTACCTCCCAAATCCAAGACACACATCCTCAACATATCTTCCAATGTCTGGATCATCCTCTCAGACTGACCATCTGTCTGAGGATGAAAAGCAGTACTAAAATCCAACCTAGTGCCCATCGCTTCCTGTAACTTCTGCCAAAAATGAGAAGTAAACACTAAACCTCTATCTGACACAATGGACACAGGTACTCCATGAAGGCATACGATATGCTTCACATATAACTTCGCCAATCTAGCAACTGAATATGTGGCTTTCATAGGCAAGAAATGTGCAGACTTCGTCAATCTGTCTACGATCACCCAGATGGAGTCGTATCCATCCTTCGAACGAGGTAAACCGACCACAAAATCCATAGCTATCCTTTCCCACTTCCACTCGGGAATAGGAAGAGGTTGAAGCTTCCCAGAAGGCTTCTGATGTTCGGCTTTCACTTGCTGACACGTCAAACACTTAGCAACATAATCAGCAACATCTTTCTTCAATCCGTCCCACCAGTATAAATCTTTGATACTGTGGTACATCTTAGTAACACCTGGATGTACGCTATAAGCTGTAGAATGTGCTTCCTCTAGGATCTCTTCTCTCAAATCATCCACATCAGGAACACACAGTCTACCACTGATCCACAACACACCATCATCATCAAGTGTGAAATCAGTGAACTTCCCTGCTCTGACATTCTCTGTAAGCTCTTCCAGAATAGGATCTCGGCTCTGAGCTGCTTTAATCCTATCCCTCAGTACAGATCGTACTCTAAACTAAGCTAGCAGTCCACCTGATCTACTAATCTTCATCATCAGACCTTAATCCACCAACAGATGCAATTCCCGGATCAATGGTCTCCTCTCAACACCGATGTGAGCAAGACTACCTGAGGACTTCCTACTCAAGGCATCTGCTACCACATTAGCTTTACCCGGATGATGTAGAATCTCATAATCATAATCCTTCAACAATTCCAACCATCTTCTCTGCCTCAAATTCAGATCTCGCTGCTGAAAAATGTACTTAAGGCTCTTATGATCAGTAAATATCTCACAAGTCACCCCGTACAAATAATGTCTCCAAATCTTCAAAGCAAAGATCACTGCAGCCATCTCAAGATCATGTGTAGGATAGTTCTGCTCATGCTTCTTCAACTGCCTCGAAGCATAGGCTATCACCCTTCCATTCTGCATCAACACACAACCAAGACCAATTCTAGAGGCATCACAGTAAACTGTGAACTTATCCACACTATTAGGCAAAGCTAATACTGGCGCTGTGGTCAACTTCTCCTTCAACAACTGAAAACTATTCTCACAAGCTTCTGACCACTCGAATCTAACATTCTTCTGAGTCAAGCAAGTCATAGGGGCTGCTATTCTGGAAAAATCCTGCACAAACCGCCTATAATACCCGGCTAAACCCAGAAAACTCCGAATCTCCGTAACAGAAGTAAGTCTAGGCCATTCAGACACTGCCTCAACCTTCTGTGGATCAACCTGAATACCTTCTTTAAACACTATGTGTCCAAGAAAAGAAACACTCTCCATCCAGAAATCACACTTCGAGAATTTAGCATAAAGCTGATGATCTCTCAGTGTCTGTAGTACAATCCTCAAATGATATACATGCTCTTCCATACTCCTTGAATATACCAGTATATCATCAATGAAGACTACTATAAACTGATCCACATACGGTCTGAATACTCTGTTCATCAGATCCATAAAAGCTGCTGGTGCATTAGTCAAACCAAAAGACATCACCAGAAACTCATAATGGCCATATCGAGTGTGAAACGCTGTCTTAGGAATATCAGATTCACTGATACGCAGCTGATGATAACCCGACCTCAAGTCAACCTTAGAAAAGAACTGTGCACCCTGTAGCTGATCAAACAAATCATCTATCCTCGGGAGAGGATAGTTGTTCTTCACTGTCACCTTATTCAGCTCTCTGTAGTCAATGCACAGTCTCAGGGTACCATCCTTCTTCTTCACAAACAAGACTGGTGCACCCCAAGGAGAAACACTAGGTCTAATGAAACCTTTATCCAATAACTCTTGCAATTGTTCCTTCAACTCTTTCAACTCTGCAGGAGCCATTCGATAGGGTGGCATAGATATAGGAGTAGTACCTGGAACCACATCTATACAGAACTCAATCTCTCTATGAGGTGGTAAACCTGGCAACTCCTCGGGAAAAACATCAGGAAACTCACAGGCAACAGGAACATTTGTGAGTGACAACTTCTCCATTGACATATCCCTGACCAATGCCAAATATCCCTGACATCCTTTCTTCAATAACTTCCTAGCTGAAATAGCAGAAATAAGATTCTGAGGTGCTGAACTCCTATCACCAATAAACTTAAACTCTTCTTCACCAGGAATTCTGAAAGTCACCTCCTTATTCCTGCAATCTACCACGGTGAAGTGCTGAGACAACCAATCCATTCCCAAAATAACATCAAACTCCATCACATCCAACAAAATCAAATCAGCGGGTAATTCTCTATCTCCCACGAGAACTGGACAACCAGAAAGAACAATATCAGTGTCCAAAGAATCGCTCAGAGGAGTGGCAACAAACAAAGAGAAAGCCATCCTCGAAGCTTGCCAACAAGATTTAGAAGCAAAAACAAGAGAAATGAATGAATGCGTGGCACCCGGATCAAACAAAACCCAAGCATCCAGGTAACAAATAGAAACAATACCTGCCACGACTGCATTAGATGCCTGAGCATCCTGCTGAGTCAGATGGAAGACTCTGGCCTGACCTCGACCTCCCTGCTGACTGGTAGAAGCCTGGCCAACACCTCTGGCACCTCCTCTAGTACCTCTACCACGACTCTGTTGTGGAACAAACTGAGTGGAACTCTGATGCTGGGCTGGTGGCAACTGAAATGGCACGGGTGCAGCACTAGCAATCGACTGCTGTGGGAATCGCGGAATCTGCTACTATTGATACCCAGAATAAGGACACGATCTGGCATAATTTCCTGTCTGCCCACATCTGAAGCATGTCAGTGGTGTCAGATAACACGATCCCTGATGGACTCTACCACAAGTCTGGCAAACACTGGTCGTTGATCCTGAACTACGACCACTGCTGCTGCTCAAAGCACCTGATCCGAATCTGAACGATCTATGCTGACCTCCACGGCCATGTCTACTGCTCCGATGCACTCGCTGCTGCTGTCTCTGACTCTACTAAGTTAGACCTCGCTGTTGACTACTCGATCCAACATGAAAACTCGAATACGGAGTAGCCTGCAATCCAGTCGACTGAACTCCTAGCTGGTAATAATCAGGCATCGCTCCCTGCCTAACTAACCTCAGCTCAATCTCCTTGGCTAACTCGATCACAGACTCCAGAGTAAGACCTGCTGTAGGCATACCAGCAAAAGCTGAACCCAAACTAGTAACGTATGTAGTAACCGTGAAGTACTGATCTCGCATCAGATCCTCAGCATATCTACCCAGATGAAGAAACTCTCAGGTATACTCCTCTACAGATCGATCTTCATGAGAAATACTGGTCAAACGGAGATGATAGCTCAAACGAAGAGGCTCTGGACAGAATCTCCTCATAAACCGCTCTCGAAACTGAGCCCAGGTCATCGTCATCATATAGGGCTGGATCATCTGAATGAACCAATCTAGAGCTGGTCCCTCAACAGACAACTCAACGATCATGATCCGCTAGTACTCGGTATGAGCAGTCCGAGTCCTAGTCTCAATCGCATGTAGAAAGTCTAACGGATCGAAAGTACCATCGAAAGCAATCCTGCCAACTCGGGCATAGAACAAAGCTGCCTCAGGGTCAGACATACCCTGCTGATAGGCAGGATGAACAGGCTGAACAACTGGAGGAACAGGAACATCAAACTCAGGCTCAACAGGCTCCTCGTCCTATAACTCTCTCTGCCTACGGTGACCTGCCGCTCCTCGAGGTCTACCTCTGCCACGACCTCTACGTCTAACTGGCTGCTCAGGAGGTAAAACCTCATCCTGAAAAGACTCATCATCCTCGGCCTCAACGACCGGTGGAGCGACACGCGCTCGCCTCCTCATACTGAAAAGACAAACGAAAAGATTCAGACAAAACAGACAACGGAGGAATAACGCTGAAAACTAAAGTAAGGAATACTTATCAAGACATACTCGAACCTAATACACTGCAGTAGTTATGAATTAAAGTATTGGATTACATGTATTTTATTTTAAAAGAGATGTATTATATTGAAACTGGATTTGTATTAAAGATTATATATCTATGAGATGAGATTTGATTTAAATCCAGTTGATGTGAATAATATTATGATATTATGATTTTTTTTATTTCCGCTGCATATTATATGATTATTGTTATTATATACATGTTTTATTTTATTTTTAGGCTTGCTACGGGTTCCGGATTCGAAAGAATTCCCGTTCCCTAGCGCCGGTCATGGCCCCTGTTTTGGGTCGTGACAGATTGTGACTACATCATCACAATCGTGACTAATGAAATCTCTGCAAAAAGCTGAAAAACTATTAATGAAGTTAGAGAAGTTCAGGAACGATTTCAATGGCCTCCAACAGCTAGACCTCAACTACTAAATTGAGTTTGAAAGCTTCATTTAAAAAGTTAGATACTTTGAATATAGCATTGAATTTTCTCTTAGCTACCAGAAGCTTTAAAATTTGTTGTTCATTGATTTCCTCTGTGAGTGTTTGGTTGTGTATTAGAATTAGGCCTTTTTTTTTATCTATTTCTTGGGTTAGAATAGAAGAGAAGTGAGGATAATTCTTGTATAGAATTAGTTTATGTGTTTGTCTATTGAAAAACACTTGAGATTGGTTTGAATTGAACCAAGAAGAACTCTTAATTGTAAGATTGTGTGTTAGCCAAAGAAAACACTGTTGTAATAAATCTCTTGAATAAATTGGCGGATGATTGAAAATCCTAACTTTGGGAAGTTAGGTGGAGACATAAAATTGTTAGATTTCGAACTCCTTAAATTATTGTGTCTTTTAATTTTCTTTTTCCTCTATTCACTTCTTAATTTCTTGTTAATTATCTTTAAAATTCCTAATTGTCCTATTCACCCCCCCCCCCCCCCCGCCCTCTTAGGGCATTTTCATGTAGGGATATTTTAGTCATTTCATAAATATAGATGTAAAAATTGTAGAATTCATTTGAAAATTACAACAATTTTGTTATAATTTGATATAATTATAATCAATTTTACAAATTTAAAAATTTAGAATTACAAAATTCTATAACTTGCTCACTTAAATCAAGCACATATTATTTGAAATTAAAAAATAAATTCCATAAAATTCTTATAACATTTATTTATGCCAAATACACCCGTAATAAAAAAATATTTATTACTATCATTTTAGGGGTTTGTTGCACCATTGGTACCATAACTTTAGGTCATGTTTCACTTTAGTACTAAAATTTTAATTTTTTTCTTTTCAGTCCCAAAAATTCTATTTTTGTTTCAAGTTGAAGTATCTCGAACATTTTCAATTAAATTTAACATATATAGCAGTTGGAATAAATATATTTTTAATATATTTACTTTATAAGTATCCTATTAAATAATTTAATTATCTTATTGACTCTATAAAATAAAATTTACTTGTGGATCCCATAAAGTAAAATTTTAACAAAATTTATTTTATTAAACCTATAAGATGATTAGGTCGTTTAGTGAAATGTTTACATAGTGAATATAATAAAAATATAATTATTGCGACTATTATATATATTAAATTTAATCGGATGTATTTAAAATATTTTAATTAAAAATAAAAATAAATTTTTTAAAATTAATAAAAATAAAAATTTAATATTAAGATAAAACATAACTCAAAATTATAGTTACATCGATACAAAAACCATTATTTTAAGCTCATCTCAGAAGTAAATAAGTGAACAACGACAACAACATGGTGGGGAGGTAAAGAATGGTAGCTACTAGGTAGTGGTAGACAGCCTCGGCAACAGAAAGAAAACAGCCGTCGAATAAAACGTGGTTCACGATATTAGAGAGAGCCCATAAGCCCTAGCAATCATAAAACATTGCCTTTTTACACCAATGCATAGCTCTGCCTGTCAAAAATGGCCCCAACTTCAACTTGCTCAGTCTCTTCCAATCAAATCTGTCTGCCCCTTTCTCCTTTCATTTTCATTCATATTCGCATCTTTAAATGAAACTGTTTCTGTCTGAAGCCAGCCCAGCCAAGAACCCCATGGCACGCTTTATTCCAGATTGTGCTCTATGGCCATTGATTGCCCCTTTTACCTATACATCCAACCATACCATATAATTTGGTATTTATTTTTTTCTATTTGGTCTCTGCTTGTAAATTTTTTTTAAATAATGCTACAATTCAAAGTTTCTATTCAATAATGTACAAAATTCTGTATTTTGTAATGAGAATATTTTATAATTTTATATTAAAAGGTTTCGTACTTAAATTATCATGACACCAAATTCTTCTGAAATAACATTGCCGACAAAATATGAATTAAAATTAATATCATATCTAATATAGTGTATAAATATATGAAAATTAAAAAAAAAAGTGTATGCTAGGTAGTGATATTTTATCTTTTGTTTTAAAAAAATATTATTAAATATGTGAGCACTTTTTCTTTCCTTATCTTTCTTTTATTATTTTTCTTCTTTCCTGCTCACACCCTTTTGAAATTAAATATCTTTTTGCATTTGCTTGCAACTAATACTATATCCTAATTAAATAAATATTATATTTATCATTTACATTAACATATGATAAAATTAAAAATTCAATTTCCAACTTTTCCTCTCAAACCTATTAATTTTTATCTGAAATTTATAAATTTTTTATTGAAATATTTAATATTAATTTAAATCAAGTACCAAATGAGTTATTCTATTATTTGTTTCAACGAATAAATGAAAAGAAAATATTAGCTAACCTAAATCAGTTTCATATATATATATATATATAAACATCTAGCTATTTTCTCCATTTTTTTAATCGGTTTTATTTTGAATTTTCTAATGTGTTACATAAATCTCCAATAATAATAAAAAAAAAAAAGCACAGAATTACTGCCGAGGAATTTCTTTTTTTTTTTTTAACAAGAGCCGAGCAAAATTCCATGAATATATAGACTTCAGAACAAAGACCCAGTTCCTTAAGATGAGGGTCCAAACCCTGTCCATATCTTTAACACACCCTAATAATAAATAATAATGATATAATTTGTTTATTTAATTATGATATTTAATACTTATAAATTTTTAATTTCTTTAATTATATTCAAATAAATTTATAAAATAAAAAGTTTTTAATAACTAATTTAACATTTTTATATATGTAATAATTCAAATTAAATCCTCCATTTGTAACTTAATGATTCAGATAATAAATATTATAAGATCAGTTTATGTGTTTGATTTTTTTCTCCTCCCATTGACTTATAAGTTATTAAAAAAAAAACTCAATTAAAAAATCATTTAAATAAAGATAATTTTATATTAAATTTTTTAAAATACAATGCAATATAAATAATTTAATAATATATTTTTAAATATTTATATTTTATTTTTTTGAACTAATTTTATTTTTTTTTAGTAAAAAATTTTGGAGATGGATAATGATTTTTTTGTTTATTTGAATGTAATAATGAGTTAAAAAGTGACAACCAGCCAAAACGAGCTTTGAGGTTGCTCAAGAGTCATTTTCAGTAAAAATTAATAAATTATTATATACACGTGCTACATGCGTGGCTGCCATGCCGGATCTACGTGTAAATCTGCTCACAGGTGTGCCGCAGGTCACGTGATCCATTTTTATAGGCTGAAGAATATGTAAAAATAAATAAAAATTGAGAGAATTGCTATTTGTTTAATATATTTTTAATTTATTGTACTATTTTATTTTTTATATTTAAAAAAATATTTATTCGACCATGATATTTATATTAATTAATGTTCGTTATTTTTTAAAAATAAAATAATATATAATTTTATAAATATCATGAATAAATAAATATTTTTTTAAATATTTAAAATAAAATAATATAATAAATAAAAATTTAGGGAGAAATAATAATTATCCCATAAAAATAATACTCCTTTTGGGCAAGATATGTAATGGAAGACCGCGTCTTAATGAAGTCTTATTGACCGTTGACTGACTAACATAACCCTTTAAATGGATGAAAATTATTCATGTCTAAAGTTGTGATTTGAATTTACTATTAAAATGCTTAGTAAGTGTGATTTGCTTATATTTTTATTATGTGAGTCATAATTTTTTTAATTTATTGTACTTTGCTTAGATATTTAATTTTAAATTATTTAGTTTGTTATCGTAATTTTTTAAGAAACCTTTAATTATTAATTTTTTAAAAATATCAATAATAAAGAATTTTATTATTTACATTTCCTTTGAATATTAATATATATATTTTTTATTTAAACTATTAATGTTTAAAAACTATTTTACTATTATTAATCCAGTTCGATTCGGATAAAATTATAAGGACTGCAACTAAAAATCTTTTAACAACTAATTTAACATAAATGTATACACCATAACTTGAATTTACAATATCGATTAAGTAAAAACAGTTTCTATCAATTGATTTCATAATTATTATTTTACATTTTTACACATGTATTAAAGTTATTTACTTTAATCTTATAAAAAATATTATAAATAACTAAATGATTTTTTTGTCAAAATATCATTCTATTACTTGATAATCAATGCATATTTATTGGAAAATTAATTAAGGGCAAAATTTAAAAAAAATAATTATAATTTTTCAAAATGAGTAAAAAAAAAAGTTGCTTAAGTAAAAGCTAATCATGGTGAAGTTTCGGTAATGATAAATAATTGTAGAAGAGTAAAGATGACAGTTAGAATGGTAGTTAAGTAGTTGGCAGAGACTCGCTTGTCGAGGTTAGTTGATGGTATGTCTGTCACGTGAGTGTAACTGTTGCTTGAATGATAAGGGATGGATGATGTTGATTAAAGTCACTAATGATTGAATAAACATCCTCTTCTTCTATCATTATTATCTCTTAATTATAGCCACTTAATGATTTTTTTCTTGTTCACTTTTATTAATAGATTTATTAAATAATTTTAATATTGATAAAATATACTCTTTTTAACAATTTCATAAAATATACTAATAGAAAGTAGCTCGGTAAATTTTTTTACACTCATTCTCTTAATAATTGCACTTTATTTTAATTTTATTAAAATTTTAAATGACATAATTTTCTAAATCTAAAATAATTAACTTTCACAATCAATATTAATTTAAAAAAAGAAAAGGTGCAAATACACCTTTAATATTTTACTATAATTTCACATAAGCATTTTATGTTTTTAGATGTGCAAATACAACCTTATCATTTTAAAAATAGAGCAAATTTGTCCTAAAAAATATATATTTAAACTTCTTATCTTATAAAAATGTTAAAGTACAATTTCTTTTAGATACTCATACTAATGCTAATATGATATTTAAAAAAAATTATATATAATTTATTATACAAATATTTTTAAAAAGTTGTATAAATTCAATACATTCTATTTTTTATAATTAAAACCTTTTTCTAAAAATCATCTCATCTTATAAAAATAAATCAACACAAACAGTAAGGTTTTCGTTTCATATAAATTTTGTGATTCTTTAGACTTACATCTTCGATTTGAGTGAACTTCTTGTGTTTAAATTCAATTTTTTAGATCCATGTATGAATATTTCATTTATTTATCATTATTATAGTTTCGAACTGAGATTGAAAAGAAATTAAAAAAACTCAAAAAGTTAATTTATATTTTGTAAATTGAAATTCATGTAGCACTTTATTGAAGAGATGTTACCGGGTTGACTTAAGGTGATATGTCATGATTTTAGATTCTTGAAGAGACGACACCTCTTCAATGAAGCGTCTCAAGCCACATCATTTTAGTTCTATATTTATTCCATGTATCTTACTTAAACTATTAGATGCCGATTTTGTTTTTATTCATGCATGTTCTATAATTTATTTCTATGTTATGCAATTTATTTAGTTATAGAATATTTCGTTAAGATTTAAGTATGCATTTATCAATATTTTGGATTTTATTTTATAAATGCTAAGTTTGTGTTTATTTTACTTTTGATTTTAATTTTGATTTTTATGTATTTTGCCTAATTTATGTTGCCACATTTCAGTATTTCTGCATTTTATTTTTTTGTTGTATTATTTTATTTTTTTGTTTTAATATTTATGAATTAATCTTTTGCTTCATTTTATTATTATTTTCATTTATAATTAATTTTTTATGAAATTAACTTGGTAGTTTATTTTTATAGGTTTTTATTTGGTGGAGTTAATTTATTTTATTTTCAAAAACTATATGTGGTGATGGTTAATCACCACATCATTACCCCAATTTTAGAAGACATTTTAGATTCATTTTAATTTATTTTGCAATTTATTCATTTTGTGTTTAAGGGTTTGTAATTCTTTTATTTACCCTTCATTTATTTTTGTGTTCTTCAATTTATTTTTATGTTTATGTTTATTTTTTATTTACATGATTGAAAGGGCATAATTCTTTTCTCCTTCTCCATTTTTTTTGCATGTGCACTTTATTATATTTTACATTGTTAATTAAATTAGGAATGTGATATATATGATGTGCTTGGATTTATTGGGCACAAAGTTGGATTAATGTGCAAACTTGAACTTATTGGAAGCAATTGCATACTGCGTGTAATCAAAAGGAAATAATTTAATAATTAAACACAATAAAACACAAATGGAGGCAAACCGTAAGATTGGGTAGGCATTCTGTCATGACCCAAATCGGGGAGTCATGACTGATGCAAGGAAATAAAAATTCTTTTAAAGTTGAAACCCGTAGCAAGCCTTCAAATAAAAATATATGTAATAATAATACAAAAATACACCAGAATTAAAAACTTTATTTAATATAAAATAAAACTTTATATCATAACATAATAAAAATATTTTCATACATAATTCAAATACAAAATTTCTAACAAGTACAATACAATGCTACCACAATAACATTATTACTATAGTGATTACTAAAATACAAAAAATGACAGTTCAATATTTACACAAATCAGCTGGAAAGGAAAGAGTCTGACGAATAGTACTATGGAGGAGGTTTGAAGTAGAAGATTCTAAAAAAAATATTGAAGGGAGTTAAATCTTATTAAGTGAATTATTATAATATATATAAATGCAATCTAAAGTCATATACAATCAAACATCAGTATATATATATATACACACACACACATGCATTTCATACAGATGCTAAAATCCACTTTTATATAATAATAGATGCAGAAAAATTTATTTTGGGTAAAGGATCGGAGCAGAATCCTAAAATATTCCGTAATATCGATTATTGAGACTCACTAGCCAACAAGCTCACTTAATTCTAAAATATTTATTTTTTCCATTTTTTGATAGTAGACTGACCCCAAGACACTAAGTCAACCGAGCTCCCGCAGTCTAATTGTCGGCATGATTGATCCCGAGACACTAAATCAATCGAGCTCCCGCAATCACACTACTCACTCACAGCAAACCTCAATAATCAATTAATCAAGTCTTACATTAATAATTTTATAATATTAAATCCTAAAAATCTAACGCACTGGTGTACATACAGTTATAGTGTAGCCTACTAGTTAGCACGTTCTACTACTATCTTTTAAATATTTTTTATAATTATTAAAAATAATGAAATACATAATTTAAACATGGTAGCATCTAATTTCAAGGTAATATATCAAATATATAACAAATATAGATATAATCATTTAATAAAATAAATCATACTTATATTTAAATTATTAAAATATGGATGCTCACAAATATTTTATTCTGTGTAATGCATATATATATGATAATAACTCACAATAATATTATGCTCCAAGTTTCAGTTCAGCTAGTCCGGTTCGGTCGGCCTTGCTCGCAGTACAGCTAAAGAAAAATAATATATTATTATTAGAATAAAATTCCTAATTTAATAATTCTATAATTTATAAGAATAACTCATCTAAACACGACTCAACCAAATTTTCAAAACTAGACTCGGATCGGTTGTCACGTTTTATGGAAAATTCACCGAAAATTTGGTAAAGTTTTCCTTGTAAAATGGGTATCTCTCTACTAGAAGTAGAGTCGATCCTACACAGAAAATACAATTCTATAACATAGATACTTAACTTCTTGGGTTGAGCCCCCGAATTATAATAATTACCCAAGTGAGAACCAATATACTTAAAATCAAATAACAAAATAATAATTATTAAAAATCACTAAAATTCATAAAAATCAATAAAATACCACAACTCAACTTATTTAAATAATAAAAAAATCAAAGATATTTATTTTCAAAATAATTAATAAAATCTCAATGTACTAAAATAATATTAATAAAAATTCATTTTTCAAATATTCAAAATTAAATAGCATAAGTTACTGATAATTATTTAAATTGCCCAATTATATAATAAAAATACCTAAAAAGTTAATTTTTTTTTATTAATTTGAATGATTGGTATTTAGAGTCCATTGACTTTAACTAATTTGATTCAACTCAGCTAAACCACACAATATTTTTTATAAATTAAACATATTACTACAAAGTCCTAATAGTTTAATATATGATAAATAAATTATTTTACAAATTATGTTTTTATTTAATGATATAATTATTTGAATTTTTTTTTATAGATAAGTGATTATTGAATTTTTCATTCACTAACTTTATTGTGGTTGTGGGTGTTGTACAATTAAAAAAAAAAAAAGCATTAACAGTGTGCGGTGTGATGTCTCCCACTCACGAGAACTGGAGAGTATGCAGGTTTTTCGAGATCACACATTGACTTTGAAGTGTGTATGTCTTTGGATTATATGAATTAGTATGTCCTTATAAAATTGTCATGATTTTGTAAAAAAAAAATGTCATATCATTAATGCAGCGTGTATTTTGTAGAAATAAAAAAACTTTATTGTGGTATTCTTTGTAGAAAAATAAAAAGTAATTTAACTTTGCTTATATCTCAAGTTTAACACTTTTTACAAATTAAACATATTATTACTATACACAATAAATAAGTCATTTTAATTCTCTTATGAAGATATCCACTAAAAGAGTCATTAATAGTTATTTCACTCACTAGATTAATTATCATTAAACATAAATTTAAGCAATTATCACAAAAAGAATAAATGGGGAAAAAAATAAAAAGGGTTGTGTGTGTCCGTGTGACTGTGTTTTTGTTTTTTTTTTTTTTTGAGTCTATAGGTCCCCATTGAGAGAATGCAAAGTAGCAATAGCTAGCCAGATTGCCATATATTGACTGACACCCAATGTCTCTGGGCAATTTGGCAAAGCTTAGCAATTTACAGAGCAGTCACGAGCAGAACCATCTCATTATCTGCCGTCTTGCCTGCCTAATTTTTTGTACAAAACACCAAAAAGCTGATTCTATTTCCTTATCTCTCTCGTTGTCATAACTCTCGCTATTGTCCTCTTTAATGTCACCCCTTTTGCCTCCATGCTATGATTTTATGATCAATTTTAATTAGAAAATTTGAAATTTTCATTGTAAAATTTTGCAACAAATTGTTTTATTGTGATTTGAAATAGAAGTTTTTTTTATCGGGTGTCGTTTCTTAATATCTTATAGAATTACGACCGTTAATTTATTAGTAATTAGCAGATAAGGAAGATATTTTTTAATTATCTGAAACTTGACCAAATAAAAATTTGAATTTATAATATAAAATTTCAGCATTTTCATCTCAACCATTAGACTAGGCCTCCTCGTCATTTGAAATAAAAGTATAATCTCTGTATTTTATGGTTTAATAATTTTCGTCATTTGGCGAGTAATAATATTGACGGTTTGATTGTATTTTTATATTGGAAGCAAAAATCATTTTCTATATGGGTTTTCGGTGCTGCAAGTAAATTATGCATTTCCATATGCGAATAATTTCTTGGGCAACCTATACACATATCCAAAAATGGCTGATTCACTTGCATATGTAATGTACCCATTGACTATGAATATAGGGAAACAATCCAAGATTTTTTTTTACAGCGGAAAATAAACAATCCAAGATTTTAGCCTCATGTGAACATGTCTCATTTTAGTGTATATCTGTTTTGCATTGAGATTTGTTTTTTAAAAAAAAGTAAATCTTTCATTTATTGGAGATCAATAAAACATCTTAATGAATATTTTGATATAAATAAAATATAATCAAGAAGTATCGGGAAAAACTCTCATTGAATATATGAAACCGTTCGTCGCTATTTTTCAATCGTATTGATAGAAATATTTTAATTTACAACTCGACAATTTATTTAACGATCTTTATGCTCCATTTCATGTAGTTCATTAGTCATAAATTGACTATATGATCTTATAATTGAGTCCAATTGTAAAATACTAATAAAAGTTTCATAGTATATAGAACTATAAACTCCATAAAAAATAATCATCAAAATCCCATAAAATGATTAATAACCTTACGAATGAAGAACAAAAAAACATAAATAGAACAAACAAATTAAATATTTGTATTTATTGGATAAAAAATAAAATAAAATAGAAAAAATAAAAGTATTTGATAAAGATATCTGTTTCTCATTGAGAAATTGAAATGACCTTTTAAAAAAAAATAATGAATTGATTTAATTTAATTTAGATAGAATCATATAAGTAATAAATTTTTTAACAACTTATTTAATACATCATAATTAAAGCTTGAAATGCTATTTAAATAAAAATGGCTATGTACCAATTGCTTCCAACAACTGTTACCTTCGTATTAAGCAGAAAAACACTTACTTGAAAAATTGCACCCACCATCCTATCTAGAATTAATGGTGTTTTTAGTGCTAACGTTGTAGTGCCAATCGAATAGATGTGGCGCCACCATCAGCATCATACGTATTTGGTTGTTCACACATATTAAACACACACAACCTTCAGGTGGAAGCCACTGCCTGCTGGGCACACAAATAAATGATCACTACCATTTCCAACATTTATGGAGATTTTAGCTGGCATTTCTAATCAATTGGGAGGCATAGCTTGTCGTTTATGGTTTATGGTTTAATTAGTGATTGATTGGTAGTGTTTGATAAGAAGATACAACATTGTTGATTAAACAGACATTAATGCATTTATGTGTATAAAAGAACCTAGTCCTTTACGAAAACAGTTTCAGGTGAATGCCACTGTCGTTGTTATTGTAGAGTTTTAGCGTGTTTTAATTTTTATGTTCCACATCTGCAATTACGTTGTTATGTATAAGATAAATAATTTTCTTCTTTGTAATTATTTTTTCTGAAATAAAATGATATATATGATTTTTTATTATTAAAAATTTATAAGAGAGGTGGAATTATTTATTTGCTACCGCTGCAAAATGATTTTTTTTTTTTCTAAATTACTGGTATCTAAAATTTATTGGAATTTATTTTCATAAATAGTTCATATGACAACAGATGTTCACATCCAGATGTTAAGAATAAGGTTTGAAAACTTTGTTCTTATGGTAGAGAATTAAGCTCCTTCAACTATTTAAAAAAAAATTTATTGAACTTTGATTATTTTGGTTCTGCTTGGACAGGACTATAAAGACAATAAAAATCTTTCAATAAATAATTCATTGTGATTATATATATCATTATTCGAATCCCATTTAAAAGAGAATAAACCCTATCAATTTTTTTAAAAAACATATAAAAAATTCTAATTAACACATTAACAAGTTAAATTAATTTTATAAATTGATAACATTTTTAAATATAATTGGTGGTAATATGCAATTAAAAAAATACCACACTTATTGTGATTGATATCCCATATCAGTATCCTATTCTAATAAGGGTTACATTCTCCCAAAGAGGAGGATTACTTGAATAAGAAGAAAGTTTAATAAGGAAATCTATTTCAATTAGGAAGATTACTCTACAAAGGAAATCTATTTCTTTCCTAAACAAGGCAATCATACAAGACTAAGGAATCATATTCCTAAGAGGATTGAGCAATATCTTCTCTTATAAATACATCTCATGACATCTCATGTCATTCATTCTCATATTCACTCATCTTCCCATTCTCATCATACAACATCACCAAGACATCATTCTATCATTCTATCATCACATCATCCAAGCAATCATTCTTTATTCTCTATTCTATTATGTCTATTCGCTTTATTATATTTTTTCCTCATACCGTTATTGACTTAAGCTTCGAAGTGTTTATGGGGAAAATCTTGCCCTTTTACCCGTTCTCCTCGTCCATGCAGGTTCCACAAGCAAAAATATCAATTCGGAGTTATCAAGTGGAGTCGTCCATGGGAAAAATCAAATTCAATTTTGAATCATCTTTGCTTGCTAGGAATTTTGCTTAACCTCTCAAAGATGCAACCAAATCACAATTTCTCTAAGCATAATCATAAAGAAATCCAATTCAGTCATCAGTGACAAATTCATATTGAAATAGTGCAAAGATTGTCAGCGCAATACTTTCTTATCTGTTTTGTACGGGTGATTGATCCATTCTTACAGTGCACATTCCTCGAAAGTTTATCGTGTTGTTTATAATACGATCTTGGCTTCAGACTTTACTTTTGGGGGTTAGGAGCTTACCATCGATTGAAGGAGGCACACACGATTTGAGATAGTTGAAGTAGAGACTTAAAGTGCACAAGCGGTTGACGGAGTTGTGCAGCTTCCAGCTTCTAATTACCTGAGTAGTAGATTGGTATATAAAGAATTGCTCAGAAATTATTGGTAGATGAGCTCCGAACTATAAGCAACAACTTCATTGTATCTTCGATAAGGTGCAAAACGCAAAGGCGTGGCATTCGAGATCTGTCCATCTATAATCACAATATTGATGAGCTTTAAAATCCCTTAAATTAGCAGATAAGTTTCCATATTTATATTTTTCTTATTCAAATACTTGATTAAATAGTCCCATGATTCTATACCTCACAAACTCATTGTACCCTCAATGGGATCATGCCTTAACAAAAATTTATTGTAAAGTTATGTGGTTAGATGATCAAGTCACGAGGCATGAAAGGTTCAACAATGTTGCAATGGCATTCTTATCAACTAACTTGCTATGAGATTAGCCTTCTATGACGATGAGTTAACATGGAAAAGGAGACAAAATTAACCTCTGGTTAATCTAAGTTTTTTTAAAAGAAAAAAAAAGATGCATTTGAGTTTTAAAGAAAGTTCTGCTATTGATGTAGTGGTTTCTAAGATTAGAATTTAGAGCAAATAGTAAGACAGTTGGTGTCACGACCCAAATCGGGGGCCATGACCGGCGTTAGGGAATAGAAATTCTTTCGAATCCGGAACCCGTAGCAAGCCTTGAATATAATAAAAACATACAATAAATGAAATAAAATAATTAAAAATACATCATAATTTAAAACTCAATAATTATGATAAAAATAATCTCCACATTCATAAAATAAAATATTTTAATACAACATTTAGAGACATGCCTCTCTGAATTAAAATCAACATATATAATACAAAGTACAACTTTCGATTAATATCAATACAACTACTACAGTTTTCTATAATACAATAATAAATAATTAAGTAGATAATTTACATAATAAAGCCGGGGTAGAAGAAATCCAACGGATAGATCTACTGCTGAGGTCTAAAGAAGAAAACTCTCCTGTAAAAACATCAATAGAGGGGAGTCATACCTCATTGAGTGAATTATTATAATATATATACACACATTACTAAATGACAATGCAAACAATCATATGTATATAATAAATATATATTCAGGCATGTACACAGAGATGCTGAAAATCACTTATATATATAATACTAAAAAATATCAGTTTATGAAGGATCAAATAGAATCCTAAATGATCGCAACCTCAATTATCAGTAGAAAGCACTCTAGCCATATTGACTCACTTAATTCCAAGTAAATTCACTTAATCTAACTGGACAGTAGACTGGCCCCGAGACACTAAGTTGACCGAGCTCTAGCAGTCTGACTGTCAGTGTGATTGGCCCCGAGACATTTAGTCAACCAAGCTCCAGCACTCACACCATCAATTACATCTCACATCAATCATGTCATAATTTCCACAAATAACTTAGTAATTCAACTTACAATCTATCGCACTAATACTACTCGGTCCTAGTGCTGCCCACTAGAAAACACGTTTTATTGATATCCTTCATTTACATTAAAATATACATTCAAGTAACCAATAATGTATAAAGTCGTGCATAATAGTCAAATAAACCATATATATATCGGAAATATACCTAAAATAAACTAAGTATATTTCAAGTATATATATGTAAAATAAATTCAATTAAATCATGAAATATACCCAAAATAAACCAATAATATACTAAAAAATAATTTGAATATAAAACAAAAGGAAAAACATGTATTTATTTCAAAATATACCAAGAATATACTAAAAATATGCCTAAAATATACTTAAGCATTTAATAAAATAATTATGCCAAAATTTTATATTTAAAACATATAATTCTAAAACATGCAACCTAAAGCAATGTATATATAAAATAATAACTCACAGGGATGCGCTCAACGAGACTGGTTCGACGGGCCTGGTCCACTAGGCCTCGGTCTCGGTGCAACTAAACAATAAAAGCGATCACGAAATTATAATACATCTAACTTAGACTTCTAGAGACTCGATCTAGAATTTCTAAACACAAACAGATACAAAATCAGAATTTGACCCGATGTCATGTTTTATGAGAATTCTACCAAAAATTTGGTAGAACCTCCTCTGTGAAACAGACATCTCTCAACTAGAAAGTAGAGCCGGTCCTGTAAGAAAAATACACTTCTAATTCCAGAATTCAAACAACCTTTGGTTGAGATCCCGAACTACAAAAATTCCCCAACCGAGGTCTACAATTCACCATAATTTCAATAATACAATAAAATATTTTAAAAATCAATAAATACCATAAATGTCCCCTCCAAATATCAAAATATAGCATATTTAACATTAAAACATCAAAAATAATTATTTTCCCAATAATTACTTAAAAACCCTAAATAATAATATAATATTATTAAAAATCCATTTTTCCAATAATTACACAAATATTATTAAAAATTCATTTTATAATTCCAAATAACCTAATTATTCTAAATACAAATTAAAAATTACTAAAAATCCATTTTATTACAAAAATATTATATTATATATTATTTGAAAATAATTTTTAAAATTTAGTATTAATTAGTTAAAATTAGTAAATAATTTGTAAAAATCATTTTTATATCTCAAATATTATAAAAATCAATTAAACATAGTTTTTAATTAAAATTACCAAATTAACCCTAATATTCAAAAATACACATAAAATACTAATAATACTCAAAAATTCAATAAAAATTATATAAATACACAAAAATTATTTTCTCAACATATTTTTCATTAATATCAACAAATACCTTTTATTAACCAATAATTTCTAACAAAATATATATTTAACCTATATTTTCAAAATTGACATAAACAAAAAATAATTATAAAAATTATACAAAAATCACAAAAATTATAAACTCAACTCTAAAATTATTAATAACTACTAATAACACCAAAAATCACAATTTCATAATTTATATAATTAATTTATGAAAATTAATAAAATAATAATAAAATATTCAAAAATTCAAAATAATTTCCAAAAATCACACAAAAATTCAGGGATGTAGCTTAAGCTAGGGGGAACAACTTTTGTAAAGGAATTTTCCATGAATCAACCAAAAACACCCAAAAAAAATTTAAAACCCTAAATGGTCGAATTAAAGAAATCAAGAAACAGCAAAAATGGAGGAGTTAGAGCTCAAACCAAGATTGGAATTGAGTTCACTAGAGCTCTAGGAGTCTAATGGCACTGGAAACGTGAAGAATTGCAGCCGAAAAAGCGATTGACGGTAAAAAGCTCCACACGTTGCCGCTGCAACCTCAAGCGATCCGACGAGCTTCTGGCGGTCAGACCACGTTGGGGAGGGAAAGGGAAGAAGGGGGAAGAGGTTGGTAGTGGTTGGTGGCAACGAGAGGCGGTTCGACGTGCTGAACGGAGAGGCACAGTGGTGGTTATGGCACAGGTCGCGCACAAGAGAGAGGAGGAAGACTCTGTTTTCTTCTTTCTTTTTGTTAAAGTATGTACATAATACTATACTATATAATTTAATAAAACTTTATTTTATAATATAATATAATGTTACACTAACTTCACACCATACGTATATATTATTTACATATATACATATATACACACATATATGTATATATAACACACATACATAAATAATAAACCCTAATATATGTATGTGCATATATATATATATATATATATATATATATATATATATATGTTTAAGTAAGTTCAATGTGTGTTTATTAATTAGTGGCTAACTAAGATATTAAAATTATGAGAATATTATTGGCATTTGATAGGGTACATACTAAAAAAAGACATTTTGGATTCAATAATGACATCCCAATGTAGAAATTGCTTAACTAAGAAGTAAGCAATACCTATTTGTTTTATTTGATAGCTAGAAGAGTCGAGGTGAAGAGTACTAAGCCTAACAAAAACAAAAAGAACAAAAAGGAAAAAAGTCCCATTAGCTTAACTTTTTTTTAAGTGGGCATGATATTATTGATTATCATAATCATATTTAATAACTTATTTTCCAAAACTCTTGTGCTGATACCCTGTAATTGATCAATAAAGGGCAAGGTGAGAGGTGGGGAGGATTCCCATAAACCCTCTAATGCCTAAGTCATAATGTATAGAGAGAGAAAGAGAATAACGAGAATATTAAGAGAATAGAATGAATGAGAATAAGGAATATAAGTCCTATTTATAGGGATAGTGATGTTCAAAGCTGAGAGGAGTAGGATTCCTCTTTGATAAAAGTCCTATGCCAATTAGGAGGGTGTTTCTTCTTGTCTAGGAGTCTCCTAATTAGGACTCTTTTTCTATTTTTCTTCGATGTCCTTCCTTTGCAAGCAACCTTATTTAGGAAAATAAAGATCTTATTTAAACAAATATATATATATGGGGTATCAAGAGTCCCCCTAGAAGTATATTCAGATATTTATGTCTGATGTTTCCATATCTGTAAGGCGGACATGGATGTTATTCTGTCTAGAGTGAGACTTGATTAAATCATGATGTTTGATATAAAAGGGGTGCACTGAGGTGCCCAGCCTCACTTGCAAGAGGATATGAAGCTCATTACCGAGTCTTGGGACCAAAATATATCAGGAGTGCCAGTTGGACTTGATGCATAAAACCTGCAATAAAAAGGATATGTAAAGGATTAACCCACAAGTATAGAGATAACATGATGGAACTAGTCGTCATTAGAATTTTAATGCTCAGTACATTAAAAGCGCAGCGTGAGTGCCAAACCTCAGTACTATAGAAGCAACCTAAGCATGCTAGCTTCAGTCACTAGTCTTAGATGCTCGAGGCTTAGATGCTCAGTGCAAGGATGTAAGGCTTACATGCTCGAAACCTCAATACTATAAAAGCAACCTGAGGGTGCCAGCTTCAGTCACTGGTCTTAGATGCTCGAGGCTTAGATGCTCAGTGCAAGGATGTAAGGCTTACATGCTCGAAACCTCAATACTATAAAAGCGACCTGAGGGTGCCAGCTTTAGTTACTAGTCTTAGATGCTCAAGGCTTAGATGCTCAGTGCAAGGACGTAAGGCTTACATGCTCAAAACCTCAACACTATAGGAGCGACCTGAGGGTGCTAGATTCAGTCACTGATCTTTGATGCTAGAGCTTTAAATGCTAGGTGTGGAGGGACAGCTGGTAGTGATGAGTATAGGGTTGATAACTTCTATATTATTTTTATGCCTTTTTTAAAATTCAAATCATGTAACCATCATGTCTATTCATGTGTCAGAAGATGAGACGTTTCTATTGCCATAATGATGACTGCTCAATTAATAAGTCTTTTTTGCTTCCTAGACTGCCCTTAATCATATAGGAGAAACCAAAATATTTATGAGGATAGTAATGGTTATTCCAAATCCTTCCATTGTCTTATAAGTACACTAGGTTCTTTAATTTTTTGCATTTTTGCTTCTTGCTATCTTTTTGCTTCTTCTTCCTTATGCTTTATGTCACTAGGCTCTTCTACAACAAAACTTGCAATTTGCATTCAAGTGAAGCTTTCTTCTTTCATACACTTCTTTTTTATTTATTAGGTAAAGTCTATGGCACCAAGGGAATAAGTTAGCTCTAATCTTTTTGTCTCTAGGATAGATGAGGACTTGTTAGGATGCTATCAGAGGCATTTTAATATTCCCATTAACTTTATTTTACACACTATAGAAAAAAGATTTAGAGCCTACACAGCTATGCTAGATTTTGATAGATTAGTTGTGTATTTTGACCAATTAGAGGGGGGCTTGATGTTCCTTTTGGACTCCTTGGTGAAGGAATTCCATAATATATATAATATAGCTCTCAGGCAACTCCATCCTAATAGCTACCAGATTGTTATCAGGTTCATAGAGTTGTGATATAATGCAAATATACATAGTATTTTAGAGTAGTTTAGTTGTTATTTCATGTGATTAGTTATGTTTGTGTGTTTATTTGATTATGTATTTGTTATTTTGATTTGTAAGTGTTCTTATTAGTCGTCACTCATTCACGAGTTGTCACTTTACAAAGGGTTGCAACTTTTTCAGTTTGGAGCAGTTTTTGTATTTTAGCCATAACTCTATCTACCAATGTCCAAATTCAGTGATTCAAGTTGCTATGGAAATATAACATAGATTTATATAACTTTTATGAAGGAACTTTCTAGAAATAAAGTCATTTGGATGGACTAAAATGCCCTTGAAGTTATAGTATCTGCAAAGGATGTGACCTTTGGTGTCAAGTGGTGCCTTTCCAAGTACAATCATGTTCTAGACACTTCCTACAGCTTTTAAAAGAGGAGAAAATGCATCAATTTAGAGGAGGAAGAGAATAGAAGAAAAACAAAAAGAGAACAATATTAGAACAAAAGAAAAATAAAAACTAGAAGGAAAAAAGTGAAGAAGTAAGAAGATACTCTACAAGTGTTAAAAGATTTAAAAGGGTTTTATCTATTCACTTTCTTTTCTATTCTTTTTCTAAGTTGTATTTTATTTTCTCTTTGTGTTCTTTAAGTATGTATTTAGCCTAAATCTTGTATGAGAATTGCAATTATGAATTAAGTAAGAACTACATTTTTATTTTATTTTATTTATGATTTAATTTCAATTAGTGCTAAATCATGTTGTGTATGCTTGTTCACTATATGTAACTTTTTAATTGAATTACTTACAATGAGAATTGGAGTAATTTTGTGGAAAATAATTGAAATTACTTAAGAATTGAATTTAATTTGGAGACAAAAGAACTCATCTTAAGGGAATATAAATTAGTATAATGTGTTGTATAATTTTCTTTTGTCTTTGCATTGCCATGAGAATGAATGTAAACTCCAAGAGAAAATATCTTTAATAGATGATGAGAGTTACTTTTAAAGAGGAATTGACTTTAATTGACAATAAGAATTGCTTTTAAAGATTATATACTAATATCCAATCAATGTGTTATATGGTATAATTTTATAAGTTCTTGTTTATATTCTAGATTGTGATTCTTCTATATAAAAGTTATAATTTCTATTTTGTGTTCTTAGAAATAAGTAGTGTTAGAGTTTCTTAATTATATAATCAATATTCTTATTCCATTTTATTTTTCCTACACATCTGAGTATATAACCATTTAATATAAAGTTTTACCATTTTCCCAGTGTTTGACACCCTACTACTCTATACTAAGTCCTAGAGACTAGGGTATACAATTTGACCCACTTTAAGTTAATGTATAAGGAGGGGAGAGAGCTGGACCTAGACGTCCTTCAATACTTTTATAGCTTGAATAAGAAAAAGAGGGAGTTTATGTTCTCTCTATCGGCCATCCCTAATAATAACCTTTTTATGAAACTTTTAGATCTCCACAAGAAGTGGAGACATAAATTTTTTATTATCTAGCATCCTTTGGACTTTGTGGATGTCTGGTGGATGTGGTCTGATGAGTGCCATAAGGTGAAGCATCATCTGAGGTTTTCTGACCAAGATACATAGATGGTCCTAAGACTTCACCTTCATGGCTTGGCTAATGCTCAGTTTACCAAAGATTTATTTAGAAGATATATTTTAAGAGTCTGCCCTAATCACATACAACCCACTGGTATGTTTTGACCTTTAAAAGGTATCTTTCTAACTTCTGCATATTCATTTTTATTTATAGATGGCTAACTTTTTTACATTTACGAATGGGATTTAGCTTGTAGTTAATGAGCCAGAGGTGCCAAAAGATGCTCATATATCCTCTTTATCACTCAAGCCTATAGTGTCAGAGGTTCTAGATGAGGACATTGGCAGTTTGAAAGGAAAATATGTGGCTAGGTCCCCCAAGGCTGATAAGGAAGGGGTCAAAAAAGATGAGTCTTAGATAAAGACTCAGATGATGACGAGTTATGTGAGGAAATATTCATCAAGCATCCAAAAATTACTGAGTGTTTGGACATGATGGCCTAGATCCTCAATAAAATGAAGCCCCTGAGTGTCTTAAATGCCCAGGTTAGAGATTAATGCACAAAATCCCTAAGGCTACTAGCTGACATGTAGCACTAAATGGAGGAGGATAGTGAGGAGCTGTATAACTCCATGATTGGATATACGTTAGAGGTAAGTTTTTAATTTTATTGATCTTATGTTTCACATGTCAGGGTAATGGCATTCATTCTATTTCTTGGATGACTCAAGCTTTGTTGTTGGTTAAGGACAATTACTACTACCTGAAGAGCCAATATAGCCTGAAGGAGATAGAGGTGAGGACTATAACGATTGACTTCAAAAAGAAGTTAGATAAGGTGAAGGTAGTATTGGAGCTCTGCTTGACTAAATATGCAGAGGCAAGGTCTAAGGCAAAGGTGAGGTAGAAGAAGGTGGCTGACCTGGAGCACAGTCAAGCTCAATTGACTATGAAGATTGAAAAGCAAGACTCCCGGATCACTGACCTAGAGAGGAAGCTAGCTGATGGTAAGAAATCCTGGGAAGAAAATAAAAAGACCTATCAAAAGGCATATAGGTCTGATTGCTGGAAGGTCTTACATGCTTAGAATCTGAATTTGGACTTCACAGACTTGGACAAAATAACACTAACTGGCATGGCTAGGATCACCTCTGAAGAGGATGCTCAATGCAAGAAATCTTCCCTTCGTGTGAAGAATTCTAAGAAAGCTTCCAAATCTGTAGTTGGGGGATCATCTTTTAAGCCTTATGTATCAATTAGTGCTATTAGTGTTGCTCCTGTCTTTATCTCTGAGTCTCTTCTATCGATTGTCCCTTCATTTCAACTTTCTGATGCTCAGTTATTAGACTAAAAATTTATATTTTTTTATAATGTGGATTTTATAATATAATTCTTCTTATCAATGAATGAAAATTATTTATTTGATAAGATTTTGAGTACATCTACTGGTAGTATTTTCTGAGACAACTCGAGTTCCAATATCATTGTAATTCCTTCCCTTGTGTGTCTCTAACTTTGTATGCCCCTTTAGATTTTTTTTCTATGATCTGATAGGGGCCTTCCTAATTAGGTCTAAGTTTTCCTATTCCAGAATTGCCTTTACCGATGTCTGCCCTTCTAAGCACCTAATATCCTATTTTGAATTCTCTTGGTTAGTTACGCTAGTGATGATACTAAACTATCTTTCGCCTTTGTCCCTCTACCATAACAAACACTCGATCTCTTCTTTCATCCAGTAAGTCCAGACATATCCAAATATTTATGCCATTGGCTTATTGGTCTAACTCCTCGCTAACCCTATAACTTGGTGACCCAATTTCAACTGATATCACTGTGCCCATCCCATAGGTCAGTCTGAATGGTGTCTCCCCTGTGGAGGTTCAGGGCATAGTCTTGTAGGCCCAAATTCCCTTCTTTTCATTGAGCCTCTTTTTTAACCTAGATTCCTTTCTTTTTATCAAGTCTCTTTTTTAACCTAAATTCCTTTCTTTTTATCGAGTCTCTTTTTTAACCCCTACAAGATGGTTCTATTGTTGACCTCTGTCTTTTTGTTCACTTACGGGTGAGCTATTAATGTAAATTAAAGCTTTATTCTGAGGTCAGAACATAACTTTTTGAAATTCTCATTGTTGAACTGCTTTCCATTATTTGTGATTAGGGTATGTAGTATTTTGAACCCACAGATGATTTCTTTCCAAAAGAAGTGTTGAATTCGGGCTTCTATGATGGTCGATACATCTTCCATTTCTATCCATTTGGTGAAATGGTCTATGGCCACAATTAGAAATTTCTTCTAGGATGTTGAGGTGGGGAAGGGACCCAGGATGTCCATCCCCCATATGGCAAAAGGCTAAGGCTCCCAATTAGATGTTGAGGATTGGAGGGCTTATGGCTGAGGTAGGTAAACTACTGACACTTGTAGCACTCTTGAGTCAGTTTTTTAGCATCTCGGGACATGGTGGGGCCAGTAATATCCTTGTAGCAATGCTTTTCTAGTTAATGAATGATGAGATTCATGTGCTCCATAAATTCCTTCATGAATTTCCTTGAGTACATAGTTCCCTTCCTCTTAAGATATGTATTTAGACCATGGATGTGAAAGGGATCTTTGGTAGAGTTCTCTATGGCAAATGGAGTAGTGTGCAACTTTTATCTTCAACTTTCGAGCTTTTAGTTTTTCTTCTAGAAGTGTCCCACTTTCCAAATATTGAATAATCAATTTCATCCATTCTGGGGCTTCCCATACATCCATGATCTCGGGATCCTTGGTGCTTGGTTTTATTAGAGCTTTAGTGAGCTCAAGTCCTATGAATGTCTAATTGTCCTCAGCTGCTAACTTGGCTAATAACTTTGCCTCCATATTTTCATTTTTGGGGATTTGGATGATTTCCCACTATCCCCCTCTCTTGCTCAAGCTTCTTTAGGAGCTGCCTAAATTTTTCAACATATATAGCAATGCTTAGATCTTTTATTTGGAATGTCCCTTTAACTTGGTTCACCACTAGTTAAGCATCCAAGTGTATCTGGAGATACTCAACTTTGACTTTTGCAACTAACTTTAGCCTTCTAATGAGTGCTTCATATTTTGCTACATTATTATTGGCATTATATTCTTTCCAGATGGCATATTTGATAAAGAATTTGTTTAGCCCTTTAAGAATAATGCCTACATCAGAACCTTGGGTGGATGATGCTAGAGCTACTATTCTGGTCTCTTGGAAGGAGCAAGGTCTTCCAGTGTCATTTTTTGTATAAAGTTTGCCAAGGCCTGAGCTTTCACTTATTGTCGTAGCTCATAATCGATATCAAGTTCTCCAAGCAATATTGACCATTGAACTAATCTGCCATATGTTTCAGGCCTTTATAATATTTTTCTTAAGGTGAAGCTAGATCTTATAATGATGGAATGGGCTTGGAAATAGTGACTGAGTTTTTGGGATGTGTGGATAACAACCATGGCTAATTTATCTAGTGTTGGATACTGAATCTCTAATCCTTAGAGAACTTTACTGACATAGTATACTGGTCTTTGCTAACTTCTTTCCTCCCTTATGAGTACCAAAGATATTGACTCTCGGTCAATAGAAAGGTATAAGTACAGTGTTTCCTTAGGGACTGGCATGCTGAGTAGGGGTGGTAAGGATATGAATTTTTTGATATCTTCAAAGGTTGTCTGGCAATCTTCAGTCCAAACAAATTTCTTGGAATTTTTTAAGGCTCAAAATTATGGTAGGCATCGTTTGGCTGAACAAGAGATGAAACACCCCAAAGCTGTGATCCTATCATTCAACTTGTGTAGCTCGTGGATGGTCTTTAGAGCTTTCATATTGAGAATGGCTTCCATCTTTTTTGGGTTGGCTTCAATCCCTTTATGCAATATCATGAATCCTAGGAACTTGCTTGCCTTTACCCCAAAGATGCACTTCTATGGGTTTAGCTTGATTTAGTGTTGGCTTAGTAATTGGAGGATTTAGTCAAGGTTAGCGAGATGTTGCCCCACATTCTTACTCTGAATAATGATGTCATCCATGTATACTTCAACATTTTTTTCTGATTTGGTCCCAGAGTATATGGTTCATCATCCTTTGATAAGTCGCTTCGGTGTTCTTCAACCCAAAGGGCATTACTTTATAACTATAAAGGCCTTCATGCATGATGAAGGATGTTTTTCTTGATCTTCTTCCTTCATCAATATCTGGTGATACCATTGTGTTGTGTCCATGAAGCTATACATACTGTGATAGGCGATGGAGTCTACAAGTTGGTCTATTATTGGCAATGGGTAGCTATCCTTTGGGCATGCTTTGTTAAGGTTAATGTAATCTACACACATTATATATTTCCTAATTGGACTTCTTTACTATCACCATGTTGGCTACCCATTCTGGGTGACTGACTTCTTTGATAAATCCAGCTTCTAATAATTTTCTTATTTCTTTAACGATTATCTTTTGCCTCTCATATGTGAAGGTCCTCTTCTTTTAGACAACTAGCTTTGCCCTTAGTTTAATGTTTAGGCTATATGAGGCAATTCGAGGGTCTACCCCAATAATCTCAAATGGTTAAAAGGTAATGTCTTTTGAGTGTTTAATGAGGACCTCACTTATCCTCTGCTTAGTTTCACTGTCAAGCTCATTATGGAACCTTACCATTTTCCTATCAACAATCTGTAATGTCTGGACCTTGTCAACTGGCTCAGGGTTGCTTCCCTATTTCTCTACTCCATAGGATTCTAGGGGGAATGCTTCTGTCTGAGGTTTGACTGCCATTTGGTAGCATTGCTTGGCCATGTGTTAATCTCCACGAATGGTTATGACTTTACCTTCGATAAGAATCTTCATGGTCAGATGTCGGATACTCGTGACTGCATCAATTTCATAAAGTACTGGACATCCTATGATGTCATTGTATGCTAGTGGGAGATCTACCACATTGAACTAGGCTTTAATGACTTTTCTTTCTTTAGTATCCTAATTTCTGAATTCCAAACTTAGCTCTACTATTCCCATTGGTTGTGTGGTTCCTCCACAAAAGCTTGTAATGGGATTTTGGATAGCCTTCAAGTTAGTGATCGAGCCTCCCATTGCTTTGTAGGCATTCCAAGATAATGCATTGATGGCACTTCCATCATTGATCAATAATCTCTTCACCAGATAGTTATTGATGTAAGTGCTCACCACCAGAGCGTCATTGTGGGGGTGTCGAACGTGATTCCTATCTTCTGGACTAAACATGATGGTTTGTCTTTTCTTAAGGGCATGCCCTTCTTCTCTACAAATTCTTTTAGACTTCTTTTCCACGTTCTCTCTTGTAATAATCATGTTGATGACACCAGTTGGTTCATTCAGGGCTTTCTTTAGTTCTGGCCTATCCCGTTCCTACACATCTTGATTCCTAGTTCCTATGGATGTGCTGATGAAGTTGCCAAGTTTTCCATTTTGCAATAATCTTTCTATAGTATTCTTTAGTTCTTGGTAGGCCTCAGTGTTATGCTCGTAATCTTGATGATATTGGCAGTAATACCTTTTGTCCTACACGGCTCTCCTATTTAGGCTTATTCTTTTGGCTGGAGAAATTCCCATGCTATTCTGCCTAACCCACATGAGGATTCTAGATTTGGAGGTATTTAAATTCATGTATTTTTCAGCTTCCTTCTCAAACCTTTCTACTAGGTTTTTTAAGTTTGTTCATGGAAAACTTGGCCACTTAGGTTTTGATCTTTCTTCTACGTTAGCTAGTGTTTTCTCGTCCTCCCTTCGCATCCTTCTATCTTCATCCATCTTTATCATTTTGAATACCACTGCATCACCTCCGTAAAAGTTCTAAGCTCTTTTATCATTATCTTATCCTTGAGCTTTTTGAGCCAAGTGTCATTCTTTAAAGCTTCTATAGCTACTTCGTCAACAAGGTTTTCAATTTGCAAATTAACCTTGTTGAATTAATCCAAATAGTTTTATAGTGACTCATTGACCTCTTACCGACACATCCAGAGGTTGTTAATATTTTTAGCTAGGGGGACAATAGTGATGAACCAGGTTTGGAATTTTTCAGCTAAATCTTCAAAAAAGGTGATAGAATTCTCTGGGAGATGGTGGAACTATCTCTGAGCATTCTTGGTAAGTGTACTAGGGAAGACTCTACATATCATTCTGTCATTCATGTTCTAGAGTAACATTTTCATTCTGATGGAGGATATGTGGTTGATTTTATCTTCAGTTCTGTTATATTAATCTAGTTACGACATTCTAAATTTGGTTAGGATTTCTGTCCGAACTATCCTGCTTACAAAAGGCATCCTTCCTTCCATCATGCACTCATCCTCTTTCCATGGCCTCATATAAGCTTTTTGCATAACTTTTTTAACTTTTTAGGTTAACTTAGAATTGTCAAGAGTTGGGATTATTGAGCTAGATTTCTGTTCTAGGGTTTTATACTTCTCCTTGTTTGCTTCAGGTACTTTTGGAGATGTAGTATTGCCTTCTGTATGAGTTGATCTTAGGTTGCCACTTTGAATTGAGGCATTCATCTGTTATTTCATCAAGGCCATCTGAGTTTGAATGTTTTGTATTATTGCTTTCTTATTTGTTAGGGTGAGTTTGAGTCTTTGGGTTATTATATTTAGATTAGGTGTGGTTATGGCAAGTGTTTCTTGTAGATTTAGAAAAGGTATGGAAGGTGTAGGTCTGTGATGGTGCTAGAGAGGAGCATAGTAGGGAAGATCAGTGCCAAAGGTTGGGTGCCCTTGAGTGTTTCCAAGCGGAAGGTACATACCACTGTAATTTAAGATAAGGGTCCAACGTGCAAAACAAAGGCTGGCGATATTATCGGTGATGACAAATTGATTGGGGGAATGGGAGTAAAGGGGTTATGTGTGTGTCAATGGTCGAGATTAGTGGTGGGCTGGAATTTATGATATTAGCGTTTTGATTTGGTAGATGCACGATTGGCTTTTATCCAAGAGTCGCCGCAAATGGCGCCATTTGATAACTTATTTTCGAAAACTGTTGAGCTTATACCCTGCAAGTGATCAATAAAGGGTAAGGTGAGAGGTGAGGAGGATCCCCATAAGCCCTCCAATGCCTAAGTCAAAATGTATAGAGAGAGAATTTAGAGAGAGAAGGAGAATAACGAGAATATTGAGAGAATAAAATGAATGAGAATTAAGGATATGGGGTCACATTTATAGGAATAGTGATGTTCAAACCTGAGAGGAATAGGATTCCTCTTTGATAGAAGTCCTATGCCAATTAGGAGAGTATTTCTTCTTGTTCGAGAGTCTCCTGATTAGAACCCTTTTCCTATTTGTCTTCGACGTCCTTCCTTTATAAGCAACCCTGTTTAGGAATATGAAGAGCTTATTTAAATAGGAATATATATGTGGGGAATCAATAATTCTTTTCAAAAATTAACATCTTATAAACCTTTACAATTAATTACTATATGCAAATTTAGCTTCAATTTGCATCGGTTTCCTTTTTTTCCCAACGACTTTGAATCTAAAATTTATTAAATTTTAATTAGTTTGATTCAATCCAAATAAAATTATAAGAGCAATAAAAATATTATAACAATTAATTTAATGCATTATATACATCAAAATTCAAACTTAAAAGTGAGAATACCTCTCTATTAGTCAATTTAATTTTTTTTAGAATAGCTAATTTAAAGGTTGTTATAGATTGATCTCCTTTATTATTATTAATCACTAGAGTGGTCAAGGTAGCCACCCACCCTTTTTAATTTTTATATTTTGAGTTACAGTTAAGTTTGCCTCGTATGAAATGTGGGGGTTAGAAGAAGAGGTAGTTATGGCAGTTAGTTTTCTCTGTATTTTTTAGAGTCCTTGACCTTCCCATTTCCTATTTTTCTTTTGCATTCATCAACACTGCCATTAGGCTAGCCTGGTATCTCTATCTCTGGCATAGCTTATTTAAGTCATAGTGACATGTTTGCTCCCATATCCAAGACAATGCCCCCATCATTAGCAATTCAGTCACCTAAAAGTTTTTCCTATGCTACCATTATTGTAAGATCAATTAAAATAATGCTATCTTCTAAAGAATCTATTGCCACCAATAAAGGCGGGTTCATAGCCATCCAAATTGATCAAAAAATTTATGAATAGTAAATTAATATTTGCAAACATGCGTTGATTATGAGTATAATCTTAGCCAAAGGAGAGCTCCCATGGAAACTAACTGATCTTAAGAAAAAACTCAATATATTTTGGGGTCTTTCTAATGATTGGAAATTTATTTCATTGGGATAAAGTTATTATCATGTTATACTAAAATCAAGTGAAGATAAGAGTTTAGTTTGGAGTCGCAATCCTATTTCCTTGAAGCCTGGTATCTTGCATTTATAGCCCTGGTCTCCTGACTTTGATCTTACATATCAAAAATCAACTAATGCACAAGTTTGGGTCCATTTTTATTGCTTGCCATGGGAATACTGGCATCCTTACATTCTCATATCCATTGTTAAGGGTATTAGTGTGCCTTTAATATTTAACACTGCACCATTAATGGAGAGTTCGGTCATTATGCTAAGATGTTGATTCATATGGATTTATCAATTAAATTGCCCAAAAATCTTTTGGTTGAAAGGATTGGTAAGAACTTTTTTATAAAAATTGTTTATGAAAATCTTCCTTCGTATTGTAATACTTGCTCTAGTGTCGAATATACATCCCATGAATTCAAACATAATAAACATGCTTCTAAGGATATACCTCGGGTGGAGAAGGAGAAACCTAACAAAAGCTAGAAACTAAAGGATTTTATTCTAATCAGTAAGGTTTTTCATTAGCTGTGCAACATTGCTAATGATTCAGATCAAGCAAGGGAACCATATGTTACAGCTCAAGATCAAGATAACACGTCAATGGGTAGGGATTTGGGTGTTAATTCTATTGCCCTTATTAAGGATGTTAATGATTCAGTAGTGTCACATTAGGATATTATGCAAAATGGGGTTATAGAGGAAAAATCTGATGATGATAATTCAAAGAAATATAATGATGATGATTATGAGGAGCCTTTATCTGATAATGAGGATATTCATACAAAAGATGTTGATTTAGCTCAGATAGATTTTTTTAGAGCATACAAATAAGGATTCATGGGCTGACGATGCCAAAGTGGAAGGCCAATGGTAAATAGTACAAAGAAAATAATATTCTCCCAAGGTAGTTAAGCAAAAAGTTACTCTGACTAAAAGAGTAGCTAAGAAATCTAAAAGACTTGATTTATGAAGATTTTATTTTGGAATTACCAAGGTATTGGTAACTCTACAGCACAAAGATTCTTGCTTTCTTTTTATCATCTTCATTCTCCATATTTGGTATGTTTAGTGGAGCCTTTAGTTTTGTTTTCTTATATTCCTCAGTCTTTTTGGGATCTAATGAATCTATTTTTAATATATACTGACAATGTTAATCTACCTTCTATTTGGGTTTTTGGTAGACATGGGTTATCTTCTCCATCTTTTTTACATGTGCATGACTAGCATAGTACAATAGATGTTTCTTGTGCTAATGTTTTGCAAATAATTTCTTTTATTTATAATAGCATTTGGAGTGACCGACGTAGGAGATTATGAGCTAAACTTTGTAATTTTTCCAATCCTTCTAGTTGATGTGTTATTGGGGATTTTAATGTTGTTCTTGGTGCGTATGAGAAAACAAGTAGAACTCCTTCTACTATTTCTTGTATGTATTTCTGAAGTTTTATGGTTCATTGTTCTCTATGTAATATTCCTTCATCTAGAGCAAATTATACTTGGAGTAATGGTAGATTAAGGTCTAATAGACTTGATTGTCATTTAGATAGAGCCATGGGTAACTTGGATTTTTTTAATTAATGGAATGGGATTTCTTATTCAGTGCTTCCTAGGCATAATTCAGATCATACTCCATTGCTTTTGCATTTTTATGCTAATGATAGGGTGATTTCTCATTTTCAATTTCAGGCTATATGGTTCACTCACCCGGACCCTCAAGATTTTATTTCCCATTCTTGGTCAGCTCCCATTGATTCTCTTTCTCCCATGTAAATTTTAGGTGTAAAATTTAAAAGGCTTCGGGTGGCTTTGAGATATTAGAACTATGATGTTTTTTGTCATTTGGATGAAAATATATTTAGAGCTTCTTCTCTTTTGCAAGAGATTCAAAATGATATTTCTTTGCATGGGGCTACTAAAGAACATCATAAGTAGGAAATTGAGGCTCATGCTGCTCTGGAGAAGTCTCTTAAGCAAAGCGAAATATTTTTTAAAGAATGCAGTCGTATTAAATAGTTAGAAGCTAGGGATCATAATACTGCTTTCTTTCATTAGCAGTTTGCTAGAAAGAAATCTAGAAGAGGTATTTATCAAATTGATAGCTCAATTATAGATGATAAGGATCTTATTACTAAGCATATTCTATATTATTATCAGTAACTTTTCAAGGCAAATTCATCCATCTTTCCCAATTCAAGTTTGATTCAATCTGTGATTCCTTCCTTTGTTTCTATGGATAATAATTCATCTCTTAGTAAATGCCCTTTAATTGAAGAGATTACAGAAACTGTGTTCCATATAAATGCCTATAGTGCTCCTAGGTTAGATGGCTTTTCTCACTTTTTTATAAGGTTTTGTTGGATGTGATTAAGACAGATGTGTGTGCTATGATGTAGAGCTTCTTTACAACAGGAGTGGTAACACCAAGTATTAATTCTAGTATCATAGTTCTTATTCCTAAAATTTCCAATGCTAATGCTATAGAATAATTTAGGTCAATTGTTCTGAGTAATTTTACTATCAAAATTGTTTCTAGGATTTTGGCAGATTGTTTATCTCTCATTGTAACTAGAATTATTTCTTATTAGCAATTTGGTTTCTTAAAACATAGAAATATCTTTTATTCTATTACTAGTGCTTCTGAAGGAATTAACCTTCCCTAGAAGACTTGTTTTTATGGTAATTTGGCAATGAAAATTGATATTCGTAAGGCATTTAATACTCTTTTAGAATTTTTTGTTGGATATGCTTAAGGATTTTAGTTTTTCTCTTCAATTTCGAGATTGGATTCTCAGCTTATTTTCTTATGATCATTTGTCAATTATGATTAATGGTAATCTCATAGGATATTTTTCATGTTCTAGAGGAGTTCACCAAGGGGACCCTATCTCCTTTATTATTTTGTTTAGTTGAGGATTTTCTTAGCAGATGGCTTTCTCTCAAAGTTTCATTAGGAAATATTCAACCTATGAGTTATACAAAGGATACTATTTTTCCCATTCTTTTTCTTTATGCAAATGATGTTCTTCTTTTTAGGAAAGCTTCTCTTACAAACATGAGAGCAATTTCATAGGCTTTTAATGTTTATGCTCAAATTTCTGGTTAGGTGGTGAACTGGTCAAAGTCTGAAGCTTTTTATGGTTCAGGTGTTAATGATAGATGGATCTCCAAGTTTCAAGCTTTTTCAAGTATGAAAAACTCATCTTTACCATTTAATTATTCGGGTGTTACTTTTTTTGTTGGAGCTCCAAAAAAGTAATGGTTGCAGCCTTTGGCAAATAAAATTTGCAGTAAATTTTCCAAGTGGAAGGGTTCTTCTCTTTCAATGTCAGGAAGGCTTACCTTGATTCAATATGTTATTACCAGTTCTTTACTACATTCTTTTGCTATTTATAAGTGGCCTCAGTCTCTTATTCGTTTGATGGAACATTGCATGCAAAACTTTCTATGGTCTTGCTCGATTGATGAATGAAAATTAGTTACAATTTGTTGGAATTTGGTTTTCTTACCAGTTAAAGAGGGGGGAATGGGAATTAAGCAGTTATTTGTTCTTAATGATGCTATATTAAGTAAAGCAGCTTGGAACTTGATTTCTATTAATCATTATCCAATGGATATACTTCGTCATCAATTTTTATATCCTTCAGGCATTGGGCGAGATTATTTTTTCAGGTCTTCTATTTGGTCACCCATAAAATCCATTTATTTTACTCTTCATTCAGAAATTAAATGGTTTGTTGGTTATAATTATAGGCTTAATTTCTAGATGGATGAGTGGATTTTATCTCTTCTTGCTTCTCAACTTGCTACTGTTGGGTCTATATTGTGTAGAATATTTGAGTACAACAAAGATAGTTCCTTATAGGGATAATATCATTAGTGGCTAACTTTGACCCATTAATTTTTTTTAGCATTGCTACATTTTACCTTTCAAAGTGAATCTACGTGTTTTTAAAAATTGGTCTATTTATGAAAAGTGGCATTCTTTTTTAGCTTATGCAAGGCATTTTAAGTCAAATATTAGATATAAAATTCATTATTAGGATTTAATTTTTATTTAGGATTTAATTTTTATTTTTTTAATTTAGTATTGATTAGAAATTGACTTTCCTATATTGTTAGGGATTTGATATCCTACCTTGGCTAGAATTGTCTTTATTTTTATTTTTCTAAATAAAAAATTAAGGTTGGTGGGTTTGTATCACCCTATAAATATGTAAGTTTTAGGGTTGTATAGGGATTTTTTTTTTGAATTGATTATTCAAAATTATGATTTTCCTAAATTTGGTATTCTTGTGAATCAACGAATTTTTGGATGCCTATTTCCTGGCATTTATGCGTAAATCAACAGGTTATAAAAGATTAGTGTTTGGTAGTCATGCATGATTCAACAAATGCTAATTCCCTATTTATCACTCTTCTGCTATGTCAGTAGACTTCCTAACCCCCTTCTAAACCAAATCATTACGTGCACCCCACAGAGCCCAAAGAATTAAAGTCGTGGATTCCACATCATGAATTTGACGATGTAACATGAAATGGTCCCACCACTGAGTAAAAGTCAAAACCTCACAAGAATGAATCCCTATAAAATTAATTCTCCACACACTCATAACAAAAGAACATTTAACAAACACATGGAGAGCATCCTCAATATTGTTGTTGCAAAAGTTACAAAACACATTCACATCCATATGCCTTTGTTTCAAGGCAATTAAAATAGGTAAAAAATTAGAACACAAATGCCAAAGTAAGTTGAGAATTTTAGGGGGGAATATTAAAAGACCATAACTTATGCCAAGAATCCTTACTAATGTATAGATAAATCATGAGAAGCCATTAAAGCTCTATACCCACTTTTAATCATATACTTGTTAAGCATCATCACCAACTCTCTAGCTCTATAAACTTCTAGCATAATCTATAATAAAATAGACAGCTTTAAAATTATCCAACAAGTTGGCAAGTTGAAGTTTATAATGTGCAAGTTGGCAAAGTTGGCATCATCGCCAATTAAGAAGGTTCTTTAAGCCTCCAACACCGACCTAGTACAAATATATATGTGTGATATGTTAGTTTTATTAATGGGCATATGTGGTTGTTATATGCGAGTGTTATGTGAGAGTGTAAGAGAAATATTATAATATGAGTGTGTGTGTGTGTGTGGGGTGCCTGAGAGTTAAAAACAAATAGTGTGGGTCATGTGAGGACATATGAGAGTGCATGTGAGATATTAATAAAGGTGTGAGTCTGTTGTGTTCTAGTGGTGTAAAATATATTATTTAGTGTAATAATAATTGAATCATTTCAATTTAGTTCATCTATCATTTTTGTGAGCTTAATTAACAAGTGATGTCAGAGCGGGACGATCGGAGGCCCCTGGTATAAGACAATTGGGAGGCGTACACTGAAGTGTCCTAAGGGGTAACTATCTCATACACAGTTCAGAGGTACCGTGAAGTCGATTGCTTGCTTGGTTAAGAGAAGTCCCAAGTCATGAGATGGACCTCAGAGTGTGTAATATAAAGAAGTTAAACAATTATAACTATAGTACATGGTCAACATGTTTGGAGTGGTATCTCTAATGTCAAGATTTATGGGAGGTAGTTAGCGGAAGCGAGAGTATGTCGCCTCCAAAAGTGGATGCAAATACCTTGAAGAGGTGGAAAGTCAAGGAAGGTGATGTTCAAAATCAAAGTATCGATTTAATAATAAATGTTAGAACATATTAGGTACGTCCCACACCTAAAGAAGTTTTAGATATTTTAGCTTCATGGTTTTCTAAGAAAAATAAGATGAGGTTATAAAATTTAGAAATGGAGCTAATGTTTATTAAGCAAGGGGAGATGTCAATTAATCAGTATTTTACAAAAGTTAAGTCTTTGTGTCGAGAAAATTCAGAATTAGATTCTGCATCAAAAATTAGTGAAGATAGGATAAAAAGGTTTATTATTTATGGAATTACGCTAGAATATAGGGGATTTAGTACTATTGTTCAAGTTTGGCCTAAACCACCCACACTAAATGAGTTGGAGAATTTGTTAGCCAATCAAGAGATGTTAGTTAAACAAATGGCTAGCATTTTTTTAAAGAGTGAGATGAATGAAGAAGCACTATTTAGAAAATATATAAGAGGTCATCCTAGAGATTGCAATTCTAGAAAGTTCAATGGAGATGATAAGACTGATTCAGTGGAAGATAGAAATGAAAGAAAGTGGAAAGGCCAAAGTCAATGTTCAAAAGGAGCTCAATAATGTCGAAACCAACAAGACACAAGATAGAATATACTGCCAACAAGTTATGGAATGCTATAATTATGGCAAGAGAGGTCATTATGCTAGAGAATGTCAATATAGAAGAGCCAAAGGAAATGCTATAACATCAACCTAACCTTAAGTTCAAAGTGAAGCAAAATGGGACTTCTACATTCAAGCATCATATGCAATTAAAGAGTAGGTAAAAAATGATTCAAATGAGTTCATGGAGGCTTATGATAGTGAGAACGAATGGGATGTGCTAGCAACAACTACCATATTAGAGTATTTTAAAGAATCATTTAAAAGTGAAAAAAGTTGGATATGATGGACTTAAACTTATTTGAAAGTGTTCCATTAGAGGAAAAAATTTAGGAACAAACGAGTTCAAGTGCTAAAGTTGAAAAGATATCTCCAAGTGTGGTCATGGAGAATCAAGATATTGAAGAAGTTGAATACAACAAAAAGAGTGAGATAGTGCACAATATAGGGGAGAAACTAGAAGAGAAACATAAGAGTCCTACAGTAATAAATGAGCTCTTGTGGTCTTTAAATGATGAAGAATTTGAAGATGAAGCTTTGATGCAAAAGGAAGATCAAGAAAAGGAAATAAAAGTAATACAAGAAGAACAAAAGTCAAATCAAAGAGAGAAAGACACTGACATGACATTAGGTGAAGAAAATATTGAGAAAAAATTCAAAGGATACATAAACAATTTCTAGAGCAGTAAATGGAGGAATAAACACAATGATACAATGTGATTATCAAGGAGCAAAAGAATCAACATACAAAAGAGGAATAAGATATGATAATCAAGATGGACATGGAGTTCCAAAAATTAAAGACATAGAGAGTCGGTTCTGAGGGGGAATGTTAAGCATCATCACTGCCTCTTTAGCTCTAAATACTTCTAGCACAATCTACAACAAAATAGATAGCTCTAGAATTATCCAATAAGTTGGCAAGTTAAAGTTGAAGTTAATAATGGACAAGTTAGCAAAGTTGGCATCATCACCAACCACAAAGGTTTTTTAAGCCTCCAACACTAACCTAGTACAACTATATACAAGTGATATGTTAGCTTCATTAGTGGGTGTGTGTGGTTATTGTATATGAGTGTTATGTAAGAGTGTAAGAGAAATATTATAATATGAGTGAGTTTGTGTGTGTGTGTGGGGGGGGGTGCATGAAAGTTAAAATCAAAGTATGTGTGGGTCATGTGAGAGTGCATGTCAAACATTAATAAATGTGTGGGTCCATTGTGTTATAGTGGTGTAAAAGATATTGCTTAGTTTAATAATAACTTAATTATTTCAATTTAGTCCATCCAGTAATTTTTGTGAGCTTAATTAATAATATTTCCCTTACAATCAAGCTTCCAACCCCATACATCCTTTTTCTACTCTATACTTGAAGGGATACATAAGATCAAATCTACATCCCTAGGATTGAAAATGTCTCTAATTAAATCCTCATCCCATTTTCCTTCCTCCACCTGCCTTAAACTGTGAACACTAGCATTAGTTAAACTTAAGACAATTACAATCTCAACATAAGGATTTGTAAAATTTGACAACTAAGGGGAATTCCAAATATTAATACTATGACCCAAACTAACTCTTTGAACCACACCCTCCTTTAATAATAACTGCCCAACTAGAACGCTTCTCCACACATAACTAGGGTTTGAACCAATTTTATCATTAAGAAAGGATTCATTTAGGTAGTACCTAGCTTTATACACACAAGCCACTAAAGAATTTGGAAATTCAATACCTCTACCCTTGCTTGCATAATAAAGCAACACTAAACTCTTGCAACTGAAGGAACCCAACGCCTTCATTAAATTTATGAACACTCATTCTACGCCAACTCATCCATCTAATCCTATGATTCTCCCTATCACCACTCCCCCACTAATATGAATTCATCATGCTCTCCAAAGGTTCACACAGGTTAAGAGGAATAAAAAAATGCTCATAGTGTAAGTTGGAATTGCTTGGGCTATGTGTAACACCCACTGAATGCATTGCATTTATTTGCATAACATATAGACATGAGAAATGCATGAGATATGTGTGATAATAATTCCAATGTTAAATAAGAGAAGAATATAAATGTTATAATTAAATCCATAACTAGAATTAGAAAGTTAAGAATTTACATTGATTAATGGTGTGTGTGTGTGTGTAACTTAAATTGGTTAAGTTAATTAAAAAAATAAATATATATATATGTATATATACAAAGATTTGGCTAGAATTAACATCTGTGGAAATATTTTATTGGTTAAAAAAAGATAAGAAGAAGTGGATTATAGGAGAAGATAAGATTTGGACAAAGAAAAAAAAGGGTTGCCATCTGAATATAAAAGGGAAGAAGGAAGGAAGAAAAGATTGTCTTCTTAAAAAAAAAAAGAGCTAAATTCTGCAAGCCAATTTTAAAGGTTTAAAATCATTTCATTCCATTAATCATCATCCCTAAGTGCTCAAGTGATTGATTGGGTAAGTAATTTTAATATTTTTGTTGAATTGAGTTATTTGAAGATGTAAAATTCGGGTTCTAAGGATATGGTTTTTCAATTTTATTATTTTGATAATATCTTGAGCTAGTAAGCTTAAAATTAAGTATTCTTTGATGATATGAAAACATCCAAAAGTTATCTAAAACTATTCCTCCTTTAGCTCAATTTGATTTAGAATCTTTACTAGTTTAATAAAAGGAAACAGTTTACTACTCATATTCTATAGCTAGTCGGTAACGTGGATTGTTTCATAGATTTCTTCCTGTATACACCTCCAATTGAAGCAAAATCAATTTTAAATTACTCTAGACACACATGGTTAATAATCTAGAAAGTTTCATTTTGAGATATATTGTATATAATTAATGGTAAATTTTTAAATTCACCTTATTAAATCTGTTATAGTTGGCAGATTCATAAGTTTAGGTAGGTCAATAATGTTATCATGCTAGATGAGGTCCTATTATTTTTGGATGTTTAAAAAAATAAGTGAATCATGATCTATTTTAGCTAAATCAAATGGAAATGAAGTGGTTATATGAATAAATATAAGTAAAAGGAAGGAAGCAATAAAGGTAAGTGAATAACTTAATGTTCTATGTGAATATAACACTTAAAATAAATAATTATAAATTTATTTGTTAAACTGGTTGGATAAGAAAAATATATGTGTTCTAATTGATAGTTGCTAACATTTAATTATTTTGATGATGATTGATTATACTTCATATTAGACTTCCCATATGAATGAGATTGTATATATGAATAATGATTGCTAAATTTGGGTGTCCTGTTTAGGTAAGAACAGAATACTTGTTGACGCTATATCTGAAGTTTTATAACTCCAAATGGGATGTCATTTATTCCTATGAAAACTTTAAGATGTTATCTACAAAATTGATAGAAGTAGAGGAAGCTTGATTTTTTATTTTGATGGCTAATTTTTGCCAATATTTTATGTAGCTTAGTCTTTGATGATAGATTGACCATGGTGGAATATTTTTAATGTTTCTCCTTCTATATATATCCAATTAATGTGAAATGAGCTATAAATTAATATAGACTTATAATACTATTGATCTAGAGAATATGGCTTTGATATTCATAACGTGGAATTTTTTGTACATTTTTTTGAATTTACACTATCAATTCTGCCATGTTGAAATATGGTATATTTTGATATATTTATGGTATATTATTATTATTTTTGTATATTATGGGGAAGATATTAATTGGCTTTATGGAGTGATTATGATGTATTTAATTGATAATAAGTTAAATAGAGTGCTGTGATAGTGTGGTAAACTATTAATGTATATGTAAATGTATGAAATATGAATGGATAAATATACGGACACAATGCTACTTGTGAAAGAGGCAAGGTTGTATGCGATATGGAATCCCTTTGAAATGCAATAATAAGTCTAAAAATATATTTGGTACCAAATAATGGCAGGCTGTGTGCATATAGGAATCCATGAATAAAAAAATTGAATTACACATAATTCATAAGTACATTGTTGTCCAAAAAATACTATGCTATTACGATTTTGTACATACTATAAGTTCATTATTTTCCAAGAGAAAACACTATGATTATGGCAATGTTGTGTGCATTATGAAATCCCTTTAATAAGCCGTATAAAGGCTAAAAATACATAATATACTTCTATGACTATGTACATACTATAAATTATAGTTAAACATTGAATGGATTAATAATTGATAGTACTATATGTTTGAATGTGTTATTTTTTATAGAATATCATGTTATTCATTTGCTGAGTTGCAGGCTCACTCCTTTGCAATATTTTTCAGGATTAAAAGGACTATAATCTATCCTAAAGAAATCTTTGCATCAATTACACTAACATTGTGTTAGGTAGTTCAGTAAAGGGGTCGTCCTCAGGTTTTTGAGCATGACATGCTTAATAAATTTTATTATGTTGTATTAAGGTTAATGTATTGTATATGTTTGACATGAGGGGAGATGTGAGCTACTTAATGTTGTAAGCTCCTTTTGTGTGTAATATATATATATATATATATATATAGGTGATGTATATATTGACATGTGAACTAAAGTTAAGACATTGATGGAGATATTATGTATTAGTCATATGCATACAATGTATGCTTGGCATCCTTAACAGGTGTCACACTACATGTTTAAGCAATATATATATATATATATATATATATAGGTGATGTATATATTGACATGTGAACTAAAGTTAAGACATTGATGAAGATATTATGTATTAGTCATATGCATACAATGTATGCTTGGCAACCTTAACAGGTGTCACACTACATGTTTAAGCAATATCTCTTTTTATGCTCTTGACAACAACTTCTTTTCCAAATGCTGCTTGATCTTAGCTTCAATAAAAGAAAACACTTCTTTTTTATGTCTGCCCATTAAAGAAGGGAGACTAAGATAGTGACCATGATTATTAGTCTTTAAAATATTAAGCAACGAATAAATAACCTCTTCTAACTCAAGATAAGTACTTATACTAAATAAGATGTTAGACTTCTGAAAATTAATCATTTGACCAAAAGCCCTTTCATAGGCTGTAAATACTTTTTAACACGCTGAGTCTCTTCAATATGTACTTTAAAGAATAAAAAATTATCATCAGTGAAGAATAAGTGAGACATGACAGGAGCATTTCAAGAAATTTTATAGCTATGAATATAGCCTCTAGCTTCAAAATCTTATAGTAAAATTGATAACCCTTCTCCATAAATAATGAAGAGACAAGGTGAGAGGGGATATCCTTGCCTTAATCCTCTTTGGGGAATAATAGGGCCCACTTCCAATCCATTATGAACAATAGAATACTGAACCGTGGAGACACATAGCATTATCAAATGGGCCCATTTCTCATTAAAACCAAGCCTAATCATCATTTGTCTCAAGAAATCCCATTTAATACAATCGTAGGCCTTAGACATATCAATCTTAAGAGCTACCAAACCATGATTACCTTCTTTTTTTTTCCTTTTCCAGTAGTGCCCAATCTCAAAAGAAACTATAATATTATTGGTAATTAATTGATTTGGAATGAAAGCACTTTGTGTTGTAGAAATCACATCATCGAGAACCACCTTCAATTTATTTGCTAGCATCTTGGCCATTATCTTGTATAAAACATTGCATAATGTAATAGGGCATAGGTCAATAACACAGTCAGGATTCTTTTTTGTCGGAATCAAAAAAATTAAAGTGGAATTAAGATGGGTTGGAAACATACCATTATTTAGACACTCCAAGCACATACTAGACACATCAGGACCTACCACATTCTAAAAACTCTAATAAAATTTAGGATTTATCCGAGAGCATGGAAAAAATTGCGGCCTTAACTTCCTCTGAACAAAAAGGACGAATTAGATTTTCATTTTGCTCCCTCGTGATCTTGCTCTGAACTTTATCAAAAATGATATCTCCCATATAGCCCTAGAAGTGAATAATTTTTTAAAATAATTAGAAATATGATCCCCAAGTCCACTCTCCCAAGTGTCCCACATGCCATGTTCATCTTGAAGTTGCTTGATTAGGTTTTTCTTTTTCCTGGTTGATGCAAATTGATGAAAATATTTAGTATTGGAGACACCATTTCAGAACAAGAATTGCTTTGCTTGCTATCCCTAAAAATCATTAAAACAATGGCCAATGAATCCTAATCTAAATAGCGGATCCGAGTTTGAGTCTCATATTATCTCCCGCCATTGTATTTGGTAACAAATAAATAAATAACGATGAGAGATATTTTAATTATTTAAAAATTTCAACCATTTTAATTTGTTAGAATTTAATATAGATATAATCAATTTCATAAATTTAAAATTGCAAATGATACAAAATGTTCATATGAGTCAAACACACATAATTTAAATTTATAAATAACTTCCATAAAATTTTATAAAATTTATGTTTACATAACACACTCAAAAAAGAAAACTAAAACCCACTTCTCTCTCTTTTTATCTCTTTAAAATTTTCAAAACCCACTTCTCTCTCTTTATGTCTTTAATTTTTTTTTTCAGTATCACAATATTTTAATTTTATTTCTTTGACTAATTTCAATTATTGTCTTTTGTTGTTTTTTTTCTGTGTATTAAAATCATATTTTTTAAAACTATCTACCTGCATTTATTTTTAACTTTGCTTATATATATATAAGATATTTTATTTATTTTATTTGTGAGGGGAAAAATTATTTGGTAATTGCTATACTAAATGATGCAAAAAGTCTCTCACCATTTGAAGAAAAAATTTCAGAGTTACTGAGTGAAAATGCATTGGAACAACAAATGATCGGCATCTCCATTGAAACTCCCACAAAAAGGGCAGCAGTTTTACGAGATTGGGCACAAATTCAAGTCGAAGTGACGATCTCTAATCGGTAATTGCGTCAACATTGCAAATTAAAGGAAAAGATCTATTTTGGCGGAGGCCATGCATGTTTAGTCACATTTTAAGTACAATGAAAATAAAATCAACCTGGTCCTGCATGAAACAATATGTAAAAATATCATTAGGAAAACAATCATACTTGAAACAATAAATATATTAAGTGTTGCTAAAATAACAAAGGTAACAGCGGTATCTCACCTAATAAGCAATAGGAAATATTACAGTATGTGCAATGTTATCTATCACCTAATAAGCAATAGGAAATATTACAGTATGTGCAATGTTATCTATCAGTAATGTATTTGATTCATTATACTCTATTTAAGTTTGTCAAATTGGAATCAATTGAAAATGAATTATTTTTATTTAAATGATATTTTAAATTTAAATTTTGATGTATATAATCATATTAAATTAGTTGTTGAAAAAATTTTACAATCATCACTATGATTATGTCTAAATTGAATAAAATTATTTATAATTTAATTGGCTTTAGATACCAGTGATTTAGACAGTAATAATAATAACAAAGGTATCGGCTATAGAGATTTGTTACACACAAGCAAGATGTAATTTCCATTCTAATTGATCAGACACCCTTCCATTCCATTATCTCTGTTTGCCGAATTAATTGCAGCACCTAACGAATCAGCCAAAGAGACTTCAGCAGTTATCAAGGGGCGCACACAAAAAAACTTTCATGTTCACATTAATACATCTAATCCAAGACGTATACCCCATATCCACCGCAAAAGCATAAGTGTGGATAATTTGGCTAATGCTGAAAACAACATCCATCGATCCACTGTGTAAAATGACCACACCACTTGTCAGTCCAAGAAAGAACGTGTACGGGAACCGGTTTTCTCTCCATCTCTATGTGAACCTAAAGCATGCCAGATTTGCATTTTAATAAAGATAAACTGCGAAATGTGCATCACGAAACTCCTTTGCAAGAAACACTTGACTTTATTTGTGGCGATGCAATGTACAAGTTCTGATTTCACATTACAAGATTGTGATGTTTCAAGAAGATAACTTTTTTTTTATTTTTATCAAAAGAAGATACTATATATGGACGCAAGGAAATTTTAATTTTTTTAGGCCGAGACGGTAGATCAATGTAAATTTTTTCTTCATTCTAAGACTTATTAATTAAAAATATAATAATTATTTTAAAAATATTTTAAAATATAAAATTTAAATTATGTCATTCTCAATTTAAAAAAAAATTACTATCATTTATTATATAATTCATTAATATCTAAATCATATAAAAATATATATATTTCTAAATTTTACGAAGGTCAAAATAGAAATCATCAAGGTTAATAATTTTTTTGGTTAAAAAAAATCATTAAGAATTTAATTATGCGTAAGAGGAGCCCACCTAGCCCCTTGGTTCCGTCACTGACCATAAATAGCCCTTCATAAATCACAGAAATTTCATATACGTTAAATATCTTATGAAAATATATATGGTTTCACATGTGTTTTTTTTATTTCATTTTATTTTTTATGTCAACCACATGTATTTAAAGTTATAATACCATAGAAAACAATGATGCTATGACACATGTTAAAATGGAGATAAACTGGTTGAAAGACTTTGTTGTATATCCACAACAATACCGATACGGATTACGGAATATATAGAACTGTACAAGTTTACATAGGAAACAAACAATGGTTAATTCTTAGGCTAGAAAGTAGTGATGAGCTAAATTAGTGAGATTTTATTACCCTGAATATATTCACATTTATACAACAGTATTTCGTAAAAATTGTTGAATGAATTGTCCAGTTACAAATACATACTGAAAAATAGCAACGATGAATTTTATATTTTAACTAAGAGTTTGTTTTGATATTTTTTATTATACTTTATCTATATTATTTGTGCAGCAAGATATTTTTTTATTTTTAATGAATGCAATTTTTTTTTTTTCTGAAGAAACTAGCTGTGTTATTAATTACCGGAGAAGTTCAAAATCTTAGATGTTTGAATATGCATCACTTTTAGACAAATGAAAAAAGTTTCAGATGTATAACTACTAAATTTCTATAAAATATATAAGAATATAACATAGAAATCCTACAAAAATTGTACCATTTTTTTTCATGCAGTCCCAGGATGCTGATTCACCTATGCAGCCTAATCACCAAAAAAAAAAAAAAAAAAAAAAAAAAAAAGAACCAAACCAAACTAGTTCTGCATCAGTCAGTCCAAGTAGAATGAGTTTATTTCATTCTTGGGTGCATCCATTTGCTTCATTACAATTGACGCTAATATATAGTCCTCTTCACAGTTCATCCTCAACTCCTACATGTATATTTTCAAAAGCTTACAACTTATCATCATATATGGCATTTAAAAAATTTAATGTGAGAGAGTAGTTAATTGATAACTACTCTTCAATGATATCATGAGTTAAAGGGTCCAAATTTTGTTGTTCAATTTAAAAGGGAGAACTATTATCTATTATGCAATCTATGATGTCTAGGTCAGAGGTGAGCACAGCTCGATTTTTTTTTTAAAATATATAAAATTGAAGTAAAAATTATTCGGTTTGGTTCAATTTATGCTTAATTTAAAAAAAAAAAAAACCAAATAGAACCAAACCAAACTAGTTTAATTCGGTTCAGTTTAAAATTTCAATTTGAGTTCTAGGTGAGCTTTTGTATAGGGTTAATTTTAATAAAATGAAATTGGACCTAAATTAAGTTTAAAAAAAAACTTGTAAAAAGTACAAATTTTTCAAGATAAATAAAACTTCAAATGATAAAAAAAAAATCATAACAATTAACAAAAAAAAAAGTAGTAAAATATTAAATATCCACGAAAAATTTTAACAATGACAAAGTACAAACAAGGAAATATGAAGAATTTTCTAAAAAAATATAAGCAGCAAATGAAAAAATGTCAATATGGTCTAAGTTTTAACTTTTATAATGTTTAAAATTTAATTTCCCATCAAATTCAAAGAACACTAAAGTGCAATTAACCAACAATATATTAAAAAATCAATTAAATTGCCCATCAAGTAAGTCATATTAAAAAAACAGTAAAAATTTCTAAAATAAAGCAAAACATTAAGTTGCATACCTTCAAAGAATTGTTTAATATTGAAGGATGTAGGGATTTGAGAACTAAATGAGGTAGGGATTGTTGGATTATAAACTTGTTTTAACCTAACAAGTCTTTTAGCCCAAACTCAATTTCTATAATTGTTTGATAGCACCTCAAACAAATGGTTGATGAAAAATGAAGTTAGGTGCATGCAATAACAATGACCGTGGTTAAATATTAAGATTAATTGGTGTGAGAAATTATTAGTTGGTTAGTAGTTAATGGGTGTGAGTTGTAAGTGTATGGTTAGGATTTAAGTGTATTTTTTTTTATTTGAATGATTTATATTGATTCTCTTGTAGTATAAATAGGGCCTCTTGTAAAGAGGTTTATGAATAAAAAAAAGAAAAAGAAGTGTAAGGAAGCAAAGCTTCTAAATGTGTAAGAATATTTGAAAGATTTTAATAAAGATTATTTGAGTGTTTATTGTTCAACAAAGTGGTATTAGAGCCAAATATTGGAATATAGTATACCAAATCGAAGCTCTTGGAAAGACTAATCCAACATTGCCTGAATCACCCCTAATTAGAGGTCGGATGCACGGCCAATCGAAGGCATAATTTTGCTACTAAAAACCTAGTCAACTCACTGAGTTCAAGCCAAGTCATGAAGATGAGTTGTGAAGCCAAGTCAAGTAAAGCCATTGATTAAGCCGTCAAGTCATTGACCGAGTTGTTGAGCTATTAACCGAGCTGTTGACCAAGCAGTTGAGCCGTTGACCGAGCCGTAGAGCCATTGACTTTTTGAATGGAGTCCAACTTAAGATTTTTCAACATTTTGAATCTATTTGTGCAATTAGATTTTGTAAATTCTTTCCAAATTAAGTAGTATGGCAAATAATGTAGCATCCTTCCAAGTTCTAATACTCAACAATAATAATTATGACAATTAGAGTATCAAAATGAAGGCTCTCCCTAATGTACATGATGTTTACGATATCATAAAGAAAGGCTACAATGAACCACAAAATGAGGCATCACTATCCTAGTCTGAAAAGGATAGTTTAAAAGATTCGAGAAAGAAGGATAAGAAATCTCTTTTTCTGATTTATCAAGCCCTAGATGATGACAGTTTTAAGAAAATTTCAAATTCAACCTCTGCTAAACAAGCATGGGAGAAGCAGCAAACATCATATAAAGGTAAAGAAAAAGTGAAAAATGAATGTCTTCAAATTTTAAGAGGAGAGTTTAAATCTTTACACATGAAAGGTGGTGAGTCCATGTCTGATTATTTTCCTAGAGTTTTGGCTATTTCAAATCAACTAAAAAGAAATGGTTAAAAGCTAGAAGATATGAGAATAATGGAAAAGATATTCCGCTTATTAGGTCTAATGTTTGAGCATATTGTTATAACTATACAAGAGACTAAAGACTTAGAGGAAATGAAGATTGAGCAGCTTCTAAGCTCATTATAAGCCTGTGAAGAGAAGCACAAAAAGTAGCAAGGAATCATTAAGTAACTCCTGAAACTGCAGCTCAAGGATATGCATCAAGGCCAAGGCAATGAAAGCAATTAATGTGGTTAAGGCAAAGGCAGAAGTCACAGATGAGGTGGAAGTCAGGGTCATGGACGAGGTTGGAGTTCCTATAATAGCAACTTCAATAACTATGAGAAAGGTGAAAGTTCTACAAGAAGTCATGAGAGAGGCAATCCAAACATAAGGTACAATAAATCCTAAGTTCAATGTTATAATTGTCAAAATTATGAGCATTATCATTAGAATGTAGAGCTCCTAGCAGTAAGGTTAAAGAAAAGACCAACTATGTAGAAGCAAATATCGATAAGAAGGTAGTACTATAAGCCTATAAAGATAATGTTGGAGATCAAAGAAATACTTGGTACCTTGATACCAGTGCAAGCAACCATATGTGTGGAAAAAGAAGTATATTTATGGAACTCAATGAATTAGTGGCTGATAATGTTTCTTTTAGTAATGATTTAGAAGTATCAGTAAAAGGAAGAGGTAACATCCTTATTTATGCTAAAAAAGGTAGTCATCAATTAATTTTCGATGTCTATCATATACCTAATATGACATGCAACATTTTGAGTATGGGTCAGCTCTTAGAAAAAGGCTATGATTTTTACTCAAATGATTATAGTCTTTTTCTAAAAAAATGGCAAAGGAGATTGAATAGCCAAAGTAAAAATGTCAAAGAATAGACTATTTCCTTTTAATATTCAAAATGATGTTGCAAAGTATTTGAAAGTTTATTACAAAGATACATCATGGTTATGACATCTTTGATTTGGGCACCTCAACTTTGGAAGCTTGGAATGATTATCAAAGAAGAGAATGGTAGGCAAACTACCTTGCATCAAACATCCAAATAAGTTTTATAAAGGGTGTTTACTTAGAAAGTAGTTCAGAAATAGCTTTCCCAAAGAATCATACTCAAGAGCCAAGAAGCCATTAAAGCTCATTCATATTGATGTGTGTGGGATAATTACTCTAAGCTCTCTCTGTAAAAATAACTATTCCCTTCTTTTTATTGATGATTTTTCAAGAAAAACTTGGGTATATTTCTTAAAATAGAAATCAGAAGTCTTTCAAGCATTCAAGACATTTAAAGCTACTATGGAGAATAAGAGTGGTCGAAAGATTAAAGCATTGAGATCAAATCAAGGAGGAGAATTCACTTCAAAGGATTTCCAAGAGTTCTATACAACAAATGGAATTCAACATTTTTCACTGTTCTAAGATCTCCACAATAAAATAGCATTGTAGAAAGAAAAATAGAACCATCCTTGATATGGCATGAAGCATGCTCAAAAGCAAACATTTACTAAAAGAATTTAAGGTTTAAGCAATAGCTATAGCAGTCTACCTATCCAACATCTCCAACAAGAAGTGTTTAGGAAAAGACACCACAAAAAGCCTGGAATAGAAGAAAGCCTAAAATTTCTCACCTTAGAGTATTTAGAAGTGTAGCCCATGTTTATGTACCAGTTGAAAGAAGAACTAAGCTTGATGAAAAAAGTGAAAGATACATCTTTATTGGCTATTCTACTTATTCAAAAGGGTACAAACTATACAATCTAAACAATAAGAAGTTTATGATCAACCAAGATATGATGTTTGACGAAGAAGGTGAATAAGAGTTTAACTCTTCCATAGATGAATTCAACTTCTTTCCTCAATTTAATGAAACAGAGAAAACACTAGTGGAGCAACTTGGTGAACCTCAATAAGAGCATGCAACACCATTTACTTCACCAATACAAAATGATGAAGGAATTCACTGCCATCTTTATTGGCTAAAAGAAATGAAGAACGCACAAGAAGTCTTGAAGATCTCTATGAAATAACTGATTGACCAAAGAATCTCACTCTTTTTTTCCTTTTTACTGATTATAAACTAATAAACTTACAAGAAGTCACGCAAGATGAAAAATGGAGAAATGTAATGGATGATGAAATCAAAGCCATAGAAAAAAATGACACATAGGAATTCACTGCTCTTCCAAAGGGACACAAGCCAATTGGTGTCAAATGGGTCTACAAAATAAAGAAGAATGTCAAAAGAGAGATAAAAAAGCACAAAGCAAGGCTAGTTGCCAAAGGCTATAGTCAAAAAGCTATAATTGACTATAAATGAGGTATTTGCTACTATTGCACGATTAAAGACTGTGAGACTGATTATTTCTTTAGCGACTCAAAATATATGGAAGATTCACCAAATGGATGTAAAGTTTTCCTTTCCAAATGGAGTTCTTAAAGAGGAAGTCTACATTCAATAACCATCAGGCAATAAAGTCAAAGGACAAAAATCCAAGTTCTGAGGTTGAAGAAGGCTCTCTATAAGTTAAAGCAAGCACTAAAAGCATGGAACAATTGAATTGATAAGTACTTCTAAGAGATTGGTTTCACTAAATGTCCCTATGAGCATGCTCTCTATTTTAAAATGAAAGATGGAGATGTTTTGATCATTTGCTTATACGTGGATGATTTAATCTTCACTAAAATTAATCTAAACATGTTTGAAGATTTTAAAAAGGCAATGGTGAAAGAGTTCGAGATGATGAATATTGGATTGATGGCATACTACCTCGGCATTGAAGTCAAGCAAAAGGAAGATGGAATTTTAATCTTACAAGAAAGTTACATAAAGGAGATCCTCAATAAATTCAAGATAGATGATTGCAACCAAATAAGCACACCAATGGAGTGCGGAATCAAGTTGTTCAAAGTCGATAAAGCAGAAAAGGTTGATGCAATATTTTTTTAAGAGTCTAATTGGATGTTTGCAATATCTAACTTGTACAAGGCCCAACATTCTTTACCCAACAGGACTTATGAGTCGTTACATGGAGACTCCAACAACTGCTCATTTTAAGGCTGCAAAGAGAATTCTTCACTACCTTAAAAGTATAATATATTTTGGCTTATATTATTTAGTTTCTGATGACTATAAGCTCATTAGATATAGTGATAGTGATTGGGTCGAAGATAGCAATGATCGAAAAAGAACAACTGGTTTTGTGTTTTTCCTAGGAGATACCGCTTTTTACTTGGATGTCAAAAAAACAACCAATTGTCACTCTCTTAACATGTAAAGCTAAGTATGTTACTGCTACATCATGTGTTAGTCATGCAAATTGACTCTGAAATTTGTTGAAGGATTTGAACATGTCATAAGTGGAACCAATAGATATTCATGTTGACAATAAGTTAGCAATAGCTTTAGCCAAGAATCTAGTATATCATGATCAGAGGAAACACATTGATACTCGGTATCATTATATAAGAGAATGTATTACAAAGCATTATGTGAAACTATAATAAGTGAAGTCTCAAAATCAAATCACATATATCTTCACCAAGCCATTGAAGAAATAAGACTTTGTCAGATTGAGAAACACACTTGGTATTATAAAATAAATTTGAGGGGGAGTGTTGGATTATAAACTGATTTTATCCCAACAAGTCTTTTGGCCTAAACTCAATTTCTATAATTGTTTGACAGAACCACAAACAAATGGTTGATGAATAATAAAGTTAAGTGCATGCAAGAACAATGAACATGGTTAATTATTAAGATTAGTTGGTATAAGAAATTATTAGTTGGTTAGTAGTTAGTGGGTGTGAGTTGTAAGTGTATGGTTAGGATTTAACTGTATTTGTTTATTTGAATGGTCTAGATTGATTCTCTAGTAGTATGAATAGGGTCTCTTATAAAGAGGTTTATGAATAAAAAAAAAGAAAGAAGAAGAAGTGTAAGGAAGCAAAGCTTCTAAATGTGTAAGAATGTTTAAGAGAGTTTAATAGAGATTATTTGAGTATTTAGTGTTCAACAGGGATTCAAGGAAAATGAATTAAATATATAGAAATTAGGCAAAGATGATGAAAAAAAAAGAGTGCATAGGAGAAGTGATGTGGATGAGATTGCATTGACGTTTATGGATGATTTAACAAAGTGGGCGTGCGCACTTGAGCTTCAAATGGAGAGTCGTGATGACCCCGATTAAACCACAAGGCACATAATATATCAAATCAAAGCTAACTTAGAGTCTATAATGGGTGCTATACACTTTTTTTTTAGCAATCCATCTTCGGGGCCAAATTCCTTTGTTTAGGCCCTCAAATTTAGCTTTAAAGTTTATGTTCCTATTTTGGTTTTTTTTGCCTTTTCTTCCTTTTTTTGTTTTTAGGGTTTTTTCCTAAACTCTATTTATTTGTCTCTTTGGAATTGTTTGAGGACGATTTTTTATTGAATTATTAAATCAAATTTATTTTTCTTCTAATATTCGGCATTCCTTTATGTGAATCAACTGTTATTGATGCCTATTTCCTGGCATTTATGTGTAAATCAATAGGTTATAGAAGATTGTTAGATAGTAATCATGCATTATTCAACATTGAGTAGTAACTATCCAATTTCTTAGGCTTCCATTACATCTGTTGGTATCAGAGCCGACAACATTCCTAGGTTTTATAAAAAAAATATATGGCACGAAGAAGACAACAACAGCACCTGGATGAGGTTTATGAGTGGGAGGCTGATCAATGGGATGAGCAACGGTTTAAGAATATTGAGCAACCAATAAGACAACTTAGGCAGACGATGGGCCAAATAGGGCAGATGGTGGAGCAGATGAATTAGAGGATGGCTGCCCTAATGATTAACTAGAATGAAAATACCAACAATCAAAATCAACAGAACCATCATAAGGCTCATGTATATGAGAGTTCTGATGAAGAGAAGGACGATTATGAAGAAGAAGTGTCGCGCAAATATAGAAGGGCTACTGTGGAAGAAGAAAAATGTCATTGGGAGTCTAGAATGTGAAATAAAATTCTAGAATTACATGGAAGCCTCCAACCTGAAGAGTTCCTTGATTAGCTAGTGATGGTTTATGAGATCTTGGAATTTAAAGGAGTACCTGATGATAAACAGGTGCTTTTGGTGGCAACTAGATTGTAAGGGAGAGCTATAACATGGTGGAAATAGTTGAAGTTGACTCGCACTAAGTTGGGGAAGGAGAAAATCAACACCTAGGAGAAGATGAAGAAACATATGCGAGCCACCTTCCTTCCATATAATTACTAGAGGTTAATGTATCAGAGGTTGTAGAATTTGAAATAGGGTCTTAAGTCGATGGATGAATATACCACTGAATTTTACCAACTGATTGCTAGAAATGAAATAGATGAGACGAAGGACCAGTTGGTGTCACGATATGTTGGAGGCTTGAAATTGCAGATTCAGGATACTATCAACATATTTAATCATGTTTCTATTTCAGCGGCTCATCAGAGGGCATTAATGGTAGAGAAGCAATCATGTCGTACTTCTACTACTAGGGGTTCAAATGTTGGTGCTAATAGCAGTGGTGGTTTAACCAAAACAGCAGTTGGGAATAGCGGGTTAGGGCAATTTAATATAATAGCTAGTCTATTTAATAGAGTAGCTAGTAGCACTGGTATGAAGTGCTTCAATTGTGGCAAACCTAGTCATAGGCAAGTTGAATGTAAAAAGACTACTAAAAAAAAGCCTTGTTCAATGAAACAGATGACCATGATGAGGATTTAGTCGAAATTGAAGGTGCAACAGTATATGATGATGAAGGAACTGAAGAAGTGCAGTTGGAAGGAGATGTTGGTGTGTCATTAGTGGTTAGGCGATCCTGTCTAACTCCAAAGGCTGCATACGAGAAAAAGTGGTTGTAGAGCAATATATTTCAATCAACCTATACCATCCAGAGTAAGATATGTCATTTTATGATTGATGGTGGAAGTTGTGAAAATATTGTATCTGATAAGGCTGTCCAAAAATTAAAAATTTAGACCGAGAAACATCCTAAGCCCTACAAGCTAACTTGGCTAAAAAAAGGCGATGAAATTTCAATGTCTAAGCATGCCTTGATTCCTTTTTCAATTAGTCTAAAATATAAAGATATTGTTTAGTGTGATGTTGTTTCCATGGATGCATTCCACTTGCTTTTAGGAAGGCCTTGATAGTATGATAGGGATGTTACTCATAGTGGGCGAACTAACACTTATAGTTTTATATTTGAGGGGGTTAAAATTGTATTACTCCCTAGTAGACAGGTGTTCGAAAAGCCTAAGCAAGAAGGTGTTGGAGTTGGAGTTGAGTCAATACAATGTTGTCCTTGACCTAATTTGATGAGGAGTTACAAGAGTCGGATATAGGGTATATGCTAGTAGGGAAGGAAATGATCAACTCAGTCCAAGTTTCAGAGGTTGCCACTCCACTTATTACAAAATTTGGTGATCTATTTCTTGAGGAGTTACCAGAAGGATTACCACCTTTATGTGACATTCAGCACCATATTGATTTGGTGCATGGAGCAGCCTTGCCCAACAGACCACATTATCAAATAAGTCCCAATGAACATGAGGAATTTCGTTGACAAATGGAAGAGCCACTAGTCAAAGGGCATATTAGAGAGAGCATGAGTCCTTGTGCGATACCTGCCCTCTTAACACCTAAAAAAGACAGCTTATGGCATATATGTATGGACAGCAGAGCCATCAATAAAATTACTGTAAGGTACAGATTTCCCATTCCTCGGTTAGATGACTTGCTTGATCATATTAGTGGTGTTACTATTTTCACCAAGCTTTATTTGAAAAGTGGGTATTATCAAATTTGTGTAAGACCTAGGGATGAATGGAAAATAGCATTTAAGACTATGGAGGGGTTGTATGAATGGCTTGTAATGCCATTTGGTTTATCTAATGCTCTTAGTACTTTTATGTGTGTCAAGAATCAGTTGGTGTGGCCTTTTATTTACCGATTTGTAGAGGTGTAGTTTAATGATATCCTAATTTTTAGCGCTAACTTTGATGAGCACATACAACATGTTAGAGAGGTTTTCCTTATATTGCGTAGGGAGAAATTCTATGTCGCCATGAAGAAGTGTGTTTTTATAATCCTAAAAGTGTTGTTTTTAGGGTATGTGGTTTCAAGAGTTAGCTTGGAGGTGGATGCAACAAAGGTGGGTAGCAATAAAAGAGTGGCCTAAACCAACGACCTTGACAGAAGTGCAGAGTTTCCATGGCTTGGCATCCTTTTGTAGGCGATTCATTGCTAATTTCAGCACCATAATGGCACCAATCACAGATTGCATGAAAGGCAATAGGCTTGAATGGATAGATAAAGTAGAGACAACATTCAAGTTGATTAAAAAATGCTTACAACTGCACCAAACTTTTCTCAACCTTTTAAGTTACATACAAATTCTTCCAAGGTGGGCATTGGGGCAGTCTTGAGTCAGAATGGCAGGCCTGTGGCTTTCTTTAGTGAGAAATTATCTGGTTCAAAACTTAATTACATCACTTATGATATTGAGTTTTATGCAATTATGCAAGCAGTGAGGCATTAGCACCATTATCTGTTTCACATGGAGTTTTTTTTTTTACACAGATTATAATTCTTTGAGGCACCTACACCAACAGGATAAGGTGTCATCGTGCCATGCAAAATGGGTAGCCTATTTGGAGCGGTTCACTTATATGGTGAAACATAAGTCTAGGGTCACTAATTGAGTGGCTGACGCTTTGAGTCGTTGAAGTTGTTTATTACGGGCCATGAGAATTAAGGTGCCTAGGTTGATTCTTTTCATGAAATGCTTTCATTTGACCGTTATTTTTCTATAGTGCTACAAGATGTGTAAGCTGGGAGGAAGACCGAGTTTTTACTGTAAGATGGATTTTTGTTTAAGGGTAATCAGTTGTGTATCCCCGACTATAGCCTTCACTTGCATATCATAAGGGAGTTGCACGGAGAGGGGCACATTGGTAGAGATAGAACTTTGCAATTAATCCAGGCCTCCTACTTCTGGCCTTCAACTCGTAAAGAAGTTAAAAAGTATGTGCAAAGGTGCAAAATCTATCAAATCTCTAAAGGGATAGCCACAAATGCGGGGCTCTATATGCCTTTACCAGTTCCTTCTCAACCTTGGGTTGATATTAGCATGGACTTTGTATTGGGATTACCGCAACACAGCCAAGTAATGACTCCATCTTTGTTGTTGTTGATAGATTTTCTAAGATGGTTCATTTTATTCCTTATAAAAAGACTACATACACAATCAATGTGGCACAACTGTTCTTTCAAGATGTGTATCATCTGTACAGGTTGCCTACATCCATTATCTCTGATAGAGATACATGTTTACTCAGTCATTTCTGGCACAGCCTTTGGAAAATGATCAATACCCAACTGAATTTTATCAGTGCCTATCACCCTCAAATAGATGGGCAAACAGAAGTAGTGAACAGGCCATTGGGCAACCTGCTGCATTGACTAGTAGTGGACGGGGGACCATGTGAAGGGTTAGGATCAGAAGCTATGTCAGGCAAAATTTGCTCATAACCACATTGTTAATCACAGTATAGGATTCAATCCTTTTTAGGTTGTTTATTCCATTTAGCCCAGAAGTCCTCTTGACTTGATGCCCCTGCCTAACAAGACTAGAGTCCATGGGAAAGCTATAGATTTTGTTTTGGGCTTGCAGGATGTACACAAGTCAGTATTTGATAATTTGTCTGTTGCCAACTCTAAGTACAAGCAGCTTGCCAATCAGAAACACAGACTTTTGGAGTTTGAGGTAGGAGATTTTATATGGGTAGTCCTGACAAAAGATCAATTTCCAGCTGGGGAGTACAATAAGCTATCTGCCAGGAAGATTGGTCCAGTCGAAGTGGTGGAGGAGATCAATTCCAATGATTATCATCTAAAACTGCCTAGCCATGGTCACACTGCATATGTATTTAATGTTAAACATCTAATTCCCTTCATTGGCAATTCTTTTAATGATGATGTTGTGTTGAATTCGAGGCCAAATTTCCTGTCACCTAAGGGGAATGATGTGGATGAGATTGCATTGATGTTTATGGATGGATTTAACAAAGTGGACGTGCACACTTGAGCTTCAAATGAACGGTTGTGGCGACCCCAATTAAACCACGAGGCCCATAATATATCAAATCGAAACTAATTCAAAGCACTATAACAAGTGCTACACGCTTCGTCTATAGCAATCCATCTTCAAGCCTAAATTCCTTTGTTTAGGCCCTTAAATTTGGCTTCAAAGTTTATGTTCCCTTAAATTTGGCTTCAAAGTTTATGTTCCTATTTTGGTTTTTTTTTTTGCCTTTTCTTCCTTTTTTGTTTTTTGGGTTTTTTCCTAAACTCTATTTATTTGTCTCTATGAGATTATTTAAGGACGTTTTTTTGTTGAATTATTAAATCAAATTTATTTTTCTTCCAATATTCGATATTCCTTTGTGTGAATCAATGATTATTGATGCCTATTTCCTGACATTTATGCGCAAATCAACAGGTTATAGAAGATTGTTAGACATTAATCGTCTGCAATTCAACATCGAGCAATAATTATCCAATTTCCTAGGCTTCCGCTACGTAAAGAAGAGAGAAGTATCAATGAATTTAGAAGAATTAGGTTCAGAGTATTAGATCAATACATATATAAACTGATATAATATAATAGTTCAGTTCGATTCAGTTAATTCCAATTTTTTAAGTGTAAAACCAAAACCAAACTGAACAAACTTTGATTTAGTTGGGTTCGAAACAAAATTTAAAAAAATTATAAAAAAACTGAACCAAATATAGTTTGTTCAGTTCGATTTTTAATTTTTAGTTATTTTTGGTCACTCCTAATTTAGGTCATATGATCTCCTATTAACCAAAAAATAAAATAAAATAAAATATAACCTTCATAAAAATTTAATAATTCCCCGAATCAAATTTTGAAAAAAATTAGTCCTACAAAACCCACAACTCTAGTCACTTCTAAAGATAAAAATTAAATTAATCATCTCGTTAGGACACCTCTAAAATTTTCTTTTTGAATTTTTTTCAAGTCCTAAAAGTAAAAAATATCTATAGCTCGACTTTCACACTCATAACATGTACAAAACAATAAGGTAGAAAACAGCTGAATGCCTAAATTTGGCGTTATTTCTAGCTGCTTCATTACTATTTGCTGCACCATTTTTAGTCGTCATCGTTAACAATCAAACAACACTAATGAAATTCTGAAGAGGAGGGTGGGGGACAGATTCTATATATTATCGTCCCTTGTAATTAAATGTTATCTAGTGCATTGAAGGACAACAAAACAATTGAGTGCGATTTTTTTTTCAAATATCCACACTTATGAAAAGACACCTTATCATCATCAACTTGTGTATTATCATCATCATCATCTTATGAAAATAGCGTGAGTTGGGAAAATTTTGTTCTTTAGTTCTGCATCGTATTCCATTAAATTTTTTGTGTAGAGCTACAATATATACCTAATTTAACTCCACATCAATTTTTTTTAATAAATCTTCAAACTTTTTAAAATATATAATTTAGTCAAAGTTTTCATTTCTAATTAATTTTTTAAATTCAAAATTATTATATATAATTTTTATTTAATAAATTAATACTAATTTTTTTACTTATGCTCTGTTATTGTTAATTATTCAATTTAATGATTGATTTCTAATTTTTTTATATAATTTATTTCAATAATATATAAATAATAAATTTATTTTATAATTAATGAGAACTAATTAAATTATTATTTTACAAATTTATTAAATAAAAAATATTTTTTTGGATGAATATGTAGAATAAATATAAATATGGGTGTAATATATTAAAGGGAAAAATATAAAATAATACTATGTGGTTTAAACCTTAATCGACTTCCATCCTGAGGTTTGAACCCTAAGAAATCAGTATCCTATGTTTCACATAGTTAACAAATAGCGGTAAATCAGCTGACACCGTTATTGGAGCTGACGTGGCATAGGGTATTTTCGTCTCTGACCAATCTTTTTTTGCCAACATGACTAGGAGGGACAGAAAAGAAAAAAAAAACTGAACTAAAGTGATGGACCATGAAAGCATAAGTGATGAAATCCTTAAAGCTAAAAAATGACAAGGGAATCATCAAGTGCCAGAAGCAGTAGAAAGCGATGTGAATGTGGGTTGTCATCGCCCATGAAGACATCATCAATAGTTGTTAACTATGGGAGGAAATTTTTTGGGTATGGCAAATTTAAAGAAACAGGAAGGCATGGGTGCAGATATTTTGAATGGGCAAATAATCAACTAGGTACTGATAATGAGTGGAAGGAAGAAGTTTCGTTGTCCCAAGCACGAGAAGCTGAGCTGAGCGATGAGTTAAGGAAAATGTAGGAGCTGCTAAATTAAGGTGAGAATGAGTTGGTGTTTTTTAAGTGAGAGCTTGCTTCATTGAGGATGGAGCTGATGAATTATAAAGAGAAGCATACTTCTAGTTGTAATTGGAAAATAATTATGTTGTTTATGATTATTGTGTGTGTTATATGTACGGTATATTGTGGATCAGAACATAACATGCATGGCAATGGGATGTTGTTTTTGCCTTAAGATGTAATGAACTTAGTGTGTGTCCATCAAATGTTTGTAAAAATGTCTAAATGAATGAAAGTTTATGTTTTGTTCCAATGGCTAAATGACATTATGCTCTGGATGCTAAATTAACAAGCAAATCCAATGTACGAGGTTGAATAGAGTAAAAAAATACATATTGAAATAATAACTCATTCCAAATCAGACACGACAACTAATATCAATATAAGAACCCAATCTCCAATATTATGAATTGAGAATCCTAAACAATCATGGTTTGAATAACTTGTTTAAACTAAGTAGCATAGCTTTGAATAAGCTCTTTCAAACTAAGTAGCACAAAATAAGTAACTACAATTTTTCAACTACATTTCACATAAAATATCAACTAAAATTGTCATAAAATATCAAACCATAGGCATTTTATAAGTTTGTCACCTAATGGTTATAATTCAACTGCATAAAAATCAAATAACAAATGCCAAGCTTCTATTTTGCAGGCCTTTGTTTTTTGGTTGCATTCTTTAAAGAAAATGTTGAAAGTTCGATGCTCTTTTCAAGTTCTGGTAGGATAAAGGTGGTATTCTTATCAGGCATTGACTAGCTCTCTCTTTGCCAGTGAAGATATTATTAAAGCTCATTAACATAGTGTGTCCTGCCTTGGAGGCCTGAACTGAGATGCAGGTGTTTAAAATTAAAAAAAAAATTAAATTAACCCTTTAACTTACAAAATGCTTGCCTATAGAGCACCCTCTATTTAAAGTAAATGGTGTTACATGAAACCTCCTACCTTGATTGTTCCTGGCTAAGTACATGACTTGAAAACAACATCGTGGGGTTCAAAAATTACTGGTGGTGGCTAAGATGCACTTTGAGTTGTTACTGGTTGTTGTGATTCATGATGAGGTGCTCTTACTGCTTATGGGGCTTCAACAGTTTGTCTTTGAATATGTTCACACCATAAACTCTTGTTTGATTACCTCCTTTTATTTATTATTTCCCCAAATTTACCCTCATTCCCCTATGATCAAATAGTAATTAAATTACTCTGATTATAAAATAATAATATTTCTTATTAACAAAAAAACCTAAAAATTATTTCCTTGTTGATTTTTCTTTTTTAGCCTCATTCTTCTTTCCCAAGTTATTTCTCTAATGACAGATGCCTTACAACCCTTAATATTGTGCCCTCTCTATTTGTAGTTTCCACAAACCATATAACCTCCACACTTTGATGCCTTAAATGAATTCTTTAGTTCTTCTGATTTCCTAATCCTCTGCTTTCTTGGGTTGCATGCTGGTTTTTAAACCACATTGGGATGGACATCTGAAAAAGGTGTCTTATCTCATTGCTCTTTACATATGACAAGTTGAATCATGTGGCTGTAGACTAAGAGGTATATGGCCTTAGAGTAATACTAATATACATAAGCTTCATTTTCCTCTCTATTAGTCCATATGGCACTAACAACATACTTGCAAGGTATCCTTTTCATGTTCCAATACCTACAGCTGCATGACCTTTTATATATATCAACTACATTCCCTGTATCATAACACTCAATTTTATACTTTAGTTGACTAGTTGGTGTGCAAAAGCAGTCCTTACTATCAACCTTGTGTTTCTCTAATACTTTTTGTGTATTTAGGCAAAATGTGTCCCATGTACTTATTCATTCCAGTAGACTTTACATACACCCTCTTTATTAGGCCTTTTTTTTAATCCACTCTAACATGCTTAGAATTGGTATGTCTCTGGCAGCCTTTATATATTAAAGGACTCAAATATGTTGTTTTGAATTGCATCTGACTTGGCATGATATGAGAAGAAAGACTCTCTTAATTGCCCACTCGCAATGCTCTTCTAAAAATTTCATGACTAGTGAACTTTATTCCCTTATAAAGTACAAGATCTGATTTTATTATTTTTTCATTGAAATCAATTCCCTCACCTATTCTTTCTTCATATGAGTTGTTCATGTTGTCTTGGTATGAACCATTCATTGCCTGCTTATTAAATTCTTACATATCTTCCTCTCTCAAGTCATTTGCAGTTTGTCCATGAAATTTTTCACCCTTTTGTTCATTTTTAGCAATAGCAGTCCTAGCAGATTCACCTCCTGCCCTAGTATTGTCCCCTAAGCTACCCTCATAATTTTTGAAAATATCATTATCTAAGCCCTCATGGTTATCATAAAATTCTGAAATATCACCTTTACTAACTGAATTAATTTCAATTTCCACTTATAATCACTATTTGATAAATAGGTTTGTAATTCCATTTCATTATTCAACACATCCCAGACTAGTTTATCAATAAGATTTGACAACTCATTATCACTCACGCTCACATCAATAAAGTGTCCATCCTTAGTTACTTCACCACCCTCTACATTAACACCTTCAATGCCATAATTTACATTATCCTCCCCTATATACTCACCCTCTCCCTTAGCATTCTCACACTCAAGGTCATAAAAATTAGTATCAAATCACTATTTACTTCAAAAATACTACTGTCATCACTATCAGCATCATCTTCTCCTAAATATTCATAACTATATTCTTCATTTACTTCACAAACATCAGGGTCAATAACATTTAAAGGGGTCCAATGTCTTTATAGTATACATCTATATAAGGTGCAACCTTATAAGGTCCAATATCAGCATATACTAACATATTTTATTATCAATAATTTCTTCTATTCCCTCAGGTGGTAACAACCTAAAAATTTTATACCAAATTTTGCATCCACTATTATACCCAAGATCTTTATAGAACCCAAACAATTCAAACATTAAAATGCAATCGATGTCAACAGTTCTATAAGCTACACTGCCCCCTTTATATGAACTAAAAGAGTCATCTTTCCATTTCTTCCAATGATGGAGTACCAATTTCACCGTCTCCGCTATAAAACTAAATTTTTTTAAAAAAAATAAACAAGAAATCAGTTCCATTTTCATTACTTAACTAAAAATGCAAAATACACTCATTTTTTGAAAAAGAAAAAAAGAAAAAAACTCCAAAATAAACAACAAGCAATAAGTTCTTTCTCATTACAGTAAGAACGACGGGGATAAGTTTGAACACTGACATGCAACCAACTAAAATTAATGGAATTTGATGAAGTGTTTGACTTACCTTGTAGATGAAGTTTAAAACCTCTCTAAATAGTCTACTTTCCAATTAACTTGCTAAGGTTGTATGTTTTGTTGGATGCTATTCAACTCACAACGTCACAAAGATTGACATTTCTTTAAATTTTTTTATCTTTCTCATTCAAGACACACATAACAATATATCAATTTTTCTCTATTGCTTTTAATTTCACAATATAAAGCTCCAATTTCCCTTTTTGATTAAATTGAGAGTTAGAGATAAAGAAATTAGGTTTTATATTCCAAAAGAGGGAAAAATTAATTTTGTTCTTTTTGATTGTTGTCTTAAGAAGCCAAACAAAATGAAATTATTGTTCTATCCTTCCCAACCACGATGGACAAAAAAGATTGGTCAAAGCCAAAAATACTCTCTACCATGTCAACTCTAGTAATAGTATTAGCCGATTTGCTGCTATTTGCTAACGGTGTGAAACATAAGGTACTGGCTTGTTAGGATTCAAACCTCAAGGTGGAAGTCAATTAGGGTTCAAACCATAAGATATTTTTTTTGTACTTTTCCTTATATTAAATGCATAAATAATATAAAATGAGATATGAAAGAAATATATATGGAGAATTTTTTTTTTTTTTTGAGTTAAAAATAAAGTAATAAATTTTAAAAAAATAACTGTAAAAACTGCATTTCATATGAAAATTTCTACATTTTGATGTTATGGATTGAATATTTGCCTAATGAGCAAGGAAACGCTCCTTTTGGTCTGAGGTTCGCCAATTTGTTCATCGTCAGGTTTATTTTGATAAGATGTAATTGTCCTTTGTTTAATGAAAGTTTCATTGGTTTTTAAATATATATATATATATATATATATATATATATATATATATATATATATATATATATATATATATATATAAGTAAAATACCAGTAGAAAAATGAATATTGTATATATGTCAATTGGATCAAAAGTGATAAAACTTGAGTCTGATATGAAGTTTGTTTATATTTATTTTTAACAAGTAAAATATCAGTAGAAAAAATTGCAGTTTCATTTTACGGAACATAAGAGTGAGAATTAGACTTGAAATGAATAATTCTAATTCAGAAATGAATTTTCCTTCCCATGAAAATTAAGTCAAACCAATTATAACTTGGTCAAATATTTAAATATTATTATATATTATTAAAATTAATGAAGTAGAATATATAAATTAATAAAATAATTACTAAAAATATTTTAATAAATAATGTTTTAAAATACTTTAACAAAAATAAGTATTAAAATAATAAATAATTTTTTAGAATAATTTTTTAAAATTATAATAATATTTCAAAAATATTAATAATTAATTTAAAATAAATTTCTATAATAGATAATCATAATGCTAATTTTTATTTTAAAAAAATAATTATACATTTAATAATGTTGATTTCGAAAATGATTTCATAATAAATCAAATACTTTATTAAAAATTTTCATTTTATTTTTTATTTCTTTCCATTTTCATTCCAATTCCAATTCCAATTCCAATTCCAATTCTAGATCTCTATGATAGAGTGTCCCCTGTGACCTCCGTCTGGAGAGGAAAATTATTTTTTCATTGCTTTTATTTTTATTGTTTTTTAGAGTTGTCCTCTTAAACTTTTACGACTTTTTATTTTGACCCATCAGCAAAATTGTGATATAACTTAGAAGAAAAAAAAAATTATTATAGTAGGTTAAATAAATTATAATATAACATTACCTAATCATATATAAGTCTTTTTTTTGTGAATAAACAATAAAAATTACATTATATATATTTAATGTAATATGCAAAATCTATCTAATCAGAGCATATTAAAAAATTATTTATTTGAATTAAATACATTTTATTAATAAAAATTTATTTGGAAACAAATTTTTTTGAAATTCATTTAGAAATTAAATGAATTATTTAGTATAATTGAACCAAACAAGGGTTTAGTTTTGTAAAATTTATTTCAACTTTTAAATTTTGACAATTTTTTTTATAATTTAAAACCAATAAACCATTTTTATCAAAAATTTTAAAAAAAACTAATGTGATGTATAATATATTTTTAATCAGTGAAAATTTATTATAGTCCATATTAAATTTTACTTTTATGCGGACGAACTTGCCAAATAGTTGTTGCAAATTAAAGTCAAATAAAAGTTTTTTTAAAAAAAAAACAAATGAGTGGTTTTTATTTAATTTTAGCTAAAATATCTAAATGGTGAATGTAGACACTCGATTTGATCAGTCCGTATTAGGGGACGAATTAGGAATACTCGGTTTGATCGTCCCATTGTCAAATCCAATGATGAGAATGTAAAACTTGGACACAAAAATAAAACCTGAATCTCCAATTAGAAATGGACATGAAAGCCTAAAAGCCTCAAAAGCCCAAGACTTAGCCCAATTGTTCAAAAATAACTTGGGCTAAAGCGGCGTCGCCTCAGTGCAATAAGGCAATCGCCTCTTTAGCAATTGCTGCAGAGGCAATCGCCTCATTGTAGAGGCGCTGCCTCTGTGATAGACCACTTGCAGCTACATTTAATGCAGCTGCAGCGATGGTGGCCAAGTGGTGTGGGCCCCACATCCCCAGACCTGATTTTGCGTAAGGAAAAGATTTTTTTTTTGCACGGGGGGGGGGGGGGGGGAGGGGGGGGGAGAGAAAGCCAATAGGGGTTCATGATGGGCTAAAGAGCCTACGGGCATGGGCAAGGTAGGAAATAAAAAGAAAAAGGGAGGAGAACAAAAGAAGAGAGAGGGGGAACCCATTTGCAAAGACAAGAAAAAAAGAAGGGAAAAGCTCTGAAAAAATACAGAGATACATTCTTGAGGGAAGAGAGAGGATCCAAGCCAAAGAAGTTCATTTTCCTTAGGAGAGGAAAGAGGAAAGCTTGTGTTAAAGTGGAAATCACACTTTAGTAAGGATCATAACCAAAGACACACATCTGAGGGCCTATCATTTTGGTAAAAAACTTGCATTTAAATTCAATATCTTTATAACTTCATCATTTTGGTGCTTACTTTGCATGTGACTGAGTTGTCACTATACTTCAAGTATATTTTAGGTTTATTTTGTTTGTTATGCTACTTCATTGATATGATCCATTAAACTATTGCATGTAGTTATAAATTGGCACCTGTTGGATGCATGTGTGCACGTATTGCTTGCTTAAGGAAGAAGTTTGATTGTTTGGAGAGTCGAGCTAGCCTGTTGATCAGGCAATGCCTCTCAATAAGGCAATCGCCACATTGACAGGTCAACTAGCTGTTTGGTTCTTCTCCCTTTATGAAATTCCATATAATGTTCACTTCACATGCTCTTTCTGCCTTTATACATAATTGTTTCATTGCATGATGATAATTATTCTGGTTATTTGAGGGTTTCTTTAGTTAGTGACATGAAAACCTTTTTAGAACATAATTTGTAAATATTGTTATGTATAATGTCGTATTTTGCAAAAGGAAACTAATAGTATGTTATTACAGGAATTACTTGATGATCCACATCATTGAGTAGTCACTGTCGTTAGCTAATTCCTTAAATCATTGCGCTTGTGCAAATAGTTTATTACTAGTTTACTTTTGGTATATGTATGGTTTATTTTCTGTATATTATTCTTTTATTTTGCCTAAAAGCATTGAAATCCCTAATCCCTTTCCCTATTTGATTTGAATGTGTGGTTGTAAATTATTACTTGTTTTATTTTTTGTTGAATGTTGGGACTTAAAAGCATGAAATTGGATTAATGTGCAAACTTGGACTTAACTATAAAATTTGGCAATTATCCGAAGGCAATTACAATACATGTGGTAATAAAGAAATAATTGAACAACTAAAGGTAATGATACACAAAACACAAATGGAGGCCAACCGCAAGGTTGGGTGAGCATTCAAACTCTCACAGCCAGTTTCCAAACCTGTTCTCTGACGATGGCTTCTGGGAACCTCCATGGAATCTAGTTATTGTACAATGTGTCCCAGCTTTTATCCAAGTGGCGAATCCATCTCTGGATAGACCCAAAACCTATATCATATTTCCAAGTGGGCCTTGAGCCCACATAGTGCCGTGGTCGCCAAACACTTGGGCGCATGCTAAACCCCACAGCCTATAGTCGCGACTCCACTGGGGATAAAGAAACTGATTCTAGTATTTTGTGTTTTATCATCTTTAATTATTTTCTTATTTCTTTTGCATCTTTTATATTCACTACATGTTTTGTATATAATGAGCACTTCAATCCCAAATACACCTGGCAATAGTCAGTACTTCGCTACCTACATTTCACTCAAACCTGGTGGTGGAATATTTGATTATTGTCACTCACAACACGTACTAATCTGCGTTGTTTGACCCTTGAGTGGGGAGACGTATATGGATGTATATTGTTGTAGGAACCGAAGCCTTTTTACCCAAGACTCAACCCCATGTAATGACCTAGCAACTATCCTTAGGAATTTTCCCCACATGCATGTGTGTTATGTCATATAATGGACCCTTAAAATAAATCTTCAGCCCATCAACAAGCAATCCAAGGTAAAATGGGCCCTCGTGTCCAACCTGTTGGGATTCGTGATACAAACGCAGTGAAAAAATTAAAATTTTATCACGTTCCCAAGCCTGGATCCATGTAATTCGACTACTTGATTAAATCTAGGGTTTTAAAAATCTTACCAAAACGTAGAAGAGGCAAGATTCTCTGGAAGGATGAGAGGAGGTTCACACCGGTGACACCTTACCTCGAGCTTTTTTTTTTTTTTGGCTTGGTTGTTCGGATCAAGACGTCTCCAAAAGGATGCGTCCTCTATAGGTATCCACACGAACAGCCCTTCACAAAACGAATTTGAGTCTGTGTACTAGCAACCTCCTTGACTGTCTCACAAATCAAGAATAAAAGGAAAAACTCTATCTTTGTTTTCTAAGAGGAAAGAAAACGAATTTGGAGGCAGGAAAAACAAGTGTGTGAAACCTTAGAGAATATAACATATTTATAGACTCCAAATTAGGGTTTCACTTACCAATGACCTTTTGGTAATTTTCCATTTATTATATTATGATTTTATTTAAAACAAATCAAAAATAATATCTTATTTATTTATTTAAAATAACATTTATTGTAATTAAATAAATAAATAAAACACTTTAATTATTTATTTTCACAGAGTTTATTTTGGGCTTATTAAACCCATATCCGTTTTGGGCTTGTTCTAAGTGTGTGACCCTGTAGGTTCACATAATATTGGCAGTGGGCTTAAATCTCTATTTAGGCCTACAAGTCATAAGTGGCCTCTAGCAAGACATTATGACTACCCAAGTCATGTGAAGTCAATAATCCGACATAACCTAATTACAATGAATTTTATTGTCCCTTTATCACATGATATCTTAATTGAACATAAGGCATAGAATGTCATCCTTATATAGTTCAATATTATGACTTGATTCTAAGTAAACTGAAAAGGATAACTCTTTATCAATTCATTTCAGCATGGCCATGCATTTTCCTTCAGTCTATCTCATTAAGGGGCCTTTAGATATCTTTCTCATATTAATGAGGGATAAATTCCTTTTAAATCACTCACATTCCTCACATAACTAATTTTATATCCAACAACATCCTTTTAATCGTCCGGTTAAAGACAATGTTAGAATGTGTCAAAACATAAAATAGCTATGTAGAAATCCATGATGATTTCAAGGTCAAAGGACCAAAATAAAATTGCTGTGATAAGAAATACTTATGACAATAATCTATGTAGCATTCTCATAGTGGGTCAATCCAGTACATGATCTCTCATCATGTACCTATGAGTTGACTTAATATCTCATATTTATGATTAGTAAAACATAACCATCAATCAACATCATACTAGCCTTAATACTTTAATATTCATATAATGAATAAATGGCTAGGGATAATTAGAATAGAACTCTTATTTTAATCTAAGGGTTTTACTATCAAGTCACATACTTGATGGCCTTAGTAAGAATTAACCATTCATGTAATTATCATAAAATCAAATGATAATATAATACCTCTTTATTAATAAAATAAGAAAGTCAATACATAATCACAAATGATTGACCTAGTACATATTACTAACACAACCAAAGCCCATTATAAACAAACTAAGTCAATGAAGGCCTCTCATGCCTATTCATAACCCATTTCAAATGGGCCTTGACGAGTGAGTTTATGGTGCTAAGGACCTTGGCCCATAGGAAATAGACTCGAACTTTATTTAAAGGACCCGTTACTTATTTAAATCATCTTGAGAGTTATCTTGTGTACGTCAGTTTTGTTATCCCCTGTTGATAATTAAAACCCAGGTTAAAAATCCTAGGGCAAGATACTCACCATTGAATACGCGTGTGGGAGAAATAAGAGTGGGAGTTTGCACATTTAAGCTTCACATTTCGATTTTATGTATCTTCTTTTTTATCTATTTTTTAAGTTTCTTTAAAATAAAATGGACTTGCATATCATGCATACACATCATGCATTATTCTAATGTATGATTTTGCAGCACTATAGATCCTTCAAGCTCATCAAGGTGGGTCCGAATTAGTTCAATTCATTTGGTCAGAAATTCAGAAGTGGGAATGGTAGGTGGTTTTGATCGAGAGGCATTTAAAGCACAGTTGAAAGATGAAGTGATTGCAGAAACCCATATATGACGAGAGAGATGATGGGGGAAATTACTAAGCTCATTAGGGAGAATCAACTGGTACAGCCATCCAATGTGCCACCAATCAATCTGATAGATCTCGATGAGGAGATCAAAATTCAGGGAAGGGAAGAAGATGATGTAACAGTATTGGCCAACCCATCAAACTAGAGAAATGTGAACCTAACCAAAGATGTGGAGCAAACTAAGTGGGCCAAGAGCATGACCAAGGCTATGAACCAAATGCAGATGATGATAAAGGAGAAGCGCATTGTCGCCCCCTAGATTATGCTTATCTAAATCTAGAAAGGGAAGATGAACTGTTACCCCGTAAATTTAAATTCCCTGATATAAAGAAATACTCTAGTACTAAGGATCCACATTTGCATCTGAAGTAGTATATGACTTATAGAAAAGCTACTGAGTTGACTGAGAGCTAAATCATTAAGCAGTTCCCTATGTCACTAAAAGGAGCACCAATTCGCTAGTACTACACTTTGGAACCAAATGTTCAATTAGATTAGAAGGAGTTATGTGCCGCTTTTATAAAGCAATATGGCCTCAATGTTTAATTAGAAGTATCCTTAAGAGATCTACAGAATACCAAGCAAAGCTTTAATGAGTCCTTTACTGATTACTTGACTCACTGGAGGGGAAAGCTATCTTTGATGAGGCATAGGTCTATTGAGTCAGATCAATTAGTCCTGGTAATAGAAGGGTATGTCCTAGCACTGTCTAGAAAGCTGAGAGATTTGAGGAATAAAAACTTCAAAGAATTGTATAGGTTTGGGGTCCAAAAAGAGTCAAATCTGTCTCAAGAAAAGAAATTCTTCGAAGGGATGTCTGCGGGCAAGGAAGGAGCTGGTTCGAGTGGTAATGTTCAGATCAATGCTATCTAACCACCAAGCAACAACATACAAGTTAATGCAGTTAGACAACCCTAGAGATTTTTGAATTTGGGGCGCCCTCTATCCAAAGTCTTCGATAAGCTTATTGAGAAAAACCCGCTACAGCCTTTACTTTCACAACAACCCAACCCAAAGCTTTTTTGCAAGTTTCACCAGACCATCAAACATGACACTGATAGTTATGCCCGATTAAAGCATGAAATCTAAGACCTGATTGACTCAGGCAAGATTATTGACCCAAAAACTAGAAAGCCAAATACATAAACCAACCCCTTGCCCAACTACCGAAATATGCCACCACCAAATGCACCCAGTTTGATAATCAACAATGGTCTAACGGAGGAGCAAGTCCTAAACTCCTTCATGGATGTCGCTCACAACTCCCTAAAAGCTGAACCTACAAATCAAAAACCAAGCAAATAACCCACAGAATTGCATATGCAATCTTGGACATATGGAGTTCTAATAATGAAAGTGAGGGATAGTTTAACCTATGGGACAATGAAAGAAGTAGATCAGGCCAATATGTGGGAAGGTTGAAGAAAAGAGGGAAGAACCCAAGACTGTTAAGTCCGAGCCTAAAATGATAGAAAGTTCAAAAAAAGGGAAAAAAGCAAAGCAAAGCGAGGGGACTATTGCCAGTGTTTAGGAGTTACTTATGCATTCCAGGGATCATAGGGAGGCCCCAGTTTTGACGATGGATCAAAAAAAGATCTCTACTAGTTGTACCCCAGAACATATAGTCAGATAACTAATGGAAACTCTTTAAGGGACGGTAATATTTTTTAAAGACGACCTGCCTCTAGAGGGGAGCGACCACTACAAGGCTCTATTTATCAAGGCTAAGGTGAAGGGAAAAATGACTTACTGCATGATGGTTGACAATGGTTCTACCATTAATGTGTGTCCATTAAAGATTCTGCCAAAGTTAAGGTTGATGGTGGCCAACTTAAAGCCTTCTGAAGTAGTTATCAAAGATTATGATGACACCAAAAGGTATGTGGAAGGAACATTCATGGCATTAGTCAAAATGGGACCTATAGAAGTTTGGGTTGACTTGCACGTGATTGATATCCTAATGTCATTTGCCATTTTGCTGAGGAGGCCATAGTTTCACCCCTTAGGTGGTGTCCCATCCATTATTCACTAGAAAATTAAGTTCCCTCATGAAGGAAGGGTTGTCACCATCTCCGCTAAAACCAAAGTTGCTATGGCTGCATTGAAGTTGACCCCCAAAAAAATCTCCATAACCCCAGTTTTGAGGTTTGTGTAGTAATTAGGTTCAATTGAGTAAAAATCAATTAAAATCAATGGTGGTAGTAGCTTAATTTAGGGTTTGCATGTAATTGATTTAGGGCTTCTAGAAAATCACTAAAATGTATGTTTGATCTTTTTTTTATGTTTTATTTATTTTGGGTTGTGTTTTTTGGGTTTTTATGTTATTTTGGGCCCCAAGCCTACGCTTAGGTCCAACTCACTTTAAATAGGCTTAAAAAATGGTTTAGGACTTTAAATGATTAAAATCAACTTAGGCCCATTAGGTTAATTAGATTTTAGGCCCATTAGGACTTTAAATGGTTTAGGACTTTAAATGATTAAAATCAACTTAGGCCCATTAGGTTAATTAGATTTTAGGCCCACTTAGTTAATTTAAACTTATTTAGACTTAGCTCAGCCCACTTAATTTCATTTCTTTTAAAATAAAAAGACCTAAGCCCACTTTTCACTTAAAATAAAACCAAGTTAGACTTAGGCCCATTAATTTAATTTTCCTTTAAAATTGAATAGACTTAAGCCCATTTTTTAAATAAAGTAAAATAAATAGATCTAGGCTCACTAATTAATAAAAAAAAATATAGGCCCACCTTTAGTCCCTTTCTCACTTGTAAATAAAATGTAAAATTAGCTAACTTTTTAATAAAATTAACATAGTTTAGACTTTGGGATGATGCAATCTTGAGTGCATTTTTTATGTGTAATTTTATTGACTAGATGCCTAGGGTTAGATGGATGTCAAGTAGGGTTTAAATAAAATTACATATAATTAGAGGATGAAATAATCATTTATAAAATTATTCTAAATGAACATGAGATTAAGAGAAGTTAGTATTATGTTCCCAGAATCTTCTGGTTGTGGTGCTAACTTTCTTTTAGAGAATCGAGTACTAATAATCAAATTGTCCCAGTTATTACCCTAGTTGGTGGCTCCTCTTCTCCATGATATGACTTTGTGATATAGTAGTGTGTTCCCTAAGGCCCTGAGCCTAAACAATGTCATGGTTATTAAAATCTTAGGCACGTGCTAAACTCCACCATTTATACATTCCAAGATAATGCATTGATGGCACTTCCATCATTGATCAATAATCTTTTCACAGATAGTTGTTTATGTAAGCGCTCACCACTAGAGCATCATTATGGGGGTGTCGAACATGATTCCCATCTTTTGGGCCAAACATAATGGTTTGTCTTTTCTTGAGGGCAAGCCCTTCTTCTTTGCAAATTCTTTTAGGCTTCTTTTCCGTATTCTCTCCTCCAATAATCATGTTGATGATGCCAGTTGGTTCATTTTGGGCTTTCTTTAGTTTCGGCCTATCCCGTTCCTACACATCCTGATTCCTAGTTGTGTCGATGAAGTTGCCAAGTTTGCCATTTTGCACTAATCTTTTTATAGTATTCTTCAGTTCTTGGTAGGCCTCGGTGTCATGCCCGTAATCTTGATGATATTTTTGGTAGTACCTTCTGTCCTACGTGGCTCTCCTATTTGGCCTTATTCTTTTGGCTGGAGAAATTCCCATGCCATTCTGCCTGACCCACATGAGGATTCTAGATTTGGAGGTATTTAAAGTTGTATATCTTTCAGCTTCCTTCTCAAACCTTTCCAGTAGGTTTCTGAAGTTTATTCATGGAAAACTTGGCTACCTGAGTCTTGATCTTTCTTCTACCTTAGCTAGTGTTTTCTCGTCCTCCCTTCGCATCCTTCTATCTTCATCCATCTTTATCATTTTGACTGCCATTGCATCACCTCCGTAAAAGTGCCAAGCTCTTTTATCATTATCTTATCCTTGAGCTTTCTGAGCCTAGTGCCATTCTTTAAAGCTTCTATAGCTACTTCGTCAACTAGGTTTTCAATTTACAAAGTAACCTTATTGAATTGATCTAGATAGTTTTATAGTGACTCATTGACCTCTTGCCGACACATCTACATGTCATTAATATTTTTAGCTAAGGGGACATTAGTGATGAACCAAGTTTGGAATTTTTTAGCTAAATCTTCCAAAGAGGTGATAGAATTCTCCGGGAGATGTGGATCCATCTTTGAGCATTCTTGGTAAGTGTACTAGGGAAGACTCTACACATGATTTCGTCATTCATGTTCTAGAGTAACATTTTCATTATGAATGAGGATATGTGGTTGATTTTATCTTTGGTTCCATTACATTGATTTAGTTACAGCATTCTAAATTTGGTTAGGATTTCTATCCGAACTATCCTACTTACAAAAGGCGTCCTTCCTTCCATCATGTATTCATCCTCTTTCCTTGGTCTCGTACTAGTTTTGTGCATAACTTCTTTAACTTTTTAGGTTAACTTGGAATCGTTAAGATATGGATTGTTGAGCTGGATTCCCTTTCTAGGGTTTTATACTTCTCCTCATTTACTTCTAGTACTTTTAGAGATATAGTATTGCCTTCTGTATGAGTTGATTGGGGTTGCCACTTTGAATCAAAGCATTCATCTGTTGTTGCATTAGGGCCATATGAGTTTGAATGTTTTTTATTATTGCTTCCTTGTTTATTAGGGTGAGTTTGAGTGTTTGGGTTATTAGGTTTAGATTAGGTGTGGTCATGGCAGGTGTTTCTTGTAGATTTGGAAAAGGTATGGAAGGTGTAGGTCTATGATGGTGTTAGAGAGGAGCACAGTAGGGAGGATCGGTTCTAAAGGTTGGGTATCCTTAAGTGTTTCTAAGTGAAAGGTACATACCACCTGCTGTAATTTGAGATGAGGGTCCAATGTGCAAAAAAGAGGCTGGCAGTATTATCGTTGATGACAAATTAATTGGGGGTATAGGAGTAAAGGGGTTGATGTGTGTGTCAAGGGTCGAGATTAATGGGGGGCTGGAATTTATGATGTTAACATTTTGATTTGGTAGATGCATTAATGGCTTTTATCTAAGAGTCCCCACAGATGGCGCCATTTGATAACTTATTTTCGGGAACTGTTGAGCTGATACCCTGTAAGTGATCAATAAAGGGCAAGGTGAGAGGTAAGGAGGATCCCCATAAACCCTCCGATGCCTAAGTCAAAATGTATAGAGAGAGAATCTAGAGAGAGAAGGAGAATAATGAGAATATTAAAAGAATAGAATGAATAAGAATGAAGGATATGGGGTCCTATATATAGGGATAGTGATGTTTAAACCTGAGAGAAATAGGATTCCTCTTTGATAGAAATCCTATGCCAATTAGGAGAGTGTTTCTTCTTGTCTGAAAGTCTCATGATTGGAACTGTTTTCCTATTTATCTTCGACGTCCTTCCATTGCAAGCAACCTTATTTAGGAAAATGAAGAGCTTAATTAAATAGGAATATATTTGTGGGGGTATCAATATTCTTTTCAAATACTATAGAAATGATAAAAAATTAACATCTTATAAACCTTTACAATTAATTACTATATGCAAATTTAGCTTCAATTTGCATTGATTTCCTTTTTTTCCCAACGACTTTGAATCTAAAATTTATTAAATTTTGACTAGTTTGATTCGATCCAAATAAAATTATAAGAGCAATAAAAATATTATAACAATTAATTTAATGCATTATATACATCAAAATTCAAACTTAAAAGTAAGAATACCTCTCTATTAGTCAATTTAATTTTTTTTAGAGCAGCTGATTTAAAGGTTGTTATGGATTGATTTCCTTTATTATTATTTAATCACTAAAGTGGTCAAGGTAGCCACCCACCCTTTTTAATTTTTATATTTTGAGTTATAGTCAAGTTTGCCTCTTATAAAATGTGGGGGTTAGAAGAAGAGGTAGTTATGGCAGTTAGTTTTCTCTATATTTTTTAGAGTCCTTGACCTTCCCATTTCCTATTTTTCTTTTGCATTCATCAGCATTGCCATCAAGCTGGCCTGGTATCTCTATCTCTGGCATAACTTATTTAAGTCATAGTGACATGTTTGCTCCCATATCCAAGACAGTGCCCCCGTCATTTACAATTCAGTCACCTGAAACTTTATCCTATGCTACCATTGTTGCAAGATCAATTGGAATAATGCTATCTTCTAAAGAATTTATTACCACTAATAAAGGCGGGTTCATAGCCATCCAAATTGATTAGACAATTTATGAACAGAAAATTAATATTTGCAAACATGCATTGATTGCCCATATAATCTTAGCCAAAGGAGAGCTCCCATGGAAACTAACTGATCTTAAGAAAAAACTTAATATAGTTTTGGGGTCTTTCCAATGATTGGAAATTGATTTCATTGGGACAAAGTTATTAACATGTTATAATGAAATTAAGTGAAGATAAGAGTTTAGTTTGGAGTCGCAATCCTATTTCCTTGAAGCTTGGTATCTTGCATTTGCAGCCCTAGTCTCCTATCTTTGATCTTACATATCAGAAATCAACTAATGCACAAGTTTGGGTCCATTTTTATTGCTTGCCATGGGAATACTGGCAACCTTAGATTATCACATCCACTGCCAACGGTATTGGTGTGCCTTTAAAATTTAACACTGCACCATTAATGGAGAGTTTTTTCATTATGCTAGGATGTTGATTCATATGGATTTATCAACTAATTGCCCAAAAATCTTTTGGTAGAAAGGATTTGTAAGAGCTTTTTTTATAGAAACTGTTTATGAAAATCTTCCCTTGTATTGTAATACTTGCTCTAGTATTAGACATGCATCCCATGAATGCAAACATAATAAACATGCTTCTAAGGATATACCTAGGGTGGAGAAGGAGGAACCTAATAAAGGCTAGAAACTAAAGGATTTTATTCTAATCAGTAAGGTTTTTCTCATGACCCAAAACAGGGGTCATGACCGGTGCTAGGGAACGGGAATTCCTTCGAATCCGGAACCCTTAGCAAGCCTTAAAATAAATAAAAACATGCAATAATCGTAATAACATAAATAATATATTTTGCAGTGGAAATAGAATCACAAATATTAAAATAATAATCCATCAAATGATATTAAATCGAACATCTCATCTCATATAAATAAACTTTTAATACAAATCCAGTTCAAATATTTAAAATACATAACTCACACAAATAAATAAATAAACTCCACAACTATATACAACTACTGCAGTGTCTAGATTATAAAATAAAACTCAAGTAAGCAGTTTACATAACGAAGCTGGGGCGGAAGAAATCCGGTGTACAGGTCTGCTACTGAGGTCTGAAGACAATGACACTCTTGAAAAATAGTCAACGGAGGGGAGTTAGACCTCACTAGGTGAATTGTTATAATATATATATATATGCATAACTAAGTGGCAATGCACACAGTCAATAGTATATGTATAATAAATATATATACAGGCAAATACACGCAGATGCAATAAAATCATTTTATATATTTTTATTAAAAATCATTGTTTATGAAGGATCAAATAGAACCCTAGAAAATCGCAACCTCAAAACAATGTTAGACAACACTCTAGCCATACAGGCTCACTTATTCCAAGTATATTCACTTATTCCATTTAGATAGTAGACTGGCCCCGAGACACTAAGTCAATCGAGCTCCAGCAGTCTGACTGTCAGCATGATTGGCCCCGAGACACTTGGTCAACCGAGCTCCAGCAATCACACTCCCAAATCATATCTCATATATCAAATAATCAAATCCAATCAATATCCACAAATGGTTAGTAATATAGCCTAAATGCTAACGGCGTACCGGTACATACTCGGTCCTAGTGCTGCACACTAGGTAGCACATTCTATTGATATCCTTCATTAATATATAAAACATACATTCATAAAAAAAAATGATGCATGAATTTAAAATAAATAGCAACACAAACCATATATATACTAGAAATATACCAAAAGTAAACCAGGTATATTTCGAGTATATATATGTCAAATAAATCCAATATATTTACAAAATAAACTAGAAATATATTTAAAAATATTTTAAGTATAAATGTTTAATAAATCATGCATATAATTCAAAATATATAAAAAATTTACCAAAAATAAACCTAAGTACTAATTAAATCATTTATGCATATTTATCAAAATAAACCATACATTTCTAAAACATGCACCCTAAAGCATATATATATAAAATAACAACTCACTATTTATTGCGCTCCTTGAGATGAGTCCGACGGGCTTGTCCACTAGACCTCGGTCTCAGTGCAACTAAACAAACAAATGATAGCATAAAATCAGAATAAATATAACAGAAGTTCTAAAGACTCGATCTAGAATACGAACATAGAATTAGAATCAGAATTCGACCAGACATTATGTTTTACGAGAATTCTACCAAAAATTCGGCAGAACCTCCCCTGTAAAATGGACATCTCTCTACTCAAAGAGTAGAGCCGGCCCTGCAAAGAAACACACTTCGAAAATAGACACAGAATTCACAACCAAAACCCCTCGGTTGGACTCCAGACTACAATTCACCGACCGAGGTCCACAATTCACAGAATATTACAGAAATACTGAAAATACCCTTATATAATAAAAATAAATTTTATCAATCCAAATTACATAATTAACCCTAAAACACATTAAAAATCGATGAAAACTCATTTCTTTAGAAAAATCGTATATTATATATATAATTTGAAAATAATTTATGAAAAATAGTTTTAATTAGTTAAAAATACTAAATAATTTATAGAAATCATTTTTATACCCTAAATAACTATTAAAACCAATTTAATTACATTTTTAGCCAATTTAATGTAAAATTACCAAAATACCCCTAATATATAAATTTGCTAAAATAAATCCAAAAATTCACAAAAAATAATTTAATTGCACAAAATTAATTTTCTCAACGTATATTTCAATAGTATCAATAAATATACTTAATTAACCAATTTATTTCAATTAAACACACAATAAACCCTATTTTTCAAAATTGCATAAACTTAATAAATTCCAAATAAATATATAAAAATTCACACAAATTACAAATGAATTTCTATAATTCATTTTAACATCTATAATTACCATAAAACACAATTTCATAATTTAATTAATTAATTTTTGAAAATTAGAAAATAATAATAAAATAATCAAAAATACCCAAAAATCGAAATAAATTCCAAAAATTCTAAAAAAAATTACAGCATGAAGATTGAGCTTCTAGGACCAAAGTTTATGAAGGAAGTTTTCATGAATCAATCAAATTGAAGCTAAAAAAATTCGAAAACCCTGAATGGCCGAAATTGAGAAATTGAAACCTAAGGAAATCTAGACTATTTTAAGTGAAACAAAACTTGGAATCACACTCACCGAAGCTCAAGGAGAAGATAGAGACTGGTGGCGTCGAATTTGGTGGCCGAAAATGGCTTGATCAATTTTCGGCTTCTTTGAGAAAAACCGATCAAAACTCGCCGGAAAAAGGTGATTCAGGCATAAGGAATGGCTGGCAAGGAAGGAGGAAGGAGGAGAGGCACACCGACTACAAGAAAACCAGCTTGAATCGGCCGGAAATGGAAGAAAAATGGTGTTGAGCATTTTGGAGAAGAAGAGTGGTAATTCTATAAATAAATGGAACTGTTGGTTGTTGATTAAAAATTATGTATATATATATATATATATATATTCACACTATATATTATAATAATATAAAATCTCACACACATTAAATATACACCACACACATATTTTAATATATTTAATAATTTATACACTTATAACTAATTAATTAATATTAAAACTAAATAATAAAAATTAAGATAATTAATTAAACCCTAATTAATTTAAATAAAAACACATTTATACATTTTATTTAGCACTTAAAAATTATGTATGAATTCATACAAATTCGTAAAACTAGTCAAAATAATTAGTATTAAATTATTTACGTATCAATTTTCCCGAAAATATAATTCTCAGGAAAATTTTACGTAAAGTACTTAAAATAATTAAAATAATTGAAATTAGCTTTAATAAATATCAAACTCATAAAATATCATAAATATGTATAAAAATTATTAACACTGCATATCCCGATGTAGTATAAAAATATTAAAAAACTCAGGATATTACAATCTTCCCCCCTTACAAGAATTCATCCCCGAATTCCAGAAAAGAATAATTACAAAATCAAGAAGGGAAGAGATACAAGTAAAAAGCTCGCATCTCAACTTCAGTCTCCCACGTATGCTCCTCAACTGTGTTGCTACGCCATAGAACATTGACCATCAGAATTTGTTTCGACCGCAACTGTCAAACTTGATAATCAATGATCGCCACAGGTTCTTCCACAAATGTTAGATCTTCATTCACTTCTACACTGTCGGGTTGCAACACGTGTGAAAGGTCTGAGATATACTTCCTTAGCATCGAGATATGAAACACCGGATGCACCTATGACATACTCGGGGGCAAAGCCAACCGATATGCAACAGTGCCAACTCTCTCCAGAATCTCGAACGGTCTGATATATCTCGGTGCTAATTTACCCTTCCCGCCAAATCTCATCACACCCTTCATCGGAGACACCTTCAGGAAAACAAAATCTTTGACCTAAAATTCCACATCTCTGCAGCTAGGATCCGCATAGCTCTTTTGCCTGCTAACTGCAGTCTCTAATCTGTGCTTAATCACGACGACTTTCTCTGCACCATCCTGAACCATCTTAGGTCTAGTCAAAGCTCTCTCCCTAATCTCATCCCAACTCAGAGGGGATCTACACTTCCTTTCATACAATGACTCATATGGTGCCATACCAATATTGCTATGGTAGCTATTGTTATATGCAAATTCTATGAGAGGCAAATGATCATCCCAGCTACCTCCCAAATCCAGAACACACATCCTCAACATATCTTCCAGTGTCTGGATTGTCCTCTTAGACTGGCCATCTGTCTGAGAATGAAAAGCAATACTAAATTCCAACCTAGTGCCCATCGCTTCCTGTAACTTCTACAAAAAATGAGAGGTAAACACTGAACCTCTATCTGACACAATGGACATAGGTACTCCATGAAGGCACACAATATGCTTCACATACAACTTCGCCAATCTAGCTACAAAATAGGTGGCTTTCACAGGTAAGAAATGTGCAAACTTCATCAACCTGTCTACAATCACCCAGATGGAATCATATCCATCCTTAGAACGTGGCAAACCAACCACAAAATCCATAGTTATCCTTTCCCACTTCCACTCGGGAATAGGAAGAGGCTGAAGCTTCCCAGAAGGCTTTTGATGTTCAGCTTTTAGTTGCTGACACGTCAGGCACTTAGCAACATAATCAGCGACGTCCTTCTTCAGTCCGTCCCACCAGTACAAGTCTCTGATACTGTGGTACATCTTAGTGACACCCGGATGTACGCGATAGGTTGTAGAATGTGCTTCCTCTAGGATCTCTTCTCTCAAATCATCCATATCAGTAACACACAATATACCACTGATCCACAACACACCATCATCATCAAGTGTGAAATCAGTGAACTTCCCTGCTCGAACATTCTCTGCAAACTCTTCTAGAATAGGATCTCGGCTTTGAGCTGCTTTAATCCTATCCCTCAATACAGATCACACCTTAAATTGAGCTAGTAGTCCACCTAACCTACTAATCTTCATCATCAGACCTTGATCCACCAACAGATGCAACTCCTGGATCAACGGTCTCCTCTCTACACTGATATGAGCAAGACTGCCTGAGGACTTTCTACTCAAGGCATCTACTACCATATTAGCCTTGCCCGGATGATATAATATCTCACAGTCATAATCCTTCAACAATTCCAACCATCTCCTCTGCCTCAAATTCAGATCTCTTTGTTGGAAAATGTACTTAACGCTCTTGTGATTAGTAAAAATCTCACAAGTCACCCCGTACAGGTAATGTCTCCAGATCTTCAAAGCAAAGATCACTGCAGCCATTTCAAGGTCATGTGTTGGATAGTTCTGCTCATGCTTCTTCAACTGCCTCGAAGCATAGGCTATCACCCTACCATTCTGCATTAACACACAACCAAGGCCAACTCTAGAGGCATCATAATAAACTGTGAATTTGTCCACACTATTAGACAAAGCTAGCACTGGAGCTGTGGTCAATTTCTCCTTCAGCAACTAAAAATTATTCTCACAAGCTTCTGACCACTCGAATCTAACATTCTTCTGAGTCAAGCGAGTCATAGGGGTTGAAATTCTAGAAAAATCCTACATAAACTGCCTATAATACCCGGCTAAACCCAGAAAACTCTGAATCTCAGTAATAGAAGTCGGTCTAGGCCACTCAGACACTACTTAAATTTTCTGGGGATCAACCTGGATACAGTCTTTAGACACCACGTGTCCAAGAAAGGCAACACTCTCCATCCAAAAATCACACTTTGAGAATTTAGCATAAAGCTGATGATCTCTCAGTGTTTGCAGTACAATCCTCAAATGATATACATGCTCCTCTATACTCCTCGAATAATCCAGTATATCATCGATGAAAACTACTATAAACTAATCCATATACGGTTTGAATACCCTGTTCATCAGGTCCATAAAAGCTGCTGGTGCATTAGTCAAACCAAAAGACATCATCAAAAACTCATAGTGGCCATATCGAGTGCGGAATGCCATTTTAGGAACATCGGCTTCACTAATCCGCAACTGATGATAACCCGACCTCAGATCAATCTTGGAAAAGAATTGTGCACCATGTAGCTGACCAAACAAGTCATCTATCCTTAGGAGAGGATACTTGTTCTTCACTGTCACCTTATTCAGCTCTCTATAGTCAATGCACAGTCTCAGGGTACCATCATTCTTTTTTACAAATAGGACTGGTGCACCCCAAGGAGAAACACTGGGTCTAATGAAACCCTTATCTGACAACTCTTGCAACTGCTCCTTCAACTCTTTCAACTCTGCATGAGCCATTCTGTAGGGTGGTATACATATAGGAACAGTACTTGGAACCACATCTATACAGAACTCAATCTCTTTGTGAGGTGGTAAACCTGGCAAATCCTCAGGAAAAACATCAGGAAACTCATAGGCAATGGGAACATTTGTGAGTGACAACTTCTCCACTGAAGTATCCCTGACTAATGCCAAATACCCCTGACATCCTTTCCTCAGCAACTTCCTAGCCATAATAGCAGAAATAAAATTCTAAGGTGCGGAACTCCTATCACCCACAAACTTAAATTCTTCTTCACCAGGAATTCTAAAAGTCACCTCTTTATTCCAATAATCCACCACGACATAGTGCTGAGATAACTAATCTATTCCCAAAATAATATCAAATTCCATCCATCCAACAGAATCAAATCAGCGGGTAATTATCTATCTCCCACTAGAACTGGATAACTAGAAAGAACAATATCGGTGTCCAAAGAATCACTTAGAGGAGTGGCGACAGACAAAGGAAAAGCCATCCTCGAAGCTTGCCAATAAGATTTAGAAGCAAAAACGGGAGAAATGAACGAATGCGTGGCACCCGGATCAAACAGAACCCATGCATCCAGGTAACAGACAGAAATAATACCTGCCACAACTGCATTAGATGCCTGAGCATCCTGCTGAGTGAGATGGAAGACTCTGGCCTATCCTCGACCTCCCTGCTGGCTGGTAGAAGCCTGGCCAACACCTCTGGCACCTCCTCTAGTACCTCTACCATAACCCTACTGCGGAATAAGTTGAGTGGAACTTTGATGCTGGGCTAGAGGCAAGTGAAATGGAATGGGTGCAACACTAGCAATCGACTGCTGTGGAAATCATGGAATCTACGGCTACTGATACCCAGAATAAGGGCACGATCTGGCATAATGTCCTGTCTGCCCGCATCTGAAGCATGTCAGCGGTGTTAGTAACATGGTCCCTGATGGACTCTACCGCAGGTCTGGCATACAGTGGCAGCTGACCCAAAACTACGACCACTACTGCTACTCGAAGCACCTGACTCGAATCTGAATGGCCTACACTGACCTCCATGGCCATGTCTACTACTCTGATGCACTCGCTGCTGCTGCCTCTGACTCTATTGAGTCAGACCTCTCTATTGACTACTCGAACCAACATGTAAACTCGAATACAAAGTAGTCTGCAATCCACTCGACTGAACACCTAGCTAGTAATAATCAGGCATAGCTCCCTGCCTGACTAGCCTCAGCTCAATCTCCTTGGCCAACTCTATCACCGACTCTAGACTAAGGCCCACTGTAGGCATACCAGCAAATGCTGAACCCAATCTAGTGACGTAGGTAATGACTACAAAATACTGATCTCGCATCAGATCCTCTGCATATCTACCCATCCGAAGAAACTCTTAGGTGTACTCCTCTACAAATTGATCATCACGAGAAATGTTGGTCAACTGAAGATGATAACTCATACGGAGAGGCTCTGGACAAAATCTCCTCATAAATCACTCTCGAAACTGTGCCCATGCCATTATCATCATATATGGCTAGATCATCTGAATAAACCAGTCTAAGGCTGGTCCCTCGATAGAAAGCTCAATGATCATGATCCGCTGGTACTTGGTGTGAGCAGTTCGAGTCCTAATCTCGATCGCATGTAGAAAATCCAATGGATCAGACGTCCCATCGAAAGCAATCCTGCCAACTTTGGCATAAAACATAGCTGCCTTAGGGTCCGACATACCCTGCTGATAGGCAGGCTGAACAGGTTGAACAACTGGAGGTACAAGATCCTCAAACTCAGGCTCTACAGGCTCCTCATCTTGTATCTCTCTCTGCCTACGACGACCTGCCACTCCTCGAGGTCTACCTCTGCCACGACCTCTGCGTCTAACTGGCGGCTCAGGAGGTAACATCTCATCCTGAAAGGACTCATCATCCTCGGCCTCAACGATCGATGGAGCGACACACGCTCGCCTCCTCATTCTGAAAAGACAAACAGAATGATTCAAACAAAACAGACAATGGAGGAATAACATAGGAAACTAAAGCAAGGATTACTTATCAAGACATACTCGAACCTAATTCACTACAGTAGTTTAATAGAAAATACAACACTGAAAACTAGGGCCACGACTCACACAACTAAGGCTCTTACATAGAACTCTGTTGTGATACCAACTTTATCATGACCCAAAATAGGGGCCGTGACCGGCGCTAGGGAATGGGAATTCTTTCAAATCCGGAACCCGTAGCAAGCCTTAAAATAAATAAAAATATACAATAATCATAATAACATAAATAATATATTTTACAGTGGAAACAGAATCACAAATATTAAAATAATAATCCATCAAATGATATTAAATCGAACATCTCATCTCATATAAATAAACTTTTAATACAAATCCAGTTCAAATATTTAAAATACATAACTCACACAAATAAATACATAAACTCCACAACTTTATACAACTACTGCAGTGTCTAGATTATAAAATAAAACTCAAGTAAGCATTTTACTTAATGAAGCCGGGGTGAAAGAAATCCGGCGTATAGGTCTGCTACTGAGGTCTGAAGATGATGACTCTCCTGAAAAATAGTCAACGGAGGGGAGTCAGACCTCACTAAGTGAATTGTTATAATATATATACATGCATAACTAAGTGGCAATGCACACAGTCAATAGTATATGTATAATAAATATATATACAGGCAAATACACGCAGATGCAATAAAATCATTTTATATATTTTTATTAAAAATCATTGTTTATGAAGGATCAAATAGAACCCTAGAAAATCGCAATCTAAAAATAATGTTAGACAACACTCTAGCCATACAGGCTAACTTATTCCAAGTATATTCACTTATTCCATTTGGATAGTAGACTGGCCCCGAGACACTAAGTCAACCAAGCTCCAGCAGTCTGACTGTTAGCGTGATTGGCCCCCGAGACACTTGGTCAACCGAGCTCCAGCAATCACACTCCCAAATCATATCTCATATATCAAATAATCAAATCCAATCAATATCCACAAATGGTTAGTAATATAGCCTAAATGCTATTGGTGTACCGGTACGTACTCGGTCCTAGTGCTGCCCACTAGGTAGCACGTTCTATTGATATCCTTCATTAATATATAAAACATACATTCATAAAAAAAAATGATGCATGAATTTAAAATAAATAGCAACATAAACCATATATATACTAGAAATATACCAAAAGTAAACCAGGTATATTTCGAGTATATATACGTCAAATAAATCCAATATATTTGCAAAATAAACTAGAAATATATTTAAAAACATTTTAAGTATAAATGTTTAATAAATCATGCATATAATTCAAAATATATAAAAAAATATACCAAAAATAAACCTAAGTACTAATTAAATCATTTATGCATATTTATCAAAATAAACCATACATTTCTAAAACATGCACCCTAAAGCATATATATATATATATATATATATATATATATATATATATATATATATATATATATAAAATAACAACTCACTATTTATTGCGCTCTTCGGGATGGGTCCGACAGGCCTGGTCCATTAGGCCTCGGTCTCAATGCAACTAAACAAACAAATGATAGCAGAAAATCAGAATAAATCTAACAAAAGTTCTAAAGACTTGATCTAGAATACTAGACATAGAATTTGAATCAGAATTCGACCGGACATTACGTTTTACGAGAATTCTATCGAAAATTCAGTAGAACCTCCCCTGTAAAATGGACATCTCTATACTCAAAGAGTAGAGCCGGCCCTACAAAGAAACACACTTTGAAAATGGACACAGAATCCACAACCAAAACCCCTCGGTTGGACTCCAAACTACAATTCACCGACCGAGGTCCACAATTCATAGAATATTACAGAAATATCGAAAATACTCTTATATAATAAAAATACATTTTATCAATCCAAATTACATAATTAACCCTAAAACACATTAAAAACTGATGAAAACTCATTTCTTTAGAAAAATCGTATATTATATATATAATTTAAAAATAATTTACGAAAAATAGTTTTAATTAATTAAAAATACTAAATAATTTGTAGAAATCATTTTTATACCCTAAATAACTATTAAAACCAATTTAATTATATTTTTAGCCAATTTAGTGTAAAATTACCAAAATACCCCTAATATATAAATTTGCTAAAATAAATCCAAAAATTCACAAAAAATAATTTAATTGCAAAAAATTAATTTTCTCAACATATATTTCAATAATATCAATAAATATACGTAATTAACCAATTTATTTCAACTAAACACATAATTAACCCTATTTTTCAAAATTACATAAACTTAATAAATTCCAAATAAATATATAAAAATTCACACAAATTACAAATGAATTTCTATAATTCATTTTAACACCTATAATTACCATAAAACACAATTTCATAATTTAATTAATTAATTTTCAAAAATTAGAAAATAATAATAAAATAATCAAAAATACCCAAAAATCGAAATAAATTCCAAATATTCTGAAAAAGTTACAGCATGAAGATTGAGCTTCTAGGATCAAAGTTTGTGGAGGTAGTTTTCATGAATCAATCAAATTGAAGCTAAAAAAATTCGGAAACCCTAAATGGCCGAAATTGAGAAATTGAAACCTAGGGAAATCTAGACCATTTTAAGTGAAACAAACCTTGGAATCACACTCAACGGAGCTCAAGGAGAAGATAGAGACTGGTGGCGTTGAATTTGGTGGCCGAAAATGGCTTGATCAAAGCTTGATCAATTTTTGGCTTCTTTGAGAAAAATCGATCAAAACTCGCCGAAAAAAGGTGATTCAGGCATCGAGAATGGCTGGCAAGGGAGGAGGAAGTAGGAGAAGCACACCAACGGCAAGAAAACCAGTTTGAATCGGCCGAAAATGGAAGAAAAATGGTGTTGGCCGTTTTGGAGAAGAAGAGTGGCAATTCTGTAAATAAAAGGGAACTTTTGGTTTTTGATTAAAAATTATGTATATATGTATATATATATATATATATATATATTCACACTATATATTATAATAATATAATATCTCACACACATTAAATATACACCACACACATTTTTTATTATATTTAATAATTTATACACTTATAATTAATTAATTAATATTAAAACTAAATAATAAAAATTAAGATAATTAATTAAACCCTAATTAATTTAAATAAATACACATTTATACATTTTATTTAGCACTTAAAAATTATGTATGAGTTCATGCAAATTCGTAAAATTAGTCAAAATAATTAGTATTAAATTATTTACGTATCAATTTCTTCGAAAATATAATTCCCGAAAAATTTTTACGTAAAGTACTTAAAATAATTAAAATTAGCTTTAACAAATATCAAACTCATAAAACATCATAAATTTGTATACAAATTATTAGCACTGCATATCTTGATGCAGTATAAAAATATTTAAAAACTCGGGATATTACAGTTTTTTATCAGCTACGTAGCATTACTAATGATTCAGATCAAGCAAGGAAACCATCTGGTACAACTCAACATTAAGATAACATGTGAATGAGTAGGGATTTGGGTGTTAATTCTACTACCCTGATTAAGGATGTCAATGATTCAGTAGTGTCACATGAGGATATTGTGCAAGAGGGCGTTATAGAGCATAAATCTGATGATGATAATTCAAAGAAATCTAATGATGATGATTCTGAGGAGCCTTTATCAGATAATGAGGATATTCATACAAAGGATGTTGATTCAGCTCAGGTAGATTTTTTAAAGCATACAAAGAAGGTTTCATGGGCTGACAATGCCGAAGTGAAAGGCCAATGGAAAATAGTACAGAGAAAATAACATTCTCCCAAGGTAGTGAAGCCAAAAGTTACTCTAACTAAAAAGTAGCTAAGAAATCTAACATACTTAATTTATAAAGATTTTATTTTGGAATCACCAAGGTATTGATAACTCTACAGCACAAAGAGTCTTGCTTTCTTTTTATCATCTTCATTCTCCATATTTTGTATGTTTGGTGGAGTCTTTAGTTTTATTTTCTGTTCCTTAGTCTTTTTAGGATCTGATGAATCTATTTTTAATTTATACTAATAATGTTAATCTGTCTTCTATTTGGGTTTTTGGTAGACATGGGTAGACTTCTCCATCTTTTTTACATATACATGACCAGTATAGTACAATAGATATTTCTTGTGCTAATGTTTTGCAAATAATTTCTTTTATTTGTGGTGGCATTTAGAGTGATTGATGTAGGAGATTATGGGCTAAACTTGGTAATTTTTCTAATCCTTCTAGTTGGTGTTATTGGGGATTTTAATGCCGTTCTTGGTGCGTATGAGAAAACAAGTAGAACTCCTTCTATTATTTCTTGTATGGATTTCTAAAGTTTTATGGATCATTGTTCTTTGTGTAATATTCCTTCATCTGGAGCAATTTATACTTGGAGTAATGGTAGATTAAGGGCTAACAAACTTGATTGTCATTTAGATAGAGCCATGGGTAACTTGGATTTTTTTAATCAATGGAATAGGATTTCTTTTCCGTGCTTCCTAGGCATAATTCGGATCATACTCCATTGCTTTTTTCATTTTTATGCTAATGATAGGGTGATTTCTCATTTTCAATTTTAGGCTATGTGGTTCACTCACTCGGACCTTCAAGACTTTATTTTCCATTCTTGGTCAGCTCCCATTGATTCTCTTTCTCCTATGCAAATTTTAGGTGCAAAATTTAAAAGGCTTTGGGTGGCTTTGAGATATTGGAACTGTCATGTTTTTTCTCATTTGGATGAAAATATATCTAGAGCTTCTTCTCTATTGCAAGAGATTCAAAATGATATTTCTTTGCATGAGGCTACTAAAGAACATCATAAGTAAGAAATTAAGGCTCATGATGCTTTGGAGAAGTCTTTTAAGCAAAGAGAAATATTTTTTAAAGAGCATAGTCGTATTAAATGGTTAGCAACTAGGGGTCATAATACTGCTTTCTTTCATTAACAGTTTACTAGAAAGAAATCTAGAAGAGCTATTTATCAAATTGATAGCTCAATTATAGATGATAAAGATCTTATTGCTAAGCACATTCTAGATTATTATCAATAACTTTTCAAGGCAAATTCTTCCATCTTTCCCAATTCAGGTTTGATTCAGTATGTGATTCTTATTAACAGCACCAACTCATTTAAGATTACTTTGGAGTGATAAGGTTATTAGGAGTTATAAGGTTGCAAGTAATCTCTTCTCTTATCAAGGAAGAATATATTTGGGTGGTTAGATAAATTCAAACTCAACTCAATCATTGGTCAAAGTAGTTAATCCAAGTTGATCATTTGGTTACAACATAATTTTATTATTTTAAACTCTTTTATCTTGTTAGTTAGATTAGTTACAATATATATATATATATATATATATAGCATGTATCAGATTGAATTTCAAGTTTTTGCTAGCTCACATTAATAAAAGAAAAAAACATTTCAGTTATTAAAGTTTTTATGGTATTAGAGCTTTAAGTGAGTGGCAAAAAAAAACATTATAAGTTCCCTTTCACACAATATCAGTAACTTCATTGCTCTAAAACTCAAACCAGAAAACTACCCTTTATGGAGAGAACAAGTCTTAGCACTTACCAAAAGCAAGATCTGATCGACCATCTCATTGGAGAAATAATTGACCAAGCCAAAGATTCAACAATACCAAATGAGACTACATTAACAAACAACAAGACAACTGAATGTAAAAATTCAGATCGGCTGCTTCGTGGATGGTTGATTGGAACACTTTTAGAAGAAGCGCTTGGTCTTGTCATAGGCTAAGACATATCAAAAGTAGTCTAGGATGCCCTAAAAGAGGTATATGCTCAAGACTCTCAAGAAAGGGAGTTCACTTTACGCTAGCAGCTCACATATCTCTGTAAAAATAACAGAACACCATTTTTTAACACATTTAAAAATTCAAAAACATCTATGACAGTCTTATAGCAATAGGAAGTCTCGTGTCTGAAAAAGAGAAGATATTTTCCTTACTCACCGGCCTAGGGCCAAAATATGAAGCCTTCACCACAACCATGTTGAAGCCACCTCGACCATCCTACACCGAATTGGTCTTTCTGCTGCAAGGGTATGAAAAGAGACAAATTTGGTTCACCAACTCACCAACTGGCCTTTTATGGACAAAAACACAACCCACGCTTCACCAATCGCAGGAGTTAAAATATCTTTAACTCAAGTGGTTGAGGATTTCAAGCACACAATTAGAATTCCAACAATCAAGGAATTTGGAACCATGGCGACATAAATCAAAACAGCAATCGACAATATCTCAGAGCTCAAAAATCAGCTCCATTGGGACAATGTAGAATGACACTAGAAGAAAGAGAGATGTATTAAAATAACACTAGCCAAATCTGTGGAGTCATGGGACATATTGCAAAAATATGCTGGCATTTGGGTAAGTATACGTCAACAGCAGATGAAATTCCTAAAGCATTGGCTGCCCTCACTCTTGATAACACTGTGTATGACATTGAATGGACCGTTGACATTGGAGCATCTCAGGACATGACAGGTAACTCTAAAATGCTGAAAAATAAACGTCCATACCTTGGAAATAATTTAGTACTCATAGGAAATGGCAATCTGTTAGGAATTTAGTCTATAGGTGATATTAGTATTACTAACGGTACTGAACCTTGTCCTTAAATGATGTTTTACATGTGCCTAAACTTAAAAGAAATTTGCTATCTGTTGGTCAACTTACAAATAATTATCCTATTAATTGTGAATTTTCTAATGTGGGTTTTTATGTTAAGGAAAGGGAGACAGGTCACAAAGTGATGACAGGACAACGCAAAGGGTGACTTATATGTTATTTCCAGTCCACATGAGTTATATTTTTCTAGTAGGTTCAAATTAGGCACTGCCGACTTATGGCATCAACAACTAAGACATCCTCAAGTGTCCATTCTTTGGTTGTTACAACAAAAGGGTTTGATTGATGTTCAAGGATCAAATAAGATACAGTCTCTTTGTAATAGTTATCAATTAACTAAACTTAATAGACTGCCTTTTTCATCTTCTGACAATATTAGTTCATCTATTTTCAATAAGATACATTGTGACTTATGGGGTCCATTACCTATTTTATCACTTGGCAAATTTCACTATTATGCTTGCATTATTGATGATTTCTCACGTTATACTTGGCTTATTCCTCTACGAGCAAAATCTAATTTTTTTTATGCTTACTTGGCTTTTGAAAAATATGTTGAAAGGCAATTTAACACAAAAATTAAAATATTTCACTCCGATGGAGGTGGTGAATTTATTAATTCCAAGCTCAATTCTCATTTCCAAGTATAGGGTATTGTTAATCAAGTCTCTTGCCCATACACTCCAGAACAAACAAGTATGGTTGAGCGTCATCATCATATCATTCGAGAGTTAGGTATGCCTATGTTGTTTCATTGTAATAGTCCTTTATACTTATGGGTAGAAGCATTTACAACTGTTGTATTTTTAATTAATCGTTTACCATCCACCGCACTTGATTTTGATACACCTTACTTTAAGTTGCATAGAGCTCAACCCAAATATTCTTTCCTTCGAGTCTTTGGCTTAAAATGTTTTCCATACATATGGGATACTAACACCAATAAATTTGATCCAAAAACTATTCCATATGCCTTCATTGGCTATAGTGATCAACATAAAGGTTATAAATGTTTTCACCCATCTACACAAAAAATTATTGTTTCCAGGCATGTAGTATTTGATGAACAAGAATTTCCATTCAAGAAATGTGCTACTGATATAATCACTTCCTCACATATGAATTGGATAAGTATTTTTTACTCTTGGATTGTTCTTCCTTTTACTAATACTAACTCATCTTTATAAGATTCCATGACCACCAATCCTTCTTTTCCTTTATATCCATTTCAACAATCTACCATGTCTGAAACTATCACAAATATAACACCATTCTTTGCAATGTCCACCTCTAACTCCACACATGAGCAACTTGAAATAGTACAAGATCCAGTTCTCATTAACAATGATACGATTGATACATAATCCTCTCAACCAACAACCACCATTGAATCTTCCATTCTAGCTTACCCTGATCCACCTGTATTATCTTCTGCTGACCTTGACAATTTAGTCAAAGAACCCTTGTCAGTGTTCTTCACTAATGAGTCTAATTTACTAGTTTCTGTCCCATATCATCATCACTCTATGGTCACTTGCTCACAAGATGGTATCTACAAACCCAATCCTAAATATGCACTCTTGGCCACTAGTTCTGACATTCCTCGAATTCCCAAATTCATAAAATTAATTCTTTGGCATGATGGTTGGAAATGTTCCATGGATAAAGAAATGTAAGCTCTTTATCAAAATTAGACCTGGAGACTAGTGCCACGTGACTCCTCAATGCATGTTATAGGATGCAAATGGGTTCTCAAACCAGAGTTAAAGCTTGATGGTTCTCTTGATTGACTAAAGGCATGCCTCATTGCCAAGGGATATCACCAAATTGATGGTGTTGATTACACTGATACGTTTTCACCTGTCATAAAGCCTGGCACCATCTGTCTTGTACTCAATCTTGCTCTTGTTCGTCATTGGGACATTCGACAAGTTGATGTTAAAAATGCTTTCCTTCATGGTGTCCTTACTGAGGATATTTATATGGAACAACCTCCAGGCATGGTTGATCCAAAGTTTCCTAATCATGTTTGCAAGCATCAATGGGCACTTTACAGTCTGAAACAAGCACCTCGTGCCTGGTTGGATCACTTTAGTACCTTTCTTTTAAAATATGGTTTTCTTTATAGTCTTACAGATCCATCCTTGTTTATTTTTCATTGCTCATTTGGCTCACTAATTCTCTTATTATATATTGATGATATGCTTCTCACAGGTTCAGATTCCCAACTACTTTCCTCCTTCATTCAGTTGCTGCATACAGAGTTTGCTATGAAAGATCTTGGTCTGCTTCATCACTTTCTTGGCATCGAGGTCACTACAACTCCAGATGGCTTGCATTTGTCCCAATCTCACTATGCCCTTACCATTCTTGAATAAGCAGAAATGGTTGATTGCAAGCCTATGAGCACACCACTTGAAGCCAAGACGAAAGGCCTTCACAATCAGACTCCCCTTAAAGATCCGACTTCATATCGTGCCATTACTGGTGCTTTACAGCACCTTACCTTGACTCAGCCTAACTTAGTCTATAGTGTCAACTTTGTCTCTCAATTTATGCACTCTCCCACTCACTCTCATCTTAAGATGGCTAAACGCATTTTGTGTTATGTCAAAGGAATAATTACTCTTGGTCTAAACCTTACTTCAAACACTACACTTAATCTTTGTACTTTTTCAGATTCGGATTGGGCTGACTTTCCTATAACTCGTCATTCTACAACAGGTTATTGCACTTTTCTTGGTCGAAATCCAATCTCCTAATGTGCCAAGAAGCAACATATTATTTTTTGCTCTAGCATTGAAGCGGAGTATCGAGCAATGGCACACATTGCAGCTAAAGTTACCTGGTTAACTTATGTTCTAAAAAATCTTCATGTTCTATAACCTCACACTCCAGTACTGTTCAGTGACAATATCAGTGCTTTATATATGACTGTCAATCCCGTTTTTCATGTAAGAAGCAAGCACATTGAGCTTGATTATCACTTTGTCCGTGAAAGGGTTGCACTTGGTTTTCTCATCACTCAATATAATCTTGCTTCATCTCAGGTAGCTGACATCTTTACTAAACCTATGTCTAAAGCTACTATTGCTCTCTATCGTCCCAAACTTCACCTCTAACCTCGGCCTTGTTTGCGAGGAGTTATTAACAGCTCCAGCTCATTTGAGATTACTTTGGAGTGATAAGGTTGTTAGGAGTTATAAGGTTGCAAGTAATCTCTTCTTTTATCAAGGAAGAAACCAGATCATCTGAGATTACTTTGGAGTGATAAGATTATTAGGAGTTATAAGGTTGCAAGTAATCTCTTCTTTTATCAAGGAAGAATATATTTGGGTGGTTAGATAAATTCAAGCTTAACTCAATCATTGGTCAAAGTAGTTAATCCAAGCTGATCATTTAGTTACAATAGAATTTTATTATTTTAGACTCTCTTATCTTGTTAGTTAGATTAGCTACAATATATTTATAGCATGTATCATATTGAATTTCAAGTTTTTGCTAGCTCACGTTAATAAAAGAAAAAAATATTTTAGTTATCAAAGTTTTTAATTCCTTCATTTATTTCTATGAATAATAATTCATCTCTTACTAGATGCCCTTTAATTGAAGAGATTATAGAAACTATGCTCCACATAAATGCCTATAGTGATCCTAGGCTAGATGGCTTTTCTCGCTTTTTTATAAGGTTTTTTAGGATGTGATTAAGATAGATATGTGTGCTACGATGTAGAGCTTCTTTACAATAGGAGTGGTAACACCAAGTATTAATTCTAGTATCATAGTTCTTATTCCTAAAATTGCCAATGCTAATGCTATAGAATAATTTAGGCCAATTGTTCTGAGCAATTTTAGTGTCAAAATTGTTTCTAAGATTTTGGCAGATCGTTTATCTCTTATTGCCACTAGAATTATTTCTTATTAGCAATTTGGTTTTTTAAAACATAGAATTATCTCTGATTGTATTACTATTGCTTCTGAAGGAATCCTTCCTTAGAAGATTTGTTTTGGTGGTAATTTGGCAATGAAAATTGATATTCGTAAGGCATTTGATACTATTGATTGGAATTTTTTATTGGATATGCTTGAGGATTTTAGTTTTTCTCTTTAATTTTGGGATTGGATTCTCAGCTTATTTTCTTATGCTCATTTGTCAATTGTGATTAATAGTAATCTCAGAGGATATTTTTCATGTTCTAGAGGAGTTCACCAAGGGGACCCTTATATCCTTTATTATTTTGTTTAGCTGAGGATTTTTTTAACAGATGGATTTCTCTCAAAGTTTCATTAGGAAAGATTCAACCTATGAGTTATACAAAGGATAATATTTTTCCTATTCATTTTCTTTATGCAAATGATGTTCTTCTTTTTAGGAAAGCTTCTCTTACAAACATGATAGCAATTTCAGAGGTTTTTAATGTTTATGCTCAAGTTTCTAGTTAGGTGGTGAACTGGTCAAAGTCTGAAGCTTTTTATGGTTCGGGTGTTAATGATAGATGGATCTCCAAGTTTCAAGCTTTTTCAGGTATGAAAAAATCATCTTTACCATTTAATTATTTGGGGTTCCTTTTTTTTGTTGGAGCTCCAAAAAAGCAATGGTTGCAGCCTTTGGCAGATAAAATTTGTAGTAAATTTTCCAAGTGGAAGGGTTCATCTCTTTCAATGTCAGGAAGGCTTACATTGATTCAATATGTTATTACCAGTTCTTTACTACATTCTTTTGCTATTTATAAGTGGCCTCAGTCTCTTATTCGTTTGATGGAATGTTGCATGCAGAACTTTTTATGGTCTGGCTCGATTAATGAATGAAAATTAGTTACAATTTGTTGGAAATTGGTTTGCTTACTAGTTAAAGAGGAGGGAATGGGAATTAAGCATTTATTTGTTCTTAATGATGCTATGTTAAGCAAAGTTGCTTGGAACTTGATTTCTGTTAAACATTATCCAATGGATATTCTTCATCATCAATTTTTATATCCTTCGGGCATTAGGCGAGATTATTTTTTCAGGTCTTTTATTTGGTTGTCCATAAAATTCATTTATTTTACTCTTCATTCATAAATTAAATGGTTTGTTGGTTAGAATTATAAGCTTAATTTTTGGACGGATGAGTGGATTTTACCTCTTGTTGCTTCCCAACTTGCTATTGTTGGGTCTATGTTATGTAGAATATTTAAGTACAACTAAGATAGTTCCTTATATGGATAATATCATTAGTGGCTAACTTTGACCCATTAATTTTTTTTTAGCATTGCTACATTTTACTTTTCAAAGTGAATCTACGTGTTTTCAAAAATTGGTCAATTTATAAAAAGTGGCATTCTTTTTTAGCTTGTGCATGGCATTTTAAGTCAAATATTATATGTAAAATTCATTTTAAGTCAAATATTAGATGTAAAATTCATTTAATCTCAATTTGAATTTCATGAGATTAAAAAATTAATTAATTCAAGTATATTTTTTCCATGAATTTTAGTTAAAAAATTTATATAATTTATATATTTTTGTTATAGAAAATGAATATAACTTGTTTTAAAAGTTGTTGTTGTTATTATTATTATTATTATTATTATTATTATTATTATTATCATTATTATCATTGTCATTATTATTATTATTATTATTATTATTATTATTATTATTATTATTATTATTATTATTATTATTATTATTATTATTATTATTGTTACTATTACTATTATTATTATTATTATTATTATTATTATTATTATTATTATTATTATTATTACTGTTATTATTATTATTACTCTTACTATTAGTATTATTATTACTGTTATTATTATTATTACTCTTACTATTAGTATTATTGTTACTGTTATTATTATTATTATTATTATTATTATTATTATTATTATTATTATTATTATTATTATTATTATTATTATTATTATTATTATTATTACTATTACTATTACTATTACTATTACTATTACTATTACTATTATTATTATTATTATTATTATTATTATTATTATTATTATTATTATTATTATTATTATTATTATCATTATTATCATTATCATTATTATTATTGATTGTTATTATTATTGTTATTGTTATTGTTATTGTTATTATTATTATTATTGTTATAAATAACAATAACAATAATTGTTATTGTTATTGTTATTATTGGATGCCTATTTCCTGGTATATGTACGCAAATCAACAAGTTATAGAAGATTAGAGTTTGGTAGTCGTGTGCAATTCAACAAACGCTAATTCCTTGTGTATCACTCTTTCGCTATATCAGTAGACTTCCTAACCCCCTTCCAAACCAAATCATTACATGCACCCCATAAAGCCCAAAGAATCAAAGCCACAGATTCCACATCATGAATTTGACGATGTAACATAAAATGGTCCCACCACTGAGTAAAAGTCAAAACCTCACAAGAATGAATCCCTATAGAATTAATTCTCCACACACTCATAACAAAAGAACATTTAACAAACACATGGAGAGCATCCTCAACATTGTTGTTGCAAAAGTTACAAAACACATTCATATCCATATGCCTTTGTTTCAAGGCAGTTAAAATGGGTAAACAATTAGAACACAAATGCTAAAGCAAGTTGAGAATTTTAAGGGGAATATTAAAAGACCATAACTTACGCTAAGAATCCTTACTAATGTACTGATAAATCATGAGAAGCCATTAAAACTCTATACCCACTTTTAATCATATACTTGTTAAGCATCATCACTGCCTCTCTAGCTCTATAAACTTCTAGCATAATCTATAACAAAATAGACAACTCTACAATTATCCAACAAGTTGGCAAGTTAAAGTTGATAATGTACAAGTTAGCAAAGTTGGCATCACCACCAATTAAAAAGGTTCTTTAAGCCTCCAACACTGACCTAGTATAAATATATATGTGTGATATGTTAGCTTAGCTTTATTAATGGGTATATGTGGTTGTTGTATGCGAGTGTTATGTGAGAGTGTAAAAGAAATATTATAATATGAGTGTGTGTGTGTGGGGGGGGGGTGCCTAAGAGTTAAAAACAAAGAGTGTGGGTCATGTAAGGACATGTGAGAGTGCATGTGAGATATTAATAAAGGTGTGGGTCTGTTGTGTTGTAGTGGTGTAAAATATATTATTTAGTGTAATAATAATTGAATTACTTCAATTTAGTTCATCTATAATTTTTGTGAGCTTAATTAACAAGTGGTGTCAGAGCGGGACAATCAGGAGGCATACACTGAGGTGTTCTAAGTGGTAACTATCTCATGCACAGTTTAGAGGTACTATAAAGCCGATTGCTTGCTTGGTTAAGAGAAGTCCCAAGTCATGAGATGGACCTTAGAGTGTGCAATATAAAGAAGTTGAACAATTACAACTATAGTACATGGTCAACATGTTTGGAGTGGTATCTTTAAGGACAAGATTTATGAGAGGTAGTTAGTAGAAGTGAGAGTATGTCGCCTACAAAAGCGGATGAAAATGCCTTAAAGAGGTGGAAAGTCAAGGAAGGTGATGTTCAAGATCAAGGTCTCAATTAATAAGAAATGTTAGAACATATCAGGTACGCCCCACACTTAAAGAAGTTTTAGATATTTTAACTTCATGATTTTTTAAGAAAAATGAGATAAGGTCATAAAATTTAGAAATAGAGTTAATGTCTATTAAACAAGGGAAGTTGTCAATTAATCAGTATTTTACAAAAGTTAAGTCTTTGTGTCGAGAAATTTCAGAATTAGATTCTACATCAAAAATTAGTGAAGATATGATGAGAAGGATTATTATTTATGGAATTAAGCTGGAATATAGGGGATTTATTACTATTGTTCAAGGTTGGCCTAAACCACCCACATTAAATAAGTTGGAGAATTTGTTAGCCAATCAAGAGATGTTAGCTAAACAAATGGCCAACATTTTTTTGAAGAGTGAGATGAATGAAGAAGCACTATTTAGCAAATATAGAAGAGGTCATCCTAGAGATTGCAATTATAGAAAGTTCAATGGAGATTATAAGACTGATTTGGAGGAAGATAGAAATGAAAGAAAGTGGAAAGGCCAAAGTCGATGTTCAAGAGGAGCTCAACAATGTCAAAACCAAGAAGACACACAAGATAGAATATATTGCCAATGAGATGTGGAATGCTATAATTATGGCAAGAGAGGTCATTATGCTAGAGAATGCTGATATATAAGAGCTAAAGGAAATGCTATGACATCACCCTAACCTCAAGTTCAAAGTGAAGCACAATGGGACTTCTATATTCAAGCATCATATGTAATTAAAGAGCAAGTAAAGAAGGATTTAAATGAATTCATGGAGGCTTATAATAGTGAGAATGAATAGGATGTGCTAGCAACAGTTGCCATATTAGAGTATCTTGAAGAATCTTATAAAAGTGAAAAAAGTGGGATATAATGGACTTAAATTTATTTGAAAGTGTTCCATTAAAGGAAGAAATTTAGGAACAAACAAGTTCAAGTGCTAAAGTTGAAAAGATATCTCCAAGTGTGGTAATGGAGAATCAAGATATTGAAGAAGTTAAATGCAACAAAAAGAGTGAGATAGGCAACAATATAGGGGAGCAACTAGAAGAGAAGCATAAGAGTCCTAAAGTAATAAATGAGCTCTTGTGGTCTTTAAATGACAAAGAATTTGAAGATGAAGCTTTGATGTAAAAGGAAGATCAAGAAAAGGAAATAAAAGTAATACAAGAAAAACAAGAGGCAAATCAAAAAGAGAAAGATAATGACATGACATTAGGTGAAGAAAATATTAAGAAAAAATTCATAGGATACATAAACAATTTCTGGAGCAATAAACATAATGATATAGTGTGATTATCAAGGAGCAAAAGAATCAATATACAAAATGGAGGAATACGATATAATAATCAAGATGGACATGGAGTTCCAAAAATTAAAGACGTAGAGAGTCGGTGCTGAGGGGGAATGTTAAGCATCTTCACTGCCTCTCTAGCTCTAGAGACTTCTAGTACAATCTACAATAAAATAGATAACTCTAGAATTATCCAATAAGTTGGCAAGTTGAAGTTGAAGTTAATAATGTACAAGTTAGCAAAGTTGGCATCATTGCCAATCATGAAGGTTCTTCAAGCCTTAAACACTGACCTAGTACAACTATATATAGGTGATATGTTAGCTTCATTAGTGGGTGTGTGTGGTTGTTGTACATGAGTGTTATGTAAGAGTGTAAGAGAAATATTATGATATGAGTGAGTTTTTGTGTGTGTGTGTGTAGGGGGGGGGGGGGGGGGGAGGGGGTGCATGTGAGTTAAAATCAACGAGTGTGGGTCATGTGAGAGTGCATGTCAAACATTAATAAAGGTGTGGGTCCATTGTGATATAGTGGTGTAAAAGATATTGTTTAGTTTAATAATAATTGAATTATTTCAATTTAGTCCATCTAGTAATTTTTATGAGCTTATTAACAATATTGTCCCTTACGATCAAGCTTTTAACCCCATACATCCTTTTTCTCCTCTATACTCGAAGGGATATATAAGATCAAATCTACATCCCTAGGATTAAAAATGTCTCTAATTAAATCCTCATCTCATCTTCCTTCCTCCACTTGCCTTAAACTGTGAACACTGGCATTAGTTAAACTTAGGACAACTACAATCTCAACATAAGGATTTATAAAATTCGATAACTAGGGGGAATTCCAAATATTAATACTATGACCCAAACTAACTCTTTGAACCACACCGTCCTTTAATAATGACTGCCTAGCTAGAACACTTCTCCATACATAGCAAGGGTTTAAACCAATTTTAGCATTAAAAAAGGATTCATTTGGGTAGTACCTAGCTTCATACACACGAACCACTAAAGAATTTTGAAAATTCAATACCTTCACCCTTGCTTGCATAATAAAGCAATATTAAACTCATGCAACTGAAGGAACCTAAAGCCTTCATTAAATTTATGAACACTCATCCATCTAATCCCATGATTCTCCATATCACCATTGCCCCACTAATATGAATTCATCATGCTCTCCAAAGCTTCACATAGCTTAAAAGGAATAAAAAAAATGCTCTTAGTGTAAGTTGGAACTGCTTGGGCTATGTGCAACACCCACCTAATGAATTGTATTTATTTACATAACATATAGACATGAGAAATGCATGAGATATGTATGATAATAATTCCAATGTTAAATAAGAGAAGAATATAAATATTATAATTAAATCCATAACTAGAATTAGAAAGTTAAGGGTTTAAATTGATTAATGGCATATATATATATATATATATATATATATATATATATGCACATACACACACACACACACACACAAAGATTTTGCTAGAATTAACATGTGTGGAAATATTTTATTAGTTAAAAAAAGATAAGAAGAAGTGGATTATAGGAGAAGATAAGATTAGGACAAAGAAAAAAAAAAGGGTTGCCATCCGGATAGAAAAGGGACGAAGGAAGGTTGAAAAGATTGTCTTCTTCTTTAAAAAAAAGACCTAAATTATGCAAGCTAATTTTAAAGGTTTAAAATCATTTCATACCATTAATCATCATCCCTAAGTGCTCAGGTGATTGATTGGGTAAGTAATTTTAATAATTTTTGTTGAATTGAGTTATTTAAAGATGTAGAATTCAGGTTCTAAGGATATGGTTTTTCATTTTTATTGTTTTGATAATATCTTGAGCTAGGAAGCTTCAAATTAAGTGTTCTTTAATGATATGAAAACACCTAAAATTTATCTAAAACTATTCCTCATTTAGCTCAATCTAATTCAGAATCTTTACTAGTTTAATAAAAGGAAACATTTTACAACTTAGATTCCATAGCTAGTCTGAGTAAGGTGGATTGTTTCATAGAGTTATTCCTGTATACACCTCCAATTGAAGCAAAATCAATTTTAAATTACTCTAGATACATAGGGTTAATAATCTAGAAAGTTTCATTTTGAGATATATTGTATAGAATTAATGGTAAATTTTTAAATTCACCCTATTAAATCTGTTATAGTTGACAACTTCATATATTTAGGTAGGTTAGAGATGTTATCATGCTAGATGAGGTCCTATTATTTTTAGATGTTTAAAAAAATAAGTGAATTATGATCTATTTTAGCTAAACCAAATGGAAGTGAAGTGGTTATATGAGTAAATACAAGCAAAGGGAAGGAGGCAATAAAGATAAGTGAATAACTTAATGTTCTATGTGAATATAACACTTAAAATAAATAATTATAAATTTATTTATTAAGCTGGTTGGATAAGAGAAATATATGTGTTCTAATCGATAGTTGCTAATGTTTAATTATTTTTTGGATGATTGATTGTACTTCATATTAGACTTTCCATATGAATGAGATTGTATATATGAATAATGATTACTAAATTCGGGTGTCCTATTTGGGTAAGAACAGAATACTTGTTAATGCCATATCTGAACTTTTATAACTCCAAATGGGATGTCATTTATTCTTATGAAAACTTTGAGATGTTATCTACAAAATTGATAAAAGTATAGGAAGCTTAATTTTTTATTTGGATGGCTAATTTTTGGCAATATTTTATATAGCTTAGCCTTTGATGACAGATTGACCATGGTAGAATTTTTTTAATGTTTCTCCTTCAATATATATTCAATTGTTGTGAAATTAGCTACAAATTAATATAGACTTATAATACTATTGATCTAGAGAATATGGCTTTGATATGCATAATGTGGAATTTTTGGTGCATTTTTTTGAATTTACATTATCAATTCTGCCATGTTGAAATATGGTATATTTTTGTATATTTATGGTATATTATTTTTTTATATATTCTGGGAAAGATATTAATTGGCTTTATAGAGTGATTGTGATGTATTTAACTGATGATGATTTAAATAGAGTGTTGTGACAATGTGGTGAACTCTTGATGTATATGTAAATGTAAGAAATATGAATGGATAAATATAAGAATGCAATGCTACTTGTGAATGAGGCAAGGCTATATGCGATATGGAATCCCCTTGAAATGCAATAATAAGCCTAAAGATATATTTGATACCAAGTTATGGCGAGCTGTGTGCATATAGGAATCCATGAATAAAAAAATTGAATTACACGTAATTCATAAGTACATTGTTGTCTAAAAAAATACTATGCTATTACAATTTTGTACATACTATAAGTTCATTATTTTCTAAGAGAAAACACTATGATTATGGCAATATTGTGTGCATTATGAAATCCTTTTGATAAGCCATATAAAGGCTAAAGAAACATACTATACTTCTATGAATATGTACATACTATAAATTATAATTAAACATTGAATGGATTAATAATTGATAGTACTACATGTTTGAATGTGTTATTTTTTATAGAATATCATGTTATTCATTTTCTGAGTTGCAAGCTCACTCCTCTGCAATATTTTTCAGGATTAAAAGGACTATAATATGTCTTGAAGAAATATTTGCATCAATTACACTAGCATTGTGTCAGGTAGGTCAGCAAAGGGGTCGTCCTCAGGTTTTTGAGCAAGACATGCTTCATAAATTTTATTATGTTGTATTAAGGTTAATGTATTATATATGTTTAACATGAGGGGAGATGTTAGCTACTTGATGTTGTAAGCTCTTTTAGTGTGTATATATATATATATATATATATATATATATATATATATATATATATATATATATATATATATATATATATATATATATATATATATATATACATGTGAACTAAAGTTAAGACATTGATGGAGATATTATGTATTAGTTATATGCATACAATGTATGCTTGGCATCCTTAACAGGTGTCACACTACATGCTTAAGCGATATCTCTTTTCATGCTCTTGACAAGAACTTCTTTCCCAAATGCTACTTGATCTTAGCTTCAATAAAATAAAACACTTCTTTTTTGTGTTTTCCCATTAAAGAAGGGAGACCAAGATAGTGGTCATGATTATTAGTCTTTGAAACATTAAGCAACGAATAAATAACCTCTTCTAACTCAAGATAAGTACTTGCACTAAATAAGATGTTAGACTTCTAAAAATTAATCATTTGACCAAGAGCCCTTTCATAGGATGCAAACACTCTTTAGCACGCTGAGTCTCTTCAATATGTACTTTAAAGAACAAAAAATTATCATCAGTGAAGAACAAGTGAGACATGATAGGAGCATTTTGAGAAATTTTACAACCATGAATATAGCCTCTAGCTTCAAAATCTTATAGTAAAATTGATAACCCATCTCCATAAATAATGAAGAGATAAGGTGAGATGGGATATCCTTGCCTTAATCCTCTTTGGGGAATAATAGGGCCCACTTCTAATCCATTATGAACAATAGAAAACTTAACTGTGGAGACACATAGCATTATCAAGTGGGCCCATTCTCATTAAAACCAAGCCTAATCATCATTTGTCTCAAGAAATCCTATTTAATACAATCGTAGGCCTTAGACATATCAATCTTAAGAGCTGCCAAACCATTATTACCTTATTTTTTTCCTTTTCAAGTAGTGCCCAATCTTAAAAAAAAACTATAATATTATTGGTAATTAATCAATTTGGAATGAAAGCACTTTGTCTATTAGAAATCACATCATCGAGAACCACCTTCAATCTATTTGCTAGCATCTTGGCCATTATCTTGTATAAAACATTGCATAATGCAATAGGGCATAGGTCAGTAACACGGTCATGATTCTTTTTTGTCGGAATCAAAACAATTGAAGTGGAATTAAGATGGGTTGGAAACATACCATTAGTTAGACACTCCAAGCACATACTAGACACTTTAGGACCTACCACATTCTAAGAACTCTAATAAAATCTAGGATTTATCCGAGAGCATGGAAAAAATTGCGGCCTTAACTTCCTCCGAACAAAAAGGGCGAATTAGATTTTCATTTTGCTCCCTTGTGATCTTGCTCTGAACTTTATAAAAAATGATATCTCCTATATAGCCCTAGAAGTGAATAATTTTTTAAAATAATTAGAAATATGATCCCCAAGTCCACTCTTCCATGTGTCCTATGTTGCTTGATTAGGTTTTTCTTTTTCCTGATTGATGCAAATTGATGAAAATCTTTAGTATTGGAGTCACCATTTCGGAACAAAAATTGCTTTGCTCGCTATCTCCAAAAAACATTAAAATAATGGCCGATGAATCCTTATTTAAATAGCAGATCCGAGTTCGAATCTCATATTATCTCCCGCCATTGTATTTGGTAATAAATAAATAACGATGAAAGATATTTTAGTTATTTAAAAATTTCAACCATTTTAATTTGTTAGAATTTAATGTAGATATAATCAATTTCATAAATTTATAAATTTAAAATTGCAAATGATACAAAATGTTCATATGAGTCAAACACACATAATTTAAATTTATAAATAACTTCCATAAAATTTTATAAAATTTATCTTTATGTAACACACTCAAAAAAGAAAAGTAAAACCTACTTCTCTCTCTTTATGTCTTTAATTTTTTTTTATCAGTATCACAATATTTTAATTTTATTTCTTTGACTAATTTCAATTATTGTCTTTTGTTGTTTTTTTTTTTTTCTGTGTATTGAAATCATATTTTTTAAAACTATCTACCTGCATTTAGTTTTAACTTTGCTTATATATATATATATATATATATATATATATATATATATATATATATAAGGTTTTTTATAAGATAATGATATTTTATTTGCGAGGGGGAAAATTATTTGGTAATTGCTATACTAAATGATGCAAAAAGTCTCTCACCATTTGAAGAAAAAATTTCAGAGTTACTGGGTGAAAATGCATTGGAACAACAAATGATCGGCATCTCCATTGAAACTCCCACAAAGAGGGCAGCAGTTTTACGAGATTGGGCACAAATTCAAGTCGAAGTGACGATCTCTAAGCGGTAATTGCGTCAACATTGCAAATTAAAGGAAAAGATCTATTTTGGCGGAGGCCATGCATGTTTAGTCACATTTTAAGTACAATGAAAATAAAATCAACCTGGTCCTGCATGAAACAATAAGTAAAAATATCATTAGGAAAACAATCATACTTGAAACAATAAATATATTAAGTGTTGCTAAAATAACAAAGGTAACAACGATATCTCACCTAATAAGCGATGGCTTTTATCTTTGCAACTGAATGGAATAGGAAATATTGGAGTATGAGCCTACAAAGAGAAATCGATAGAGTATGTATAATAAGCATATGCACAACTGACCATATATTTAAATAAGAAGTTAATACATACTGGATTGCACAGGGCTTTATATGGGCTTTAGTCACATTTTAATTACAATAAAAATAATATCAACATCTATTGGAATCAATTAAAAATAATTTTTCAAAAATTTTTACAATCATGATAATTATGTCTAAATCGAATAAAATTAGTTAGAATTTAATAAGGTTTAGTTAATAATGATTTAGAAAATAATAATAATAACAAAGGTACCGGCTATAGAGATTTGTTACACACAAGCAAGATGTAATTTCCATTCTAATTGATCAGACACCCTTCCATTCCACTATCTCTGTTTGCCGAATTAATTGCAACACCTAACGAATCAGCCAAAGAGATTTCAGCAGTTATCAAGGGGCGCATACAAAAAAACTTTCATGTTCACATTAATACATCTAATCCAAGACGTATACCCCATATCCACCGCAAAAGCATAAGTGTGGATAATTTGGCTAATGCTGAAAACAACATCCATCGATCCACTGTGTAAAATGACCACACCACTTGTCAGTCCAAGAAAGAACGTGTACGGGAACCGGTTTTCTCTCCATCTCTATGTGAACCTAAAGCATGCCAGATTTGCATTTTAATAAAGATAAACTGCGAAATGTGCATCACGAAACTCCTTTGCAAGAAACACTTGACTTTATTTGTGGCGATGCAATGTACAAGTTCTGATTTCGCATTACAAGATTGTGATGTTTCAAGATGTTACTATTTTTTTTTTCCTATCAAAAGAAGATACTATATATGGACGCAAGGAAATTTTAATTTTTTTAGGCCGTGATAATTTTTTTTTTTTCATTCTAAGACTTATTAATTAAAAATATAAGAAGCCGGTTAGAAAAGAGTAAAATAACAATTACTTTAATAATATTTTAAAATATAAAATTTAAATAATGTCATCCTCAATTTTAAAAAAAAATTATTATATAATTCATTAATATCTAAATAGTATAATATATATATATATATATTCCTAAATTTTAACAAGGGCAAAATAAAAATCATCAAGAATTTAATTATGCGTAAGAGGAGCCCACCCTAGCCCCTTGGTTCCGTCACTGACCATAAATAGCCATTCATAACTCACTGAAATTTTATATACGTTAAATAACTTATGAAAATATATATAGTTTCACATGTGTTTTTTTATTTCACTTTATTTTTTATGTCAACCACATGTATTTAAAGTTATAATACCATAGAAAACACTGATGCTATGATACATGTAAAAAATGGAGATAAACTGGTTGAAAGACTTTGTTGTATATCCACAAGAATACCAAGACCGATTACGGAATATATAGAACTGTACAAGTTTACATAGGAAACAAACAATGGCTAATTCTTAGGCTAGAAAGTAGTGATGAGCTAAATTGTTGAGATTTTATTACCCTGAATTAGGAAAGAATATATTCACATATATACAACAGTATTTCCTAATATAATGGAAATTGTTGAATGAATTGTCCAGGTACAAATATATACTGAAAAATAGCAACGAAGAATTTTATATTTTAACTAAGAGTTTGTTTTGATATTTTTTATTATACTTTACCTATATTATTTGCGCAGCAAGATATATTTTTTATTTTTAATGAATGCAATTTTTTTTTTTCTGAAAAAACTAGCTGTGTTATTAATTACCGGAGAAGTTCAAAAAATCTTAGATGTTTGACTATGTATCACTTTTAGATAAATGAAAAAAGTTTCAGATGTAGAGCTACTAAATTTCTATAAAATATATAAGAATGTAACATAGAAATCCTAAAAAAATTATACCATTTTTTTTTTTTTTTTCATACAGTCCCAGGATGCTGATTCACCTATGCAGCCTAATCACAAAAAAAAAAAAAAAAAAAAAAAAAAAAAAAAAAAAAAAATCCCTAGCATGAATTTTGCTTCTAGTCCTGCATCAGTCAGTCCAAGTAGAATGAGTTTATTTCATTCTTGGGTGCATCCATTTGCTTCATTACAATTGACGCAAATATATAGTCCTCTTCACAATTCATCCTCAACTCCTACATGTATATATTCAAAAGCTTACAACTTATCATCATATATGGCATTTAAAAAATTTAATGTAAGAGAGTACTTAAATGATAATTACTTTTTAATGATATCCTGAGGTAAAGGGTCCAAATTCTATTGTTCAATTTAAAGGGAAGAACTGTTATCTATTATACAATCTATGATGTCTAGGTTAGAGGTGAGCACAGTTCAATTTTTTTTTTAAATATACAAAACCAAAGTAAAAATTTTTCAGTTTGGTTTGATTTATGATTAATTTTTTTAAAAAACTAAATAGAACCAAACTAAACTAGTTTGATTCGGTTCGGTTTAAAATTTCAATTTGAATTCTAAGTGAGCTTTTTTATAGGCTTAATTTTAATACAATGAAATTGGACCTAAATTAAGTTTAAAAAAACTTGTAAAAAGTACAAATTTTTCAAGATAAATAAAACTTCAAATGATAAAAAAAAAGTCGTAATAATTAACAAAAAAGTAGTAAAATATTAAATATCCACGAAAAATTTTAACAATGACAAAGTACAAATAGGGAAACATGAAGAATTTTCTAAAAAAATATAAGCAGCAAATGAAAAAATGTCAATATGGTCTAAGTTTTAACTTTTCTAATGTTTAAAATTTAATTGCCCATCAAATTTAAAGAACACAAAAGTGCAATTAACCAACAATATATTAAACAATCAATTAAATTGCCCATCAAGTAAATCATATTAAAAAAATAGTAAAAATTTCTAAAATAAAGCAAAAAATTAATTTGCATACTTTCAAAGAAATTGTTTAATATTGAAGGAGGTAGGGATTTGAGAACTAAATGAGGGAGGGACTATTGAATTATAAACTTATTTTAGCCTAATAAGTCTTTTAGCCCAAACTAAATTTCTATAATTGTTTGACAGTACCACAAACAAATGGTTGATGAATAATGAAATTAGGTGCATGCAATAACAATGACTGTGGTTAAATATTAAGATTAGTTGGTGTCAGAAATTATTAGTTGGTTAGTAGTTAATGGGTGTGAGTTGTAAGTGTCTTGTTAGGATTTAATTGTACTTTTTTATTTGAATGATTTATATTGATTCTCTAGTAGTATAAATAGGGCCTCTTTCAAAGAGATTTATGAATTAAAAAAAAAGAAAAAGAAGTGTAAGGAAGCAAAACTTCTTATTATGTAAGAATATTTGAAAGAGTTTAATAAAGATTGTTTAAGTGTTTATTATTTAACAAAGTGGTATTAGAGCCAAATATTGGCATATAGTATACCAAATCAAAGCTCTTGGAAAGACGAATTCAACGTTGCTTGAATCACCCCAATCAGAGGTCGGATGCACCGCCAATCGAAGGCAAAATTTTACTACTAGAAACCCAGTCAACTCATTGAGTTCAAGCCGAGTCGTGAAGTCGAGTTATGAAGCCAAGCCAAGTCAAGCCATTGATTGAGCCGTCAAGTCATTGACTGAGCTGTTGAGCTATTGACTGAGCTATTGACTAAGCAGTTGAGCCGTTGACCGAGTTGTAGAGCCATTGACTTTTTGAATGGAGTCCATCTTAAGGTTTTTCAATATTTTGAATCTATTTGTGCAATTAGATTTTGTAAATTTTTTCCAAATTAAATAGTATGGCAAATAATATAGCATCCTTCCAAGTTTTAATACTCAACAACAATAATTATGACAATTAGAGTATCAAAATGAAGGCTCTCCTTAGTGTACATGATGTTTACAATATCATAAAGAAAGACTACAATCAACTATAAAATGAGGCATCACTATCCCAGTCTGAAAAGGATAGTTTAAAAGATTCAAGAAAGAAGGATAAGAAAGCTCTTTTTCTTATTTATCAAGGCCTAGATGATGACAGTTTTAAGAAAATTTTAGATTCAACCTCTACTAAACAAGCATGGGAGAAGCATCAAACATCATATAAAGGTGAATAAAAAGTGAAAAGGAATGTCTTCAAACTTTAAGAGGAGAGTTTGAATCTCTACACATGAAAGGTAGTGAGTCCATGTCTGATTATTTTCCTAGAGTTTTGGCTATTTCTAATTAACTAAAAAGAAATGGTAAAAAATTAGAAGATGTAAGAATAATGGAAAAGATATTCCGCTTATTAGACCCAAAGTTTGAGCATATTATTGTAACTATATAAGAGATTAAAAACTTAGAGGAAATAAAGATTGAGCAGCTTCTAAGCTCATTACAAGACTATGAAGAGAAACACAAAAAGTAGCAAGGAATCATTAAGCAACTCTTGAAACTGCAACTCAAGGATATGCATCGAAGCCAAGGCAATGAAAGCAATTATTGTGGCTGAGGCAAAGGTAGAAGTCACAGATGAGGTGGAAGTCGTGGTCATGGACAAAGTTGGAGTTCCTATAATAGTAACTTCAATAACTATGAGAAAGGTGAAAGTTCTACAAGAAGTCATAAGAGAGGCAATCCAAACATAAGGTACCATAAATCCTAAGTTCAATGTTATAATTGTTAAAATTATGAGCATTAGCATCAGAATGTAAAGCTCCCAATACTAAGGTTAAAGAAAAGACCAACTATGTAGAAGCAAATATCAATAAGAAGGTAGTGTTATAAGCCCGTAGAGACAATGTTGGAGATTAAGGAAATACTCGGTACCTTGATACCAGTGCAAGCAACCATATATGTGGAAAAGAAGTGTGTTCATAAAACTCAATGAATAAGTGGCTGGTAATGTTTCTTTTAGTAATGATTTAGAAGTATCAGTAAAAAGAAGAGGTAACATCCTTATTTATGCTAAAAAAGGTAGTCATCAATTAATTTTCGATGTCTATCATATACCGAATATGACACGCAACATTTTGAGTATGGGTCAGCTCTTAGAAAAAGGCTATGATTTTTACACAAATGATTATAGTCTTTTTATAAAAAAATGGCAAAGGAGATTTAATAGCCAAAGTAAAAATGTCAAAGAATAGACTATTTCCTTTTAATATTCAAAATGATGTTGCAAAGTATTTAAAAGTTTATTATAAAGATGCATCATGGTTATGTCATCTTCAATTTGGGCACCTCAACTTTGGAAGTTTGGAACTATTATCAAAGAAGAGAATGGTAGGCGAACTACCTTGCATCAAACATCCAAATCAGTTTTGTGAAGGGTGTTTACTTAGAAAGCAGTTCAGAAATAGCTTTCCTAAAGAATTATACTCAACAGCCAAGAAGCCATTAGAGCTTATTCATACTGATGTGTGTGGGATAATTACTCCAAGCTCTCTCTATAAAAATAACTATTCCCTTCTTTTTATTAATGATTTTTCAAGAAAAACTTGGGTATATTTCTTAAAGCAGAAATTAAAAGTCTTTCAAGCATTCAAGACATTTAAAGCTACTATAGAGAATGAAAGTGGTCAAAAAATTAAAGCATTGAGATCAAATCGAGGAGGAGAATTCACTTCAACGGATTTCCAAGAGTTCTATACAATAAATCGAATTCAGCATTTTTCACTATTCCAAGACCTCTATAATAATATGGCATTATAGAAAGAAAAATAAAACCATCCTTGATATGGCACGGAGCATGCTCAAAAGTAAACATTTACCAAAAGAATTTAAGGTTTAAGCAGTAGCTACAGTAATCTACCTGTCCAACATCTCCAATAAGAAGTGTGTGGGAAAAGACACCACAAGAAGCCTGGAATGGAAGAAAGCCTAAAATTTCTCACCTTAGAGTATTTAAAAGTGTAGCCCATATTCATGTACCAGTTGAAAGAAGAACCAAGCTTGATGACAAAAGTGAAAGATACATCTTTATTGGTTATTCTACTCATTCAAAAGGGTACAAACTATACAATCCAAACAATAAGAAGTTTATGATCAGCTGAGATATGATATTTGATGAAGAGGGTGAATGAGAGATCAACTCTTCCATAGATGAATTCAACTTCTTTCCTCAATTTGATGAAACAGAGCAAACACTAGTGGAGCAACTTGGTGAACCTCAATAAGAGCATGCAACACCATTTACTTCACCAATACGAAATGATGAAGGAAATTCACTGCCATCTTTATTAGTTGAAAGAAATGAAGAACGCACAAAAAGTCTTGAAGATCTCTATGAAATGACTGATTGACCAAAGAATCTCACTCTTTTTTTCCTTTTTACTAATTATGAAACAATGAACTTACAAGAAGCCATGCAAGATGAAAAATGGAGAAATTTAATGGATGATGAAATCAAAGCCATAGAAAAAATGACACATGGGAATTCACTACTCTTCTAAAGGGACATAAGCCAATTGGTGTCAAATAGGTCTACAAAATAAAGAATAATGCCAAAGGAGAGTTCGAAAAGCACAAAGCAAGGCTAGTTACCAAAGGCTACAGTCAAAAGCTATAATTAACTATGATGAGGTATTTTCTACTATTGCACACTTAGAGACTGTGAGACTTATTATTTCTTTAGCAACTCAAAATATGTGGAAGATTCACTAAATGGATGTAAAGTTTGCCTTTCCAAATGGAGTTCTTGAAAAGGAAGTCTACATTCAGCAACCATCAGGCTATAAAGTCAAAGGATAAAAATTCAAGTTCTGAGGTTAAAGAAGGCTCTCTACGGATTAAAGCAAGCACTAAGAGCATGGAATAGTCGAATTGATAAGTACTTCTAAGAGATTGGTTTCACCAAATGTCCCTATGAGCATGCTCTCTATTTTAAAATCAAAGATGGAGATGTTTTGATCATCTGCTTGTATGTGGATGATTTAATCTTCATTGAAAATAATCTAAACATGTTTGAAGATTTTAAAAAGGCAATGGTGAAAGAGTTCGAGATGACGAATATTGGATTGATGGCATACTACCTCAGCATTGAAGTTAAGCAAAAGAAAGATGGGATTTTAATCTTGCAAGAAAGTTACACAAAGGATATCCTCAAAAAATTCAAGATGGATGATTGCAACCAAATAAGCACACCAATGGAGTGCGGAATCAAGTTGTTCAAAGTCGATGAAGCAGAAAAGGTTGATGCAACATTTTTTTAAAAGTCTAGTTGGATGTTTGTGATATCTAACTTGTACAAGGCCTAACATTCTCTATACAATAGGACTAATGAGTCATTACATGGAAACTCCAACAACCACTCATTTTAAGGCTGCAAAGAGAATTCTTCACTACCTTAAAAGTACAATAGATTTTGGCTTATATTATTTAGTTTCTAATGACTATAAGCTCGTTGGATATAGTGATAGTGATTGGGTCAGAGATATCAATGATTGGAAAAGCACAACTGGTTTTGTGTTTTTCATAGGAGATATCGCTTTCACTTGGATGTCAAAAAAGCAACTAATTGTCACTCTCTTAACATGTGAAGCTAAGTATGTTACTACTACATCATGTGTTAGTCATGCAATTTGACTCTAAAATTTGTTGAAGGAATTGAACATGTCATAAGTATAACCAACAGAGATTTGTGTCGACAATAAGTTAGCAATAGCTTTAGCCAAGAATCTAGTATATCATGATCGGAGGAAACACATTGATACTCGGTATCATTACATAAGAGAATGCATTATAAAGCATTATGTGAAACTGGAATATGTGAAGTCTCAAGATTAAATCACAAATATCTTCACCAAGCCATTGAAGAAATAAGACTTTGTTAAATTAAGAAACACACTTGGCATTATAAAACAAATTTAAGGGGGAGTGTTGGATTATAAACTTATTTTAGCCCAACAAGTCTTTTGGCCCAAACTTAATTTCTATAATTGTTTGACAACACCACAAATAAATGGTTGATGAATAATAAAGTTAGGTGCATGCAAGAATAATGAACATGGTTAATTATTAAGAATAGTTGGTATGAGAAATTACTAGTTGGTTAGTAGTTAGTGGGTGTAAGTTGTAAATGTACAGTTAGGATTTAATTGTATTTATTTATTTGAATGGTCTAGATTGATCCTCTATTAGTATAAATAGGGTCTCTTGCAAAGAGGTTTATGAATAAAAAAGAAGAAGAAGAAGTGTAAGGAAGCAAAGCTTCTAAATATGTAAGAATGTTTAAGAGAGTTTAATAGAGATTATTTGAGTATTTAGTGTTCAACAGGGATTCAAAGAAAAAGAATTAAATATATAGAAATTAGGCGATGATGATGCAAAAAAAAAGTGTATAGGAGAAGTGATGTGGATGAGATTGCATTGACATTTATGGATGATTTAACAAAGTGGGCGTGCGCACTTGGGCTTCAAATGGACAATCATGGCCACCCCGATTAAACTACAAGACCCATAATATATCAAATCGAAGCTAACTTAGAGTCCTATAATGGGTGCTACACACTTTTTTTTAGCAATCCATCTTCGGGCCCAAATTTCTTTGTTTAGGCCCTCAAATTTAGCTTTAAAGTTTATGTTCCTATTTTGGTTTTTTTGCCTTTTCTTCCTTTTTTTATTTTTAGGGTTTTTTCCTAAACTCTATTTATTTGTCTCTTTGGGATTGTTTGAGGACAGATTTTTGTTGAATTATTAAATCAAATTTATTTTTCTTCCAATATTCGATATTCCTTTGTGTGAATCAACTGTTATTAATGCCTATTTCTTGGCATTTATGTGTAAATCAATAGGTTATAAAAGATTGTTAGACAGTAATCATGCACTATTCAACGTCGAGCAGTAGTTATCCAATTTTCTAGGCTTCCATTATGTCTGTTGGTATTAGAGCCAATAACATTCCTAGGTTTTATAAAAAAAATATATGGCACGGAGAAGACGACAACATCACTTCGATGATGTTTACGAGTGGGAGGCTGATCAACAGGTTGAGCAATAATTTAAGCATGTTAAGCAAGCAATAGGACAACTTGGGCAAACAATGGGGCAAATAGGGCAGATGGTAGAGCAGATGAATAAGAGGATGGCTGCCCTAATGATCAACTAGAATGAAAATACCAACAATCAAAATCGACAGAACCATCATAAGGCTCATGTAAATGAGAGTTTTGATGAAGAGAAGGACGATTATGAAGAAGAAGTGTCACGCAGACATAGAAGGGCTACTGTGGAAGAAGAGAAATGTCATTAGGAGTCTAGAATGCGAACTAAAATTCTAGAATTCCATGGAAGCCTTTAACCTGAAGAGTTCCTTGATTGGCTAATGACGATTGATGAGATCTTGGAATTCAAGGGAGTACCTGATGATAAATGGGTGCCTTTGGGGGCAACTAGATTGCAAGGGAGAGCTACAACATGGTGGCAACAGCTGAAGTTGACTCACACTAGGTTGGGGAAGGAGAAAATCAACACCTGGGAGAAGATGAAGGAACACATGTGAGCCACATTCCTTCCATATAATTACCAAAGGTTAATGTATAAGAGGTTGTAGAATTTGAAACAGGGTCTGAAGTCGATGGATGAATATACCACTGAATTTTACCAACTGATTGCTAAGAATGAAATACAGGAGATGGAGGACCAGTTGGTGTCACGATATGTTGGAGGCTTAAAATTGTAGATTCAAGATACTGTCAACATATTTAATCATGTTTCTATTTTAGCGGCTCATGAGAGGGAGTTAATGGTAGAGAAGCAATCATGTTGTACTTATACTACTGAGGGTTCAAATGTTGGTGCTAATAGCAGTGGTGGTTTAACCAAAATAAAAGTTAGGAATAACGGGTAAGGGCAATTTAACAGAACATCTAGTCTATTTAATAGAGCAGCTAGCAGCAGTGGTATGAAGTGCTTTAATTGTGGCAAACCTGGTTATAGGCAAGCTAAATGTAAAAAGACTACTACAAAAAAAAGCCTTGTTTAATGAAACAAACGACTATGATAAGGATTTAGTCGAGATTGAAGGTGCAGCGGTATATGATGATGAAGGAACTAAAGAAGTGCAGCTGGAAGGAGATGTTGGTATGTCATTAGTGGTTCAGCGATCCTGTCTAACTCCAAAAGCTATATACGAGAATGAGTGGTTGTAGAGCAATATATTTCAGTCAACCTGTACCATTTAGAATAAGGTATATCATTTTGTGATTGATGGTGGAAGTTGTGAAAATATTGTGTTTGATAAGGCTGTCCAAAAATTAGCAATTCATATCGAGAAACATCCTAAGCCCTATAAGCTAGCTTGGCTAAAAAAAGGTGGTGAATTTTCAGTGTCTAAACGTGCCTTGATTCCTTTTTCAATTGGTCTAAAATATAAAGATACTGTTTGGTGTGATGTTGTTGCTATGGATGCATTCCACTTGCTTTTAGGAAGGCCTTGATAATATGATAGGGATGTTACTCATAGTGGGTGAACTAACACCTATAGTTTTATGTTTGAGGTGGTCAAAATTGTATTATTGCTTAGTAGACAGGTGTTCAAAAAGCCTAAGCAAGAAGGTGTTGGAGTTGGAGTTTGATTCAATACACTATTGTCCTTGACCCAATTTGATGAGGAGTTGCAAGAGTCAGATATAGGGTATATGCTAATAGGAGGGAAGTGACCGACTCAATCCATGTTCTAAAAGTTGTCGCTCTACTTATTACAGAATTTGGTGATCTGTTTCCTGAAGAGTTAAAAAAAGGATTGCCACCTTTACATGACATTCAGCACCATATTGATTTGGTGCCTGGAGCAGCCTTGCCCAACAGACCACGTTATTGAATAAGTCCCAATGAACATGAGGAATTTCATCGATAAATGGAAGAGTTGCTAGTCAAAGGGCATATTAGAGATAGCATAAGTCCTTATGCGATACTTGCCCTTTTGACACCTAAAAAAGATGGCTTATGGCATATATGTATGGATAGTAGAGCCATCAATAAAATTACAGTGAGGTACAATTTTCCCATTCCTCGATTAGATGACTTGCTTAATCATATTAGTGGTGCTACCATTTTCACCAAGCTTGATTTGAAAAGTGGGTATTATCAAATTTGTGTGAGACCTAGGGATGAATGGAAAATAGCATTTAAGACTAGGGAGGGGTTATATAAATGGCTTGTAATGCTATTTGGTTTGTTAATGCTCCTAGTACTTTTATGCATGTCAAGAATTAGTTGTTGTGGCCTTTTATTTACAAATTTATGGAGGTGTACTTTGATGATATCCTGATATTTAGTGCTAACCTTGATGAGCACATACAACATGTTAGAGAGGTTTTCCTTATGTTGCGTAAGGAGAAATTCTATGCTGTCATAAAAAAGTGTGTTTTTATAATCCCAAAAGTGTTATTTTTAGGGTATGTGGTTTCAAGAGCTGGCTTGGAGGTGGATGCAACAAAAGTGGTAGCAATAAAGAGTGGCCTAAACCAATGACCTTGACAGAAGTGCAGAGTTTCCATAGCTTGGCATCCTTTTATAGGCAGTTCATTGCTAATTTCAGCACCATAATGGCACCAATCACAAATTGCATGAAAGGTAGTAGGCTTGAATGGACAGATGAGGTAGAGACAACATTCAAGTTGATTAAAGAACGCTTACAAATATACCAATCTTAGTATTGCCAAACTTTTCTCAACCTTTTAAGTTACATATAGATGCTTCCAAGGTGGGCATTGGGGCAGTCTTAAGTCAGAATGGCTAGCCTGTGGCTTTCTTTAGTGATAAATTATTTGGTTCATAACTCAATTACATCACTTAAAAACTCAATTACATCACTTATGATATTGAGTTTTATGCAATTATGCAAGCAGTGAGGCATTGGGACCATTATCTGTTTCATAGGGAGTTTTTTTTGTACACAGATTATAATTCTTTGAGGCACCTACACCAACAGGATAAGGTGTCACCACGCCATGCACGATGGGTAACCTATTTGGAGCGGTTCACTTATGTGGTGAAACATAAGTCTAGGGTCACTAATCGAGTGGTTGATGCTTTGAGTTATCGAAGTTGTTTATTGGGGCCATAAGAATTAAGGTGCCTGGGTTTGATTCTTTTCATGAAATGCTTGCATCTGACCCTTATTTTTCTATAGTGCTACAAGATGTGCAGGCTGGGAATAAGACAGAGTTTTTACTGTAAGATGGATTTTTGTTTAAGGGTAATCAACTGTGTATCCTTGACTGTAGCCTTCACTTGCAGATCATAAGGGAGTTACATGAGAGGGGCACATTGGTAGAGATAGAACTTTACAATTGATCCATCCCTCCTACTTCTGGCCTTTAGCTCGTAAAGAAGTTGAAAAGTATGTGCAAAGGTGCAAAATCTGTCAAATCTCTAAAGGGATAACCATAAATGCAGGGCTCTATATGCCTTTACCAGTTCCTTCTCAACCTTAGGTTGATATTAGCATGGACTTTGCATTGGGATTACCGCGACACAGCCAAGTAATGACTCCATCTTTGTTATTGTTGATAGATTTTCTAAGATGGTTTATTTTATTCCTTATAAAAAGACTACAGATGTAGTCAATATGGCACAACTATTCTTTCAAGATGTGTATCATCTGTATGGGTTGCCTACATCCATTATCTCCGATAAAGATACACGTTTCCTCAGTCATTTCTAGTGCAACCTTTGGAAGATGATCAATACCCAACTAAATTTTAGCAGTGCCTATCACCCTCAAATAGATGGGCAAACGGAAGTAGTGAACAGGTCATTGGGCAACCTGCTACGTTGTTTAGTGGGGGACCATGTGAAGGGTTGGGATCAGAAGCTATGTCAGGCAGAATTTGCTCACAATCATACTGTTAATCGTAGTACAGGATTCAGTCCTTTTCAGGTTGTTTATTCTATTCAGCCGATAGGTCCTCTTGACTTGATGCCCCTGCCTAACAAGACTAGAGTCCATGGCAAAGCAACATTTTTTTTTTGGGCTTGCAGGATGTACATAAGTCAGTCTTTGATAATTTGTCTATTGTCAACTCTAAGTACAAGCAGCTTGCCAATTAAAAATGCAAACTTTTGGAGTTTGAGGTAGGAGATTTTATGTGGGCTGTCCTGACAAAAGATCAATTTCCAACTGGGGAGTACAACAAGCTATCTACCAGGAAGATTGGTCCAGTCGAAGTACTGGAGAAGATCAATTCCAATGCTTATCATCTGAAGTTGCCTAGCCATGTTTGCACTACATGTGTATTTAATGTTAAACATCTAATTCCCTTCACTAGAAACGCTTCTAATGATGATGTTGTGTTGAATTCAAGGTCAAATTTTCTGTCACTTAGGGGGAATGATATGGATGAGATTGCATTGACGTTTATGGATGGATTTAAGAAAGTGGACGTGCGCACTTGGGCTTTAAATGGATGGTTGTGGCAACCCCAATTAAACCACGGGCCTATAATATATTAAATCAAAGTTGACTCAGAGCCCTATAACAAGTGCTACACACTTCATCTATAGCAATCCATCTTTGGGCCCAAATTCCTTTATTTAGGCCCTTAAATTTGGCTTCAAAGTTTATGTTCCTATTTTGGTTTCTTTGCCTTTTCTTCCTTTTTTGTTTTTTGTGTTTTTTCCTAAACTCTATTTATTTGTCTCTTTAGGATTATTTGAGGATGGTTTTTTGTTGAATTATTAAATCAAACTTATTTTTCTTCCAATATTCGGTATTTTTTTTTTATGTAAATCAATGATTATTAATGCCTATTTCCTAGTATTTGTGTGCAAATCAACAAGTTATAGAAAATTGTTAGACGGTAATCGTGTGCGATTCAACATCGAGCAATAATTATCCAATTTTCTAAGCTTCCGCTATGTAAAGAAGAGAGAAGTATCAATGAATTTAGAAGAATTAAGTTCAGAGTATTAGATCTATACATATATAAAATGATATAATATAATAGTTCGGTTCGATTCGGTTAATTTCAATTTTTTAAGAGTAAAATCGAAATTAAACCGAACAAACTTTGGTTCAGTTGGGTTCGAAATGAAATTTAAAAAATTATAAAAAAAAGACTGAACCAAATAGAGTCTATTCAGTTCGATTTTTAATTTTTAATTATTTTTGCTCACTCCTAATTTAGGTCATATGATCTCCTATTAACAAAAAATAAAATAAAATATAACCTTCATAAAAATTTGATAATTCCCCGAATCAAATTTCAAAAAAATTAGTACTACAAAACCCACAACTCTAGTCACTTCTAAAGAAAAAAATTAAATTAATCATCTCGTTAGGACACCTCTAAAAATTTCTTTCTGAATTTTTTTCAAGTCCTAAAAGTAAAAAATATCTATAGCTCGACTTTCACACTCATAACATGTACAAAACAATAAGGTAGAAAACAGCTGAATACCTAAATTTGGCGTTATTTCTAGCTGCTTCATTACTATTTGCTGCACCATTTTTAGTCGTCATCGTTAACAATCAAACAACCCTAATGAAATTCTGAAGAGGTGGGTGGGGGACAGATTCTATATATTATCGTCCCTTGTAATTAAATGTTATCCAGTGCATTGAAGGACAACAAAACAATTGAGTGCCATTTTTTTTTTCAAATATCCACACTTATGAAAAGACACCTTATCATCATCAACTTGTGTATTATTATCATCATCATCTTATGAAAATAGCATGAGTTGGAAAATTTTGTTCTTTAGTTCTGCATCATATTCCATTAAATTTTTTGTGTAGAGCTACAATATATACCTAATATAACTCCACATCAATTTTTTTTAATAAATCTTCAAACTTTTTAAAATATATAATTTAGTCAAAATTTTCATTTCTAATTAATTTTTTAAATTCAAAATTATTATATATAATTTTTATTTAATAAATTAATACTAATTTTTTTACTTATGCTTTGTTATTGTTAATTATTCAATTTAATGATTGATTTCTAATTTTTGTATATAATTTATTTCAATAATATATAAATAATAAATTTATTCTATAATTAATGAGAAATAATTAAATTATTATTTTACAAACTTATTAAATAACAAAATATATTTTTTTGGATGAATATGTAGAATAAACATAAATATGGGTGTAATATATTAAAGGGAAAAATACAAAATACAAAATAATATTATGTGATTTAAACCCTAATCGACTTCCACCCTGAGGTTTGAACCCCAAGAAATCAATATCCTGTGTTTCACATAGTTAACAAATAGCGGCAAATCAGCTGACACTATTATTGGAGCTAACGTGGCATAGGATATTTTCGTCTCTAACCAATTTTTTTTTTTTTTTGCCAACATGGTTGGGAAGGATAGAAAAAAAAAATGAACTAAAGTGGTGGACCATGAAAGCATAAGTGATGAAATCCTTAAAGCTAAAAATGACAAGCAAATCATCAAGTGCCAAAAGCAGTAGAAAGCGATGTGAATGTGGGTTGCCATCGCCCATGAAGACATTATCAACAGTCATCAACTATGGGTGGAAATTTTTTAGGTATGGCAAATTTAAAGAAACAAGAAGGCATAGGTGCAGATATTTTGAATGGGCAGATAATCAACTAAGTACTGATAATGAGTGGAAGAAAGAAGTGTGTTGTCCTAAGCACGAGAAGCTGAGTTGAGCGATGAGTTGAGGAAAATGTAGGAGCTGCTAAATTAGGGTGAGAATGAGTTGGTGTTTTTCACGCAAGAGCTTGCTTCACTAAGTATGGAGCTGAAGAATTATAAAGAAAAACATACTTCTAGTTGTAATTGGAAAATAATTATGTTGTTTATGATTGTTGTATGTGTTATATGCAGGGTATATTGTGGATCAGAACACAAAATGCATGGTAATGGGATGTTATTTTTGCCTTAAGATATAATGAACTTAGTGTGTGTCCATTAAATGTTTGTAAAAATGTCTAAATGAATGAAAGTTTATGTTTTGTGCCAATGGCTAAATGATATTATGCTCTCGATGCTGAATTAACAAGAAAATCCAATGTACAAGGTTAAATAGAGTAAAAAAAGTACATATTGAAACAATAACTTATTCTAAATTAGACACGAAAACTAATATTGACATAAGAACCCAATCTCCAATATTATAAATTGAGCATTCTAAACAATCATAGTTTGAATAACTTATTTAAACTAAGTAGCATAGCTTTGAATAAGCTCTTTCAAACTAAGTAGCACAAAATAAGTAACTACAAATTTTTAACTACATTTCACATAAAATATCAACTAAAATTGTTACAAAATATCAAACCACAGGCATTTTATAAGTTTGTCACCTATTGGTTATAATTCAACTACATAAAATTCAAATAACAAATGCCAAGCTTCTATTTTATAGGCCTTTATTTTTTAGTTGCATTCTTTAAAGAAAATGTTGAAAGTTCGATGCTCTTTTCAAGTTCTGGTAGGATAAAGGTGGAATTCTTGTCAGACATTCACTAGTTCTCTCTTTGCCAGTGAAGATATTATTGAAGCTCATTAACATAGTGTGTCCTGCCTTGGAGGCCTGAACTGAGATGCAAGTGTTTGAAACAAAAAAAAAAGTAAATTAACCCTTTAACTTACAGAATGCTTTCCTATAGAGCACCCTCTATTTAAAGTAAATAGTGTTACATTAAACCTCCTACCTTAATTGTTCCTGGCTAAGTACATGACTTGAAAACATCATTATGGGGTATAAAAATTTTTGGTGGTGGCTAAGATGCACTCTGAGTTGTTACTGGTTGCTGTGATTCATGATGAGGTGCTCTTACTGCTTATGGGGCTTTAATAGTTTGTCTTTGAATATGTTCACACCCTAAACTCTTGTTTGATCACCTCCTTCTATTTGTTATTTCCCCAAATGTACCCTCATTCCCCTATGATCAAATAGTAATTAAATTACTCTAATTATAAAAAAAATAATATTTCTTATTAATAAAAAAAACCTAAAAATTGTTTCCTTATTGATTTTTCTTTTCTAGCCTCATTCTTCTTTCCCAAGTTGTTTCTCTACTGACAAATACCTTACAGCCCCTAATATTGTGCCCTATTTATTTACAGTTACCACAAACCATATAACCTCCACTCTTTGATGCCTTGAATGAATTCTTTGGTTTTTTTAATTTCCTAATCCTTTGCTTTCTTGGGCTACATGCTGGTTTTTAAACCACATTTGGATGGACATCTGAAAAAGGTATCTTATCTCATTGTTCTTTACATAAGACAAGTTGAATTATATGGCTATAGACTTAGAGGTACATGGCCTTCGAGTAATACTAATGTACATAAGCTTCAGTTTCCTCTTTATTAGTCCATATGGCACTAACAACATACTTGCAAGGTATCCTTTTCAAGTTCCAATACCTATAGCTGCATGACCTTTTATATATGTCAACTACATTCCCTATATCATAACACTCAATTTTATACTTTAATTGACCAGTTGGTGTGCAAAAGCAGTCCTTACTATCAACCTTGTGTTTCTTTAATACTTTTTGTGCATTTAGGCAAAATGTGTCCCATGTACTTATTCATTCCAGTAGATTTTACATACACCCTTTTTATTAGGCCTCTTTTAATCCACTCTAACATGCTTAGAATTGGCATGTCTCTGGCAGCCTTTATATATTAAAGGACTCAAATATGTTATTTTGAATTGCATCTGACTTGGCATGATCTGAGAAGAAAGACTCTTTTAATTGCCCACTCTTGTAGTGCTCTTCTAAAAATTTCATAACTAGTGAACTTTATTCCCTTATAAAGTACAAGATTTGATTTTATTATTTTTTCATTGAAATCAATACCCTCACCTGTTCTTTCTTCATCTGAGTTGTTCATGCTATCTTAGTATGAACCATTCATTGCCTGCTTATTAAATTCTTACATATCTTCCTCTCTCAAGTCATTTGCAGTTTGTCCATTAAATTTTTCACCCCTTTGTTCATTTTTTAGCATTAGCAGTCCTAGCAGATTCACCCCCTGCCCTAGTATTGTCCCCTAAGCCACTCTCATAATTTTTGAAAATATCATTATCTAAGCCCTCGTGGTTATCATAAAATTTTGAAATATCACCTTTACTAACTGAATTAATTTCAATTTCCTCTTTTGAGCACTTGTAATCACTATTTGATAAATAGGTTTGTAATTCCTTTTCATTATTCAACACATCCCAAACTAGTTTATCAATAAGATTTGACAACTCAGTATCACTCATGCTCACATCAATAAAGTGTCCATCTTTAGCTACTTCACCACCCTCTACATTAACACCTTCAACGCCTAATTTACATTATCCTCCCCCATATACTCACCTTCTCCCTTAGCATTCTCACACTCAAGGTCATAAAAATTAGTATCAAATCACTATTTACTTCAAAAATATTATTATCATCACTATCAGCATCATCTTCTCCTGAATATTCATAACCATATTCTTCATTTACTTCATAAACATTAGGGTCAACAATATTTAAAAGGGGTCCAATATTTTTATAGTATACATCTATATAAGGTGCAACCTTATAAGGTCCAATGTCAGCATATACTAACATATTTTATTATCAACAATTTCTTTTATTCCCTTAAATGGTGACAACCTAAAAATTTTATACCAAAATTTGCACCCACTATTATACCCAAGATCTTTATATAGCCTAAACAATTCAAACATTAAAATGCAATCGATGTCAACAGTTCTATAAGCTACACTGCCCCTTTCATATGAACTAAAAGAGTCACCTTTCCATTTCTTCCTATGGTGGAGTACCAATTTCACCGTCTCTGCTATGAAATTAAAATTTAAAAAAAAATAAACAAGAAATCAGTTCCATTTTCATTACCTAACTAAAAATGCAAAATACACTCATTTTTTGAAAAAAAAAAAAAGAAAAAAAAACTCCAAAATAAACAACAAAAAATAAGTTCTTTCTCATTACAGTAAGAACGATGGGGATAAGTTTGAACATTGACATGCAACCAACTAAAATTAATGGAATTTGATGAAGTTTTTGACTTACCTTGTAGATGAAGTTTAAAACCCCTCCAAATAGTCTGCTTTCCAAGTAACTTGCTAAGGTTGTATGCTTTGTTGGATGCTATTCAACTCACAATGTTACAAAGATCGACATTTCTTCAAATTTTTTTTTATCTTTCTCATTCAAGACACACATAACAATATATTAATTTTTCTTTATTGCTTTTAATTTCACAATCTAAAGCTCCAATTTCCCTTTTTGATTAAATTGAGTGTGAGAGATAAAGAAATTAGGTTTTAGATTCCAAAAGAGGGAAAAATCAATTTTGTTCTTTTTGATTGTTGTCTTAAGAAGCCAAACAATATGAAATTATTGTTCTATCCTTCCTAGACACAACGGACAAAAAAGATTGGTCAAAGCCAAAAATACTCTCTACCATGTCAACTCTAGTAATGGTGTCAGCCGATTTGTAGCTATTTGCTAACGGTGTGAAATACAAGGTATTGGTTTGTTAGGATTCAAACCTCAAGGTGGAAGTCAATTAGGGTTCAAACCATAAGATTTTTTTTTGTACTTTCCCTTATATTAAATGCATAAATAATATAAAACGAGATATGAAAGAAATATATATGGAGAATTCTTTTTTTGAGTTAAAAATAAAGTAATAAATTTTAAAAAAATAGCTGTAAAAACTGCATTTCATATGAAAATTGCTAAACTTTGATGTTATGGATTGAATACTTGCCTAATGAGCAAGGACATGCTCCTTTTGGTCTGAGGTTCGCCAATTTGTTCATCGTCAGGTTTATTTTGATAAGATGCAATTGTCCTTTGTTTAATGAAAGTTTCATTGGTTTAAACAAAAAACCAAAAAACAAAAACAAGTAAAATACCAGTAGAAAAATGAATATTGTATATATGTCAATTAGATCAAAAGTGATAAAACTTGAGTCTGATATGAAGTTTTTTAATATTTATTTTTAACAAGTAAAACATCAGTAGAAAAAATTGCATTTTACGATCCGTTTGATAATTAATGAAACATAAGAGTGAGAATTAGACTTGAAATGAATTCAGAAATGAATTTTCCTTCCCATAAAAATCAAGTCAAACCAATTATAACTTGGTCAAACATTTAAATATTACTATATATTATTAAAATTAATGAAGTAGAATATATAAATTAATAAAATAATTATTAAAAATATTTTAATAAATAATGTTTTAAAATACTTTACCAAAAATAAGTATTAAAATAATAAATAATTTTTTAGAATAATTTTTAAAAATTATAATAATATTTCAAAAATATTAATAATTAATTTAAAATAAATTTCTATAATAGATAAGCATAATACTAATTTTTATTTTAAAAAAATAATTATATATTTAATAATGTTGATTTCAAAATTGATTTCATAATAAATCAAATAATTTATTAAAAATTTTCATTTTATTTTCTATCTTTTTCGATTTTCATTTCAATTTCAATTCCAATTCTGAAATACCAACCCTTAAATAAATATAATGTACATGTAATTTTAAAAGTGATCTCTAATAGAGTGTCCCCTGTAACCTCCGGCTGGAGAGGAAAATTATTTTTTTATTGATTTTATTTTTATTGTTTTTTAGAGTTGTCCTCTTAAACTTTTACGACTTTTTATTTTGACCCATCAGCAAAATTGTAATATAACTTGGAAGAAAAAAAAAACTTATTATAGCAGGTAAAATAAATTATAATATCACATTACCTAATCATATATAAGTCTTTTTTTGGTGAATAAACAATAAAAATTACATTACATATATTTAATGTAAGATGCAAAATCTATCTAATCAAAGCATATTAAAAAACTATTTATTTGAACCAAATACATTTTATTAATAAAAATTCATTTGAAAATAAATTTTTTTGAAATTCATTTAGAAATTAAATGAATTCTTTAATAGAATTGAACCAAAAAGGGCTTAGTTTTGTAAAATTTATTCTAACTTTTAAATTTTGACAATTTTTTTTTATAATTTAAAACCAATAAACCATTTTGATCAAAATTTTTAAAAAAACTAATGTGATGTATAATATATTTGTAATCAGTGAAAATTTAATATAGTCCATATTAAATTTTACTTTTACGTGGACGAACTTGCCAATTAGTTGTTGCAAATTAAAGTCAAATAAATATTTAAAAAAAAAAAAAAACAAATGAGTGGTTTTTATTCGATTTTAGCTAAAATATCTAAATGGTGAATGTAAACACTCAATTTGGTTGACCCGTATTAGGGAACGAATTAGAGATGCTCGGTTTGATCGTCCCATTGTTAAGTTCAATGATGAGAATGTGAAACTTGGACATAAGAACAAAACCTGAATCTCCAATTAAAAATGGACTTGAAAGCCTAAAAGCCTCAAAAGCCCAAGACTTAGCCTAATTGTCAAAAAATAACCCAAGCCAAAGGGGCATCATCTCAGTGCAATGAGGCGATCACCTCTCTGGCAATTGCTACGGAGGCAATCGCCTCATCGTAGAAGCGCTACCTCTATGACAGACTACTTGCAGCTGCATTTAATGCAACTGCAGCCATAGTGGCCAAGTGGTGTGGGCCCCATATCCCCATACCAGATTTTGCATAAGGAAAAGATTTTGGGGGGGGGAGAGAGAGAGAGAGAGAAAGGTAATAGGGGTTCATGATGGGCTAGAGAGCCTAGGGGCATGGGCAAGGTAGGAGATAAAAAGAAAAAGGGAGGAGGAAAAAAGAGAGAGAGGGGGAACCCATTTGCAAAGACAAGAAAAAAAAAGGGAAAAGCTCTAGAAAAATACAGAGAGACGTTCTTGAGGGAAGAGAGAGGATCCAAGCCAAAGAAGTTCATTTTCCTTAGGAGAAGAAAGAGGAAAACTTGTGTTAAAGTGGAAATCACACTTTAGTGAGGATCATAACCAAAGACATACATCTGAGGGCCTATCATTTTGGTAAAAAAACCTACATTTAAATTCAATATCTTCATAACTTCATCATTTTAGTGCTTACTTTGCATATGACTGAGTTGTCAGTATACTTAAGGTATATTTTAGGTTTATTTTGTTTGTTATGCTACTTCATTGATATGATCCATTAAACTATTGCATGTAGTTATAAATTGGCACATGTTGGATGCATGTGTGCTCGTATTGCTTGCTTAAGGTAGAAGTTTGATTGTTTTGAGAGTCGAGCTAGCCTGTTGATCAGGCGATGCCTCTCAATGAGGCGATCACCTCTTTATAAAGGCGATCGCCACATTGATAGGTCGACTAGTTGTTTGGTTCTTCTCCCTTTATGAAATTCCATATAATGTTCACTTCACATGCTCTTTCCACCTTTATACATAATTGTTTCATTGCATGATGATAATTATTTCGATTATTTAAGGGTTTCACATGAAAACCTTTTTAGAACATTATTTGTAAATATTGTTATGTATAATATCGTGTTTTGCAAGAGGAAACTAACCGTATGTTATTGCAGGAATTACTTGATGATCCACATCATTGAGTAGTCACTATCGTTACCTAATTCCTTAGACCATTGTGCTTGTGTAAATAGTTTATTACTAGTTCACTTTTGGTATATGTATGGTTTATTTTCAGTATATTATTCTTTTATTTTGCCTAAAAGCATTGTAATCCCTAATCCATTTCCCCCTTTGATTCAAATGTGTGGTTGTAAATTATTACTTATTTTATTTTTTATTGAATGTTAGGACATAAAAGCATGAAATTGGATTCAGGTGCAAACTTGGACTTAACTATAAAATTTAGCAATTATTCAAAGGCAGTTACAATACATGTGGTAATAAATAAATAATTGAATAACTAAAGGTAATAATACACAAAACACAAACGGAGGCCAACCGCAAGGTTGGGTAAGCATTCAAATGCTTATACCCAGTTTTTGAACATATTCTCTGACGACGGCTTCTGGGAACCTTCATGGAATCCAGTTGTTTTATAGTGTGTCTCGGCTTTTATCCAGGTGGCGACTCCATCTCTGAATAGGCCCAAGACCTATATCGTATTTCTAAGTGGGCCTCGAACCCACACAGTCCCATGGTCGCCAAACACTTAGGTGCATGCTAAACCCTGCCACCTACAATGGTGACTCCACTAGGGATAGAGAAACTAATTCCAGTGTTTTATGTTTTATCATCTTTAATTATTTTCTTATTTCTTTTGCATCTTTTGCATTCACTACATGTTTTGCACATAATGAGAACTTCAATCCCAAATAAACCCTGCAATAGTCAGTACTTCACTACCTACGTTTCACTTAAACCTGGTGGTGGAATTTTTTATTATTGTCACTCACGACACGTACTAATCTGTATTGTTTGACCCTTGAGTGGGAAGACGTATATGGATGTATATTGTTATGGGAACTGAAGCCTTTTTACCCAAGACTCAAGCCCATGTAATGACCTAGCAACTATCCTTAGGAATTTTCCCCACATGCATGTGTGTTATGCCATATAATGGACCTTTAAAATAAATCTTGAGCCCATTAACAAGCAATCCAAGTTAAAATGGGCCCTCATGTCCAACCAAAGCCCATTATAAACAAACTAAGTCAATGAAGGCCTCTCATGCATATTCATAACCCATTTCAAGTGGGTCTTAATAAGTGAGTTTGTGATGCTAAGGACCTTGGCCCATAGGAAATGGACTCAAACTTTATTTAAAGGACCTGTTACTTATTTGAATCATCTTGAGAGTTATCTTATGTACATTGGTTTTATTATCCCTCGTTGATAATTAAAACCCAGGCCAAAAATCCTAGGGGAAAATACTCGCCATCGAATACGCGTGTGGGAGAAATAAGGGTGGGAGTTTGCACGTTTAAGCTTCGCATTTCGATTTTGTGTATCTTCTTTTTTATTTATTTTTTAAGTTTCCTTAAAATAAAATGGACTTGCATATCATGCATACATGTTATGCATTATTCTAACGTATGATTTTGCAGCACTATAGATCCTTCAAGCTCATCAAGGTGGGTCCGAATTAGTTCAGGTCATTTGGTCCAAAATTCAGAAATGGGAATGGCAGGTGGTTTTGATCTAGAGGCATTTAAGGCACAGTTGAAAGACGAAGTGATTACAAAAAACCCAATCTATGATGAGGGAGATGATAGGGGAAATTACTAAGTATTAGGGAGAATCAGCCAGTACAACCATCCAATGTGCCACCAATCAATTCGATAGATCTCGATGAGGAGATCAAAATTCAAGGAAGGGAAGAAGATGATGTAATAGTACTAGCCAACCCATCAAACCAGAGAAATGTGAACCCAACTAAAGATGTGGAGCAAACTAAGTGGGCCAAGAGCATGACCAAGGCTATGAACCAAATGCAGATGATGATGAAAGAGAAGGGCATTATCGCCCCCCTAGATTATGTCGATCTAAATCTAGAAAGGGAAGATAAACCGCTACCCCGTAAATTCAAATTCCCTTATATAAAGAAATACCCTAGCACCGAGGATCCCCATTTGCATCTGAAGCAGTATGTGACTTATATGAAAGCTATTGAGTTGATTGAGAGCCAAATCATTAAGCAGTTCCCTATATCACTAAAGGGAGCACTAATCCGCTGGTACTACACTTTCGAACCACATGTTCAATCATATTAGAAGGAGTTATATGCCACTTTTATAAAGCAATATGGCCTTAATGTTCCATTGGAAGTACCCCTGAGAGATATATAGAACACCAAGCAGAGCTTTAATGAGTCCTTTGTTGATTACTTGACTCATTGGAGGGGAAAGCTATCTTTGATGAGGCATAGGCCTACTGAGTCAGATCAATTAGTGGTAGCAATAGAGGGGCATGTCCCAACACTGTCTAGAAAGCTGAGAGATTTGAGGATCAGAAACTTCAAAGAATTGTACAGGTTTGGGGTCAAAAAAGAGTCAAATCTGGCTCAAGAAAAGAAATTCTTCGGAGGGAGGTCTGGCGGCAAGGAAGGACCTAGTTTGAGTGGTAATGTTCAGATCAATGCTATCCAACCACCAAGTAACAACATACAGGTTAATGCAGTTAGACAGCCCCAGAGATTTTTGAATTTAGGGCACCCTCTATCCAAAGTCTTCGATAAGCTTATTGAGAAAAACCTGTTATGGCCTTTACTTTCACAACAACCCTTACTCGGTGCCAACCCAAAGATTTTTTGAAAGTTTCACCAGACCATTGAACATGACACTGATAGTTATGCTCCATTAAAGCATGAATCTAAGACCTTATTGACTTAGGCAAGATTACTGACCTAGAAACCAGAAAGCCAAATACAGAAACCAACCCCTTGCCCAATTATTGAAATATGCCACCACAAAATGCGCCCATTTTGATGATCAACACTGGTCTAATGGAGGAGCAAGTCCTAAACTCCTTTGTGGATGTCGCTTATAACTCCCTAAAAGCTTAACCTAAAAACCAAAAACCAAGCAAACAACCCACAGAATTGTATGTGCACATCTTGGACATATGGAGTTCTAATGATGAAAGCAAGGGATAGGTTAACCTATGGGACAACAAAAAAAGTAGATCAGGCCAGTTTATGGGGAAGGTTGAAGAAAAGAGGGAAGAACCTGAGACTGTCAAGTCTGAGCCTAAAAGGATAGAAAATTTAGAAAAAGGAAAAAAGGCAAAGCAAATCGAGGGCACTGTTGCCAGTGTCTGGGAGTTACTTATGCATTCCAGGGATCATAGGGAGGCCCTAGTTTTGGCGCTAGATCAAAAAAAGATCTCCACTAGCTGTACCATAAAATAGATGGTCAGATCACTAATGGAAACTCTTCAAAGGACTATAACATTTTCTAATGATGACTTGCCTCTAGAGGGGAGGGACCACTACAACACTCTGTTTATCAAGGCTGAGATTAAGGGAAAAATGACTTAATGCGTGATGGTCGACAATGGTTCTACCGTTAATATGTGTCCATTGAAGATTCTGCCAAAGTTAGGGTTGATGATGGCCGACTTAAAGCCTTTTGAAGTAGTTATCAAAGCTTATGATGACACCAAAAGGTCTATGGAGGGAACATTCAGGGCGTTGGTCAAAATGGGACCTATAGAAGTTTGGGTTGACTTGCACGTGATTGATATCCTAGTGTCATTTGCCATTTTACTGGGGAGGCCATGGCTTCACCCCTTAGGCGACATCCCATCCATTGTTCACTAGAAAATTAAGTTCCCTCATAAAGGAAGGGTTGTCACCATTTATGTTAAAATTGAAATTATTGTGGCTGTATTGAAGTTAACCCCCAAAGAAATCTCCATAAGCCCCAGTTTTGAGGTTTGTGTAATTTATAAGGATGAAAAGGTTTTGAAGATAATGCCTAGGATGAGATTTATGCCCGATATAGGGTTGGGAAGAGATCTGTAATATCCCGTGTTTTTAAAAATATTTTTACACTGTACCGGGATATGCAGTGTTAATAATTTCTGTACATTATATGATATTTTTATGAGTTAATATGTATTTAAAACCTATTTTAATTACGGTGTATTATTTTCAGTGTTTTACGTAAAATTTTCCCGGGACTTGCATTTTCGGGGAAATTTTCACGTAAACAATGTATTATTAATTATTTTAAATGTATTTACGGACTTGCATGAACTCATGCGTATTTTTAAATTATTAAATAAAGCCTGTGTGTGTATATTTATTTAATTAGGGTTTATTATTACCCTAATATTTTATTAAGTATTTATTTGTTTTATTGTTATTTAATTAATTTTATTTAGTATAAATTATTAAAAATATTAAATTTTATGTGTGTGGTGTATATTTGATGTGTGTAATTTAATATTATTTTAATATATAGTATAAAGTATATATATATACATATATTTGTCAAAATTACAAAAGTTTGGAAAATTACACATTTGCCCCCCGAGTCTCCTTCTTCCTCCCGATCCTTCCCCTTGCCGTCCAGGCGTCTGTCACGCCATTTCTTCACCGTGGGTGTGCCGTCCGGTGTGCCACCGTCTTCCCCGACCAATTCCACCGCCTAAGGAGGCCGTTTCCGGCGCCTGGAAGTCGATTTTGGCCGGAGAAGCCGAAAATCGATCCACCGTCGATCACGCCGATTTCGGCCACCGTTTTTGACACCGCCGGTCTCTTTCTTCTCCTTGAGCTCTGGTGAGTGTGATTCTAGCTTTGGTTTGAGCTAAAATGGTCTAGAATTGCTTAGGTTTCGATTTTGTCAATTTCGGCCTATTAGGGTTTTTGATTTTTTTGAGCTTCTAATTGGATGATTCATGGAAACTTCCTTCACAAATGTTGTTCCTAGTAGCTTAATCTACATGTATGAATTTTTGTAGAATTTTTGGAGATTGTTTGGATTTTTGGGTATTTTTGAATATTTTAATATTATTTTCTAATTTTCGGAAATTAATTATTTAAATTATGAAATTGGAGTTTATGGTTGAATTAGGTGTTGAAATGAATTATAGGAATTTATTTGGAATTTTTATGAATTTCTAAGTATTTATTTTGAATTATTGAAGTTTATGGAATTTTGGAAAAATTAGGTTAAATGTGTTTTTATTTGAATTTAATTGGTTAATTGAGTTTAATTATTAATATTATTGATAAATATGTTGAGAAAATTAATTTTGGGTAATTGTATGATTTTTGGTGAATTTTTGAAGTAATTTAAGTATATTTATATATATAGGGGTATTTTGGTAATTTTACCCTAAATTGTCTAAAAATGTAATTTAATTGGTTTTATTAGTTATTTAAGGTATAAAAATGATTTCTACAAAATATTTGGTATTTTTAACTAATTAAAACTATTTTTTGTGAATTATTTTCAATTATATATATAATATACGATTTTTCTAATAAAATGAGTTTTATTCGGTTTTTACAGTGTTTTAAGGTTAATTATGTAATTTCTACCTATAAAATGTAGTTCTGTGATTTAAGGATATTTTTGGTATATCTGGAATATGTTCTGTGTTTGTGGATCCCGGTCGGTGGACTGTAGTTTGGAGTCCGACCGTGGGATTTTGATTGTGTTGAGCCTATTTTTCGAAGTGTATTTTCTTTGCAGGGTCGGCTCTACTCTTTTGAGTAGAGAGATGTCCGTTTTACAGGGGAGGTTCTGCCGGATTTTCGGTAGAATTCTCGTAAAACGTGATATCCAATCGAACCCTAATTCTGTTTTCGTATTTTAATACTCTAGATTGAATTCTAGGATTTCTATTAGGGTTATTCTGATATCGGTTATTTATTTCTTGTTTAGTTGCGCCGAGACCGAGGGCTAGTGGACCAGGCCCGTCGGACCTGTCTCGTGGAGCGCATTAGGTGAGTTACTATATTATATATATATGCTTAGGATGCATGATTTAGAAATGCATGTTTTATGTTGATTAAATATGCATAAATAATTTGATTATTTCTTAAGTTTACATTAAGTATATTTTTGGTTTATTTTTGGAATATAATAAATTATATACATGTTTTATTAATAAAATATATTTAAAATGTTTTTAAATATATTTTTAGTTTAATTTATGATTTTGATTGGATTTATTTGATATATATATATATACTCGAAATTATACCTGGTTTATGTTTGGTATATTTCCGGTATATATATGGTTTATATTGTTGTTTTATTTAAATTCATGCATCATTTAATTGTGAATGAATGTTTTATATTTAATGATGAAGGATATCGATAGAACGTGCTACCTAGTGGGCAGCACTAGGACCGAGTACGTACCGGTACGCCTATAGCTTTATGCTATATTGCTAACTATTTGTGGATATTGATTTGATTATGATTATCGATATGTGAGATGTGGTTTGTGGGTGTGATTGCTGGAGCTTGGTTGACCAAGTGTCTCGGGGCCAATCACACTGGCAGTTAGACTGCTGGAGCTCGGTTGACTTAGTGTCTCGGGGCCAGTCTACTGTCTAAATGGATTAAGTGGATATACTTGGAATAAGTGAGCCTGTATGGCTAGAGTGTTGTTTAACACTATTTTCTGAGGTTGCGTTATTCTAGGGTTCTATGTGATCTTTCATAAAAGATGATTTTCAATAAAACATATAAAATGATTTTCTGCATTTGTGTGTAATTGCCTGTATATATATACATATTATATATACTGTTGACTGTATGCATTATCACTTAGTGTGTATGTATATATATTATAGTAATTCACTCAGTGAGGTCTGACTCCCCTCCGTTGACTATTTTTCAGGAGAGTCAACTTCTTCAGACCTCAGTAGCAGGTCGATACGCCGGATTTCTTCCGCCCCGGCTTCTTTATGTAAATTGTCTACTTGAGTCTTATTTATTTTATCTAGACACTGCAGTAGTTGTGAATTACAGTGTTGGATTTCATGTATTTTATTTTTGAAAAGAGATGTATTATGTTGAAACTGGATTTGTATTAAAGATTATATATATCTATGAGATGAGATTCGATTTAAATCCAGTTGATGTGAATAATATTATGATATTATGATTTTTATTTCCGCTGCATATTATATTATTACTGTTATTATGGCATGCTTTATTTTATTTTTAGGCTTGCTACAGGTTCCGGATTCGAAAGAATTCCCGTTCCCTAGCGCCGGTCATGGCCCCTGTTTTGGGTCGTGACAAGATCAGAGCGGACCTTCAGAATTTTTGGAAAACAAAATGCCTATTTTGAAGCATGAGCTAGGATTCAAAGGGACTAATGATACTGAAGGAGAGATAGATATCTAGGGCCAATCTGAAGAAAAGAAAAAGGAAACTATGGTTGGAAAGAAAACTCTATGAGAGATCTTTGTAAAGTAAAGCACTAGGTACCCATACAATAGAACTCCATAACCTCTCCTGATGATTGGGGAAGTTATTCCAGGGTTTAAAATCTTTATCGAATTTATGAATAGAGCCAAAGGTGTTGCTATTAAAGAAGTCCCTACTGAAGAGTTGGTGCTGGCTAAAAAATAATTTAAAGGGAATGAAGCTACCTCAGAGTTAAAAGGCATTAATTATCAAATCAAAGAACTTGATTTTGAAGCCTACATCCTCAACTCTATTATAGATGTCTTTTATAATGACTATGCTGTTTCTTTTTCTTCTCTATTTGAAACTTATAATCTTTTCTTTTCAAAAGTGAATGCAATGAAGTATAAATTTGCTTATTTGTGTGATGTGTTCCCTAATGGTTATTCTATTTGTGATGATCATTTCATGCATATACTTAACATTAATTCCACGTAAATTGAATCATTTAATTTAGGCACAAATGATAATCCTAAGAATATATTACTTGCTTTTGGTTTAACTCATAATGAGAAAAATGAAAGAAATCTTAATAAAAAGACAAAACATATTTACTTGGAGTTATGAAGACATGCCCAGAATTGACAGGGAGATCTCAGAACACATGATCCCCATATATCCTCATATAGCAAAAGCAAAGGAGGTTAAGGCTGGAATGGGCTCTCCTGGTTAAAGAAGAAGTCAAGAAATAGTTGAAGGCAAAGTTTTTGGAAGTGGTAGAGGACACCCAATGGTTAGCAAACATAGTTCCGATTCCAAAGAAAGATAGGAGGGTCAGAGTATGTATGGACTACCAAGATTTAAACAAGGTTTTTCCCAAAGACAACTTTCCGCTACCACACATCAATACACTAATTGATAGCATGGCTTCCAACATGATGTACTCTTTCATGGATGGATTTTCAAGGTACAATCAGATCATAATGGCGATAATGAACAAGTTAAAAACATCCTTCACTACCAAGTGGGGCGTATACTGTTGTCGAGTGATGCCTTTTGGATTAAAGAACATAAGGACCACTTATCAAAGGATGGTGACTGCTTTGCTGCACGACATGATCCACAAGGAGGTAGAAGTGTATGTGGATGATATGATGGTGAAATTCGCAACTAAGGAAGGACGTTTTAAGGCACTAAATAAGTTTCTGGCAAGGGTAGAAAAGTAAAATCTCAGACTGAATATGAAGAAATGTGTTTTTGAGGTTACATCTAGGAAACTATTGGGGCACATTGTCAATCAAAAAGGAATAGAGGTGGATCTGGATATGATTAAGGCAATCAAGGATATGCCAATGCCAAGGAATGAAAAAGAGGTCTGAGGTTTCCTGGGGTGCTTGCAGTACATTAGCATATTTATAGCCAAATTGACAACTGTCTGCAATCCCATCTTTAAGCTCCTAAAGTAATATCAACCATTGATATGGGATGAAAGGTGTCGACAAGCCTTTAAAGCTGTCAAGGATTATCTTATTAATCCTCATGTTTTGCAACTGCCAAGGCTGGGTAAAGCCTTAATCCTATATCTGATGATTGGAAAAGACACAATAGGGGCAACGTTGGTGCAGGAAGGCGAAGAGAAGATAGAGCATGCAGTGTATTACTTGAGTAAGAAGCTTCTACCTTATAAAACTAGTTATAACCTTGTGGAGAAGACGTGCCTAACAGTGATTTAGACAACAAAGAAACTATAACACTACTTTCAGTCTTACAAAGTGCAGGTATCTCTAGCAGACCCCCTCTCTTATGGGAAAGTTGGCCAGATGGCTCATTTTACTCACAGAATTCGACATAGAATATACAACTAAGAAAATAGTGAAAGGGAGAGCGATAGCCAACTTCTTGGCATAGAGTCTGGTAGATGATGACTAAGAATGGAAGTTGGAGTTTCCTAATGAACACTTGGGGGAAATAGAGGTACAAGGTTGGGAAATGTACTTTGATGGAGTTTTCAACAACAAAGGGGTCAGAATAGGTGTGATTTTGGTCATGTTAAAGGGAGAGATGATCCCGATTGCAAAAAGACTCAAGTTTGGGGAAACTAATAACCAAGTAGAATATGAAGCCTAGATTTTTTGTCTACAGGCATTACGCAGTGTAGGAGTGGAGAATGTTGTCGTGTACAGGCACTCTATATTAGTCATAAAATAAGCTACTAAAGAGTTGGAGATAAAGGAGGATAGATTGTATCCGTACTTGGAATATCTGGCTAATATCTTGTGCTCATTTACTCAGTGTAAGTTTTTTCATTTGCTAAGAGAAGGAAACCAAATGGCGGATGCCTTAGCCACATTGGCCTCTATGTGGAAAAATGGGAAACAGCCAGAGGCTAGGCCCTTAATTCTGATAAAATCTCAAGGCCCTTGTTCTAAGGAGGTAAGGGCAACACCAGTCAATGCTATTGAGAAGCCTTGATTTTATGACTTATAAAGATATCTAAAGATTGGGCAATTTCTAGATGGCGCTAATATGAAAGAGAGGATATCCCTACAAATGTTATCTTAACAGTTCATAAGTCACAATGGGATGTTGTACAAAAGAATGCCGACCAGGGTACACCTTATATGTGTTGATAAGGATGAATCCTAAAAGCTTATGGAGGTGTTTCATGAAGGAGTACGTTGGCCACACATGAATGGGATAGTCTTGGCAAAGAAAATAGCTCGTCAAGGTTACTTTTAACTCACCATGGAAGCATATTGCATTAGATTTGTAAAGAAATGTCATAACTGCCAAATTTATAGTGACGTTAGCCACTTACCATCTATGGAACTTTAGGGAATGACTTCTCCTTGGCCATTTGCTATATGGGGGATTGACATCATAAGAGAGGTAAGGCTAAAAGCATATAATGGTCATCAGTATATTATTGTGGCTATCAATTACTTCTCTAAATGGGTTGAGGCTGAATCTTATGCTACTGTGGGTTCGAAGAAAATGTCGAGGTTCATCAAGAAGAATATAATCTGCAAATATGGTTTGTTGCACCACATTGTTATAGATAATGGGTTCAATTTCGAGCAGAAATGACTAAGCTACTAAAAGAATATAAGATCAAGCACCACCGATCATCTCCATATAGCCCACAAGCAAATGGGGTGGTGGAAGCAGCCAATAAGAATGTGAAAAAGATCCTAGCCAAGATGTTAGAGAATTACCGAGATTGGGCCTCGATAGGGGTCACTCTGTACTCCTTAATTTATTGATGTGAGGCCGTTTTGCTAGTGGAGGTTGAGACAAGGTCATTGCGAGTCCTGCTAGAGTCTAAGCTCCCTAAGTATTAGTGGGTTGAGAGTCGATTAGCTCAGTTGACATTACTGCATGAAAAGAGGATGAAAGTTATATATCATTCTCAATTATATAAAAAAAGAATAGCCCAAGCCTACAATAAAAAGATAAAGCCAAGAAAGATATGAGAAGGGGATTTAGTATTGAAGCTTACAAAGTCAATCATGACTGACCCTCAAGTGAAATTCAAGCCAAATTAGGAAGGACCATATCTGGTAAAGAAGTTATTTTTGAAAGGTGCTGCCATTCTGTCTGATATGGAGGGAAATGAGTTCAAGGAGCCCATCAACCTAGACAAACTCAAGAAATACGTCCTGAGAGAAAACCTTAAAAAGAGGCTGTCTTGGCAAAAATTAGAGACCCAAAAAAAAGTCCTATTGGATTGAAAACCTCAAAAGAGGCGGTCCAGACAAAAGTTAAAGGCATGTAAAAGGAGAGAGAGAGATGCAAAATGGTTAGTTGAAAACTTGCAAGGGCAAACCAACTAACAACTTGAGATGTATCAGAAGCAAAATGTATACGTATTGTGCTTAAATTGAATGAAATATATTACTTCAATTACAGTTAACATTGCATAAAGTGTCTGTTACAAGCTGTTTAACTAACAAAAGGGAAACTACATCTAACAAAAAAGGAAAATGACAACTTAATTTCCTGAGTTAATGTTGTCTTCTTTTCTTTTGTTGGTCACTCTAAAAGCTCAATACTTGTAACTCTCTTTTTCTCTTGTTTCTAATAAATTCATCTCTTTCTTTCTATTGCAAGTAGACCCATGCTTTGTAATGATCATCAATAGTCTACTCTCCATTGTAGTCTAAGTTTCTCTTGATGGTTCTTTGAGGCTAAGTTGCCACCAAGTGGTCCAGGAAGTTTTGAGAAAGGGATCCTAGTTTGAATTCATGAACTAATTCTACGATCAATTATTTGTGACCGTATTGACGATATAGGCAGGCTAGATTGTAAAAGGTGGCAAAATGAAGACCGATAATCGGATCACAATATGTTTAGGACCAGATAGTCATATGCTACAATCTCCACCAAGGGCACATCCAGCAGATCAGAGTGTTAGGAAATGTTGATAGCCAGCTGTGAACATCTATTGGAATGGGGTGTAGCTTCCTTGTTCGATAATGTTTGGCCTTATAATGCCTATTGTCCTGAGGGGGTTCAAGCAGACTCAATTTTTCATAGAGCTACATCTACAAATTGATAAATAATTAGGTGCTAATGATAGGACAATTGAAATTTAGGAATTGACACGAGAGAGCTTACCTCCAACAAAAAGGGACTTCTAGAGAATCATCGTGTTTTTGTGAACTTATCCAGTCTAATAATAGTTTCTGCTAGAATGAGAGAGAAGGAATTCAACCCTGATTCCACCTGATCAAGAATGGAAAGGACCTTCAAATCACAGTGTCAGGAGGAAGAAACCAGCAAAAACTGGGCATACAAACAAAGAGCTATCATACGAGGCCAGTAAGTTTCTTCTTTGTCCACACCCATGGTAATCTCAAGGAAGGATTCTAATATGATTTCTGAGTCAAGAATGTAGTGAGAAGAGGACTGTGGTGGAAGGTTGAATATACATGCCAATTGGTATTCAATGGAGTGAGGGTTTAAGTTCTCAAGGTCAAGAATTGTAAATTGGCAAGTGGAATCTGTGTGATGATCGAGAATTACTTCAAATTCCTCTAACAAGGGACATATTTCCATTGTGTTGAACTAAAAAATATGTTTTTGAGGATCCCAGAACTGAGCCATAGCATGAAGGAAAGGAAAATTGATCCTCCTAGTATGCAGTGATTTGAAGACTGAAAGGTGAAATGACTCTAACCTAGCCCAAGACCTGTTGTTTAAACTTTTCAAGATCGGTTGTAGTAGTTTAAGACTCTGTTCAGTTATGGTTCAAGCTTTTAGGGATGCCTAGAGAGAGAAATTAGAGGTTAGGGATGAAAGTGTGTTAAGAACAAGGCTGGGCAAGGGTTTTAAGCTTTTAAAGGGGCAACACCGCCTGATGATAAGGCAATCACCTCACCAAAGAGGCATCGCTTCAGCACCAAAAGGCGATCGCCTCTTCATCAGGAAGCCATGAGGTGATTGCCTCTTCAACAGTATTAGTTGTTAAGGTTCATTGAATTGTATGATCTCAGCAGGTGTAAATCAGAGTGTAGCGAGGCAGACACACACACATGTAATCTTTGAAATTAATTCTCATGTAAAAAGAATATATTTAATTAGGATAAAAGTTGAATTCTATAAACAATTCATAAAAAAAAGAGACTAGAAAAGTGTATATGTTCATTATCTAAGCTAGATGAATCAGCCAAAAGGGGGAAACAATAATTTTTAGGCCCTAGTACATCAAGCGTCCGATCCGGCACCCTCAGGGTCATCCCCACCTCCAGCGCCACTGCCACTCCCGTTCTCATCATCGTCGTCCTCATCGATCTGCAACATATCAATCTGGCACTCAAGAATGGCGATCCTCGCTCTGCTAGCCTTGTCACGGTCCTGCTCAAACAAATCATAGAAAGATGTAGGGAATAGAAAGATTCTTACCCTCCACTACTGGGTGATCTCCAACATATAGTCTCTCTGAGCTTCTATCATGCAATACATGTATAGGCCTTGCTCCAAAGAAATCTGCATTATTAAATGAATGTTAGAACTAATAGATGGGTTAAGAATAATAGTGAACGTAGGTCAAGAGTGAACTTGCATGAGTGGCACCACCAGGGGTACATACAGGTGTCAGATCCAGAGTCAAAAACTGATAAGACAACTCTTCAAGAGGGACCCAACATTGAGCTAAGGGGTCAGGGACATGAATGAAGCTGTCGAGAGTGAACTAAGAACTGGGGGCAGTAGGCAGCCTGCATTGCTCGGCCGCCGAAGTCTCCTCCTTGCCATAATCCAAACGAAGCCTCAGGGGCTCTCTCTCTCTGGTACTCGAGATCTAGTTTGAGGCATGGGCCTAGCAGGTGCAGCCAAAAGGCAAGAAAAGGAACACATGTAAGAACATAACTAGTTCTTAAAGTAGAAAAAGGTGACATGGATATACCTGTAAGTTTGAAGTGACATGGAAGGGGACTGTCAGCAAAAGATAAGCCTGAATGAACTCCACATATCGACTCTTCACATTGACTATGTGATCCACAATTGGTGAGCCTAGGATAGCTTGAGTGAGGTCCTCGTCCTTTAGCTTATGCACCCAAAGCATACTATTAGGGGGAGACCTGGGAACCCGTCTCTCTCTAGTGCCTCCCCTCCAGTTCATGACCTACTCGCTAAGATACTAGGCTCAATACCCAGGACCACAAAGGAGTCCCCTCTTCTAGGCTAGGGGCCTAGAATGAGTTATCTCGATATTCCAGCTATCCTCAGGTCCCCACAAGTCATTCTGAATTTGTGAAAGGTGGAAACATCAGTAGGTAAGTAGGTTAAATTTGTATAAATTGCTAATGGAAGAGGTTGTGTTTTGTAGGTACCGCATCTTGCATCAAGGAGTTCAGGTGCTACTTGTGAATATGCACCCGGGCGAGATGCCTTTTCGGGACACGGCTGGCACCCCATCTGTTGATAGTTGGAAGGTGATCCCCCACTTGTTGCACACCTATAAGGAACTCCAACTCTAAAGCCTAAACCTATTAAGAATGTTGATTAGTCAGTGTAAATAAGTGGAGACTAGAACAAGTCAAGAGAGGGAAGAGTCATGACTTACCAAGATGGCATGCCAAAAGCCATAAAATCTCTTAGCCCCTTGAACCACCTCATCCAGCTCCGACACAGATACGCAAGAGCACAGCTACCCCAGTCAAACATGGATACGTGATCAAGATCTCAGAGAGCTGGTAGGAACATCATATTAATCAAGTTGGCGGTGTTGGCAAAAAAGGTAGTGCCGAGCAAGTAGAGGAGGAAAGCCCTCACCACCTGATCAACCTCACGAGGAGTGACCATAGCCATAGCCCGCTCCTGAGTATAGAAGCTCCTAATTGAGTTGAGCTTGAGGGTATAAGTCCCCTTTATATCGAGAATCATTCCCAAAAGTCACTCGATGTATGCATCCTTGTCCAGAGACAGCTGATGTAAGTTTGCATCAAATGGGACGGAGTCTCTAGTATAGGCGATCCCTATAATAGCGATAAATGACACCGGATCCAAAGTGAGCTCACCAAATAGGAGGTGGAAGGTGTGGGTCATGTCGAACCACCTCTCCATCAGTGCGTGTGATGGCTGGTAGTCTGTACATCCCTACACAGAAGGAAGTGAGAGTACAAAGTCCTCAAATCTAATCTCCTGAATTCGATCCCTTTGATCGTTAGTCAACTCGCTATAAAGAACTCGGGCCCTGTGGAAATTCCCAGAACCCTTAAATGTTTGTGCATCGTGCTACAAGGAAAAAATAGGGAAGTTGAATTTATGCATTTTATTGTGACAAAAAAATTTTGAATTAATAAGCATATAATTGATGTGGATTACGTTACTGATTAAGTGTGTCGCCTCATCAATGAAGCGAATGCCTCTTCGAAAAGGCAACAACCTTTTAATCTATGGCAGAGGCCATTGTCTCTTTATAAGAGGCATATCGCCTCATCAATAAGGTGATCACCTAATTGATGGGACAATCGCCTCATCGAAGAGGTGATCGCCCTTGCGGAACACAAACAACAATAGTTTTTTTATTTTTTTTACATTAAAATGCCAAAATTCATATTTATTTAATCTAATCATGCTCTAGAATGATAAATATGCAAGAATAATCACTAAGCTAATGCTATTTGCAGGAAAAATAAAAAATTTGAGTACTAACCTCTCTGAATGCAGTCAAATAGATATAGGACCCTAGATCCTCCAAGAGAGGAATCGAGCCTCCCTGCGCTAATCCAAGGCTTTAAGAAGCACTAACGAAGGGTAGGATGTGATCCTACTCATGTACAAGAGGTGTCCTCTCATTTTCCATTGTTTAGAAAAGAGAGAGAAGTACATAAAGTATAAAGGAGAAAGAGAAGAGACACGAGACAAGAAAAGAAAAAAAGGGGAAAATGATAAAAAAAAATGGAAAAGAGAAGAAGGGAAGAAAAATTATCTTTTATAGTAGATGGAATTTTAGGGTTTTGAAAAAAAAAGGGGTCACTATTTATGTGTGCTGGGAAATTGAAGTTCAGGAATGAAAGTTGTATAAGCAAAGTTTTAGTAAGAACCGAGCCAGGAAAACCCAGGATTCGCATGTTTTAGTCCAACAAAAATCATGCCAGGGAAACCCAAGCTTTACATTTTTAGTTGAACAATGTGTGGGCCAGGAAAACCTAAGTATTATGCTATAGTAAAGACAGGGTTGTTAGGGTTTGAATCCCCGAAGCTCAAGGACAGGGTTGTTCGGGTTTGAATCCCCAAAGCTCAAAGACAGGGTTATTCGAGTTTGAATCCACGAAGCTAAAAAATAGGGCTATTCGGGTTTGAATCCCCAAAGCTCAAAGACAGGGTTATTCGGGTTTGAATCCCCAAAGCTCAAGGACAGGGTTGTTCGGGTTTGAATCCCCAAAGCTCAAAGATAGGGCTATTCGGGTTTGAATCCCCAAAGATAAAAAATAGGGCTATTTGGATTTGAATCCTAGAAGCTCAAAGATAGGGTTGTTCGGGTTTGAATCCCTGAAGCTCAAAGATTGAGATGACTGTTCGGGTAGTATCCCCAAAGTCGAAAATAAATAATAACTAGACTAGGAAAAACTGAAAGTCTATATCCCCAGAGAAGTGATAATTAGACTAGGAAAATCTAAGAATCACATCCCCAATGGTAATCGAGCCAGGAAAACTCGAGAATCAAAGTCAGTGCAATAATGATCGGACCAGGAAAATTCGAGAATCACATCCCTAATGGTAATTAAGCTAGGAAAACTCGAGAACCGAAATTGGTACAATGATGATTGGACCAGAAAAACTCGAGAATCAAGTTTTAATATAGTGACAATCAAGCCAGGAAAACTCAAAAATCACGCCCCCAATGGGTTGACTAGGTTACAATTGGATCAAGAAAATCTGAAGGTCAAGTCCCCAGTGGAATTGTAATTGGGCTAGGAAAACCTAAGGTTAATCATCTTCAAATAAATTATCAAATATTAATGAGTGGCTAATCAAGCCAGGAAAACCCAAGGATCACGGTCACATTTCAAAATTAAAAAATTCATTTCTTGAGTGAAACTCAAGAGCCAGGTATGTTACTAATCTTATTTGTTTATTTGTTATTATGCATGTGATTTTTCAAAAAAAAAAAGGTCAGTGCATGCATTTGATTTTTTAAAAAATCAGGGGGCAAACTGTAGACACCCAATTTGATCGACCCGTGTTAGGGGATGAATTAGGGGGATGCTCAGATTGATCGTCCTGTTGTCAAGCCCAATAATGAGAATATGAAACATGGACACAAGAACAAAACCTGAATCTCCAATGGGAAAAGGACTTGAAAGCCTCAAAAGCCCAAAACTTAGCCCAATTGTCCAAAAATAACCCAGGCCCGCTGGGCCCAACATAAGCTCGGGCCAAAGGGGTGTCGCCTCAATGCAATGAGGTGATCACCTCTTTGGCAATTGCTTCAGAGGTGATTGCCTCATCGTAGAGGCGTCGCCTCTATGATAGACCATTTGCAGCTGCATCCATGGTGGCTAAGTGGTGTGGGCCCCACACCCCCAGACCTGATTTTGCATAAGGAAGAGATTTTTAGGGGGAAGAGAAAGGCAATAGGGGTTCATGATGGGCTAGTGAGCCTAAGGGCATGGGCAAGGTAGGAGATAAAAAGAAAAAAAAAAGAGGAGGAAAAAAAGAAGAGAGAGGGGGAACCCATTTGCAAAGACAAGAAAAAAAGAAGGAAAAAGCTCTGGAAAAATACAGAGAGACGTTCTTGAAGGAAGAGGGAGGATCCAAGCCAAAGAAGTTCATTTTCCTTAGGAGAGGAAAGAGGAAAGCTTGTGTTAAAGTGGAAATCACACTCTAGTGAGGATTATAACCAAAGACACACCTCTGAGGGCCTATTATTTTGGTAAAAAATCTACATTTAAATTCAATATCTTCATAACTTTATCATTTTAGTGCTTACTTTGCATGTGACTAAGTTGTTAGTATACTTTAGGTATATTTTGGTTTATTTTGTTTGTTACGCTACTTCATTGATATGATCCATTAAACTATTGCATGTAGTTATAAATTGGCACTTGTTGGATGCATGTGTGCACGTATTACTTGCTTAAGGAAGAAGTTTGATTATTTTGAGATTCGAGCTAGCCTGTTGATTAGGCGACGCCTCTTCATAGAGGCATCGCCCTATATTAATGAGGCGATCGCCATATTGACAGGTCGACCAATTATTTGGTTCTTCTCCCTTTATGAAATTTCACATAATGTTCATTTCACATGCTCTTTCCAACTTTATACATAATTGTTTCATTTCATGATGATAATTATTTCGGTTATTTGAGGGTTTCTTTAGTTAGTGACATGAAAACCCTTTTTAGAACATTATTTGTAAATATTGTTATGTATAATGTCGTGTTTTGCAAGAGGAAACTAACTGTATGTTATTGCAGGAATTACTTGATGATCCACATCATTGAGTAGTCACTGTCGTTAGCTAATTCCTTAGACCATTACGCTTATGTAAATAGTTTATTACTAGTTTACTTTTGGTATATGTATGGTTTATTTTCTGTATATTATTCTTTTATTTTTCCTAAAAGCGTTGTAATCCCTAATTTCTTTCCCCGTTTGATTCGAATGTGTGATTGTAAATTATTATTTGTTTTATTTTTTTGTTGAATGTTGGGACTTAAAAGTATGAAATTGAATTAATGTGCAAACTTGGACTTAACTATAAAATTTGGCAATTATTTGAAGGCAATTACAATACATGTGGTAATAAAGAAATAATTGAATAATTAAAGGTAATAATACACAAAATACAAACGAAGGCCAATTGTAAGGTTGGGTGAGCATTCAAACGCTCATATCCAGTTTTCGAACTCGTTCTCTGACGACGGTTTCTGGAAACCTCTATGGAATCCAGTTGTTGTACAGTGTGTCCCAACTTTTATCCAGGTGACAACTCTATCTCCGAATAGACCCAAGACCTATATTGTATTTCCAAGTGGACCTCGAGCCCACACAGTGTCGTGGTCGCCGAACACTTGAACGCACGCTAAACCCCACCACCTATGGTGAATATAAAAAAATTAAGATAAATTTGTTATAATAAAAAAATTTGGATAAAGTAGCTTTTTTCATTGACATCTGCGTACATTTCCTTGTCTATTTTTCCTTTTTAAATTGAAGGTTGATAAAAATTGAATCATTAACTTATCTTAACCGTCTAAGCACCAATTTTTAAGTGGGGTTTTTTTTTTCTTAATACCGTGTTTAAAATCATACATAAAAAATAAAAAAGAAACTAAAATATCTTTGGTGTTTGAGAAACATATATAGAGAGAGAGAGAGAGTTTGTGTATCTCAATGTTTTTTTTTCTCTTCGGCCTTTTTACATGTTTAAATTAAGTTCCCATTGATAATTAACAAGCATGTCGAAAGTATGTTAGAAACTTGGACTAGTGTTCATTTTAGGAAGCTCTTTTTTTTTTTTAAGTAACAGTTGCTTTATATAAAAATACAAATATTTTAGCTTTCTCTTTGCTGGAAATTAAGGAAATGGTTGCCTGTGCATGAACACACTGCCTCAAAAAAGATATGATGATTGACATGGTGCTTGTCTATTATAATTTCTTTTGGCGTATAAAATATAAAATTTCATTCTATTGGAAAAATTAACAGAGTTTGTGTAGCAGAATAATTTTTACAAAAATAAATAAAATTACTGTAAAAATAATTAAATAAATAAATGAAGGCAGTCAAACCGGCTAATGAGTGAGTAAAATAGACAGTAAAACCTTCCGTATAAATAATAAAAATGACACTAATATTTTAACATAGTTCACCCTTAATTCTTGGGCTACATTCATGGGATAAAATCCGAATAATTTTTCCACTATAAAAATAGTAGATACAAGAGAAATTTTTCTCTAAATCAACACTAAAGGCATATAATAAAATAGTTCTTACCAAAATAGTGGCACTCAAAGTGTTTCCTAAATATCTCAAAAATAATTATCTCAGTATTTTGTCAATTACCCTTTGAGAAAATTTTTTTTTCCCAAACCCTTAAATCTCTCTTACACTCATCAAAGTAAAAAAAATTGCTTTTGCCACCCTTACAAGTATACACCTCACATAGCCTTTTCTCTCTTTGTAATATCCCGTATTTTTAAATATTTTAATACTGCATCGGGATATGCAGTGTTAATAATTTTTGTATATATTTATGATATTTCATGAGTTGCTATTTAATTAAAATTGATTTTTAATTGTTTTATATTATTTTAAATACTTTACGTAAAATTTTTTCGAGAATTCTATTTTCGGGGAAATTGATACGTAAATTATTTAATATTGATTATTTTAAATATATTTATGCATTTGCATGAGTTCATGCATATATATATATATATATATACATGCATATATATATTTATATGTAATAATTTTAGGGTTTAATAGTAATTTCAATTATGTACGTATATATTATATATAGTTATTATTTAACTATCATATGTATGTGTATATATATATTGTGCATTCTAAATATGTGGTGTGTAATTTTTCTAAGTATTATAATAATATACTATATTATAAATTATTAAACTATTATTAATATATATATAATTCTTTTTTTTTTCTTTTCTCTTCTATTTTCCCTTCCTTCCCCGACACTACCCCTCCCCTCACCCTCGCCGTCCGTTCGCCACCATTCAGAGCGCCTCCCAGCCTTCCACCATCAACCACCACCTCGCCAGCAAGTCCCGCCGTCTCTGTTGTCTTCTCCGGCACCGATCAGCACGATTTCCTCCATTTTTGGCCGAGAATTCAAGCTTCCACCGCTCTTCCTCCTCCGGCCACCATTCTTCACGTTTCCGGTGTCTTTGAACTCCTCAAGCAGCAGTGATCTTGATTCTAGCTTTGGTTTGAGCTCAAACTCCCTTAATTTTTCTGTTTTTCAATTTTTCCAATTTGGTCAAAATTGATTTTCGATTTTTTTTTGAATTTTTCTTGTTGATTCATGAAAAATTCCTTCACAAATATTGTTCCCCTTAGCTTAATCTACATGTGTGAATTTTTGTAGAATTTTTGGAAATTATTTTGATTTTTGGGTATTTTTGAATATTTTATTATTATTTTCTAATTTTCAAAAATTAATTAAATAAATTATGAAATTTTGTTTTATGATAAATATAGGTGTTTAAATGAATTATAGAAATTTATTTGGAATTTTTATGAATTTCTATGTATTTATTTTGAATTTAATTAGTTTATGTAATTTTTGAAAAATAGGGTTAATTGTGTTTTTAATCAAAATTAATTAGTTAATTGAGTTTATTTACTGATATTATTGATAAATATGTTGAGAAAATAAATTTTGTGCAATTATATTATTTTTGGTGAATTTTAGGAGTAATTTTAGTATATTTATATATATAGGGGCATTTTGGTAATTTTACCCTAAATTGACTAAAAATGTAATTAAATTGGTTTTAATAGTTATTTAAGGTATAAAAATGATTTCTACAAATTATTTAGTATTTTTAATTAATTAAAACTATTTTTCGTGAATTATTTTCAATTATATATATATAATATATGATTTTTCTAAATAAATGAGTTTTTATCGGTTTTTACTGTGTTTTAGGGTTAATTACGTAATTTCTACTTATTAAATGTATTTCTATGATATAAGGGTATTTTCAGTATTTCTATATTGTTTTGTGAATTGTGGACCTCTGTCAGTGAATTGTAGTTTGGAGTCCGACCGAGGGATTGTGATTGGGATTCTGTATCTATTTTTCGAAGTGTGTTTCTTTACAGGGCCGGCTCTACTCTTTGAATAGAGAGATTTCCATTTTATAGGGGAGGTTCTGTCGGATTTTCGATAGAATTCTCGTAAAACGTGATGTCCGATCAAACCCTAATTTTGATTCTGTGTCCAATATTCTAGATTGAGTTTCTAGGATTTTCTGTTAGGTTTATTCTGATGTCTGTTATTTATTATTTATTTAGTTACGCTGAGACTGAGGCCTAGTGGACCAGGCCTGTCGGACCCATCTCGAGGAGCGCACTAAGTGTGAGTTACTATTCTATATATATATGTTTTAGGGTGCATGATTTAGAAATGTATGTTTTATTTTGATTAAATATGCATGTTTTGCTAATAAATTAGGTTTAAAATGTTTTTGAATATATTTCTAGTTTATTTTGTAATCTATCTAGGTTTCTTTGACGTATATATACTCGAAATATACATGGTTTACTTTTGGTATATTTCTAGTATATATATGGTTATTGTTGCTATTTAATTTAAATTCATGCATCATTTATTTTTATGAATGTATGTTTTATATTTTAATGAAGGATATCAATAGAACGTGCTACCTAGTGGGCAGCACTAGGACCGAGTATGTACCGGTACGCTTATAGCATTTAGGCTATATTACTAACCTGTTTGAGGATATTAATTGGATTTGATTATTTGATGTGTGAGAAATGATTTGGGAGTGTGATTGCTGGAGCTCGGTTGACCAAGTGTCTTGGGGCCAATCACACTGACAGTCAGACTGCTGGAGCTCGGTTGACTTAGTGTCTCGGGGCCAGTCTACTGTCCAAATGGATCAAGTGAATATATTTGGAATAAGTGAGCCTGTATGGCTAGAGTGTTGTCTAACACTGTTTGAGGTTGCGATATTCTAAGGTTCTATTTGATCCTTCATAAACAATAATTTTCAATAAATATATATAAAGTGATTTTTATTGCATCTATGTGTAATTGCTTGTATAAATATATATATATATATATATATATATATATATATATATATATATATATATATATATATATATATATATATATATATATATATATATATATATATATTTGATTGTATGCATTGTCATTTAGTATGCATGTATATATATTATAGTAATTCACTCAGTGAGGTCTGACTCCCCTCCGTTGACTATTTTTCAGGAGAGTCATCGTTTTCATACCTCAGTAGCAGGCCTATACGCCGGATTTCTTCCGCCCCGGCTTCTTTATGTAAACTGCTCACTTGAGTTTTATTTTTATAATCTAAACACTGCAGTAGTTGTATAAAGTCGTGAGATATGTACTTTAAATATTTGAACTGAAACTTGTATTAAAGAGTTTATTTATATATGAGATGAGGATTTGATTTAAAACCATGGTGGATTATTATTTTGATATTTATGATTTTATTTTGCTGTATAGTATTTTTCTTAATTGTGTTGTTATTATTATTATTGCATGTTTTATTTTATTTTTAGGCTTGCTACGGGTTCCAGATTCGAAAGAATTCCCGTTCCCTAGCGCCGGTCATAGCCCCTATTTTGGGTCGTGACACTTTTGCTTGCTTGCTACTTACTTGTAGCTTCCTTCTTCATCCGAATGTCTTTATATAGGCATCAGGATGAATAAACAAATAAAAAACTAAAACTAAAATTTTCAACATTTGTTGCACCAAATTCGATGCAAGAAAATTCAAATTTATGGACTCCACTAGGAGGAAGCCACAACAATTCTCTCCCTCTCGACTATGTGGAGGTCATTACCATTCCAGTAGCCAATCGACATAATTCGAACTTCTCCCTTGGTGGAGTCTTCTTTAACATGTCTAATCCATTTTCATCTGTATAGATCTTCTCAAGTTGCAATAACTTCTTCTCTAATACATCCCGTATCCAATGATATCTCACATCAATGTGATTTGATCTTAAATGAAAGGAGGAGTTCTTACCAAGGTGGATAGCACTCTAACTATCACAAAATAGCTTGTATTTGTCTTGTTGAAAATCGAGTTCATTTAAGAACTTCTTCATCTATAAAAACTATTTACAAGCTTCCATTGTTGTAATAAATCTACTTCAGTGGTGGACAAAGTAACACATTTTTTTATTTTTGACTACCATGACATAGCTCCCCCTATAAATGTGATCAGGTAGCTAGAGGTTGCTTTTCTTGAATCAACATCTCCTGTCATATCTACATCTATGTATCCAACTAATATAGATTTGGTATCTTCAAAATATAAACATATTTTGGACATTCCACGAAGATTCCTGAAGATCCATTTCATTGCAGCCCAATGCTCCTTTCCAGGATTTGAAAGGGACTGACTCACAACTCCTACTGAGTGTGCAATATTTGGCCATGTACACACCATGTCATACATTAAACTACCAACTGCTAAATCATATGGAACTTTATCCATTTCTTCCTTCTCATTATCAATGGAAAGGCTTTGTTGAGAAGGCAATCTAAAGTGATTAGCAAAAGGACAATTAACTGCTTTAGCAGTGTACATGTTGAACCTTTGAATTACCTTCTCAATATACTTCTCTTATGATAACTACAACTTCTTGCCTCTTTCTTTGATAATCTTTATGCTAAGAATCTACTTCGCTAGTCCCAAGTCTTTCATAGCAAAAGACTTACTCAATTGCTTTTTCAAGCTATTGATTCTTGAAACATTTCGATCAATAATCAACATGTCATCCATATAGAGCAATAACATAATAAAATCATCATCAAAGAATTTTTGAACAAATACACAATAGTCTGAAATGGTCTTCTTATAGCCTTGCTCCCCCATAACAAACTCAAACTTCTTATACCATTGTCCTAGTGCCTGTTTCAAGCCATACAAGCTTTTCTTTAATCTGTAAATATAGTCCTCTTTTCCCTTTTCTTTAAAACCATTTAGCTTCTTTATAAATATTTTCTCTTCCAAATCACCATGAAGGAAGGCAGTTTTAACATCCAGTAGCAAATTAAAACTTGCTACTAAACCCAACACAATTTGAATGGATGTCATCTTTATGATTGGAGAAAAAATCTCATTAAAGTCGATGCCCTTTCTTTGGTTAAATCCTTTTACAACTAGTCAAGCTTTGAATTATGGCTAGATATTGTGTTCTTTATGCTTGATCCTGAACACCCACTTATTCTTTAAAGCTCTCTTACCTTCAAGTAACTTCACTACCTCAAATGTCTTATTCTCATATAGAGACTTCTTCTCATCCTGTATAGCTTCAAACTAATTCTGCTTATGTTCATCATTCATAACTTTTTTAAAGCTTTTTGGCTCTCCCCTATCAGTTAGTAACACAAACTGATCTCTAGGATATTTAGTAGAAAGTTGTCTATCTCTATCAGATCTCCTCAATGGCACTAGAGAAGCCTCATCTACCAGTGGTTGATCATGAACAACACCATCATCATCATTTTCAGATGGAATCTCAATGGGAGCATCTTCATCACCTACATCTAGAAAAAAACTTCATTTTCATCTCTAACTTCCCTTGGCACCGTTGTTGGAGGAATTAACTTCAAATTTGAATCATCTTCAAAGTTGGGGATGTTCTTCTTTACTCTGGCAATATCTTCGATTGTTTTATCTTCATTAAACACAGCCTCACGGCTTCGATAAGCTTCTTCTGGACTGGATTATAAAATTTATAGTCAAGTTGATCTTGACCAAAGCTAATGAACACACACTGTCGTGTCTTAACATCAAGCTTGGACCTTTCATCCTTAGGAATATACATAAAAGCTTTGCACCCAAAAACCCATAGATGACCATAGGAAACATCTTTCCTAACCACACCCTCTATGGAGTGTCAGACTATATAAGAACACATGGTGAAAGGTTCAATACATACACTACTGTAAGTAAAGCTTTACCCCAAAATGACTTAGGCAGCTTTGAATGTGAGAGCAAATATCTGACTCTCTTTATCAAAGTCTTGTTCATCCTCTCAACTAAACCATTCAACTATGACATCTTTGGAGGTGCCATTTGATGTCATATACTTGCTTTTTACAATAATCATCAAATGGTCCAAAATATTCTCCACTATTGTTTATTCAAAAGCATTTAAGCTTTTTATCAGTTTGTGTCTCCACCAGGGTGTGAAATTCCTTGAAGACATTTAGCACATGATCTTTTGACTTCAAGGTGGATGCCCATGCCTTTCGAGAATGATCATTATGAAAGTCACAAAGACTGATAACCACTAAGTGACTTTGGCATTAGCCTACATAAGTCTAAATGAATTAAATTCAACACATTCTTCATTCTAGAAGGAGGAGAACTCCTGAAAGCAACTCTGTTTTGCTTTCCTATAAGATAATCGACACATTTTTCTAGATGCATAAGATCTACTCCCAATAATACATTTTTCTTGGCCAGTCCCTTTCTCACTCATGTGGCTGAGTCTTCTATGTTATAACTCAATTGCACTATCTTTCTCCACAGCATTCACCATGTCTTTAGAGATATTTTCCTGGATAAAGTATAGTGCTAAACCTTTTTTACCTCTAGCCACCACCAAGGAGCCTTTAGTGAGTTTCCATTAGTCGTTATAGAAGGTGTTGCAGAAACCTTCACCATTAAGCTTGCTCATTGAGATCAAATTCAGGCGAATATCTAGAATATGCTCGACATTCTTCAAGATTAATCTTGTGTCATTTGCTGTTTCCAAACACACATCTCCTTCAGTAGAAACTCTTATTTGATTGTCATTTTCCATGTTTATAGATCTAGAATCTCTTGGAGTTTAGAATGAGAAGAATTCTCTACGAGATGTAGCATGAATGGAAGCACCACTATCAATTGTCCAATTGGTCTAATGGGTAGTAAGATTAACAGTATTATCATAAAAAATGAAGTTGAATTCTCTAAGAAGATTTGCTTCATCATCATCATTGTTTTTATCTTTTCTCACATCTTTGCCTTTGTTATTGTCCTTGAAATTTTAACAAAACTTCTTGATGTTGCCTTTCTTTTTGCAGTAATGGCATTCAATATTTGCATACTTTTTTGACTTTCCTATACTTTTATCTCTTTGCTTTGAGCTTCGAGTCTCAGTTCTCCCCCTGGAATTTCCAACAAGGATATCTGAATATATTAAAATGGCACCCTTTGATCTGCATCTCATCTCTTCATTCAGAATACCACTTTTGACAAATTCCATATTCTCTACACCATTTGGTACAGAGTTTGTAAGTGAAATCTTCAAAGTCTCTCATGACTTTGGCAAAGAAGCCAACACTATAAGAGCAAGAATTTTATTGTTAAAATTTATACCCATTCTCGACAACTGATCTACGATCCTTTGCATTTCATTCAAGTGATCGGTGTCAAAAGATCCTTCTCGATATTTTATCTGCATTAATTTGTCATATAAAATAATTTATTGTTACTGGTCTTTAAAGTGTACAAATCCTCAAGATTGTTTCACAACATCCGTGCATGAGTTTCATTATTATACACATTGTCTTCAACGAACTGTCGGATGTAGCCACACTTACTCATGCTCAAATGTCCATTCCTCATCTATCTTACCTTCGGGTTTTGTTGTGGCAAAAACCAGTAGATGCAACTTCATTACAAATAAGAGATCCTTCTTCTTGTTTCTCCATATATGGTAATTTGTGCCATTTATGCTGACCATTTTGCTAGTCTTAGCCTCCATTGTTGCAGTATTTAATAATGCCTTCAGAACACAAACCAACAACTCTGATACCACTTATTGGGAAAATTAACAGAGTTGGTGCAGCAAAATAATTTTTGTAGAGACAAAATAAAATTACTATAGAAATAATCAAACAAATAAATAAATGGGGACGGTTAAACCGGCCAGCCAATAGGTGAGTAAAATAAGCTATAAAACCTGCCATATAAATAATAAAAATAACACTAATATTTTAACGTAGTTTACCTTTAATTCTAGAGTTATGTCCACGGGACAAAATCCGAATAATTTTTTCACAATAAAAATAGTAGGTATAAGAGAGAGTTTTCTTTATATCAATACTAGAGGCATATAATAAACTAGTTCTCACCAAAATAGTGGTACTCAAAGTGTTTTTCAAACACCCCAAAAATAATTACCTCACTATTTTATCACTCACCCTTTGAGAAATTTTTTTTTTCCAAACCTGTAAAACTCTCTCATACTCATCAAAATAAAAAAAATTGTTTTGGTCACTCTTTCAAGCACACACCTCACATAGCCTTTTCTCTCTTGCTTGCTTGCTACTTGTAGCTTTCTTCTTCATCTGAATGTCTTTATATAGACATTAGGATGAATAAATAAACAAAAAACTAAAACTAAAATTTTCAATACTTGATGTGTTGAATTTGGTGTAGCAAAATATGATTTTTTTTTTCTTTCTTTTTTCAAACTTGTAGGCTCCACTAGAAGAGACTCACAACACATTCTCTTTTATCTAGACCAATAATTTATATGAATATTAAATATCAAAATAGATAATAAATAAATTATTCATTATTAGAAGAGAATTTTTGTCCTTTCAATTTTTTTTTATCTTCTTTTTAATTTTTTATCTTGCTCTCTATTTGCCTGTATAAATTGCTTTGTCTTTCTCCTTCCCGGCAAATTTTAAAGACAAACACCAAAAATTCAATACATAATATATTATATTTAATAGTTAAATTTATAATACATAAATATATTTTTTTTATAAGAATTTCCCAGTCTAGTATTTGGTGTTTTGATTTTTGTACCTTTAAAATCACCATTTTTTTTGTTATTATAGTTTCATTCAGATTGAACTGAATTTATTAGAATTTATAGGACTATAAATATGAATAGTTTAAACCCAAATTATAAATCACTACAAATTAATTGATAAGTGATTTTTATTTTACTATAAAATAACAAAAAAAAAAAAGTGCTTTTAAAACGGTGAAAATATAATTGAAGAATAAAAATAATAAACTACTCACAATAAAAATAGGAATATATTTTATTTATCACTATATATTGGCAAAAAAATCCTCTTTAAACAAAGAAAATACATAATTAAAGCATAAAAATAAATGATTGCCCACTTAATGCTCCAAAAAGTTGTCAATCACTTTACCAGTTATACGAAGTTAAAAAAAAATGTTTATATATTATATACATATTTTCGAGTAAGTTATTATTAATTTTATTGACCTGACCTATTTAAAATGAATATTTAAACATGCTATTACGAGAATAAAATATTTAATAGAGAGTAAATTTTGATATCTTAATTCCTCAACTATAGCGTATCATATCATAAAACTTAGTCATTAAGTTACTGTTAAAAAATTTTATTGATTAAATTTATATTTCCCACAGAACTGAAGGCAAGATTTAAATCTTTTACAGTAATGGAATTGAAAGACTGTCTAAAATGTTGTTGATGACTTCCCAATAATTGCCAAATATGCATTTTCCCGGAAGATAGCTAAGAAAATAAATAACAGCCCCATATCGTACCCGAACCTCTCCTATAAATTGGGATGAAACTAGTAACATTTTTCATCGTTCTCATTCTGAAACACTACACTATAGTAGCTAGCTGTCAGCTATATATGGCAAAACTACTAATAACGATGTTGGCAATTCTGCTGGCATCCGTCTCGGAATTAGATAAGCATGTTTCCCCAACATTTCTGGAAAGTTATAATTATAAGTATGGTCAATCAACAGAACTTGATGTTTTCAAACCAGGACGTTTACCCACAACAAAACTCAATGTTGACGTGAGCACTTCTTCACGTCGTATACCACTGTCAATTACTAGACCAACTGCAGCTGGCAAATACGCTGTCCTTCTGTTCTTTCACGGCTTCTGCCTGAAAAACTCCTACTACAGTGAGCTCTTCAAGCATATAGCTTCTCATGGATACATCGTTGTTGCTCCTCAGGTTTTTTTTTTTTTTTCCTAAACTGTGTTTTACACTTACACTAGCAATTTCGCTTGATTGATCTATATTCTTTGGTCCACAGATATATTCTTGTCCAATTGATCTATTTATAGATGGACAGAATGAAGTCGACTTGTCGATAGAAGTTGCCAACTGTTTACCTTCAGGTCTAAACTCTGTGCTAGAAGGAAGTGTTATAGCAGACTCAGACAAGCTTGCTATTTCAGGCCATAGTAGAGGAGGAAAGGCAGCATTTGCCGTCCATCTTAGACTTTCTAATGTTATTCTAAACACAACCTTCTCTGCACTAGTGAGTCTAGACCCAGTAGCAGGATTTACTAAAGAAAGGAAACCCAAATTTTTCACTTATGAACCTGATTCTTTAGATTTATCAATTCCAGTTACTGTAATTGGAACTGGGTTGGGTAGTCAGCGATCTGGATGCTTTTTGGGGATTTGTATAATTCCTGCCTGTGCCCGATATGGATTGAACCATGCAGAGTTTTATGACGAGTGCAAACGACCTGCTAGCCATTTTGTGGTTAGAGATTATGGCCATTTGGACATGTTAGATGATAATTTAGATTTAGATTTTATATATTTTATGGCGGATCATGCGTGCACCAAGAACGTTGACAAACCTGATAAAATGAGGAGAACCGTTGGTGGGATTATTGTGGCGTTTCTGAAGGCTTATTTATATCGAAGTAGTCGAGATTATACTACCATTTTGCAAAATGATTCTGTTTATCCTAGCGTGGTTGATCATGAGTACAAATCTAAGACTGCAGAATACCTCGCTCAAATTTAATGGCCAAATATGTTTGTCATGGATGCATGCCATGGTATACTGAATAAATCTAATGTCTAAATTAATATGTAATATATATTTGTTCCATGCTTGCATGTATAATGGCATAATAAATAAATAAATTAAAGCAAAGGCTGTACTCTTGTTAATTAACTTAATTCTCTAGTTATTTTTTAATTTAATTGCAGTTTTATCCTCGTGTTAGTAAGGTTAATTAGTTCTCTACCTGTTTGAATTTCAATTTTTTTTAAAAAAAATTTACTTCAATTGGGGTTTAATTTTCTGATTTAAAGTAAAAAATATTACATCTTATAAATCAGATTTAAAATATAAGGAGATTTACATCTACACCAGATGTATTATATCATATGGTTAGATGTATGATGCATAAATTAAGTGTAATTTGACCAATAAAAACAAAATACCTATTTTTATCATCCTCATCAAACAATTGGGTGTATTACACCCAGTGTACATTACAAATTTAACTATAAAATATATACAAATTTCTCAAAATTTTTATCAATTAGATAATAATAATAATAATAATAATTTCAAGTCATTTGAAGAATCAAATATATATCATTATAATTATTTAAAATCTCATCAAAGTTAAACTTTTTTCAATATTTAAAATAAAAAATTTTAGAATATTTAATTCAATTAATGCATAAATAAATAATAGATATAAATAATTTGTAATTATTTAAAATATATAAATTTTTTATGAGGACAAAATAGATTATGAACTACAAAATAAAAAACAGAATAGACCATAAACTGTAAAATAAAAAATAATCATTCTCTTCTCTCTTACTATAAAAATAATAAATAACTATTATTATTATTATTATTATTATTATTATTATTATTATTATTATTATCATCATCGAAGAACAACATAAAAAATTAAATTTAAACTTTTATAATTTTTACTATGAATATATAATGTTTGTCACTACGGGATCAGGCCATAATTCAATTTGTACTTTGAAGGAATAACTACGTTGGTACTTCCTTTTTTTTTTTTTTTTTAATGTTTTAAGTAGCGTTAATTTTTGGCAGATTGTATATATTAACGTCCCTTGTTAAATGTTAAAAACGATGCATTGAACGAGAGCCAACAATGCAGTGCCATTTTTTGTTTTTGACATGGAAGAGACATATTATCAACATTATCTTGTGAATTATTTTTGTTTGAAGTTTTGTGAGTAATAAGTTAGGGAAATATCATCGTTTTGTGCCCTTCTTGATAACAACTGGTGGATCCGTCCGGTTAGAAGGTGTCTACAAAACAAATGAAATCAGTGAGCTGTGCGCCGAACAAATCGAATTAAATTAGACTATAACAATGGATATCAGAGATGAGAGAAATAGAATTGTTGATGTTGAGAAATATAATAATCTTCTTGTCTTCTCTTTGTGGCTGTAGACATAAATTTTCAGAAATATTCTTATACCTATCAAATATTTTTAATTTAGGGTTATTATAACCTTCAGTTATTTTTACTAATTTATTTTATTTTTAAAATTATGATAAATTATTATATGAATTTTTCAGTTTATTGTAAATCGATTAAAATAGAATGTAATTATATTGACATAACATGCTAAATAAATGTCTTTATGTATAAAAATGAAAAATAAAATAAATTAAAAAAATGTGCAAATTCCCGTAAAGTTTTACCTAAATGCAAGTATGTCATTAATATTTTTAAGGATTTTAATACACTGTTAACATTTAAAAAATGAAGTGCATAACCCTCACAAAAAAATACTGTCTCTTTTGAACTTTAACTATTGTCCACGTGGCAACTGAAACCCACGGGTATGAGCCTCACTTCACCAAAAATTTAAAATTCCAAAAAGAAAAAAAAAAAGTGGAATCCCTAAATGAGAACAACCCAAAAAAATGTAAAATCCCCCAAATTTACAATCATTGCAAATCAGAGCACACACCCATCAACTATGGAGCCAAAGCCACAACACCCACTTCCCCAAATAGCAGAAAAACACCAATTCATAAGCTCCTTTTGAAGCAATGGCTCAAAGAAGAAGAGCTGATCCTCAACAAAATCTCTCTGAAAAGAAATCACACATAAAAAATTCATTAAATTTGTGATGTCACATAAGACACGTGAATCGCGTAGCTGACTTGGAAGGAGATGAATTAGAAGCAGCATATGAGAAGCGACTGAAAAGGAACTCATAGAAGCAGAAACAACAAGATGAAGAGGAAAATAAAAATGAAATTGATAGAGTTGACGCTCTTCCTGTCAAAATTTTGGATGGAAAGCTTCACTATCGCACATGTAATAATTATATTTCTCTGATTCTGTTTTTGCTTGATTGCGAGAGTGAACTGTTATATATGATAGTTGTTGTTGTTGTGTTGTTTAAGTGTCTGAGAAATCTGGAGATGGCAACGATGAAAAGGATGATGGTGACGATAATTATAACGATGACAAAGGTATAATAAAACTGACTAAAATGAAATTGATAGTGTTGACGCTCTTCCTGTCAAAATTTTGGATGGAAAGCTTCACTTTCGCACATGTAATAATTATATTTCTCTGATTCTGTTTTTTCTTGATTGCGAGAGTGAAGTGTTATATATGATAGTTGTTGTTGTTGTGTTGTTTAAGTGTCTGAGAAATCTGGTGATGGCAACGATGAAAAGGATGATGGTGACGATAATTATAACGATGACAAAGGTATAATAAAACTGACTAAAGCAGAAAGGAGAGCAAAGTTGAAAAAAAGTAAGAAAGAGGCAAAGAAACAAGGAAAGGAGTCGGAGAAAAATCAACAAGTGGAACAAACTCTGCAATCAGCTGTGTTGGTATTGCCTCTCACTGGAGTCGTATTGCACACGAACTGCTATCCGTTTACAGGCCCACCAGGAAGTGGGTCATTATGCAAGAGATCATGGATTCCATCATTAATATTGTGTTCTCTTTTGTGCTCTCTAGGTTTAATCTGGGCAGTGAGACATAAATCTGATGTTGAATGTCATATAGAGAAATTGTTGGAGAGGTAAAAAGAAGATGGGAAGTTGTTGGGTGAGTCTCTTGAAGAGTTGAAGAAAAAAAGAGTAGAATTTGATCTTATGAAAGAAGTCGATGCGCCTAGAAGAGCTAAGAGCCTGCGTGTGGAAACCAAGGTCATAAGCAAATGGTCTGCATGGGATTTTGTTACTTTGTTTTTCTTTTCTGTCTTATTTGGTTCTTGGATTGACGTGGATCATTTTGTGTAGTTCGGCTATTGAGGTCGATTTGGGTTTTGGGGAAAAAAAATTGGAAAGACTTGATTTTTCTGTTTCATGGCAAAATATGATGATTCACTTTTCATTTATGTTTTTTTGGGTTGTTTTGATTTAGAGAAATCACTTTTTTATGTGGAAATTTTATGTTTTTGGTGAAATATGGTTTAATAGTGGGATCCATATTCCGTATAAGCATAACAACTCATGAGTTATAGATTCTAATTGTCACATAAATAATAGTTAATATTCAAAAAGATGATTTTTTATGTGGGAGGTTATACACTTTATTTTTAAAACTTTAATGATGTATTGAAACTCCTAAAAATATTAATGATATATCTGACATTTAAGGTAAAATTTCGAGAGAGGATGTTTGCTAAATTAATGAAAATGTTGAAACGGGAAAGTTTATTTTTGCTCGGAATAATGGATGAAGAGTCTGTATTGGACAATGGTTTTAACTTTTCTAATCATGGAAAATTATGGTTGAATCAACCTTTTACTAAAATCATTAGAAAGCAAGAACTAATGCACAGAATTAATGTTATAATCATGGCCGAGTGGTGGACTATAAAGTACCGAACAAATCAATCATTGGAATTCTTAAGTTTCTTGCCCAGCCCTTTTTGACTTAATTAAAGGAGCAAATATCACGTTGTTATTTGACTCAAACGAAACTTCTATCCTATTTCCTGAACCTATATTTTGTTAGAAATAAAAATTGCTATATATAAATTATTGGGTTGTAGTTGAATCAATGAAATTCAAATTTTTCTTTATAAAATAATATTAATCGTGTGATAAAAATTATAAAATGTAGTTATTGGTTTAATCTCACGCCTCTTCAACTCAAAAAAACACTAATTGAAAGGTCAAATTCAATAGTCGAGTGCTATACTTTTCAGTTGTCAATTCTTGAGAAGCATATGGTACATGTGTGGCATATGTATTGGCAGATTATTGGTTCTTTGAGACGATTATTCCGTAAATTCCAGGTCATATTAAATTATTGAATTATATATATATATATATATGAGTGCGGATAGATCTCGTAGGTGGTCATAAAGTATCTTTCATTTTTTATTAATTTTTTTATAAAATTACCTCTTGTTTATATGGGAGGCAATTTTTTTTATTGACTTTTTGGTGATGTCTTCTCCCCTTTAAGCCGCCGAAAAATATTTACATGTGTATATATATATATATATATTTTTTTTTTTGTGATTTAGATAATAATAAGAATTTATATATGGCACTATACATGTAAAATTATTTAATTGTCCAATATACTTTTTAAATTTTTTTAAAAATAGAGAATGTATTTTGATAATTTCGTGCTTTTTGCAATGCACTGTTATATTACATATATTACATAAAAAAAATTATTCAAAATTTTTTTAAAAACTTTTAACAATGTAATATTCTGCGTGATAGCTTTAATTGGACCATGAGATGATCAATTTCAAGAACGAACACATTTATTTGTACTAAAACTCTTTTATGAATGTATGCAATTGAAATTGAGATAGGAAGAAAGATCCAAGTTACGTACAAAGGGGAATTGTTGCATGTAAGCAAATTCTATTCAAGTTGCCAACCACCACATTTTAAGCAAGACTATAAATAGAAGAGCTATTGAGGTGCAATCTCACATCCACATCATTCTTTCTTTATTCACATATACTAAGGTTTGCATAATTCACGTAGAATATAATATTTAATGGCAAAACTGCTAGAAGCATTCGTGCTGGGGACATGGCTGGTGTCCCCATTTTTTATAACGTTGTTAGAAGCTAAGTCTGATTTAGGAGCACTTGATGTTTTTGAAACAGGAAAAGTACCAACTACATATTATCAGGTGGAGCAATCAGACACTGTTTCACCACCTAAATCTTTGTTGGTAGTTGCACCAACTGTAGATGGAACATACCCTGTCCTCATGTTTCTTCATGGCACGTGCCTTCTCAACTCTTTCTACGGTGACCTTTTTCAACATATATCTTCTCATGGATATATAGTTGTTGCTCCTCAGGTACATACATGGTCATATTCTTAATTTTGCTAATTATACATTAAAAAAATGGTGCTGATTAACAAGATTTTGTTTTTGCATGTTATCTTTGTTATGCTCAGATTTATTCTTGCCTGAACGGATTGATCCCAATGTTGCCTGTAAGTGGACCAGCAGAGCTTGAGTTTGCAGCAGAAGTAGCAAACTGGTTACCTTCGGGACTCCAGTCCGTGCTACCTGAAAATGTTAAATGCGATCTAAACAAGCTTTCTGTTGGAGGCCATAGTAGAGGTGGAAAGACAGCATTTGCACTGGCACTTGGCTACGCCAGGACGCCACTAAAAGTGAAAATATCAGCACTAGCAGGCGTAGACCCTGTTGAAGGGACAAGCAAAAACAACCCTACTCAACCCAAGATTCTCACTTACATTCCTCAATCTCTCAACTTATCAATTCCAGTAGCAATAATCGGAACTGGGTTGGGTAATCAACCGGTATGCTGGTTAGTCTGCCCTGCTTGTGCTCCTGATGAAATGAACCACCAAGAATTTTTCAATGAGTGCAAAGCTCCTGCTGGCCATTTTGTGGCTGCAGATTATGGTCACATGGACATGTTAAATGACAATATAACGGATATAGTTGGGCAACTAACAACTTCTTTGTGCAAGAATAGCCAGGATCCTAGAAAGCCGATGAGAAGAACTGTGAGTGGTATTGTTGTGGCATTTTTGAAGGCTTATTTCGAAGGTGAAAGTGAGGACTATATGACCATTGTGCGAAAACCTTCTGTTGCTCCTGCAAAGCTTGATCCTGTCCAGTTCAGTGAAGGATAACATAGCTTGATCCTAGTCGGGTTTTCGGCGCTGATGAACACTAGACATATAGAACCTGGAAATCAGTGTCAACTCTCAACCAAGCAATTAGCAGCTTGACTCACTTTTAGAGCCCCTTTTTTTTTTTATTTTTTAATATTTTAATATTTTTTTATATTTATTTTCTTGAATAATTCAATTTCAAACTAATAATTTTAAGAATTTAATGTCAATTTATTTTCTTAAATGTAACATAGCAATTCCTTTGAAATATATAATTGTTATAGTAAAAATGAAAATTAGATTACTATAATTCCTTTTCTATAACAATATGTTTTATCACATATGATAATCAAAATAAATAAATTTTATTTAAATTTTAATAAAATTATATTGTGAATATATAAAAACTAATGTATTGAGAGTTATCACAAAAGATATATCATGAAAGAACTTAAATGAATCAAAAATTTTGATTTAATTCAATTATTATTTTGAAAGAAATTGAAAATTTCAATTTAACCATTATATATATACATATAACAAAAATATATGTGGTTTGATAAATTAGTTATTTTATCGTTAGAAATTTTATATTTTAACCTTGAAACACATATGTTTTAAAATTATTTAAAAATTCAATGAAGTAAGATTCAGACTAAAATCAATCTAGTTTTTTATTCAAATTTCAAATAAAAATTTGGTCACTTTAGAACTTTAAACCAATCACTTTTACACCCCTATATAATGATGCATTACAAATTATTTCATTGACTAATATAAGATTAAAAGAAATTGAAATAAATCCAAAATATCACATAGTAGTTAATAAAGGGCTATTTTAGTTGATATTCAATAATAAATCCAGAGTTCAAAATACTTTCAAAATAATTAAAATAACCATTTAAGTGGCTGCCCTAAGCTTGCAATTGTGAATTTTATGTGTTCTAATTTTAAAATATTCATCTATTTCATATATATTGCATATGACTTTACACATGTATAACGCATAACTGTTTAATTATAAAATTTATTTATTAGTGTTATATTTTTATTAATTAAAATTTAAAATATTAAGATTTTTTTTGTTACTTATTTATTAGATTGAGTATATAATATTATATTTTCCATACGAAGACAAATAATTATTTGAACAATGGTTATTCTCTAATAAATACTTTCCATCCATTTCGATATCGTCTTCTGACAGTTAGCTCTTTCTTTCTTTTTTACAATTTTTTAAAATGCATCAGTAAGCTTTAACGGGGAAGGAGAGGAGAGGAGAGGAGAGGAGGTGCATCTAGAATCCTTTATAACACGGCTTTAAAATACTCAACACGGCTTTTCATCACTAGATCAAACTGGCCCGGGAATTTTATAACTTCTTTGGTCATTCAGCGCCTGTTATGCACATTTGACCTTCAAGAGATTGCCTGATCCTTTATAACATAAACTGTGTTAGGGGAGTTATAACATTATACGACTCAATATTTAATAATATATCAGCGTTAAACAAAGAGAAAGTAATATTCCCCACGTATTCTTAATATTATATCTTAGTCCCCATCTAAAAATTGGCAGATCTTTTAATTCAATAACTTAAAATTTTCCATCAAATTAAATTCATCACTTGGCCCATGATTTTTAAATTACTGTGGTTTTTCTTAAAATCCTTGCAGTTTAATAATCAGTTTGAGATCTTCTCCGGCTAATAGAACAGAACCATTGTAGCTAAATTGCTGCTAGACAGCTGAAAAAACAAAAGTACGTACCTCCTTTAATCACTTTAATTTATTCTCAGTCGATAAATTAATTAATTGCTTTGCACTCCTTCTATGCTTCACTCTACCTACCATTCTCTTTTACCCTTCAAGATAATAAAGTTCAAATCGTAGTAAGTACAAAATGGTGAGCAAAGATTCACTCGTTATGCACGAGGTGGAAGTAGAACTGCACTAGATTTTGAATCCAAGTCTTATTAAAAATGTGAAATAGAGGGAAAATATTAATTAAGAATATAAAAATATTAGATTCTTTTAAAGAAAGATAAAGGCATAAACATTTTTTTAAAATTATTATTGTTTATAGTAATCATAAGAAAATGCTTACTTTATATTTTTTATTTTTATTTTTATTTACATGGTTAAAGGATTCATTCACAAGGGAGTTGTTGTTGAAAAAATTAACAGATTTTGTGCATTAGAATAATATTTACAGAGACAAAATAAAATTATTGCAGAAATAATCAAATAAATAAATAAATAGAAACGGTTAAACCGATTAATGAGTGAGTAAAATAAACAGTAAAACCTACCGTATAAATAATAAAATGACATCAATATTTTAACTTATTTAACCCTTAATTCTTGTGTTACGTCTATGAGACAAATTTCAAAATTTTCTTCCAATATAAAAACAGTATGTACAAAAGAGAGTCTTCTCTAAATCAATACTAGAGGTATACAACAAAAAGTTCTCACAAAAATAGTAGCACTCAAAGTGTTTCCCAAACACCTTAAAAATAATTTTCTCACTATTTTATCATTCACCATTTGAGAAAGTTTCCCAAACCTTTAAAACTTTCTAATACTCATCAAAGCAAAAAATTATTTTGGCCACCCTCACAAGCATACATCTCACACTTAATCTTTTTCTCTCGCTCTCTATTGCCTTTTCTATGCTGCTTGCTTATTAATTTTTGCTTGCATCCGAATGGCTATTTATAGCCATGAGGTTTACCAAAAAATCAAGTAAGATTTTAGAAAAATGTAGCACCGAATTCGGTGTTGCAAAATTTGACTTTTTTTCAAACTTGTGGGCTCCACTTGGAGGGACCCACAAAAATTCTCTCCCTTCTAACTACGTGGAGGTCATCGCCATTCCAGTGGCTAATCGATAAAATTTGAGCTTCTCGCTTAGTAGAGTCTTCGTTAACGTGTTTGATCCATTTTAATCAGTGTGGATCTTCTCTAGCTGCAATAGTTTCTTCTCCAATACATATGGTATCCAGTGATATCTCACATCAATATGCTTTGACCTTGAATAAAAGGGAAAATTCTTACCAAGGTGAATAGCACTCTGACTATTATATAGCTCGTATCTATCCTGATGAAAACCAAGTTCATTTAAGAACTTCTTCATACATAACAACTCTTTACAAGCTTCAGTTGTTGCATTAAACTTTGCTTCAATGGTAAACAAAACAACACATTTTTATAATTTTGATTGTAATGACATAGCTCCCCTTATAAAAGTAATCAGGTAACCAAAGATTGATTTTCTTGAATCAATATCTCCCGCCATATCTCCATCTATGTATCCAGCTAACATAGGTTTGGTATCTCCAAAATACAAACATATTTTGGATGTTCTATGAAGACACCTAAAAATCCATTTGACTACAGACCAATGTTTCTTTCCAGGATTTGAAAGGAATTGACTTACAACTCCAACTGAGTGTGCAATATCTGGCCATGTACACACCATGACATACATGAAACTACCAACTGCTGAAGCATATAGAACTCTATCCATCTCTTCCTTCTCCTTATCAATGGAATGGCTTTATTGAGAAGTCAATCTAAAGTGATTAATAAGAGGACAACTAACCAATTTAACATTGTACATGTTAAACCTCTGAAGAACCTTGTCAATCAATATACTTCTCTTGTGACAACCACAGTTCTTGATGCCTCTTTTTTTGATAATCTTCATACCAAAAATCTACTTTGCTGGTCCTAAGTCTTTCATAGCAAAAGACTTACTCAATTGCTTCTTTAAGTTGTTGATTCTGGAAATATTCTGACCAACAATCAACATGTCATCTACATAGAGCAATAAAACAATAAAGTTATCATTAGAGAATTTTTGAACAAATACATAATGGTCTGAAGTGGCCTTTTTGTAGCCTTGCTCCCCTATAATAGACTTAAACTTCTTATACCATTATTTTGGTGCCTTTTTCAAGTCATACAAGCTTTTCTTCAATCTACAAACAGAGTCCTCTTTCTTCTTTTCTCTTTTCTTTAAAACTCTCTGGCTACTCTATAAATATTTCCTCTTCTAAATCACTATGAAGGAAGGCAATTTTAATATTCATTTGCTCAATCTCTAGATCAAAACTTAATGCTAAACCCAACATAGTATAAATGGATATCATCTTCACAATTAGAGAAAAAATATCATCAAAGTCGATACCCTTTCTTTGGTTGAATCCTTTTATAACCAATCTAGCTTTGAATCATGGTTGGAGACTGTGTTCTTCATGCTTGATCTTGAATACCCACTTATTCTTTAAAGCTCTCTTACCTTCAAGCAACTTCACTAACTCAAATGTCTTATTCTCATGTAGAGACTTCATCTCATCCTGTATGGCTTCAAACCATTTCTGCTTATATTCATCATTCATAGCTTCTTTAAAGTTTTTTGGCTCTCCCCCATCAATTAGTAACACAAAATGGTCTCTAGGATATCTAGTAAAAGGTTGTTATGGCACTAGAGAAGCCTTATCTGCTGGTGTTTGATAATGAACATCATTATCATTTTCAGATGGAATCTCTATGGGAGCATCTTCATCACCTACATATGGTAAAATAACTTCATTTTCATCTCTAACTTCCATTGGCACCACTGCTGAAGGAACTAACTTCAAATTTGAATCATCTTTAAAGTTGGGGATGTTCTTCTCAACTCTAACAATATCTTTGATTGTCTTATCTTTAATAAACACAACATCATAACTTCTAACAAGTTTCTTCTAGACTAGATCATAAAATCTATAGCCAAGTTGATTTTAACTATAGTCAATGAACACACACTATCATGTTTTGACATCAAGCTTGGACCTCTTATCCATAGGAAATACACAAAGGCTTTGCACCCAAAAACTTGCAGATGACCATAGGAAACATCTTTTATTAACCACACCCTTTCTAAAGTGCCAGACTATAGATGAACACATGGTAAAAGGTTCAACTCATGCATTACTGTAAGTAAAGCTTTAACCCAAAATGTCTTAGGCAACTTTAAATGTAAGAGCAAAGATCTGACTCTCTCCATTAAAGTCCTATTCATCCTCTCAGCTAAACCATTCAATTATGACATCTTTGGAGGTGTCATTTGATGTCATATACCATATTCTTTACAATAAGCATTAAATGATCTAGAATACTCTCCACTGTTATCTATTCGAATGCACTTCAACTTCTTGTCAGTTTGTCTCTCCACCAGGGTATGAAATTCTTTGAAGACATTTAGCACCTAATCTTTTGACTTCAAGGTGTATGCCCATGTCTTCTAAGAATGATCATCAATGAAAGTCACAAAGTACTAATAACCACCAAATGACTTTGGCATTAGCCAACACAAGTCTGATTGAATTAAATCCAATGCATTCTTCATTCTAGAAGAAGGAGAACTCCTGAAAGCAACCCTGTTTTGCTTTCTTGTAAGACAATCGACACATTTCTCTAAATGTATAAGATCTACTCTACATAACACATTTTTTTACCAGCACTGTCATCCCTTTCTCACTTACATACCTGAGTCTTTTATGCCATAACTTAACTATACTGTCTTTCTCCATAGTATTCACCATGTCTTTAGAGAGATTTCCATGTGTAAAGTACAATGCTGAGTCCTTTTTGGCTCTAGCCACCACTAGGGATCCTTTAGTGGTTTTCCACTAGTCGTTATAAAAGGTGTTGTGAAACCTTCATCATTAAGTTTGCTTGTTAAGATCAAATTTACACGAATATTTGGAACATGCTTGACATTCTTCAAGATTAGTCTTATGTCATTCGCTGTTTCCAAACACATAGCTCCTTAACCAACAACTCTTGTTCAATTTCCATTTCCCATCTTCATAAATTCAAAATCTCTTGGAGTGTAGGATTAGAAGAATTCTCTTTGAGATGTAGAATAAATGGAAGCACCATTGTCAATCACCCAACTGGTCTCATGGGTAGTAAGATTAACAATATCATTATAAAAAAGGACATTGAATTCTCTGAGAAGATTTGCTTCATCATCATCATTGTTGTTATCTTTTCTCATATATTTTCCTTTATTCTTATCCTTAAACTTTTGATATAACTTCTTGATGTAGCATTTCTTTTTACAGTAATGGCATTCAATATTTGCATACTTATTTGACTTTCCTCTGCTCTTATCTCTTTGCTTTGGGCTTCGAGTCCCATTTCTCCCTATGGAATTTACAATAAGTATATCTTATTGGTTAAAGAGGCACCCTTTGATCTATGTCTCATCTCTTCATTCAAAATACCATTTTGGACAAATTCTATATTCAGTACATCATTTAGTGCAGAGTTTGTAAGTGAAATCTTTAAAGTCTTTCATGACTCTGGTAGAGAAGTCAGCATCATAAGGGCAAGAATTTCATTCTCAAAATTTATGCCCAATCCCGACAATTGATCTATGATCCCTTGCATTTCATTCAAGTGATCGGTGATAGAAGAGTTTTCCTAACATTTTATTTGTATTAATTTTCTCAAATAAAATAATTTATTATTGTCGATCTTTAAAGTGTACAGCTCCTCAAGCTTGTTCCATAACATCCATGCATGAGTTTTACTACAAATGTGGTTATACAGATTGTCTTCAATAAATTGTCGGATGTAGCCACATACTTGCTCATGCTCAAATGCCCATTTCTCATCTGTCTTACCTTTGAGTTTTATTATAGCAAAAGCTAGTAAATGTAACTTCATCATAAATAGGAGATCCTTCATCTTATTTCTTCATATATGGTAATTTGTGCCATTTAAGCTAACCATCTTGCTAGTCTTAGCCTCCATCATTGTAGTATTTAATAATGCCTCCTGAACAAGAACTAATAGCTCTAATACAACTTTTTAGGATAATTAACAAAATTGGTGCAGTAGAATAATGTTCATAGAGGTAAAATAAAATTACTGCAAAAATAATCTAATAAATAAATAAATAGAGGCAGTTAAATCGGCCAATGGGTAAGTAAAATAGGTGGTAAAACCTACCATATAAATACTAAAATGACACCAATATTTTAACGTGGTTTACCCTTAATTCTTGGGCTACACCCACAGGATAAAATCTGAAATTTTCTTCCACTATAAAAATGGTAGGTATAAAAGAGAGTTTTCTCTATATCAACATTAGAGGCATATAATAGATATCAACACTAGAGGCATACAATAAAAAGTTTTCACCAAAATAGTGGCACTCAAAGTGTTTTCCAAACACCCCATAAATAATTTCTTCATTATTTTGTCACTCATCCTTTGAGAAAATTTTACAAACCCTTAAAACTCTCTCACACTCATTAAAGAAAAAAATTACTTTGGCCACTCTCACAAGCACACACCTCACATTTAAGCTTTTTCTCTCGCTCTTTATTGTCTTTTATATGTTGCTTGCTTATTAATTTTTGTTTGCATCCAAATGGCTATTTCTAGCCATAAGGTTTGCCAAAAAAATCAACTAAGATTTCAAAAAATGCAACATCATATTCAGTGTTGTAAAATTTGACTTTTTTTAACTTGTGGGCTCTACTAGAAGGGACCCACAATAGTTATGAGAGTGACTATAAATGGTAAGGTATTTACCATTGACTGCGACACGTCTCCATTGACAGAGTGAAACATTTGTGTGATGTGGATTGTGCCCCTTGCATAGTATGAAGCTCACTTTGATAAAGGAATGAGAAAACAATGCAGTAAATTGAATGACATGTATGAGTTAAAATAATTTTGTTTATTTAAAAAAAAGTTCTTGCCCCTAACTAATATGAATTACATTAGCCATACTGCTCTTATCTTGACCCACATTTCTAATCGATAGTTTGAAAGTGAATAAGGGCCAACTTTCCCTCTTAAACCTTTGAGTTCCTAACCCACATTTCTGACCAATGGAAGGAAATGATTAAGGACTAAAAAAAGAAGCTAATTTTACACTAATTATATACACAATTCAAACCATAGGAAGTCAACATTATTAGATATAGTTATCGAGCAAGTATAGCCTTTTTAGAAGGTCACAGCTTCCTCATATTAACCTTACTTGACCTATAATTGAAAAATAGTTTTTCTCTACCTAGGATTTCTCCATCTTGAATTAAGAGTGTACAACCTAAGTCATATATCTTCAAAGTGTTACCTATGGTGAAATTGCAAGGGATGTAAGTTAAATCCTAAACACGTATGTCTAAAATTTCTTATGTCATCTATGAAATTTGAAAAATACTAAAAATTAGAATGCAACTAGCTAGTAAGTTTTTTCCTTTAAGCTTTAAAGGAAAATCTTAAATCTGACTTTCCTGTAATTTTGAAATATCATATATTTTATTTTTATAAATTATTGAATTTAAGGAATTTCGAAAAAAATTAACCATTCAAATTCTATCAAATTCACATCTCAAGTTATAAAAAAAACCAAGCATTGAAGCTCTGCCAAATTCAAGAGGTGTTCTTCAAGTTTTACATGATCATCCAAGGTATTCTTTATTAAAATTACTCATCAAATTCATATTTAAGTCATTTTATTTCAAGATCAAACTATAAAAAAGCCCTTAAATCAAGTTATTTCAAGATCAAGATACTAAGCCATTGAATTACATGGTTGTTGCAAGATTTGAATCAAAAGATCCAAATTCTTTGTAATAAGAATATTATTAGAGACTGTAATCCACTTTTCAAGATCAACAAAGTTTTTAATTTATTCATTAATTTCTTGTTTAATTTTGATACATGAAAATTATCAATTTGTTCATTAATTTCTTATTTGATTTTCATACATAAAATTTGTATATACAATATAAATTTTCAATACATATAGAATGTTATATAGGTGACATATATGTAAGCAAAATTATAGGATTAAGTACATAAATATAAAACACCCAGAGTTACTTTATTGTTAATAAAGTTATTGACACTTATTGAAAATCCAAAGTGGGGTGCTTCATGTTTAAGATTGATTTTGAGAAGGCCTTTGATTCTATTAAATGGAATGTTTTGCTTCAAATGCTTCATCAAATGGTTTTTGGTTCAAAGTGGTGTAGTTGTATCAAAGAGTGCCTTTTTAAGTCTAAAGCCTCTATTCTGATTAATGGCTCTCCCTCAGTTACTTTCTCTTCCACTAATGGTGTTTGCCAAGGCTACCTCCTTTCACCTCTCTTTTTTCTCCTTGTTGTTGAGCCTTTACCCCTCTTAATTAACCATATGTCTTCTACTAGATTCATTAATGGTTTAGTATCTCTTATTATGGTTTAACTATTACACACCTTCAGTTTGCTAATAATACAATATTCTCTTTAAATGTTGATCCAAGTTCTATTTTTCATGTTTCCTATACACTTCGATGTTATGCTTTTATTTTGGGTTTATATGTTAATTTTTATAAAAGCAAGCCCTTCGGTATCAACTTGAGTCATTCTTTTGTTCAGCATATAGCTTCTCACATTTTTTTTGTCTCTCTATAACTCTTTCAGTGACTTATTTAGGTCTACCTTTGGGTGTCTCCCCTAGAAAATCTTTTACTTGGGCTTCTATTTTTTAGAAAGTTAAAAAGAAGCTCTTTTTTGGAAAGGATACATTTTATCTCAAGTTGGTTGCTTGGCTTTGATTACATCAAGGATTACATTTATGCCAATCTATTTTCTATCTATCTTTAAAATTCTAGCTTTGGTGATTAAGGACTTGAATTAACATATTTCAGACTTCATTTGAAGTGGAGGTTTGACTACTAAAAAGTGGCATTATATTAATTAGTAGGCCGTTTCTTTGCCTCATTCTCTTAATGGTTTGGGAATTATTGATTTTGGTCTTCATAATAAAGCTTTACTTTTAAAATGATTGTGGCATTTGCAAGATAATGAAGATTCTCTTTGGAGTGCCACGATGAAGAGTAAATATAGTATTGATTGTGGAGATAATGGTTTTGTTACTTCAGCTTGGCAATCTTCCTTGCTTTGGTGAGGACTGCTTCCATCTCAACTCTGATAATTCTATAGCTGCTGCAATCATCTTGGATAGTTTTCAGTTTAAAACTGGTGAAGGTTCATCTATTATGTTCTAGATAGATAAGTGGTATGGCCCTCCATCCTTATGCTTTCTTTTTCCTACTTTGTATGAGCTCACTTTGTCTTATTATTATTTTATTTTTTAAATGGGTTCTTGTTTTGTGGGTACATAGTCTTGGCGACTAACTTGAAAATGAGCATTGACTGCTTTTGAGCTTTTGTTACTTGATTCTCTTTTTGATACCATCAGGTAAGTTCATATCCTATCAGCCACTCAGGATCAACTTCTTTGGTTTGCACACTCCTCTCATTCTTTGTCAATTAATAGTGTCTACAAGCTTCTCCTTCAGCAATTAAAGTTTGTTGATTATATGCTTTTGTCGAATATTGGGTTGAACCTTACTCCTACTAAAATGGAAATTTTCTTGTGGTTTGCCATGCTTGATCGATTATCAACTTAGGACCGATTATTTATCATCACTGTCTGTCCCATTTCTCTTAATTGTTGTCCTCTGTGTGGTTCTTTTGGGGAAGCGGTTGATCATCTTCTTATATTATGTCCTTTTACTGTGAAATTGTGGACTTACTTTTTGTAGCGGTGGGGATTGTCTTTTGTCATGCCAAATTAGTTTGTTTTGTTTTTCTACTAGTGGTGTGGTATGATTACTAGCAAATTCCAATGGATATTTTGGACTACTTTATTTTTTGTTGTTGGACAAATTAAGTTTGTTGTTTGGGTTTATTCTATTGTTGGGTTTTTATTTGTTATGCTATGCTTTGTTTCTCTTTTTCCTTTTTTGTTCTCCTTTTAGTTTTAAAGAGGGGTTTTTTCATCACTTGTTTTTTTTATACAAGTGGTTTTCCCCCTCTTTTATCAATAACATAAAATAACATCTTCTTATATATATATATATATATATAAACAATTGTGTACCTATTTCATATTTAATGTAGAGATATCATCTCTAATATATAAGTATAATAAAAACAATAAAATAAAGTAATTAATATTAAGAAAATATAAGACTAGATCTTCCTTTTTTATTCTTCCCACACACAGGAGACTATCAATGGAACAAATCAAAAATTAGATTCACAAGATTGAGAGAAGACTTTAGCCTATTTATAAAGAATATTTTTTAAGTTTACCCCATTACTAACCCTAGAAGGATTAGGTTTACATTTACCATCTTACCATATCAGCCCATTAAGGTGTATATAAGCTCACAACACAAATAATCACTTTAAACACAAATTGAGCTTCCCCACACATTCTCTTAAACTAATTTGTTCAATTAATTTTTACAAATTAAAATATCTCACAATTAATAACAGTCCAAAATATAATCAAATTTCTACTAATGTCAGCATGCCGCCAAAAGTTCAGTTGAAAAATAGCTTTAGAGAATTATGGGACAAACAAAAAAATTTAGAAAGCTTCTAAGTATGATTGCAAAGTTGGATAGTATGCTGGAATTCAGTCAAAATTATAAGTAACATCAATAAAATTGCCCTCATAGCAATAGTTAATCTCATTATGGTTAAAATTTCTTCACTTTCAAAAATCAATTTTGCGTTGCTATGAAAAATTCAATTTTTAAAAATTTGAATTTAAACTTTTATTCCGCTTATATTCACCTATTTTTGGTTAAAGTATGATTAGTAATTATAATTAAATTCTAAAAGTAAGAAAAATAATTAAAAACAATTAAATAATTAAAAGAGCAGTACCAATTAATACAAAATATAATGAAATTTTGTGCTCTAAAAAGATATGAGAAAAGAAAATAAAAACAGCCACCATAACTTTAATATATTGGTGTTGCTTATAGAGGATATGTAATTTGGCAAAAGAGAAAGTCAAAATATGAAATGAAAAAACTTGACTTTTGAATGGTAAGTGAAAAAAGTACTCCAACTTCTTTAGAAAAATAATGGATGGGGTAAGATTCATTTTACAAGTTATAAAAAAAATTAAAAAAAAAAACTTAAATTTTGAATAGACTAAAGCAAATATAAGAACAAGCTATTTTTTCTTTTTTTTTTTTTATTTACAGATATAGTCACAGAGTCAACATTTTTCTTTTAAACCCATAAATCTCTACCAGTAAAGAGCAAAAGTATTATATAAGATGAATAAAATAAAAATTTAACTTTAAAAATTTGTTTGGTCCAAATTAATTTCATAAAATTTTGTGAAATTTATTTACAATTTTAAATAAATATATTTACTTTAAATAAAAACTTTGTGAAATTCATTTTGAATTCTAACTGTTTAATTTTATAAAATTGTTTAAAATTAAATCAAATTTTTATTAATAATATATGTTTGAATTAAATGAATTTGTAATTCATTTAAAAATGGATTCTATTAAAAATTCATTTAGAAATAAAATAAATTTCTCAATGAAATTGAACCAAATAAGGGATTGTATATATTTAGCTGAAAATTAAAAGAGAAAATTACAAAAAAATCCCAACATTTGAAGAAATTTTCAAATAAAACTCTTATCTAATTTTTTTAAAATAAAACTACAACCTTTTAATTTTATATAATTTTAACTCTCCATCTCAATTCCCTGAACATAATGCTGACATAGTCGTTATCTTGTCGATTGGTTCAGTTAATGGGTCTCACATTGCTGATTGGGATGATGAGTATTAAACCACTACCCAACCCCTTAGCTATTAAAAAAATTCCCAATTCACCAAACCTTAAAACCTCTCTAATTCAATATCGATCCTGTGAGATTGCACTTCCCTTCTCAAAGCCAACTCTGCACATGTTGACCTTATTTGCTCCATTTGCAATTTCATCACATGCTTGTCAAATTTGTTCAATGACTATGTCTCAATTTCCTCAGAAAATGCTTCCCTCAAACCTTCAATTTGTCTTCCCTTTTCACTGCAGGTTCTTAACAATTTAGAAATAGACTTCTGTAACTCTTTGCACTCCTTATCCTTCTTTTTAAAATTCCATTTGATGCAATTGAGATCTTCTTCTGCTACTACATACTTATCTTGTAATTCAGAAATATTTTCTCTTAGCTCTTCCACCGTTGATTTCAAGTGTCTAAATTGTTCCTCTGAATTTATTATCACACTTTTGCTTTCTATCTCCCTCTCACTAAAAGAAGATACTTCCCTATGAAGGAAAACAGTCTACTCTGCAAGCTCTCTAACATGCTCGCGAAGCCTCTGTTCCTCTGGTTGGTACTTCTCAAGTCTTAACGACCAGTCACTTGACCGTCTGTCCAACTCCTTTTCTAGTGCTGACTGCAATTCACTCCTTTCCTTCTCTAGTCTTCGGGTCCGTGACTCCAATTCTGACTTTCCCAACCTAAGTTCTTCTTTGAAAGTATCTTTTTCATCAATCCAAGATGCTAGAAGACCTGAAACCTCGATTGCCAAGCTTAGCTTATCCGCGCTATTAAGTTCCTAATGGTCTGAATTAATGATGACATATCAAACCCATAATCTTGAAGAAAGCATTCTTGCTCGAGTTCTTCAGAAAGAAGAAAAATACTCTCCTCAACTTTTTTAGATCTTCATAGTAATTCTGCATCTACTGCATCTTCAGTTTGAACAGAGTTCAAAGCCCCAAAATCGTTTCCAGATGAGTAACTTTTTTGGGAAGCTACATAACCATCTGAATGATAACCAAGGCTAGTCTCGTAAGGCTCCTCAAATCCATTGTCTACCAATTCTCTTGAAGAAAAATGAAGGCGGGTACCTTAACTTCCTTAAATGAATGAGACCTGGGTTTATCTTTGGCACCATCTTTTGGTGATGCAGGAGCTGTATATTGAACACCTGGGGGAAGTCTTCCACCTAAGTTTCCATTCCCAGGAAAATTTCTTTAAAGAGTATTGTTTTTAATTTTACTCCTTTCGAGCAGCTGTTCTCCATCGATATAGCGATCGAAAACTTTACTTGAGACATTACTAGAGGCAGAGCTTCCTGATGAATCAGGATGAGACATATATGAACCAGAAGAACCAGGCCTATCTTGTCCATGTGCATTTTGAATAGATGCTGCCACTTCAAATCGCTTTGCTTTGGCTCATCGATCAGGTGTAATAGATCACCTCCTAGCATAAACAAAACCCAGGAAACAATTAAATTTAAGAAAATAAAAAGTAAGAAGGGGATGCAGAAGTGCTATTTAGACAAAAGTTCGCTTGAAAGTACAAAATTAAACTCTCAATGAATCTGTAAATTAATTAGATGATTGAGTCAAAAGCCCTCACCGAGATGGATAATCACATTACGTGAATTTCTTCCCCTCTTTTCCTCGCCAATGTCTGTCAGTGATAGAGGAACCCTTCGAATTAGAGAGGTTTTATGGTTGGTGAATTAGGGATTTTTTAATTGCTAAGGGCTTGGTTAGTGGTTTAATGACTCACCATCCCAATCAGCAATGTGGGAAACATTAACGGAAGATGATTAAGATGATTCTGACCAAACCATCAGATAATAGTCACGTCAGTATTTTGTTCAGAATATTAAGAGTGAGGGTTAAAATTGTAAAAAATTTAAAGAATAAAGTTTTATTTGAAAATATCCTTAAATGTTGGCGATTTTTTTATATATAATTTTTCTAAATAAAAAAAAATAAATAAAAGGTAAAAGGTATACAAAAATTGTTCCTCAATCAATGACGGAGAAGAAGAAGGAGAGCTGGAGAAAGAATTTTGTCTACTTGTGTTTTATCTTTTTTTAAAAAAAAATATATATTTCAAGGTTGGATTTGGTAGATTTAGATTTAGATTTATGAAAGTGATTTCAGTCTGCATAGTACAACTAGTGTATGTGTCTCATACTTCTATTATCAATATATACTATTGTGAGGCCTGCTTGATGCGAGATTGATTATTTTTCGGTAAAAATATTTTATTATAAAATATGTGTTAAAGTTATATGAAATAATATGGTTAATTTTTATTTTTTTAAATTTATTAAGAGAAAATGTAGATGTTGATTTTTATTATTTTTAATATTCTAAAAGATGATATTTTTCAAATTATTTTAGTACTACAGCTAAATATTAGAAAATATTATATTTTTTAAAATTTTTTTAAAGATAATATTTTTCACAAATAAATGAAACCTTAGTTAAAAATAATAAAAAAAGAAATAAAATATATATATAAAAAAAAAAAAAAGAAAATTGACCAATTGGGCGTTAAGCCACGCTAAGGCCCACTTATGACCCTAAGTTTTTTTTTATATTTTTTTTATGGCAACCAAAATGAGATTTAACAGAATGTTAGTTGATCTAAGTTTTTTTTTTTAGTTTTGGCTGATTTAGTCAAAGTTTCAGTTTTTGTTTTTTGGTAAAAACAAAGTTTCACATTTTGTTTTTTTTTTTATGAAAATAAAGTTTCGCTTTTTAGTCAAAGTTTCACTTGATAACTATATTTTTAGTTTTATAACATAATTGTAATTTTTATTTTTTGTCCAAAAACAATATGTGAAATGTGTACTTAGATAACATGAATTATCTAAAGGCAATCACAAAGTAATTCCATGAAAAATGTAAAACCATGTGAAAATTTAAAGTTATCGAATGATGTAATTGCTTCTTTATATATTGACTTCTCACATTTCTTCTTTTTATATATTTTTGACTTCTCATATTTCTAACTACATTTATTTCATTTTTATAATTTATTTATTTTTCATTTTCACTTTTTAACATATTAATGAGTATTATTTTTTAATATTTTTATCTTCTTCTATTTCTAATTATAATTATAATTATAATAATTGTAAAAAAAATTAAATTTTTACAAGTTCATCAATTATTTACATAATTTTTATTACATTATCAAAAAATACTTTTAGATATAAAATTAAATTAGAATTTATAAAAAATAAAAATTATAAACTTTTTGTTTCTTTATATTATTATATATAAAACATAGATAACTTTCGCTATATAAAATACAATTTTTTTAATTTGTATATTTGATTTTTTTTTAATAAAATTAAATTGAATGCTATGAAAAGGTAAATATTATAATTTTTTCTTTATAAAAGATTGAAAATATTTTATATTTTTATCTATTTAAATTTTGAATTATTCTAATTTAAAATAACATGTTTATGTTAAAAAAGTTTAATGCATTTATATTGTATGTGATTAGTTATGGTGAAATTTATGTTGATAACAAAGATAGAATGCATAGTTACAATTATTTAAATTTTGATTATCATCAGTTAAGAATATATAAAAATTTAGCTTACAAAAAAGAAAAATTGCACCTAATAAAAATTTTGTCATGTAGTAATTTTGCTCCTAACTATTTTTTTATAATTTTTATATTTTATTTTATTTTCATTTCATAAAATATTAATGAGCATTAAGATTTTTATATTTTATAACTTTTCATATTTCTAATGCCACAAAATAAATTTATGCTGGCAAAGCCAAAAAATAGGGCACTGCAGCGCTGCAGCATCCTTAGATAGCACTGCAGCTCTCTCACAAGTGCTTGGAAAAAAAAAATGGTGCTAAAAAAATGAATTTTTTAAATTATACTTTCATTTTTATTTTTATAATTTAGGATTTATAATGTACCAACTGTTGAGATGTTTTGTTGTTTAGTCAAATAAAATCACTACTCTTCAAGGATTATATTGTTTTTAACCATGGATGATCTAAGAGTTGTTGTTCTTGATCCAACACAGCCAGTTTTTTAAAGAAGTCTTCACTTTACCTTTAACAGTATAAACCTTGTACTTAGTGATCCTCTTCTTTGAATCTTGAATGGAAGCTGGGAGCAAGAAAATTGCAGGGCCAATGCTTGATAGATTGTAGGTAAGTTTTGGATAAGGATATGAAGAAAAATTTGAGGATATAGAGAAGGAGATCGAGGTCTGAAAAGGAGTTAGTAGCAGTGCTGCAGAGAGATGGTGGTAGAGTTGAAATAGAGTTTTGATCGACATATTTGTTCCACCCTTAATTTTCTTCTATATATATAGTGTTCTAGTTATATTTAACCATGGAATTCAATTTTTTCGTAATTTCAATTTGTCATTATAGAAGAAATTTGTTCTATATTTAGTTTAGAACATCTCTTGTAATTTGAAATTATTGAAATTAAATTAAAAAATTTCATTAATAGTTAATACAATATAAATATTAATAATGTAAATGTCAATTATAATTATTCAATAGTAATAATTCATTGATTCAATAATAATTTTAAAATGGAATAAAAAATTTTAATAAATGTGAAATGAGTTAATTTGAGAATGAACTTTTCTGATGGTATAAAGTGGTTGTTGGTGTTGATGAGGAAGCGTGAAATTTGTAATTGGTGTCTATTACAATGAAGAAGATGTAAACTTCATTGACATTATATTTTTTTTGTTTGATGAAAATAATTATAAGGTCATGGTATTCCTATGCACATTTTCATAACTTATAAGTCTGCTTTACAATAGATACATGTAATTGAATTGTTTTCTTAGTTGTGAACTATCATCCAATCTTTATCTTAGCGGCCTTTTGTGATTCTCCAATATTTGTTGTAGAATGTATGTCTTCTATTTGTTCGTTTTCCCATGAGGGTAGCCACTAAATTTCTGAAATTTGATATTGATGTTGCATTGTTTGTAGTAGTAAATTCACTAAATATATTTATTCCTTTGTGTGAATATGAGGACAAAGCTATCACGTAGTTGTATAATGCTTATGGTGTTTTTGATTTTGCTACCATTTCAAGTAAATGCAAACCTTTTTTGGATTCATTGTAACAAAAGAATAAATGTGAGTTTAAGTAAAACATTGCTCATTGATTCCTAGCATTAATCAAAATGTTAAGGAACCTTTTAGTGCATTCATTGAAAGTGTGGAAATTTGTAAGTAACAGCCATAGATTGATGTGTTTGAGCACTTGTGGTCGATTTGCAAGCTTGTAATAGAGTGTGGAGCTGTAAAATGAAGGAAAAAATATAAGTACACAAAATTCACAGTATTTTTATGAGTAAGTTAGGAAGAGAATGAACTATGCAGTAAGTTATTTAGTGGTGCTGTAAAATATGCACCTCATAGACATTGATAGATAGGATATGAAATTATTTTGTGCAAGATTGAGTAGGATTATGACTATAATTTCATATGGCATTTTTGTAAATGTTCTCTTAGATTTGTGTGACATATTTATTTATGTTTATGCTTAAGTATTCTTTGTATTGTCAATGTGAAAGGCATTTTTTTTTAGAGGTGGTTTGGTCTATGTTTATATTTCTTGTAGGTTGTGGTTATTTCTTCAGTGGCACATAGTAGTGAAACAGTTTTAGATTTTAGAGTCTGAAAGGGCACTATCATGAGGGAGGTATGCTTTAGATGCAATTTTTGTACTAATGACTCCATTTTTTTCAATATAATTGTCCTTTTAGCATTCTGATTTTCATTTTTGGCAAAACTCTCCATTTCCTTTCAGTTTGTTGTCTATTGTTATTCCTTTAGAAGTTTGTTTTCTGTTGTTTTTCCTTTTAGTTTGATTGAGGTATGAATTTGGTTCTGTCTTTTTATTATTTGAACATAGAAGCAAATAAATATGATGTGGCATGATCATTAATAGTAGGAGTGAAATTCATATGAAATCGATGTTAATATGGCATGTTTTAATTCTAAAAATGTAGTAATTCCATTTTTCTTTAACACAATTTGATTGGATAATTAATTTTTCAATCTTAATGGTTATATAGACATGAATGAACAAGCAATCAATAATTCTTTGAATAAAATAGTGGTCATTTAGAATAGTCTTCACCAGAATGGTTCTCAGGTGGTGATGTTAGTCCAAGAGTTAATGTTTTGAAGTATTCATATATGAGCATTTCAACGTTGTGAGTAGCATTGCATCTCCCTCTTAACATCACTATTGCCAAAAAAAAAGGTGCTACAACATTGACAATACCACCCACAACATAAGCTTTTTAGGTCAATAGGCAATAAGGAATATGGGTTTGGTGCCCTCCTCTGTCTTGACATGGAAACATATTATTAAATAACATATATTCAAATCACAGAAAAAAAAACCATCAACATATAATTACGTTACCATTTTTTTTTAAAAAAGCATATTATTACATTACCATTAAATTTAAAAACCAATTCATTTGAAGATATTATTAAATATAACTGCATTCGACATTTTCAAATTAAATATTTTTGACAAAATTTAGCTTTTTGCCCATGCAAAACACCATAACTATTGTAAAATTTTAAATTCTTATTGAATTCAGAACACTTATGAATATAACATCTAAAATTTAAACAAATACATTATCTAAAATAGTAATACATTGATGGTATTCATAGTCGTAGTAAGATAATTACCATGAAAGTATTCATAACTTTCCAAAAAAATATAAGGTAACACCTATGACTCCATAATGATCACATTCACATCAATTGTGACTTCATTTCATCCTTTTTTAACATCCAACAAATTTCCTTTTCGAAGCTACATGATCATTTACTTCCACTTTCTTTTTAAAATATATTTTTATGGTTGGATCAAAGAAGAAAGAATAATTTGAAGACCCAAAGCTAATGCCTTGTTCCCATGCCTACTTCACATACTGTGTCTTCCCACTATGTGCGTTTAAATTATTCACCAAACTTAGAAGAAGCTTGACTCCATGTTTACTTACTTCAGTAATGACATGATCTAATGCCTCCCGTAATTTGAGTCATCAATATAAAGAATGCAAATAGGAAAATATCATTACTATACTTTATCATCTTATGATATTAGAAAAATATAACTATTGGAGATGATTTTAATCACTTCTAATAGAACCGTAGTTTACTACAAAGATAGACAACTTAATTCATAAAAATAAATTGCAAACAAATCAAATTCACCTTTTCAGGAATAACAAAAGAAAAGAAATTGAAGAGAAGGGAACAATGGAAATTAAATTCACATTTTGGGAAATAAGAAAGGATAAAAACCTCTAATTTTCCAAAGTCCATCTCTCATAACCAATTTAATTTCCTTTACGAACATTGTAAGGAGAAAGCAGCAAATCTACAGATGATATAATTGAATTGCTCAATCATAAAAAAACTTCATCTAATATTCATCAAATTCAATATTAAAACAAAGTTGTGGGCACTTAGAGAGTCAAATGTGCAGAAAAAAGAGAGAATGAATGTCACAATCTAAATAAAAAAATGAATGGATACTAATATTTTTTATTATGATAAATTTATTTTATATGTATACTACTCCTTGCTTCCAAATTTTTATATACTACTCCTTGAATATGTAGTACCCTATAATACATATATGATCATTGAAAAATTATATATAAGTAGTACCCTATATCATATGTTTTGAATTATAATACCCTATAATACATATATTATAAGTAGTAACCTATAATAGTCCTACGAACTTTCAGATGAATTAGTTCAAAAGGGCTCACCGGTTGAAGTTCCATCAAAATCATAAAGTTCTTTTATAATTTTAAAATTTCCAACTCCCGGTGATCCAATCCCATTGACCATCATCAAATATGTATTCTCCATTACAAACTGCACAATTTTAAAAATAAAAATTCATAAACTTTTTTTAATCAAATTAAAATTTTAAGGAAAAATATACATCAAATTTAGTTTATAAGTAGCATAAATTATAGGTACAAAGTTATCAATGTGAAATTCCCAAGAATCATAGGGAAGATTAAAAGAAGTGATTGCAAGGAAGCCCACCAGTGCGGCATCGTTTCATCTTCCTATCCTGGACCTCCAAATTTGCCTACTGTTGGACCAGTAGTGACAATTTCAGTCTCTGCCAATGATATTTTGGGAGCTTCGGATGCAAGTTATGGACTTGAAGAGCTGTTAACGCTGGTATGGCCAGCCATTAGATCTAAAGTCTGATTTTTTTATTTTCTTTTTAGGTGAGGAACTTGATTTTTCGACTGCTTAAGACCTTAGCACTTTCTTGTACCTCTACTGATTTCCTCTCTTATTCTTTTGGGTAATTTTTAATTTAATTAAGCCAATAAATCCTTAAATCAACCTTTCACATGAACGACATATAATCAAATATAAAGAATAAATGAGAAAATACCTAATTACAATAGGCTGATGTTATTGTAAAAGGTTATTATCCATCTTCTACCTTAACTCCTCTGCCATCATCTTCTGCCTTGACTCCTCTACTATCATCTTCTGGTACTTCAATAATGGTTGATATTTGGTAATAAGTCAAATTCTGCTTGAAGATAAATTCCTAATAAATCAGATTCACCTTTTGAGGATTAGGAAGATAAAAGAAATTGAAGGGTAGGGAAAACCCAAATTTTCATATCCCTCATATCTTCTGTTTCTCCATTTCATCCAAAAACAATCTCTTTTATCTTCTATTTCTCCATTTCAACTAAAAATAAGAAATATAACCACTGAATATCACCTCAAATGACACCACCTATTGGACAACTGTAACCCCCTCCAGAACTCTTTATTTTCCATTACACTTGCATTTTGTAACTTCAACTTAAAATCGAGATATTCAAATAACCCAAAATCAAAATTAAAGCAAATGGCCACATGGCACAAATAAACCAACAACACAAATTAAGTAAGAAACTTTCAAAGTGCCAGACGACATTAAAAGCATAACATGGAAAACTTTATGCACTTGGACATTTTACCTCCTATAGGAGGTTATTGATCATTTACAGTACATTACTGTCATCGGTTGTTTTTTTTTTTTTGGAAATTCACCGGTTGTGTTTTCAATGTCTGATTTTTTTTCTTTTCCTTCCTTCACCAACACAACACCTCATTTTCTTCATCCTCAATTTCTTTCATTTGGTATTTCCCCGAAACCTCCCAAAAAAATAAATAAAAGCAAGCTAAATTATAGGAAATCGTTATGCATAAATTAAAACGATGTGAAAGAGAATTAAAGTTCGAGAAGCAAGCGGATGGGCATGTCACAGAGAAAGTTGCTGGTTAAGGAAGAGCTATTGCACAAGCAAGCGCTCTTCATGCTTCTTTATCACCAACAATTGTCTCAGAGATTCAAAGGATCCATGTCCCAAAAGATTGGCTCCACTAGTTCTCACAGGCCAAATCTCTTTAATTGTTTTACTAATGGAAAACAATTGGTACTCTACTCCACTATTATTCACTTTTTTCCCCTTTTTATTCCTGAAGGATGCCTCCTTTATTCAATATCATGGCACTCCTTTATTGGATTTTGTAATTTCAGAGCTAATAATTGTGTTCATGTGCTTGTTAAATTAATTAGTTGAGTAAATTGAATTGAATCAATGATTCTAATATATATATTTTACAATTTAGTATAGATGTTTGATAAAATACCTATAAGAAAAATGAATATATATATATATATACACACACACACATACACAAAAAAACTAAAGGTCTATCTTTTTTTTCTTTTTTTATTTAATTTCTGGAAATGGATTGTTGGTCTCCTTCTGTTATAGTGGATGATGAGCTTGAGAAGCTTGTAATTCAAATGAATCCTCATAGGTATTGTTGTTTTTGTTAATATTATAGTTATATTTCTATTTATTTTGGCTAACATTGGATTTCAATATATATATATATATATATATATGATTTTTTTTCTTGGTTTTTATTGAATTCTAGTGGGTTCTTGTATTTTCTTAAAGTTTTCATTTATTCAAATGAAATGCGAGAGTTTGGAGATTTTGGTCATGTTGGTATCTGATGTTGTTTATTATTCTTGTTTATGCTAGATCTTCCATGGATTCTTTATGATTTAATTGTCTTTTCTTTTCCATTTATTTATTGCTTCATTTAGTGATCCTCTTTATTTCTCTATCAAACTTGTTCATTTTACAATGGATGAATTAGAGCCTGTTTCTTATATGTATTTAGATTAGAATCCACCTCAGAAAGTGGACAAACCATTGTCAAATTTAGATAAAACATCAAGTGTTTCATTCTTTAGTTTATTTTGTGCTGCGGATAAAATTTATTACTTTTTGATGTGTTTGAGGAGTCTTGGTTCCTGCATCCACGGTGCTTCACTTCCCGTATTCTTTATCTTTTTTGGTTGAATGATCAATTCTCTTAGAAATTTAGCTTCAAATCCTCATAAGATGTCTTCACAAGTCTCTAAGGTATGGCTGAAAATCAATTGACACTTTTACATTCTAACATTAGTATTCAAATGTTCCATGAGTGTTAACAATCTAACTGTTTGAGTTCCGTATATAACCTTTATAGTGGTCAATGTCAGATGGCAATAAAACTAAACTTATTGATCCCAAAATAAAAAGGTGTCTGAAAATTTATTTTCTACACAAATTTTTCATTTTTATGATTCATCCCATTTTTAGATTAGTAGTTCTTGGAAAAGAAATTTTATATGAAAAAAAGTCATTTATTGCCCATCTTTTATTGCAGCATGCATTGTATTTATTGTATTTATGACTTATGGATTTTTAATTTGCTTGGATAAGTATGTTTCTTGATTTCAATTTCAAGAATATGATTTCAAGGAAAAAAATTGTTAAAATACTAGAATCATTGTTGATTTTGCTTTTGTAGGTGTTGCATTTTGGATGCAAACTAGAGAAAGGCAGATAACTTGTTTGCATCTCAGGTACCTTCAGTCTATTTTAAAAAGGACATGAATTTTTTTGACACAGAAGCAAGAGATTCTAACATTATATTTCACATTTCTAGTGATGTAATATTAATATAAGATGCAATAGGTGACAAAGTAATTCAAAATTATCATTTTAAGTGCATAGACTAGCATTTTGACTTAAGCAACCATTATAAACCATTTCTATGTATCCTAATGCAGATAGGCCATGCCATGCACTACCTTTCTCAATTTGTTATTCGATTTGCCATTGGATTTGCATATATATGGCAACTAACACTCCTCACCTTAGTTGTGGTTCCTTATTTGGAGATATTTAGAAGTTGTTGTGATATGATTTGAATTGATCATAAATAAATAGACCAAGCACATAATGTAACTTGAGAAGGGAAGAATGATGCTATTTTTGATGTGATTTGAATTGAGTATAAATAAATAAACCATATTAATTTCATAGTGGCCTTTTGACAGATTCTCAACATATGAAACAACTAACTCAGCAGCAAGATATAATATAGAAGTTATGCACAGTAAAAGAAACTCATAAATAGTTTTTCAATAAACTCATAAATAGTTTTTCAATAACTCTTCCATTTCAAAATGGATGGCATGACATTGCCATCTAATAAGACAAATAGCTAACACTTGAATACTAATTGTATTTACTATTAAAAAAAGTAAAGCACCTAATATTTGTATCCTTGTTCATAGTGCCATATTAGATGCAACCAAATAGAGTTAAGAAAAGAAAATGATTAGAGTGGATCTATAACTATACTACAGTCCCAGGCATCATCAAACCCAAAGTTCCTTTATAGACCAAAAGACAATGATTTTGCACCAGGCAATCAAATTAAAATAAAAATAATTAGCAAAACAACTGAGTAGTAGTAGTTTGCAAATGTACATATTAAAATAGCTTAATATAGCAAAAATAAGATACATCATTGTTTTTTAAAATGCATTAATATGATAGTAGAAAAACTACAGGAATATTTATACTGCATTGAGTAGTAACATACAATGAAAAGTGTTAATTTTAACTTTTTTTTGGGTTCATAAGGTGCAAATAAAATAAATAGTTTAATTTGGTAAAGCAATGAACTGTGTGATCTCTACTTTACCTGTACTTTAAATAGCCTAAGGAAAGCAAAATAAACTACTATTTAAGACTCTATATAGGTCATAAATTATTTTGGCTTTTCCTACTTGATATGCTGTACAAAAATATAGCCAGCCTAGTTAGTCAATGTACTTGAATCAACTTAACAAAGGAATGTATTCACTATGAACTTATGTTGATAGATCTATATACATTTGTAATCAACAAAACAAAGTCTCAAGAATATTATAGTCCCTAATGATTAAAGCCACAAGAAAGCTAATAAAAGGCTACTAACATATGTTTATAAAGAATTTAACAAAGAAAACTTACTTATAGTATCATAGAGAATAATCTAAAAAAAAAAATCTTCATTGTCAAATAGTGCTTTGTACTGTCCAGCTTCAAAAAGATCTTTAGGCTATGATGAATCAGCCTATGCACTATTATGACATATTGACACTTCTTCTTTTCAATTACTTAAAGCTACTTTTTGGTCCTTGCATGTCATTCTTTTATGACTAGGTTTTCTAAAAATTCCACATAGGCTCTTTCCTTGATTATTTCTAGTGGCTTCAGGTTAAGATCCTTTCATGTGTGCAACGATAGGATCCTTGATGATATTGTTATTACTTCTATGTCTTGTATGCATCATAAGCTCTTCTTTGTGGTTTAATAGCTTCAACATACGATTCATCAAATTTATAACATCAAACATTGCTTCCTTATAAAGTTCTTTTAATCTAGAAATAATATTGCACAACTGTAAGCATAGTACATACAAAGATCCATATTGATGTTATGGAAATTTTGAGCCAGCACCACAAATGGAGATCTAGAATATTGATTTCCACATTAGAGGTGTGATCTATTTGCTAATTTGCAATGTTCTGTATGATAAAGGATATATGACCTCCTGAATAATAGCAAAATGAGTTTAACTATGCAAAGATTACAATTAACTATAGTATGCAGACATCCAAGTAATGAACTGTACCTTATCTTCTTAGCAGGTGGTGCATTTTTTGGTGTTCCATTTGCATTGAACCCATTTTAGAATAGGATTCTTTTATTATTTGAGTTGACATATGTACTTTTATTCTCTTTAGCTAAAGCCTTATATTTTGCTCTTTTTTTGCACAGAGTAGAGAACATATTCTTTATAGCATTATCAGTTCTGCATGTGCAACAGATTTAAAATAAAAATAGGATAAGCAAATACTTAGAAATTCATGTCTTCTTCTACATATCAAGTTATTTTGCAAATTCATACTGTTTATTCATTTGTAGGAGAGGATAAAGCAATTAAAACATACTCCAAATCCCTTAGAAAAGCACTTAAATTGGGGAAGAAAAGTGGGATTGCAAAAGGAGTTGGTGTTGGATTTACATATGGGTAGTTTTGCGCTTGAGCATTGCTTTTTTGGTATGCCAGCGTCCTTGTTAGGCATCATCGCACAAATGGGATAAAAGCATTCACAATGATTATCAATGTCATTTTTAGTGGATTATAAGTGTAGAATTAGCAGTAATTTCAAGTTTTGTTTCTAGCTATCAATTTTTATTTTGATAAGTGGTGTTTTGCCTTTATAGTGCTTATTGGTTTTATGTCAAAATTCCCACATTGGAATTTTAGAAAAAATTGGAGTCTTTAAGTTATATAAAAGGACTCTTCCTCCTTTTGTTAAAATCATCCCATCATATTGAAAGATTACCTTCTTCCATATTTAGGCAATTTGATTTTTTCTCTTTTTTTATAAATATTTCCTCAAGTTAGTGAAATACTATTTTAGTGCATAATTAGTAGAACCTTAGTAAATTTTTTTGTTCTCTTTTATATCTATTTAATATATATTGTCAAGTATAGTTGTCACGAATTATTGTGCTATTAAATTACTTGTGTTGGTGAAATTCTGTCTAGGAGGTTGGTATTTAAGTGGATCATTATGTCCCACCATTTTTTTTAGGAATCTACCTTGGGGTGATTTTATTAGTATAATTGTTTACACTATAGTCACCTAAGTAATATTTCTTAAGGTAAATTTGTTATTATTGGTGGAAATTAACTAGAATTTCACAATAGTGCTCTCGATCAAGCTACTCTGAACCTCTTTGTTATAGTTAAAGGCTGGTTTGCTACTACCAATATCATTAGCATGATTAAAAAAAAATTCTAGCCCTTCTAAAATCTTGGGAGGTGGAACTGAATTGTCAAAAGTAGATGGAAAAATTGAGTTGTTCAATGTTCATTTTTCATTATAGTATTTGATAATCTAAGCTTTTCAATAACAACTAGGTAGACATTTGTAGTTGTTGGTCATAATGGCTCATAATGTGTAAATATGTTAATGTCAAATGGCTATATTTGCAAGATGTTAAAAGTTTTATCAATCATGTAGTTGATATAGTCGACCATTAAGAACATAAAAGAGCACTAATGTTAAACACTTTGTAAATTTCAAAGAATTTAATTTCTTTTTAAAACTCTTAAAGTGTACTAATAATTTTATGTTCTTCAATCTTATTGTCAAGAAATTGAATCTAGTGAGCTCTAATATGGACTAGGTAGCCAAGCATTGAATTCAAATATATTTGGTATAACAAAAAATGAAAAATTATTACAAGATTAAAAAAAAAGAGGGAGAAAGAGTGTGATTGATTGCTATCAAATTAGATGATTATTTAATAGGTAATGTGAAATTTATTATTTGCTTGAACTCGCAAGATATATCAATGAAACTTTAGTAAATATATAGGCTTTTACTAAAGTACAAACGTTTATATATATATATAAATGAAATTAGGATCGTTAGATTGTTTTTTATTTAATTACAACCATTGATTATCTTTGTGTACTAATACCCATAATTTGTATCAATGACTATTATTAAATAAGCATTAATTTAATAATGATAATTTCATTTGTGTACATACACATGTTTGTACTAAACAATAACTTTAATATATAAAGATAAGAACCAAATTAGTTTATAAATCTTTAAAAAAAAAGTTTTATCCAACGAAAAATCACAACTGTGCCTTTTTGGCCAAATAGCCATAAGATTTAGCAACATATGCCAAAATTGATATTGAAGCTATCTAATAAATTTTAGAATTTAGCAATAATTTAATGAATTACTTTTGCAACAATATAAGTTGTCTTCAACACTTTGATTTTATGGTCCAGTTTATATTTATATACTTCTTATTCCTGCAATCAATTATTTTTCATTGAGATTCCAAATAGGGAAATTATATTTGAAATTCTTCACAATAAACATAAGGTAGTCTCTATGTAGAATTACAACACAGGGATTAATTTACAAAACTGCTTATTCAGTTTTAGTAATTGGCTAGGACTGAACATATTATGGCAACAACATATGTACATTTAACCACCTGAATAATCTTATCACTAGAATGAATTCCATCTCAATAAAAATTTATCACATCCATGGTAATTAAAATCATTGCTTTTGCTAACCTGAAGAGGTATGAGAGGTTGATCTGTGAGGAACAAGCACTGCTTTATTGCTTTAAGTTTTCTATTACTTTATTGCTTCAAGTTTTCTTAGCAATAAACTCTTCTAAACATCTCTATGTGGCTTCACATTTTGCTTTAATTTCATCCTCCATTTATGCTTCTTGAAACTTGAACAAGCATTCATTAAACAATTGAGGATCAAAATCATCAAAGATCTTACAAACATTTAAATTGAAACTACAGACAACTTGATTCTAATGATTTCTACCATTTTTCTCTAAAGCAGGGAAGATAATGGGCAATATAACCATAAGAACATTTTAAAGTCTCTTGCAGTTTTGAATTATTAGTTTTTCAATATAATCATTGTTCCACAAGAATAATGCCCTCTCCACCACTTGAAATAGTAAACATCAATTAAATAGTTGATTTACATATTGATAAGTCAAAAGATGGCTCATCATTTCACCAAGTCAATAGTACAGTGGAAAAAAGGTTAACCACATATAACTGAAACTTTTCCTTTAAATGGAAGGATTTTCTATAAGAAATATAAGACTTCAGCCTGCTATAGTTTTGAACAGACATATCTCAAGTCCATATGAATGGTATTTGACTCCAAAGCTTTTATCATAGATTCATTACCCTTACTTTTTGTCAATGTGAGAGCTGAAGATAACATACCTAAAGACCAGTTACCTCTTATTTGGTTGTTTTGGATACAAAAATGAGCATCATCAAGATTTCTATTCTAGCATACATCTTTCGTCCAAATGGTACATACCCCATAAAATCCAAAGGATGTGATCCACTATTAAGTACTTGATGAAAAATTTAAAATTCTCATAATTGCTACAAAACATGCAACTTAAGGAGTTAGGCTATTTCATATTACTTTCACTATTCTGCGGGGACCTTTATTATATGAAATGCATCATAGATATATTAGGTAGGCCATTTGCTTACACTATGATGCCTCAACTACCTGCACTACACATGACAGTTCTGTTGAGACATAAACTTGCCTCTATAATTTCTCTTGGAATACTGATGTCATAACTTTGAGAAAAATTTAATGTAGATAGTATGCATAATTAACCCTTTTGGAAATAAACATATAACTAGAGTGTATAAGGGGAGATATATGCAAATTCAAGAAAAAATACACTTAATAGCATCTAGTGATAACTTACCTTGCAATAGTGTTTTACTGGATACGGTATAGCTAAAATCAATTGGTGAATATAACCAACCTTTCTGCTACAACAAATATGGAGATTTGAAAAGTGCAATTGTCCTTTTGACATAAACGATGCCATTTAAGATAGAGCAAGTACGATTTTATGGTTCTTGTCACTGGTGCTGCTCTAACTAACCTTCAAGCACTTCTTTCTTATAACTTGCAAATAAAAATACATTTTATAAATGAATCTAATTAAGCCAAAAACAGTCTTATTATTTGAAAACCAAAAACAATAACTTAAAAACCATGATTCAATGTTATAATTACAGTTTGAAATTAATTTCAAATTTATAGCTATTAAACCATTATATTCAAAATTCAAAATCAAATTTAAGAGATTAATCTTAAAATTTTTCAATAAAAAGCTACACTAACGACACTACTAATAAAATAAAATAGAGTGAAATTGCAGAGAACAAACTAGAAACTATTGACTCGAACATTTTCAATTTGAATTTGTCATATAAAACTAATTAGCCAAACACAAAAAAACACATAAACTAGCTTTAAACAACATGGAAATGCTCACGAATTATATTTTATCATTAAACAATATCCAATAAGAGAAAATACCATTGATTCTCCTCGCAGTGGTGCTCAATTATGGTGATGAGGTGTTTTGAAAGACATTTGTTTATGGTGGTGATTATGGCAAGTCGAATGGGAAGAGGTTTTGTACGACTGTAAAAGATAGGAAGGGAAAATCGAGAGACATATATATCAATATTGAGAATTTCTTCATTTTTTTAAAATTGAGTTGAATTAAAGAGAATAAGAAGATATTAGCTTTTTCATGAATGGCTTTCAAGTATAAAAGAAACACAGAAGAAGAACAAGAGAAGGAAGATAAACAAATTTATGATAGGTGTTACTAGAACTATAAGTTGTTAGTTGATAAATTTAAAAAATACAAAAGTATCAATAGGCAGTCTGTTTTAAATATCAATGTTTGCCATTAAATGAAAGTTAATTTAATGGTTTTAACCTCATTTGTATCTAAGCAAACATTTGCATTGTAGAATAACTATATATATATGACCTAACAACTGAAGTTAATAACTAAAATACCTCACCTTATTATTTATTACAAGAATGCACCATGGCGATAATGTATTTACACACGTACCCCCTTCTTCTTTAACTCTCCCAACAAAAAAAAAAAACTCTCTTTATTGCTCTCTCTTACATTTCTTCCTTTTTTTTCAAACTCTTAAAATGTTTCTTGATTCCTTCATTTTTCCTCACCAAACTAATTCATTCTGTATCCTTGGCCATTATTTTTTTCTTGTGATTTTTTTTGTGCTTTGAAGGAAAAATAAAAATGGAGATTTGGAAGTGGGATGTCAACACCTACAGTTTCCAATTTGATTGTATGTCAATTGATGTATAAGTGTTTCTATTCTTATTTTTTGTTTGTTAATGAGATGTGCTTATGAAAATATATTTGACATAAAAGCCAATTGGAACATTATTGTTTTTTAGCAAAATAAATCCCACATCGAGATTTTTAATGGAATAGGGAAGTTCTTTGGTTATAAAAGAACTTCCCTCATTTGTTAAAAATTCATCCCACAAAATATTTGCCTTCTCTAATATTTAGGTAATTGTATTCTCTCTCTATTTTGCAATATTTCCTTAATTAATGAAATATTATTTTGGTAGTGTCTGAGCATATGGGCATAATTAGCTGAACCTCATTAAATTTTAGTGTTCTTTTATATCTATTTAATAGCTATTGACAGGTATAGTTATTGTTAATTATTGTGCTATTAAAATTACTTATCTTAGTAAAATTCTATCTAAGGAGTGCGGTTTTTAAGTAGGACCATTGTGACCCCACCACTCTTTCTTGGGAATCTATATTGTGATGATTTTTAGTACAATAGTTTACACTATAATCACTTGTGCAATAGTTCTCAAGGTGAATTTGTTATTATTGGTGGAAATTAACCCGAATTCCATAATAATTGGTATTATAGCTCTTGGTTTATTTTAGTATGCTCTATGGTTATGACTTATGTTGATCTTCTACATTAGAAAAAATATCCTTGGGCTAATTAGCATTCCACATCGACAACTACTAAATAGAATTTGTAGCAAAAATGGTAGATGGTACAAAAGTATCCATATTGACGTTAATAGATACTTCATCTTCAATTATGGCAAGAACTAATATGACAAATGCTAGATTTACAATGGAGATTTATGATGGCACTATTCATTTTGGCATATGGCAAAGTGAGGTTCTAGATGCCCTCTTTCAGCAGGGTCTAGACATTACTATTGAAGGAGAGAAACTAGATAATATTGAGGAGAAAGAATGGAAGGTGATCAATATATTGGCTTGTGGTACAATTCAATCATGTCTTTCTAGAGAGCAGAAGTATGCATTTTCTAAAGAAACTTTTGCAAGAAAATTATGGAAGGCACTAAAGGAGAAATTCTTAAAGAAAAGCAATCAGAACAAACTTTACATGAAAAAGAGATTGTTATGCTTTAACTATATTCCAAGTAACAGGATGAATTATCACATTACTAGCTTTAATTAGCTGGCAACTGGTTTAATGAATATGGACTTGACTTTTAATGATGAAGATCTGGCTCTAATGTTGGTGGGATCGCTTCTTTATGAGTTTAATCATCTTAAAACTACTCTACTTCATAGGAAGGTTACTATGTCTCTAAGTGAAGTAATTGTAGCCTTGTATAATTATGAATTACAAAAGAAAGAAAAGCAAGAAAATACAAGTGCTGAAGCAGAAGCTCTTATTGTTAGAGGTTGTTCACAGAGTCAGAATAAAGGAAGGAGAGGGAGATCAAAGTCAAAGTACAAACTAAGTAAAGATCAATGTGCCTTTTATCGAGAAAAAGGGCACTAGAAGCAAGATTGTTCAAAGCTAAAGGAAAAAGGTAAAACCCAGAAAGGGAAATGCTGTCTTAAATTCAAATGTAGCTGAGTGTAAAGATGAAAATTCAGATCTTTTAATTGTTGCTGCACCATTAAACAGTTGTTCAAGTTTATGCTTGCTAGATTCAACTTATAGTCACCATATAACTCTCAATTGAGAATGGTTCTTTAACTTTAAAGAACTAAAAGGTGGAGTTGTCAACATAGCGAATAATACCCCTTTTAACACATATAGGATTGGTTTAATTCGCTTAAGCAATCAAGATGGATCAATCAGAACCTTAACAAGTGTTCAATATGTGCTGGATTTGATGCGGAATCTTATTTATGTGGGAACCTTAGACTCAAAAGGTTTTAAAGTAAGGGAAAAAGATGGTATAATGAGAATCATCTATGATGCACTTATGATAATGAAGGGGATTCAGAAAAGAAATAATGTGTATTACTTTTTAGGTGGTACAATTGTTAGGGCAATATTAGTGGCAACTTCTAATGATGATTAGGAGTAAGAAGCAATAAGGTTATAGCATATGCACTTGAGGCATGCTAGAGAAAAACCCTTGAAATTACTGATAGATAAAGGATTATTGAAAGGAGCTCGGGCTTGCAAATTGGATTTTTATGAGCATTACATCAAAGGGAAGAAGACAAGGGTGAAATTTGGAATAGCCATCCATGATACTGAGAGTATTCTAGATTATGTTCATTTAAATGTATGGGGGCCTTCCAAGAATGCTTCATTAGGAGGAAAAAGCTATTATATTTCCTTTGTCGATGATTTTTCTCGAAGAGTATGGGTGTATACAATGAAGACGAAGGATGAGGTGCTAGTAATTTTCTTTAAATGAAAAAAGATAGTGGAGACTTAAACAAACAGAAAAGTCAAACGTCTCCTCACATACAATGGTAGAGAGTTAAAAATTGATCCAATTTTATATAATTTTGCATTTATTTTAGTTTATTAAAATTAAAAAATTATCATTTAGAAAATAATGGTAAATTTCTTAGAAAGAAAGAGAAAATAAGAAAAAGAGGGAACAAAAAAATAAAAAATAAAAAGATATTGTATTTCAGCATAAAATGTCAAAAAATTTATGCAACAAAATCCCAAAAAATATATATTGGCTTATGCTTTATTAATATACAAAGATGAAAAAAATAAGAAAAAAAATGAAAATATAAACATTTTGAAATAAGATGAAAAAAAAAGAGAAATTAAAAATAAAAAAGAAAGGAAGGAGGAAATAATACAAATAAAAAATAATAAGGAAAAAGAGAAATAATAAATAATAAATAGAAAATAAAAATTTAAAAAAGGAAGGGGAAAGAATAAATATGAAAAAAGAAAAAAATTAAAAAAATAGAGAATAAAGAATAAAGAAGGAAAAAAATAGAGAGAATAAAAATAAAAAAGAAAGAAAAAATAAAAATAAAAGGAAAAATAAAGTAAAAGGAAGAATGATACATTTCTATAAATAAAAGTGTCATCAGTGTAAACAAAAATGATAAAAAGGTAAAAAAACAAAAATTTGGGGTATTTTAGTTAATAAAATAAAAAAAGTGTATATTTTGTGTAAATCTCTCTCTCTCTTCATATATATATATATATATATATATATATATATATATATATATATATATATGAAATTAATGCATGCGCAATACCAAACTAATGAAGTGTAATGGACAAGGTAAAGCTACAGGATTCTGACATTCGACGAATGCAGAAAGGTGGTAATAGAAGAGAGGATGCTACTTCGGGATTTGCTATGGACAAACCTGATGGGCTAAATTATAAGAGGAAGGAGATAATGGTCCAACAAGGTGAAGAAGCCCAATCCTGTGTTGAGTTCTCTCCTCCTAAAACCAATCTATTTGAGTTTGAAGAAGGCTCAAGTCAACTTCTTATCTTAAATACTGATAGCACTTCTAAGATAGGCCTATATGTAATTGTTTCTCTTACTAAAAAATTGGAAAATGCAAAGCTCACAATGGAGTCTCTATTTGGCTGTAATTCTAGTGAAATAGCCAAGCAAAGTAGCATAGACTTGGGAGCTAATTGATTAAGTCAAAGGAAGACTCGTCAAAGCATAATGTCGACTCATCCAACACAGTTTAGGAAGCTAGGCTTCTACTTTGTTTTGCTTACTTTAGGCTAATCATAATTATTTACTTCTACACTAAGGTCTCATGTTAATAGAAGAAAATTAATGACTGACTTGGTTACTAGTTAGTGGGTGTATGCCTTTTCTATAATCTTTTTTCTGCTTAATGAAATATGGTTTGGTAGAAAAAACTTAATCAATTTTCCCCTATAGAAAAACTTCACTTTATTTGTGAAAGACAATTTTTTACTTCCTACTATAAGATTGTGATGTTTGAGGAAGATTAGTTATGTACTATGAAGATGTAAGATAGGCAATTTTAGAGGGGGTCCATAATGTAAATTTTATCTTTATTCTAAAAATATAAAATTGAAATATAATTAAGAAAAAATATTAAATTTTACAGGGTATGTAAAAAATTTTTTAAAAAATCATTAAGAAGTTTTTGGAGGAAAATTAACACTTATGTGTTAAAGGGTCATCCCCACCACCGTATAGCCTCTTAGCTTAGTATAAAGACAGTTTTTGAATAAATCCAATTGCAAAAATTAGCAATAATATTTCATTTTTAATTTATCAATTCATGCCACAATGATCGGTACTTGATGGAATATATAATTTGACCCTAAACTTTATTCAATTATTCTATGTCACCTCTTTACTTTCATTTTATTCAATTCCACCTCTTAACTTCTACTTTTCACATATTTAGCCTATATAACTTCTATTTTTAACCAATTTCACTTCTTAACTTCTATTTTTCATATATTCAAGCTCAACGTGAGTTAAATACATGTGTTTTGTTTATTGTGCAAGAAGGGTTAAATATGTGAAAAATAGAAGTTAAGAGGTGAAATTGAACAAAATGAAAGTTGAGAGGTGATATAAAATAATTGAATAACATTCAAGGGTGAAATTGTATATTTAGCCATTGATACTCTATTAAATCATTGATAACTATGAGTCTACCATCTAAACTTTTGTAATGAAAATAGACCAAAACATATATCAAGTAGTTTTCTCTATTGGCAATTTTTTTTACCTGAATCTATGTTTTTAGCCTTTTTACCTCTATTTTGTTAAACCAAAGCAATTTTTAGTCTTTAAACCATTGCTTCTTCTTAATTTTGCTAGAGGATAAATAAAATAAAAAATTAACCCTAAACCTAAATAAATTAATATATATAGTTAGCTGAAAAAAAGGACAATCAATGATGAAGAACAAGAAGAGCTGGAGGAAGAGTTGTCTACTTTTTTTTAATAGTGTCGATTGTTAGTATCCCATAGAATCACAACTATTGGTTATTAATGTTAGCGGGAGATGAGATAGTACATTCTAACTAAGGAAATGTAGATCACACATGTGTGATCAACCAAAAATATAATCCTTAGTGTGGCAACATGGATTAAAGTTCCATAACCTCATCTTTAGACCAACAAGTCTAGGCATCATTAATAGAGTTATCTACTTATGTTTTGTCTTTTTTATTTAGGAAAAAGGGTCATTTAGGCCCCTAAGGTTTTTATTGAGGTTCAAATAAGCCCCTCATCAATTTTTAGGCTAAAAAATTTTACGGTCTTGTGATTTTGATCTTTTTATACCCCTCACTAACAAATGACAAATTAAAATATAAACTCCGTTAGAAAGGCAAGTGAGGTGGTAAAAATATTTGCTAATATGGACCCCATACTAGCATCCACAATATGAAAAAAGCAATTTAAATGTTTGGCCAGCCAATCACAAATCATTTTATGTCAAAATGAAATGCTCGAACATCCATCATAGAACAAATGGTTCACCACCTTAGCTCATGCATGGTACTAGATGTAAGCAGTATATCTAAACCTTAATACATAAAATCATTCAATCAAATAAAATGGAAGGTAAAATCCATGGACCTCTATTTCGGGGAAATAAATTCTACATGCTTACAATTGTTAACATTGAATTAATAAAGGAACACAAAGAACAATAACCATATAGAGTTAGCAGGTAGAGAGGAAATCACTCGATAAATGAGCATAAAAATCAAAATGAAAAGCAAAACTAGGATAATATGTAGAAAAACCATAAACAACAGTCCTGTCTTCAATCTTGAATCAAAATCACTAAGAACCTTATATAACAATTACAATAAATTAAAATAATGCAAGAAATATCATATACCTTAAGAACACTATAGAACATAACTGTAAAAGGTTTGGATGATCATTTAAGGGTTTTAAATAAAATAGAAGAAATAAATTTCTATGCATAAATGTATGTTTTAAACATGATAAATTTTAATAAAATTTCTCATTTCCAACAATCCCCTCAAAATATTCCCAATAAAAAGAGAAAACCTAAAAGCTACCTCCTTGTTTAGACTTTATCCTTAGATCATCCCTCTCAACAACCATCTTGTATTGAACAATCACTTAAATCATCCTTATTTGGCAACTCATATTTTTTTAATTATTTCTATATTCTAGCCCTATTCTTTATTTCTTCACCTATGCCTCATCCTCCTTCATAATCACTTTATCTTTCTCCAGAAACTCATTTACTGCACTTCTTTCTTTGACCTCATTACTCTTAGCAATTTCAATAGTTTCCCATTATTAAATACATGCTCTCATATAAAAATGTTGTAACTCTCTTTGACATTATTATTGATAATTCTACCAATGTACTCCAACTCTTGTATTGCTCTCCAAATTCACCACCCTTCTAGAAGATTCTAATAAGGGCTTAACATCGGTGCTATAGTGATCAACAGTTTTGGTTTCCCATAATTAAATAGGGCATCAGTAATTGGATATTATAATCTCATGGGAGAGATTATTGGTCGCCAGCAATAATGGCCACCATGTGATCTAAAGAAGTCTATGTCAATGGAAGACATTAGGAACAACGAGAATTCTTGTGGCGATTCTGGAGATCTTTCATCCGATGGTGCTACTTCTATAACTTCATCATCTTTAGCTACATCCACAATGTTGAAAGATTGGAATGCAATTAAAGAATTAAAGAAATACCCAATTCTTCTCACAAATGAAACTAACCCATGAAAGACCCTTCTTAATTGAAATCCATTACCACTATGACCACCACTTTCTCTTTCTCTTCCTATACTTATTTTAATTTTCTTCTTTTATTCATTAGACCCATATGGATAGGAGTTGAGAAGATGAATGATAGGAATGTAGTTTGAGGAGGAGTTATTAGGGTTTTTGGAAGGACTGAAAGGAGAATGGGTAAGTAAGAGGAAGAAGAGTAAAATTATGGATGCTAGTGTGGGTAGGATAAGCAAAATCAAGCCGACACTTAATTTTTAACCTGATTTGATATGAATTGTCAGACTGGCTCAATTGAATGTGGGTAGAGTTAGTGGGTTAGGAGAAATAAGTAGAGGAAGGGTTGGTCATAAGGGTAGTTCGGTATAAGTTTTAAACTACCTGAACCGTCCAAAAAACTCAATTACTCTATACCTAAATAACACCATTTATATTTATATACATACATGTATTATTACTAAACCTAAAACCTAAACACTCATTCTCTCATTCACTCCTCACTTACCCTAGCTGCCACTCTGTGTTTTCTCTGGACCCCTCTCCTTCAAACCTTAGTCTCCTAATCTCCTTCAACCTAAGTCTCATCTTCTTCACATTTTAATCTCATCTTCTCTTATTTTTAGTTATCTTTCACACCGAGCCTCTCTAGATAATGATGTCTTTTTTCTAAATCCATTCATTATATGTTTATGTTTGTTACTAAAAAATCAATTTGATGGTAGATTTATAGCATGCAAGGCTTTATTTATTCATTTTTAAGCATGCATGTTTAAAAAATATCAAGATCTTTTAGAATATAAGGTGAGATATTCAATATAGTTTCAATTTTGAATATTTTATATTTATGTAAACTTGAATCAGTTGAATATGTTTATCTAATTTGATATTTGGTTTTTATTTTTGAGTAAAAGTTGATGTGGTGAAAGTTCTTTACAATCAAAGAGGTAGAAACTTCTTATCCAATCCTGATCTAGGCCGATCTATCCCAATCTAAGTTTATCTATCCAGATCAAAATCCTTTTTATGACTAAACTGATTTTGTGAAAAAATTAAGGTATACTTTTGGATCTTTTAATTCTATTTTTTAAAAGGTAATGTTTTGTTTTTATTTAAAAATATTTTCAATTTTTTAAACTTTTATTTTGATTTTGTTGATTGTTGAGTTACATTATTTAAAATTTTGGTTTATATTAATTTTTTAAAATTTTGGTTTCTAATCATAATGTTTAAGAAAAAAATGCATGACTATTTGATTTAGTTATTCTTATTTAAAGTATAAAAATTTTTGCTAATAAATGAGATTATTTTATGTATTTTATAAAATTTTGGTTTATATTAATTTTATAAAAGAAAGTATTTATGTTATTAAAAATTATATTTCTTTCTTATGTAATGTATATAATTTTTCTTTTAATTTATTGATTGATATCAAAAAGCAAGTATTTAGAAATATTTTTAGAAATCTAAATTTATTTTGCTCTTTAATATTCTAGTTGACAAAATAACTGTGAATTGTTATGTTGATGCTTTATGTGTTGCATTCTGATGCTATTCTATGTTGCATTCTGATGCTATTTGTGTTGTATTGTAATGTTATTCTATCTTGCTATTATAGTGATATTCTGTGTTGTTATTCTGGTGTCATTCTGTGCTGTTATTCTGGTTGACTAATATGTATTTTTTTGCTTGACAAAATGTTTATAACTCTTTTATACTGTTGTCTATGCGTACAGGATGGATAATCTGACACTCCCTAATGGTAGTAATATTACTGGTAGTGGTATCCCTATCCCTGATTCTGAATCTTAGATTGAGGTGAAAGCACAACATACTAATTCTAGTTCTAATAAGTAGAATGTTGTTGTTTAGAATAAAAGGAAAGAAGTTGAATCCATCACTAAGGCTTGGAAGCACTTTGAGAAGCTAAGAGATGAGAAAAGCATAATATAAAAAGCTAAGTGTATATATTATACTAAAATTATTTTCTATCATTGAAAAATACTTGGGACATCTTCACTTAGAAATCATCTGCTTACTTGCAAAATAAAATCCACACAGCAAAGACATTAGACAAGCACTTTTAACATTCAAACATGATGTGGAAGCTTTTAAAAATATGGCCTTATTTAGGACTTGGAAATTTGATCAAGATCAAATCAGGGTTGCCCTTGCTAAAATGATTACAATTGATGAGTTACCTTTTAAGTTTGTTAAAGGGGAGGGTTTTAAGAAATTCATAGCTGCTGCATGCCCTAGGTTTAATATTCCCTTTAAGTGGATTGTGAGTAGGGTTTGCTTTAATTCCTATGTAGAAGAGAGACTTAAATTTAAAAATTATTTTAAATCCCATTCTAATAGAGTTTGCTTCACCACTAGTTCCTAGACATTTATCCCAAGAATAAATTATATATGCATTACAACACATTTCATTAATGATGAGTGGAAGCTTAACTAAAAAATCATTTCTTTTGTACATGTTTCTTTACATAAAAGGGAACACATAGCAAAAACTTTAAAGAACTACTTCCTAGAGTGGGGGTTGAGGAATATATTCACTCTCACAGTTGACAATGTCTCCTCTAATGATATAGCTTTGTCATATATTAAAAAAAAGATAAATTAGAGGGGCGTGAGCACAATTAGAGCTAAGTATACACACATGCATTACATGCACATATCTTGAATCTTATAGTGAATGAGTAGCTGAAATATGCACACATTTCTATTAAAAGAGTGAGGGATGTTTTTAGGTAACTCACCATCTAGATTGAGGAAATTTAAGGAACATAGTGACTTAGTTGGGGTTCATGTAAATCAAGCTTGTCCTTTGATGTTCCCACCAGGTGGAACCCAAACTATTTGAGGTTAAAAACTACTTCAATTTATGAAAAAGCCATTCAATTTTATGAGGAACATAAAAGCAGTTTTAACTCAGATTTGGGTGATAATGTACCAACTGATTTGGATTGGGAGTTAGTCAAGCAATATGTGACATTTCTACATCATTTTTATGAGTTAACATTGAGAATTTTTGGCTCTCAATACATTACTGCCAATATGTTTTTCAATGAAATTTCTGACTTGTTCTACATTATAAATGAGTGGCAAAAATCTAATGATTTATTAATGAGGCTTATGGGAAATAGCATGAAAACTAAGTTTGATAAATATTGGGGTGACCCTAAAAAAATGAAACATCTCATTTTCATTACCAACATTTTAGATCATAGGGACAAAATTGAATACATGAAATTCTCCTTAAATACTATTTATGGAGAAATACTTGGTGGAAACATATTCAATAGTGTCAAATGTTCTCTTTATGAGTTGTTTGAGGATTATATTAGCTTGTACATACCCTCAACTGATTCTATTTCTCAGATTTCCTATACTAAACCTCTTAGCCAATCTAAATAAGGTGCCTCTGATTATGTTTATGGAAAAAATGTATCTATTTTGAAAGCCCATTTTAAGAAACAAAAATTAGATGAAGGTTTAAAAGTTGGAAACAAGAAAAATAAGCTTGACTTATACCTCAATGAAGCAGTTATTGAGGATTTAAATCCCTTTGATGTATTGAGGGGGTGGAAGTTGAATTCAGAGAAATGCCCAATCCTCTTTAAACTTGCTTAAAATGTGTTAGCTATTCCCATATCTACAGTTGCTTCAGAGAGTGCTTTTAGCACAAGTGGGAGAGTCCTTCATGTCTTTAAGAGCTCCTTGATTCCAAAGATAGTGGAAGCTCTTATCTATAATTTAGATTAGCTAAGAAAAGGCAATCAACTTGTGTTTATTAAAGAGGCACCTGAAGATTTAGAAAACTTTGAGATAGGTAAGTATTAATTTTATATGCCTTAATAAATATATTTATTTTCATTTAATTTTTACCAAGTTTGTTATTTTACTTATGCAGATTTGCCATTAGTTGGAATAGGGCCAAACATGCCTGCTGAGTGTTGACCATGTCTCCTTGTAAGTTACATAATAGATTTTGCTAACAAAATTTTTTAAGTAAATTTGTTAACCTTAGTTACATTTTATATTATCTGATTTATTTGTGCTACTACTACTGTTTACCTATGCTGCTTTTTCCTTATGTTGTTATTTGCTTGTGGGATTTATAATTAAATATGACCTTCACTGCATTTTTGAATCAGATACAATGTTGTTGTTGCATTATTTTGCAATAAAATGTGACTTTCATTGCTAATTTGATTCTACTTCACTGTTGATGTTGAATTTTTTTGCATTCATATGTGATCTCCACTATTGATTTGATTATGTTCAATGTTGATGTTGCATTTTTTTACATATGTAAGGCTATGATGAATGCTTCCACTCAATTTAAATTGAGTCAAAATAGTGAATGATGTGCTTAAGTTTCCCTGGTAGCTTAAGTTGTTGATGTTGTTGGAAATGTGGTTGCATTTACTATTCATGACTTGATTTGCATACTAAGTCTAAGCCTCCCTCCTTGTTATCAAATTATTGCTTAATTTGATTTATTATACCAATGCATGTTGCTTCTTCTTTTAAAGGTAATTGCTGGTACTAGTACTGAATTTTTTTAATCTTATTAAGCACTTAAGGTTCATGTTTGTTAATGACTGAAAGACTTACTATTGGAGACTTCTTCTTGTTGGTTCATTGTAGGCTTACAGATGGATTTATATTATTTATGTTTACATCATTTACTCATTCATGTGTTTATTTTTCTATTTCAAATGAGATGAGTCAATGATGAGGCTTCCACCTCATTTACTTGTATAATTCAAATGTTTATTGGTATTAAATATTCCTTAGGTGGATTTTTTTTATTTCTAAGAACAACTTTACCAATAGACTTTTGATTTAAACCAATTGCCTTGAAACTCATGTCATCAATATTTCTTTTAACATTCATTTCTTTCACTTAATACTTTGCAATTTATGTTTGTTTTGTCCAATTATTATGCAGGAATACAATGCAGGAATCCTATTATTATGGATGGAGTCCTTAGCTTTATACAAAGTTGATTTTTTGTTGCCTGTAATTAATATAGAATTAAGACTTTACTTTTATATGTTACTTTATAAAATTAGGGCTATAATTTTATATGTAAATTTATAGGCTATTAAGTATAGTTTGGGGCCCTTGGGCTATTTATTTTGTTGCCTTAGAGCTTATATTTTTTGGACTTTACAAATTGAAAATATGTAAAGTTAGGGCAAGCCCATTAATATGCTTAATATAGTTAAATGTTTATTAGTTCTGGGCTCAATTGTAATGGGCTGTAAAAATTTGATCCAATCTATACATCCGAATTACCCAACCCAATCAAATCGATTAATTGACCAGTCGATCTCAAGCCTTAAATAGGCTCAGTTCGGCCTTCATTTTCATTAGTCTTTAACCTGATCAAAATGGATATCCGGAACCCAAACCGAACCAATCCGCCTAATGCTCATTCCTAAGTGTGGAGTCCATATTAGCAAATATTTTTACCACGTCACTTGCCTTTCTGACGGAGTTTAGATTTTAATTTAGCATCCATTAGTAGCGGCATAAAAATATCAAAATTACAAAACCTTAATATTTTTTAACCTAAAAATCAATGAGGGTCTTATTTGAGCGTTGGTACAAACCTTAGGGGCTTAGATCACCCTTGCCCCTTTTTAAAATTTTAACTTTAAGGTTAGATTTGATAGATTTATATTTATGAAAGTGATTTGATCTAGATAGTACAATACATATCTGCATGTCATTTCCTCTATCAATGTATACCAGTGAACCCAATGCATGTGTTGGTAGTTGATTAATATAGATATTTTTGACAAATTTTGATTTTTGACTGGTTAGATTGCAATGTTTCAAGAAGATTAGCTACTATGAAAGATAGATCAAAGATAGGCAATTTTGGAGGGACTTGATGAAAATTTTTTCTTTATCCCTAAAAAATATTAAATTAAAATATAAGTGATAATTGGTTTTCGAAACTCTTGGGCTTGGTATCCTGCAATCCACGAACAGAAATCAAGGTGAGAGGTCGGGAGAGTCCCCACAAACACTAGGATGCCTAAGTTAGAGTATAGAAGTAGGAAGAATAAAGGATAGCTAGAATATGTGACAATGAGATGCCCCTTTATGAGGGGTTTAGGGTTATATATATAGCAATACTCAAACCTGGGAGGAGTCGGATTCCTTATGAGATAGTGAATCATAATCTTGGTAGGAGAGTGTTCCTTCTTTGATTAGGATTCCTTTTTGGGGTAGTCCTTATTCCAAATAGATCGTGCCTTCTTCCTAATCCAGGTGTCCCTATTTAGGAGATAAGGAGCCCTTCACTAGGTGAAAACATATTAGACAGTATCAAGAGTCCCCCTTCCCTGGGTGTATTTGGATATTTATGTCTGTCATGCCCGGGTAGAGTAGGGTGCTGATGCTTTCACATATGGGGTATCATACGGTGATAAAGACGAGTGAGCTAAGGTGGCCAGCCTCAGTCACAGTGAAAGAGTAGAGCTCAATGCAAAGTCTCAGGACAGTCATTGTTGAAATGCAATCTGTAGAGCTTGAATATTTGCCAAGTGCGTAGGAGCACAATAATATATTAACCCGTCCATTCAAAAATGACATGACAGAACCAGTCGTCACTGAATTTTTGATGCTCGATGCAAGGACGCGAGGCTTTATGAGCTCAGAACCTCAGTACTAAAAAAGTGATTTGAGGGTGCCAGCTTCAGTTACTGGACTTAGATGCACGAGGCTTAGATGCTCGGTACATGGATGCGAGGCTTACATGCTCGAAACCTCAGTACTACAGAAGCGACCTGAGGGTGCCAGCTTTAGTCACTGGACTTAGATGCATGAGGCTTAGATGCTCGATATATGGGCGCGAGGCTTACATACTCAGAACCTCAGTACTACAAAAGTGACCTGAGGGTGCCAGCTTCAGTCACTAGACTTAGATTCACGAGGCTTAGATGCTTAGTACATGGACGCGAGGCTTACATGCTCAAAACCTCAGTCCTATAAAAGTGACCTAAGGGTGCCAGCTTCAGTCACTGGACTTAGATGTGCAAGGCTTAGATGCTCGGATACCTGGAATGGGCTAAAATTGTAGCTTGGATGCTTTCTGAGTAGCTTAATGAAGCGGCCCAATCGAAATGTGGGCGGGCTAACACATGGCGGTGTCGCTTCAACTCCTAGGGATTTAAAGTTTAAATCACATGAGTTATGCATCATTTCATATGTCAGTAAACAAAATTTTTATGCTACTATTTTCATAATTCTTCGTTCAATGGGCTTTTTATCCCCAAAAGGCCCCTGATGGCCTAGGGAGGAATACAGCAATAGTGAGGGGCAGTTAATGGTATGTTTCCATATCATTCCATGTCTTTATAAGTACTATTGTGCTTGTTGACTGGTGTATTTTGCTTCTTTTTTATTTTTGCCTTTGTCACGTTTGTATTGTCACTATTGTTTTCCTTTCTGCCTACAGTGATTCTTGCTTTGTGGCAATCAGGTGATCCTTTGTCTTTTCTTCTTCTTTTTTCCTACTTCTATTGTTGTGCATTTTTGTCCTTTATTATGGCACCAAGGGAACAATTTAGTTCCGACCTTTTTGTTTCAAATGTAGATGATGAGTTAATGGGGTGGTATCGGAGGCGGTTCTGTATCCCCACCGATTACGCCCTTCACACCATAGATAGGAAATTTAGTGCATACCCCCTTACTAGGGCTATGTAAATTAGTGGTGTATTTTGACCAACTAGAAGGGGGGTTTAAAATTTCCTTTAGATCCTTTTGTAAAGAGATTTTTGAATAAGAATAACATAGCACCTGGTCAGCTCCATCCGAATAGCTATAGGATTCTGACCGGGTTCATCCAACTGATGCATGATGAGGGAAAAGAACCCGATCTAGATGTTTTTCGATACCTGTACAAGTTGGCTAGGAAGAAAGGAGAATTGATGTTTTGCCTGTCGATCATGCCTAGCCACACCCTTTTCATAAAGCTTTTAGATCTCCATAAGATGTGGAGACACCATTTTTTATTGTAGAGCATCAGTCAGACTTCGTGGATGTCCGAAAAATGTAGTCTGATGAGTGCCATAGGGTGAGTCGACCTGTGAGACTTCTTGACAATGATGCGAAGATGGTTTTGCAGCTACATCTTGATAGTCTTACCGAAGCTCAATCAGTAGAGGATGTGTCCAAGAGATACTTATGACGAGTCTGTCTAAGTCGCGTTCACTCCCCTGGTACTTTTATGTTACTGTAAAACTATATTTCTGACTTGATCTAGTTTTGCACTGCAGATGGCTAATTTTTTTTTATTTTGTGGGTGGGATTTCATTAGCTGATGAGCTAGCTACTCCGACGGAAGTGCAGGTATCTCCTTCCCCAAAGCTCGAAGCTCTTGCAGCTCCTAAAGTGGTGTCTGCCAATCCTAAGGGTTAAATGGTGGTGGAGTTAACATAACTAGAATGGGTAGGTTAGAGAAAGAGGCAATTGATCGAGTCGGAGTCAGACATGGAGGGGCTTGATGAGGACATTAATGTCTAGTGCCCAAGGTTATCTAGGTGTCCAGATATGAGGGGCTGGATACTGAAGCGGATGAAGCCAATCCAAAAAAGATGGAAGCCATACTCAATATGGAAGAAAAAAAAAATCCATGAGGTACAAAAGTTAAATGGCAAAATCATCGCATTAGGGCATTTTATTTCATGCTCGGCCAGATGGTGTCTACCATTATTTTGAGCTCTAAAAAATTCTGGGAAGTTTGAGTGGTCCGCTGATTGCCAGGCGGTATTCGAAGGCATTAAAAAATTCTTATCCTATCATTTGAAGGCATTAAAAAATTCTTGTCCTAGATAGTCAAGCATTTTGGATATGACTTTTACTAGTCATTGACCAATCCTAGCACTGAAGACCCCAAAGTTTTGGAGACGCAGGTAGTCTCGGAATGGATACGACCGAGAATTTAATACCTGGAACACGGAATCCTCCCTGAAGACAAGCTATAGGCTCAGAAGGTAAAAACCAAGGCAGCCTACTATTCCATCCATCAGGGGGAGCTTTATCAAAAATCCCTTTCACACCCATGGTCCAAGTGCGTCACACCAGAGGAAGGAAATTACATACTCTGAGAGATCCACAAAGGAATTTGCAGAGTGCATGAATCCTATTATGCACTAACTTGAAAAGCACTACTCCAAGAATATTATTGTCCTACCATGTCTAACAATGCCCAACAGCTAACGCAGGCATGTCACCAATGCCAGCACTATGCTCGACTTAACCATAAGCCTTCCCGCCCCCTGCATCCCATCGGCAGCCCTTGGCCATTCACCATGCGGGGAATGGACATCCTAGGTCCCTTCCCACACTCCACTTTATAGAAAAAGTTCTTAATTATGGCTATTGACCATTTCACTAAGTAGGTAAAAGTAAAGGCAGTCCCAACCATCACAGAAGCTCAGATACAACACTTCTTCTGGAAGGAGATCATTTGCAGGTTAGGCATCCCCTACACTTTAATTATAGACAATGGCAAATATTTTGATAACAAAAAGTTCAAAGACTTTTGCTTAGACCTTAGAATAAAGCTTCGCTTCACCTCGGTAGCCCACCCGTAGACAAACGAACAAACAAAAGTCACCAACAGAATTCTCATGCAAGGATTAAAAAAAGACTCAATGAGAAAAAGGGAAATTGGGTCAAAGAGCTCAACAATATAATCTGGGCCTATAGAACCTTGCCCAGATTATCCAATGAAGAGACATCATTCAGGCTAACCTATGGCATGGACGCAGTAATACTAGTGGAAATTGGTTCTCTAAGTTACCAAATAAGCCAGAATCTCGATCACACCATCAACAACATTGATGCCCGGATATGTCTAGACCTACTAGAAGAATGAAAAGAATAAGCAGCAACCATAGCTGAAGCACATCGACAAAAGGTGACACGGTACCATCGCAATGGCATCATCCAAGATAGTTCAAGTTAGGAGACTGGGTACTCAGAAGAGCAGATATTGGCAAAGGCAACTCAAGAACCAACAAGTTAGGTTCAAACTAGGAAGGTCTGTACCAAATCTCAGCAAGCACAACGAAGGGAGCATACAAGCTAAGAGAAAGAGGAGGCAAAGAACTACCATAGTTTTAGAACTCGGATTCTCTCAGAAAATAGTATTAATAAGATTGTATTCAACACATGATTCAATAAAGTATCTCTTGATTAATAAAAATTCCTTTATAAGAGATTGGTTACAAAAAAAAAATCTATTCTACTACATGCACATCTGGACCCCTAAGCCCGAAAACAGAGGGGGAAACTTCATCAACAGCATCCGGATGCGCCATAGACTCAGTAGCAATAGCAACCTCCATAATTTCCCTCACAGGGGCAGCATTGGCCTTTCGATGGGAGTCCTCTTCAGTAGCAAGCTTGGTAAGATCTACCGATGTTATTTGATCTAACACCCCCAGGTCCAATTTTGAGTCCTGAACAAGCAAGACCCTCTTACACTCACCCTTATAGGGCTTAAGAAATCCCCCTACCATGCCTTGGTATGACTTTTATCACTCGCTCAGGATTTCTTGAGCTTAGTCAGCTTTCTCTCAAGCTTAGCAATTTGAAGATCCTACTCTTCAATCCTCCTTGTCAGCTGGCCTTGGCTATGCTCCAACTCAAAAAATTTCTTCTGACTCGCCTCAACCTTAGACTTTGCCTTAGCATACTTTGTCTGGCAGAGCTCCAATGCTGCCTTTGCACCATCTAACTTTTTCTCAAAATTGATGGCTATAGTTCTTACCTCTGTCTCCTTTAGGTTGTACTAGCTCTTCTGATAGAAGTATTGATCCTTCGCCAACAACAAAGCCTAAGTCATCTATCAACAACAAAAGTTCATGTCAAAAATAAGCACATACGATAAAAAACATAAGCAGCATAGCTAAACTTACTTCCAATGACTAGCCAATCAGGGAGTCGAGCAAACCCTCCGGGCCCTCATCGGACCAGTGCAGCATATCCTCAGGCAGCCTCAGCGATTTAGCGTATTAATCCCTCACTTGGAAATTAGAGACACTCGGGGGCTTCATCCGGTTCAGTATCCGGCCCCTCATATCTGGACACCTAGATAACCTTGGGCGCTAGACATAAATGTCCTTATCAAGCCTCTTCATGTCCGACTCTGGCTCGATCAATCGCCTCTTTCTCCAACCTACCCGTTTCGGTTGTGTTAACTCCACTACCATTTTACCCTTGGGATCGGCAGACACCGCTTCAAAAGCCGTAGGAGCTTTATGCTCTGGGGAAGGAGATACCTGCACTTCATCGGGAGCAATTGGCTCATCAACTGATGAAATCCTACCCATAAAATCAAAAAAGTCAGCCATCTATAGTTGCAAAAATAGATCAAGTTAGAAATATAGTTTTATAGTAACACAAATGTACTAGGGGAGTGAACGTGACTCGGACAAACTCACCATAGATATCTCCTAGACACATCCTCCGTCGATTGAACTTCGGTAAGACTGTCGAGATGTTGCCACAAAACCATCTTCGCATCATTGTCGAGAAGTCTCATGGGCCAACTCACCCTATGGCACTCGTCAGACCACATCTGCTGGACATCCATGAAGTCTGACTAATGCTCTATAATAAAAAAATATGGTGTCTCCACTTCTTGTGGAGATTCGGAAGCTTTATGAAGAGGGTGTGGTTAGGCACGACCAATAGGAAAAAAATCAGTTCTCCCTTCTTCCTAATCAGCCTGTACATGTATCGAAAAACATCTAGATCAGGTTCTTTCCCCTCTTCATGCATCAGTTGGATGTACCAGGTCAGAATCATATAGCTATTCGGATGGAACTGACCAGACACTATGTTATTTCTATTCAAAAATCTCTTCACAAAGGGATTTAAAGGAAATTTTAAACCCCCCTCTAGTTGGTTAAAATACACCACTAATTTATATAGCCCTAGCAAGGGGGTATGGGCCCTAAATTTCCTATCTATAGTGTGAAGGGCATAATCAATGGGGATACAGAACCACCTCTGGTACCACCCAATAACTCATAATCCACATTTAAAACAAAAAGATCATAACTAACTTATTCCCTTGGTGCCATAATGAAGGAGGAAAATGCATAACAACAGAAGTAAGAAAAAAGAAGAAGAAAAGACAAAAGATCACCTGGTTGGCACAAAGCAAGAATCACAGCAGGTAGAAAGGAAAACAAAAACAGCAATACAAACGTGACAAAGGCAAAAACAAAAAAGAATCAAAATACACCAGTCAACAAGCACAACAATACTTATAAAGACACAAAATGATTTGGAAACATACCATTAACTGCCCTCATTATTACTGCATTCCTCCTAAGGCCATCAAGGGCCTTTTGGGGATAAAAAGCCCATTGAACAAGGAGTCATGACAATAATAGCATAAACATTTTGTTTATTGACATACGAAATGATGCATAACTCACATGATTTAAACTTTAAATCCTTAGGAGTTGAAGCAACATCGCCATGTGTCGGCCCACCTAAATTTCTACTAGGCCACTTCATCAAGCTACTCAAAAAGCATCCAAGCTACGTTTTCAGCCCATTCCGGGTATCCGAGCATTTAAGCCTCGCGCATCTAAGTCCAATGACTGAAGTTGGCACCCTCAAGTCACTTCTGTAGTACTGAGGTTCCGAGCATGTAAGCATTGCGTGTATGTACCGAGCATTTAAACCTCGTGCATCTAAGTCTAGTCACTGAAGTCGGCACCCTCAGGTCGCTTCTGTAGTACTAAGGTTCCGAGCATGTAAGCCTCATGTCCATGTACCGAGAATCTAAGCCTCACACATCTAAGTCTAGTGACTGAAACTGGCACCCTCAGGTCGCTTCTATAGTACTAAGGTTCTAAGTATGTAAGCCTCTCGTCCATGTACCGAGCATCTAAGTCTAGTGACTAAAGCTGGCACCCTCAGGTCGCTTCTGTAGTACTAAGGTTTCGAGCTTATAAATTCTCGCGTCCTTATACCGAGCATCAAAAATCCAGTGACGACTAGTTCTATCATGTCATTTCCAAATAGACGGGTTAATCTATTGTTATGCTCCTATGCACTTGGCAGATATTCAAGCTCTATAGATTGCATTTCAGCAACGATTGTCTTAAGACTCGACATTGAGCTCTACTCTTTCACTATGACTAAGGCTGGCCACCTCAGCTCACTCATCTTTATTACTGTATGATACCCCCTATGTGAAAGCATCAGCAACCTACTCTACCCGAGCACAATGGACATAAATATCCGAATACACCCGAGGGGGGGGACTCTTGATACCATCTAATATGTTCCCACCTAGTTAAGGGCTCCTTATCTCCTAAATAGGGACACTTGGACTAGGAAGAAGGCAAGATCCATCCAGAATAGTGACTACCCCAAAGAGGAATCCTAATCAAAGAAGGAACACTCTCCTACCAAGATTATAATTCACTATCTCACAAGGAATTTGACTCCTCCTAAGTTTGAGTATTGCTATATATAGAACCCCATACCCCTCACAAAGGGGCATCTCATTCTCACATATTCTAGTTATCCTGTATTCTTCCTACTTTTATTCTCTAACTTAGGCATCAAAGTGTTTATGGGGACTCTTCCCACCTCTCACCTTGCCTTCTATTTATGGATTGCAGGATACCAAGCCCGAGAGTTCCGAAAACCAATTATCAATAACACCAACAACAACAATAATAATAATTTATTATTATTATTATTATTATTATTAATAGCATTATTTTAAACTATGGTTATTTTATTATTGTTGGGTGTTATGTGTGTATATATATATGTATATACATGTGTGATATATATATATATATATATATATATATATATATATATATATATATATATATATATATATATATATATACATACATACATACATATATAGTTCAAAAGCTCATCAACCATCTGGTCAAAACCTATCACTCTCCTCTTTCCTTCTTTCATTTTCTCACGCCATTTTCCTTTTCTTCTCCCTATTTTTGCACCTGATTCAGTAACACCCTCATCACTTCATGCCATTTTCTTTCTTTTCTTACTGTCCTTCTTTTTTTTTTCTTGCAAAATAAACAACAACAGTAGCAATAACCATAACAATAACAACATCAACGACAACAACAATAGCAGCAATAAGAACAATATCAATAACGACAAGGACAACAACATCAACGATAGTAGCAACCCTCCTTCTCCTAGATTTCTATTTTAACCGCCCCTTCAGTCGTGTCTACTGATCGAGGTTGGACACGACGTATCAGAGGAGTGCCTTTATCTTGTAAGTTAATATTTGAATTGTATGTTGGGTTTTTTGAGTTAAAACATATTAAATTCTTATGAATTAAATTTTACGAGATTCTAGTATGTATTCTTTATATGTTATTACATGGTTTAATTTATAATTATTTTATTTTATTTTTTATTTTTTCTAATTTTCATTGTTTTGTTTATTTTTATTTATTTTAAATAAACTACGGTAGAACAAGCTATCTTATAGGTTTCATCAAGACCGTGTGCGCACTGGTAAAATATGTGATTATATTTGATTATATTACTGGGGCCGATGGTCTGGTGATGCTTTGCTCTTGGACTTTACTAGTATAGTTAGATTAATATTTATTAAATCACTAGGGCCAATGGTTTGATGATGTTTTGCTCTCAAACACCGCCATTGATATTGGATTTAGTGATGTGACTGCAGCTGTGCATCCTGGTGATGCTTTGCTCTTAGGATCCAGTAGTCTTGAATATAAGTGAGTCGTATGACTGTTATAAAAATTGATAAATTGGGTTCTACCTAATTTTTAAACTAAAATGTTTTAAAAAGCTTTTAAATATTTATTTATTTCCTTGAAAAATGGATTTCTTATAAGTATATCAAATGATTTGAATAAAATTATGAATATATTATTTTTATAAAAAAATTATTTTTAAGGAGATTTTCAAACTACATTCATTTCCTTTATTAACTTACTCAATGAGGTCTAACTCCCCTCAATTTTTTTAGGAGTTTGTGAGTATTCTATTAGGCCTACTTCTCTACGTCGAGTAGCTTCTTCACCGACTATCTTATGTAGGTCTATATAGTTGTGATTATATTAGTATCCGTGTACCACAGTAGAGAACTATATAACTGTGCATTTAAAATTTGGATATTATTTATTAAGATTTATGTATAGAGATACTATTTTATATAATTGATGATGTTTATTTATTTTATGCACCATGATGTTATAATTAATTAAATTAAGAAAAATCAATTTGATATGCATTATGATTTAATTATTTTATTATAAGGTTTTAAAGTTTAAATATTTCATATTTTTCTTTTAAGGCTTATTATGGGTTTTGGTAGCTTTATGCTTCCCCATTCCCTAGTTCTAGTTACGTGCCCCTAGGTTTGGGTTGCGATAAAGCTCTTATTGTTAAAGGCCATTTATAGAGCTAGAATAAAACAAAGACAGGGGGATCTAAGTCAAAGCTTAAACTAAGTAAAGATCAATATGCCTTTTATCGAGAAAAAGAGCATTAGAAGAAAATTTTCCCAAGCTAAAGGATAAAGGCAAACATGAAAAGGGAAATATTTTCTCAAATTCAAATGTAGCCGAGTTTGATGATACAGATTTAGATCTTTCAATTGTTGCTGCACCATCAACCAGCTGTTTAAGTTCATGGTTACTAGATTCAGCTTATAGTCACCATATGACTTATAATCGAGAATGCTCTTTGACTTTAAATAACTAAAAGGTGGAGTTATCTACACAGTGAATAATGCCCCTCTTAACACACATAGGATTTGTTCAATTTGCTTGAGCAATCAGGATGATAAATCAAAACCTTAACAGGTGTTCATTATGTGCCGAATTTGATGAGGAATCTCATTTCTGTGGGAACCTTAGAGTTAAAAGGTTTTAAAGTAAGCATAAAAGATGAGATAATAAGAATCATCTCTGGTGCACTTGAAATAATGAAGGGGATTCAGAAAAGAAATAATGTGTACTACTTTCTGGATAGTACAATTATTAGGATAGCAGCAACAGTAGCTTCTACTGATGATCAGGAGTTAAAAGCCACCAGGTTATGGTATATGTGTTTGGGGCATGTTAGGGAAAAATCTTTGAAATTATTAATAGATTAAGGATTATTAAAAGGAGCTCAGGCTTGCAAATTGAATTTTTATGAGCATTACATCAAAGAGAATAAGTCAAGGGTAAAATTTGGAATAACTATCCATGATATTGAGGGTATTTTGGATTATGTTCATTTAGATGTGTGAGGGCCTTCCAAGAATGCTTCACTGAGAGGAAAATACTATTATGTTTTCTTTGTTTATGATTTTTTTCCAGAGAGTATAGGTGTATAAAATAAAGACAGAGGATGAGGTGCTAGAAATTTTCCTTAAATGGAAAAAGATGGTGGAGACTTAAACAGACAGAAAAGTCAAACGTCTCCGTATAGACAATAATGGAGAGTTAAAAAATGATCCATTTTTTAAAGTCTGGGAAGATGAAGGTATTGATAGACACTTCACTGTTAGATATACACTATAATAAAATGGGGTGGCAGAGAGAATGAACTGAACATTGCTGGAGAAGGTTCAATTTATATTGTCCAATGTTGGGTTGGGCAAAGAATTTTGGGTTGAGGCTGTAGTATATGCTTGTCACCTTGTCAACCGCCTACCATCGACTACTATTGGTGGTAAAATTCTATTAAAGAAATGGTTTGAAAAACCTACTAAATATTATGATTCTTTACATGTGTTTGGTTCTACTGCATATTACCATGTTAAAGACTCAAAGCTGGATCCAAAAGCAAAAAAGGCAATCTTTATGGGGATCACATATAGTGTGAATGGCTATGATATTTAGTATCTATAAACAAAGAAAGTAATCTTCAACAAGTATGTTATCTTTGATGAATCTACCATATTGAGAAAGGTGACTTCAGAAAAAATAGAGCAGAAAGATGGTACTCCTAAACAGGTGGAGTTTGATGGCAACAGAATTATCCTAGCCAATGAAGAAATTGATGATGACTCTCTTATGGTAGAAGAAGAGTCAAATGAAGAAGAGGTTTAGACCTAACAACCTCCACAACAATGTGAATCAATTACATTAAGGAAGGGAAAAAGGACCATTAGGCAACTTACTAACTATACTGATATGGTATGTTCTACATCATCAATTGCCATTGATGATGTTCCTGCCACTTATAATGAAGCAGTCCAAGTTCAGAACATGAAAAGTGGAGGATCGCCATGAATGAAGAAATGCAATCCCTTCAAAAGAATCAGATATGAAAACTAACTAGTCTTTCAAAAAAAAAAAAGTAATTAGGTGTAAATGGATATATGCAAAGAAAGATGGATTTCTTGACAAGGATAATGTTCACTATAAAGTAAGATTGATGGCTAAAGGCTACACATAGACGAAGGGAATTAATTATAATAAAGTATATTCTCTAGTTGTAAAGCATTCCTCCATTAGAATTTTATTAGCTTTGGTAGCACAGTTGGATTTAGAACTAGTTCATATGGATATAAAAATGACATTTTTATATGGAGGCTTGTATAAGGAAATCTACATGACTTAGCCAAATGGATTCAAAGTTGCTGATAAAGAAAAAATGGTTTGCAAATTAGAAAACACACTATATGGATTAAAGCAATCTCCGAGGTAGTGGTACAAGCAATTTGACAAGTTTATGATAGGGCAAAAGTACACGAGAAATAAATATGATCATTGTGTGTATTTGTGCAAGCTATAAGATGGATTCTATATATATCTTCTTCTTTATATTAATGATATGCTGATAGCTTTCAAGAGTCAGACAGAGATTGAGAAATTAAAGATTCAATTGAACAGGGAGTTTGAGATTAAAGATCTTGGTGAAGCAAAAAATGTTCTCGACATGGAAATATCCAAAGATAGAAAATTGGGGAGGCTTTGTTTGTCTCAGAAAGAATATCTGAGGAAGGTACTAAAATGTTTTAGCATGAATGAGAAGTCAAAACTAGTTAGTACACCATTTGCTCCTCATTTCAAGCTTAGTGCATTCATGTCACTGAAAAATGATACAGAACGGGAACACATGTCAAAAGTACCATATACAAGTGCTATTGGTAGCTTGATTTATGCAATGTCGTGTATAAGGCCATATATTTCAAAGGCAGTTGGGGTTGTGAGCAGGTGCATGAATGATCTTTAAAAGGAGCATTGCCATGCTGTAAAATGGATTCTATAGTATATTCTGAACACTATAAATATTGGTTTGGCATTTCAATAGGATAGGCAAGATGGTCAGTATGTAGTTGGATATTGTGATTTTGATTATGCTGGTGATTTGGACAAGCGTCAATCAACTACTAGTTATGTGTTTACTTTTGCAAAGGCACCAGTCAGTTGGAAGTCCACTTTACAATCAACAGTTGCTTTGTCTACTACAAAGGCAGAGTATATGACAGTTACAAAGGCTGTAAAGGAGTCAATTTGACTTTAAGGGTTGCTTGGTGAACTGGGAATAGAGTAGAAGCACATCAAAGTGCATTATGATAGCCAGAGTGTTATTCATTTAGCAAAGAACCAGGTTTATCATGCAAGAACGAAGCATATCAATGTTCCATATCACTTTGTACGAGAAATTTTGGAAGAAGGTGGAGTTACAATCCAGAAAATTCGGACTACTAAGAATCCTACTAATACGATTATAAAAGTGATAATTGCAGTCAAGTTTAAACATTGTTTAGACTTGATTAATATTGTTACAAATTGAAAGATGAAATTTGCAGACACTACTAAATGTTGGATTTATGAGAGAATTGTATGAAATTTTGTTAAGGTAGAGATTTGTTAGATTTAGCAAAATCCCACATTAGGAGTTTTTTAAAATTGGAGGAGTTCTTTGGTTATAAAAGAACTTCTCCCCCCTTTGTTATATCCATTCCACAAAATTAATCTTCTCCAATATTTAGGCTATTTGTATCCTTCCTCTCTATTTTGAAATATTTTCTCAATTAGTGAAATATTATTTGGTAGTATCCAAGGACGTAAGTATAAGTGACCAAATCTCGTTAAATTTTTAGTATTCTCTTTTATATATATTTAATAGATATTGTCGGGTATAGTTATTGTTAATTATTATGTTATTAAAATGACTTATCTTCACAAAATTTCTATTTAAGGAGAGTGATTTTTAGGTGAGACCATTATGATCCCACCACTCTTTTTTGGAAATCTATTTAATTTTTAGTATAATCGTTTACACTCTAATAATCTATGTATTATTTGTGAAAATTAATCCAAATTTTACAACACAATCAGCATAAACTGCAATAAATAGTCATTTTTTATTATTTATTAAAAATATAATAAAATAATAAAATGATCACATAACAATTCAATCTCAAAATTTTTGTAATTTTTTATATATAAAAATATTAATCAAACCATACCAATACACGAATATATAAGATATTTGTCACTACCAGATCAAGACATAATTTCAATTGTTTTGTAGGAATAATTACGCTGGTCCCCCTTGCTTAATGCTTTTGGCAGATTGTATCTATTAACGCCCCTTAAATGTCAACAAATGCATTGAACGATAAAACAAAACAAAACAATGCAATGCAATGCCATTTTCGTTTTTCACATGGAAAATGTACCACACTTATGAAAAGACATATTATCAACACTATCTTGTGAATTATTTTTGTTTGAAGTGGGGAAATATCATGTGGCCTTCCGTCTACGTACCCACCAGAAAAAAAAAGGGCAAAAAATTCGTGTAAAATTAGTTGGAAAAATTACGTTTATTTTTCTATTTATCTTTAATAAATAAAATATGACCAAATGTTAAATATTTCAATAGTATAATTTTCTTTAAAGTATATTTGTAACTTCATCTTAGATAAATTTATATTAAATATCATTAATTTAAGAGTGATATTTATAATAGAGTGCACCCTGGCTAGATAAAAACTAGTTTTTTATTGTTTTCTTTTTAATTTAGTGTTTTGCTCATTAAACTTTTTTAAGTTTTTTATTTACTACTCAACAAAATTTGTAGCTTCATCACTTATTAGTAAAATAAATTTGAATATTATATCACATAATCATAAAATAAACAACATTAAAGTTTAAACACTGAAAATTACATTATAGCTAATTGAACATAAGATTCAAAATAAAAACTCAAACATTTGCAACCGTTGAATTTATCAATTATGATGAACGGCCAAAGGATAAGTCACAGGCATCAGCAATTAAAGCCATGAAATCAGCTGCAAAAGTTGGTCTCTGGGTACGCATACTGGACATTTGCTTCATCTCCACCAATATTGCATTGTCCATACTAATAATATATATATTTTAATCGCGTGAACAAAAGCAGACTGAGGATTTGATTCTACTGTCTTTAAAATAATAGGTCCATACATAATTTCTTCACTTGTTGTAAGACGTGTATATGAAAGAATGTGTAACTAGCATTAATTGTAAAAAAAAAAACTATTTTCATTTAATTAATATTTTAAATTTTAAATTATATAAAATATATAATTACATTAAAAATTAATTATTAATTTTTTTTTATCATTTTTATGGTATTTTTTTAATATTAAACTAAACTAATTAATAGACTTCAATAAACTTTTAAAACAGATTTTTTTTTTTTTGGATAAATGTGTATCACAAGTTTGCCTGTGCATTGGAAGACATTTATTGTCAAGGAGCTATGATGATGATTGACATTACACATATCTATTTTAATTTTTTAAACAAAAGAATACTATTCCATTTTTCCTAAAGAAAAAAAACTATTCCATTAAAAAAAATAAGAATACTATTATTAGTTTATTATTGAAACATAAAAATTTGTATTGCACTCTATTTCTTATAAATTAATAATTTATATAAATATTAAATAATTAAAATGAATAATAAAGAATTCATTTATGATCAGAAGAGAATTTGTATCCTAATTTTAGTCTTATATGTAATTGTCAAGACAAACATCAATATCCAATATTTGGTATTTTAATATTTCTACATTTAAAATTACTATCGATTAATGGATAATTAGTTTTAGAATTACCACAAAACGAAAGTAAAATTTATTTTTCACTATAAAATAACAAAAAGGTCCTCTTAAAACAATCGAAATAGAAGAATAAAAAATAGAAAAAAAAAGTTATTAATCACTTCTTTATTAGTTATATATGTGGTTCAAAACAAAAACTTGTTTATAAATTTAATTCATTTAATTTTTTTTCACAGTCGAGGCAAAAATCTTTTACAGTAATGGAACCGAAAGACTAGCCAAAAAGATAGCTACAAGAAAATAAATAACAGCCACATATTGTACCCGGACCTCTACTATAAATTGAGAAGAAACTAGTAATAATTGTTCTCATTCTGAACGACTACCTACCTATCATATATATATATATATATAAGGTATGGCAAAACTACTACTAATAGCTTTGTTCGCAATTCTGCTGGCATCGTTGTCTGAAGCTAATAGGCCTGTGTTGCCAACATTGCTGGAAGCTAATAATTATAAGGATGTTCAATCAACACTTGATGTTTTCGAAACAGGATATTTTCCTACAAAACTTGACAACCTGAAGGAATCACAACTTGATTCAGGTTCACCCCCTAAACCACTGTTAATTGCTAGGCCAACTGTAGCTGGCAAATACTCTGTCCTTCTGTTTATTCACGGCACCTGCCTGGAAACCTCGTTCTACAGTGACCTCTTTGAGCATATAGCTTCTCATGGATACATCGTTGTTGCTCCTCAGGTACTTCTATAATAATGCGGATGATTTTTTTTTTTAAATTACGTTATATACTTGCACTGACAATTTCGCTTGATTGGTCTACTCTTTGATCAACAGATATATACTTGTACAGTATTTGGTGCAATTCCTATAATGCCCATAGATGGACAGAAAGAAGTAGACTTGTCAACAGAAGTTGCAAACTGGTTACCTTCAGGTCTAAACTCTGTGCTAAACGGAAGTGTTAAAGCAGACCTAGACAAGCTTGTTATTTCAGGCCACAGTAGAGGAGGAAAGTCAGCATTTGCGATCCCACTTGGATATTCTAAAGTTCCTCTAACAACAACCTTCTCTGCGCTAGTGGGTCTAGACCCAGTAGCAGGAACAAGTAAAGAACGCAGAACTGATCCAAAAATTCTCACTTACGTTGCTGATTCTTTTAATTTATCAATTCCAGTTACTGTAATTGGTACTGGGTTGGGCAGTCAGCCATCCTGCTGGCTGGTTTGTCCTGCCTGTGCTCCAGATGAAGTAAATCATGCAGAGTTTTACAACGAGTCCAGACCACCTGCTAGCCATTTTGTGGTTAGAGATTACGGCCATATGGACATGTTAAACGATAATTTACCAGGTGTTATGGGCATTATGGCAAAGAGTATGTGCAAGAACAGCAACGAACTTAGTAAGGATCCAATGAGGAGAAGCGTTGGTGGGATAATTGTGGCGTTTCTGAAGGCTTATTTACATGGAAAGAGTAGAGACTATAATACCATTTTGCAAAATCCTTCTGTTGCTCCTGCTGTGCTCGATCCTGTCGAACCTAAGATTGCACAATACCTCGCTCAAATTTAATGGCTAAATATGTAAAATGTTCGTGCCATGTACACATGCTTGAAATTGGTATGATATATAAATAAATAACAGCAAACTTTATCCTCCATTGTTAATTAGCTTAATCCTCTAATTATATGAATTTGACTGCTGTTTCTTTTACTTTAATTTTTTTCAACAACTTTAATTGGAATTTAATCTCGTAATTTAAAATAAATTTTTTATTTACTTATTATATTATATTTAATATATATACTTTTAAAACCACAAGACAACACGATCAAAAAATTTTGTGCACATTTTTTATTTTGCCCCCAACTCTTTTTTCCTTTTTTTTTTGTAATTTTAATTTTTTTAACAATTAATTAAAATAAAGAAATTTAAAACTAAAAATAAATTAGGTGAATTAATCGTACAATAATTTAAACACATTTAATTTATAAATATTTTTTTAATAATTAATTAAAATAATGAATATTTAAAACTAAAAATATATCTTGTTAAATAAATCTATCTTAAATAAATCTATCTTGTAATCTGTCGTACTATGACTTAAATAAATCTATCTTGTAAATAATTTTTAATTAAAATTTATTTTTAATGTAATTTAAAAAACAAAATAAAGATGTATAGTAGTAAAACTTCGCGTCCTGCAATATATTTGTCACGATCAGAACCCGAGGGCACGTGACCAGCACTAGGGAATGGGTAGGCATAAGGCCATCGAAACCCGTAGTAAGCCTAAAGGAAAAAGAAAATAAAACCATTCATATTTTTACTTTAATTACCAACAGAACATATTATCAAACTGATTTTTCTCAAATTACACAAATTTAACAGTTTAATAAAAATACGATTCAACATCTCATATTATAAATTGAGTTCTATGTCATATACATAAATGTATTTCGTACAAATAAACTACATAATTTAGTTTAAACCATACAGATCCTCAATACATATACTACTGCAGCATCCTAGATTAATATACAGTACAACTTACAATGACCTACCTAAAATTGCCGGTGAAGAAGAAATCCGGCGTAGAGGTAGTCTGAGGTCAAACTCCCAAGCTCCTGAAAAAAAAATAAATTGAGGGGAATTAGACCTCACTGAGTAAGTCAATAAAAGAGCTGTACGGTTTGAAAACCTTTTTTTTTTTTTTTTTTTTAAAAAAAAACTATATATTTTTATAGTAAAAATAATTTATAATATATATATAATTATAGCTTTTGAAAAATCTCGGTAGAACCCTAAACCCAAGTCTAAATGGCCAACTGGGCCCACTTATCCTAACTAGACTACCGGTCCCCGAGAGCAAAGGCATCAACCGAGGCACCAAGCCGTAGTCATTCACTTAATCCAAATATATGGATCTGGCGGTCCCCAAGAGCTAAGGCATCAACCGAGGCACCCATCCCAGTCCATTATTGACTTTTCAATCACTGGCGGTCCCCGAGAGCTAAGGCTTCTACCGAGGCACCCGTCCCAGTTTAACATTCATCAATCATAAAATTTTCGGATCCATCTCTCAATCTCTACCATGTGCACATAGTCCTGGTGAAGCCCACCAGATAGCCCATTCTACCAAAATTTCTCAAAATCGATTTGTAAATAAATAAAATGCGTTTAAATCTTAGATAATAGCATTAAATTAAATAAATCATGTAATCAATGTAATAAAATACGAGCGCATGCATTTTTACATAAACACACGCACAGATCGTTCTACTGACTTACAGGATGAATGTGAAGGCTGACGACCACGCGTCTGCCTCGGCCTCACGGCTTCTGCTCCGAAATGATCTAAAGGAAAATAATAATCGACCTTTAAAATATGACTATGAACACCGAAACCAAAAATCAACAAAGCAATGAAATTCCAAACTGACTCGACAGACAGGTTTTTAACCTAATTAACGGTAGACATTTTTCTACGGATATCACGTTTTACGAGAAAATTTATCGAAATTTCGGCAGAGTCTCCTCTGTAAAACGAACATCCCTCTACCAAAGGTAGAGCCAGACCTGCATAGAAAATGCACTTCTAATTTTCAAAACCATCCACACTCGAGTCGGGCTCCCAAAATACAATTTGCCCCGACCGAGATCACAACTCAAATAAAATATCACAATTTAATAATATGTGTTTCTTAAATACATATCACATTCATACATATTAGAATAGATAAAAATTATACAAAATCTCCATTATTCAAAATTTACATTACTTAGGAAATCATGTCAATTAATTTCTAAAAATTATCTAAACCCTTTAATTATTAATAAAACTAATTAAAATATATATATTTATCATATTTAGTGTAAAATTACATTTTTACCCCCCCCCCCCTAAAATACATAATTTACATAATAAGCTTTTACTACAAAAAAATAATTCCTAAAAATTAATATAATCTTCTTAAAATTATCTTCTATACCCTAAACTTAATTTCAACACTTAATATCACCAAAATGTCAATTAACATTATTATTTTCTATTTTATATGGTTAATTCCCGAAAATTCCTAAAATAGTTTTAAAATTCCAGAATTCACTAAAAAAAAAATCAGAATAATTACCTAAAATCTCAATAAATTAATTTGCTCAAAATAACCCAAAATAATCTCCCTAATTGCTAATTATAGCTAAATAACCATCTAAATAACCAAATGAACATAAACTAAATTTCTGTAAATTTAGTTTAACTACCAAAAATCCAAGAAGATATACAATCAACTCAATTACATGCTAACCAACACTAATCATCCTAGAATTGCTAAGATCAAGCAGAAAATTGAAGGGAGAAAAGAAAGAAAACAGGTGAGCATCTCTCACCTTCAAGCAGCGGAAACAGAGCAGGGGAAGAGCTTGCTGCTGTCGGTGAAGATGGGAGGATGAGGCTGCTCACATGGAGGCGAAGGGCTGGTGGACACTTTCAGGAGATGGCATCACCGAGCAACGAAGCTGCACAGACAAGATGCAGGGCTGCTGCTGCGCGAAGAGAAGAAGAAACTGCTGCGCGAGGAAAAGAGGAACAGCTGCTGCGCGAGGAAGAGAAGAAGAAGAAGAAGGAGAAGAAAAAGAATTCTGCAACAGCAGAGAAAGCTAGGTGAGGATGGGGGAAAAACGGACTGAAATTGAGGGAGTTGGTGTGGGTGTTTTGATGTGTTGATGAGTGTATATATATATATATATATATATATATATATATATATATATATATAAATATATATATAGATATAGGTATGGGCGGGTGTATATATAGGATATTACAATATTACTTCGACCACATTTAATATTATCCATATTTTTATTAGTTAAATATAAAATCATAATAATTCACTATTAATATTCTAAGCAGATTCATTATTAGTACCGATCTTCTTCTAAAATTTTGAAAACCATTCCACGAAGTCTTGACCTTGTCGAGCTAAAGTCTTTTTTTTTTTTTAACCAGGTGTCGCAGCACCACTGATTCATGAAGGACCAAACCCCATTCCCCTGCCCTTTGTACTATGGCTAAAAAAGACTTTTACAGGGGAAAAAAATTACTTTGTTGGAAAAAGAAACAATGCAATATATAGCTCTCTGCCCAGTGATGAAAAGAAAAGAAAATACATAGTTTTCCCTCGAGAAAAAAGACGCATTTTTGCCCAGAACATGTGCAAATGTGGTGTCTTTATATAGCTTCATATCAAGCCCAGTGTATATAAAATGGAACTGTTACTATTTAGCCATAATGCAAGGGAGCATCTTTTCCTCAAAAAAGGAAAAAAAAAAAAAAAAAGGAGCATCTGTTCGCATGGTTGGTGAGGACCATCATCTTTAATTACCCGCAACGTTTCATAAAATTGTTTCTCTTCAAGACTTTTTATATTATAGAACTAAGAAAGGAGAACATAAAAATAATTTATCCTCTCTGCCTATATATTATTATTTTTAATAAATTAAATATTTACATTAAAAGTTGTATATTGTATTGCATAAATATTTCAATTAGAAGGTATTTCTCTATATTTATATTTTTATATTTCTGTATATATATTACTTAGACATTTAAAAAATAAGCACTTTAATTAAAAGTGATTTTACTAAATTCATTTATCTTTTTTTAGGGGAAGACTTTAGCCAAGTAATAAATACTCAAATTTTTTTTTCCCAAAACCGTGTATACATGGAACATTTGTTATTTAAAAAAAATGAATAAATAAAATAAAATAAATGGTTAAACTCTGACCACAAGTTGACATGTCACATAAATTCAAAACCAATTTATGTAATAAACTCTATTAGAAAACATCAAATTCCATGTAACTTTCTCTTTTTTGTTTTATAGCCGGCCAATTACTCAAATTGCCCCTTAATGTTTTATCCTAATTATAAATCGGACCTAAACATTTCTTTTGAGTTAAATTAGGACTTTAAGTAGGCAAATTCTTTTTCATATTGGATTGGACATTTACGAGTACAATAAAATTTTGTAACTTTTTTCTTTATTACAATTAAGTTCTATAAATTAATAAAAAATTAATTTTAAAGGTTATTAACAAATAAAAATGATCAATTTTTTTAATATATATAACATAATTATAAAGTTTAAAATTTTTTAAACCTATAAAATATTTTTTCTTGAATTTTAAAAACTTATTCATTAATATAAATAGAAAATTGATAATTAACTCAAAAATTTAATTTTAATGATTGAATAAAATTTATTAAATTTCATTAATGTTTTTAAATTTTTAAACCTATATAATAATTTTTAAACCTACACAATAATTGATAAATAATTTTTTTATTGAATTGTTAAATTTAAATTTTAGATCAAAACAAAAGAAGATAATTTTAGGAATTTATAACATTGAAAGGGAATGTTTAGTCTGCCTAAAAACAAAACAAGAAAAAATATATTGAGCGGTAATGTTTTAAGATAAATGTATACACAAATACAATATGTGAATTAAACTAATTTTACATGTTTATGCATTTATTTCTTCTAGCATTATTGGTAGTAATTCACTCACCACTATAATATTTTCATATATGACTAATTATTGTGTGGGTTTAAAAAATTTAAACACATTAACAAAATTTAAGAATTTTTATTCAACCATTAAAATTAAATTTTTGAGTTAATTATCAATTTGCTATTTAATATTCATTTTTAAAATTGGTCATATATATATATATATATATATATATATATATATAACTTAAAATTTAAGAAAAAATAAAAAAAAATATTTTATAGGTTTAAAAACTTTATAATTATGTTATATAGATATATTTTACAAAAAAATTGATCATTTTTGCTTGTTAGTAAACCTTAAAATTAATTTTTTATTAATATATAGGACTTAATTGTAATAGAAAAAAGTTACAAGACTTAATTGTACTTGTAAAGGTCCAATATGAAAAAACTTTACACACGTGAAGTTCCAATTTGGCTCAAAAACATATTTTGGATCCAATATGTAATTAGGGTAAAACGTTGAGGGGCAAGTTGAGTGTTTGGCCTTTTCTAGCAACTCATATTCCTTAAACAAAAAGGGGTGATTTTTGGCCATCTTGACTTGAAGACATCCGTCTACACCTCTTTTTATTAATTTAATTCTTAAATAAGTGGTTATTCCACATAGATATGAATTCTATTTTTTTTTGTAATTTCGTCATCATATTGCAATGTTTAGTTTTTCGTTATTTTGTCATGACATTTTGTTTTCCGTTGTTAGGCAATTTTTATAAGTGCATGGTTTGCAACAAATAGTAAAGTTTGAGTATCAAGTATCGAGTATTGTTCCCACAAGAAGATTGATACCAAGTACTAGCTGCAATTTTATCTCCACAAGCTAACAAAATATATTTAATTGAAATAGAAATCTATATTAACTAACAGAGATAAATTCTAAATCTAAAATAAAAATTCAATAATCGAAAGATAGAGCCTGGATTTGCTTCATTAGACACTTACTTGAATTATAGGATTTAATCTTAATTCAACTTATTAATACAGTTAAGGGTAAATTACTCAAATTATTTAAAGTCTCCTTCGAGATCACTCAAGCATGTCAAAACTAATTACCCCTTCTTTTCATGGTCAAGTAAATTAATTAAGACTCATTAAATTCCTTAGCAATTTAATACTCCCCAAAGGATTCATTTACTTTTGTGATCAAGATTCCTAAGTTCTAGAGGTCTATAAGCTAATAGATCATGCAACTTTCATTGTCTACTAATCTACTCAAAAAAATGCATTTAATCAGGCCTAAAATCAAATACAAGAACATATAAAAGCAATCTGTAAAATTGACTGAATATTAACTTATTGAATTAAAACATAAAAATCCAAACAAGCAATAGTCTACCGACATGAATCCAAACCTTGAATAAATTAGTTACTCATGATGGAAATAATCATAATAAAAGATATTCTAAACTTGAGAACAATTATGCTTGAATGTGATTGACTTGAAACTTTGCTTCTTCTTTACTCAAAATATATTTGAATGTTGATTTTAATGAATTCTCCCTTTGGCTGAATTAATGAATTGATCCTTTTTCTATAGCCATCTCTTGCCCCCAGAACTTCCAATTCTAGAATATTCTCATTCTGTAATCTTTTAATTTTGAAATCTTTTAAATCCATAATCCTAAATGAAAGAGGAAGATTTTTCATGAGTGCACACCTTAGCGCATGGTCATGCATAAGAGTGTGCACTAGGGCATGTATACAAGCGTGTACATTAATTTTGTGTGCACACCCTAGTGCATGGCCATGGACTCGGGTGTGTACTATTCTAAAATTGTGCACGGCCTGATAGATGGCTATGTGGTGGGGTGTGCATGGCTTCTTCATTGGGCTTGACTTTAATCATGCCAATGCACACCTTCTTGCACAATCATGTGTTGAAGCGTGTAGGATTCTTGATGAGCTCATAGTTGTGTACTAGCCTATGTATGCAATTTGTGCAAAGAGAATTTCCAGACATAGTCATGCACTAGCTTCAGTTCACAAAACTATAACAAATAATTTAATTAGATACTATAATGCGTTTAATTATTAAACAAACATGCAAATGTATTCTTTAAAATGGAAATTAAATAATATTATGCTAAATCCAAGTAAAATTAATAAAAATTAAATAAACTTATAAAAATATATTATAAAACCAATAAAAATGCTCTTAAAATTATATGTATAAATGACATATAACATTCACCATCTTGTTGTGACTTTTTATTTGTGTGTGGGTGATTCAGAAGGGCAAAGCATACTCGATCAAATAGAGACAACTAATTAGATTATGATCATCAGTATGTTACAAAATTAGAGTCATAACTATTTCAATCACTATAGTATTATTAAATTTGTAGGCTTTGAGCCATTTTATCAGGCTATTAACCTGAGTGTTGTTTTATCCTTTACAATTTTTAGCAAACTTGTTTGAAGCAATAATATTATTTTTCTTTTAAAAAAACATCAAATTCCATATATGGGAAGAAATGAAAGAATATGTAATCAAGTAGGTTATATTAACTTCTATATATAAGAAAAATCAATCTTAGGTATTGAAAAATCTTATAAAAGATAATGTCTTTTTTTTTTAAAAGGATGAAATATTATTAATAGCATGGAGTAACATCCAAAGCAAAACTTTGGGCAATGCAATGAGGAGAATAGTTCCAAAACTGAATGCTAGAAAAGGACTTAGCATTCTACGCAACGATATGAGTTGCTGCATGAGCAATCCTAAAAGCAAAAACAACTGAGACATCATGACATTGATGAGATAAGTTTTTGCAACACTGAATAATAGAACCATTAATAACCCTAGTAGGATCAGGTTTACACTTACTGCCTTACCATACCAGCCCATTAAGGTGCATAAAAGCCCATAACACAAATGATCACTTTAAACACAAATTGGGCTTCCCCACACATTCTTTTAAACTATTTATTCAGTCAATTTTTATAAATAAAAACATCTCACAATTAATGGCAGCCTAAAATATAATAAAATTTCTAACATTCTCCCACTTTGGTAGCATAAATTATAAGTTTTTAATAATTTTAAAAATCTTTTATGAAACAACACTAGACTAAACACCAATATAAATGCGATCACAAATTCTAAAAAACATATAGTTTAAGTAAAAATGCACTTTATAATAATTCGGTTTACATTAAATAATCTATATTGGATCATGGCAATAATCATGCCCTTTATTGACATAAAGTCAATCCATAGTCACAAATATAACTGACTTAACTAACATGGATTATGGTATAGAAGTGTAGCAACAAAATAGAAACCCAAATGTGATCAATATGCTATTTTCATTATCAGTCCTCACAATAATTTCTCTTTAACACACACATGCTTATAAGAGTAAGAGAAATTCACTAGCTTTAAGAAGCCAATTATTTCCAAAAATACAAATGGAAACCTCCAAACAATTATTTCCCAAACTCAAACAGAAGTACTCTTATAATGACCAAAGATTAAACTTAAGACCAAAACACAAATATCTTAAGTCTTTTTGGCTAAACACCGCTACTTGTTTTCGAAAACATAAAAGAAATATTTATAATGATCATTGGTCATGCTTAAGACAAAAACACAAATGTCTTAAGACTTTAATTATAATTTATTGCATGCAAACTCAATATATTCATAAAATCAAAATAAGGTGATGATCATCAAATCATATCATAATCACATACAAATAGCATCACACACATATGATAATAATCAATGCACATGAAAATTTACAAATAATAAACTCCTGGTGAACAATGCATATAGAGATACTTAATGCAAGTATTTAACTACAAACAACAAACTCCTGCTAATCAAGTGAATTAAAAATTCACAAAATACCCATATCTCTAACAAACATTTAAATATGCTATATCTTTATATAACTTGATTAGTGAATTAGTAAATTATTGCAACTCAATCTCATAATCTCATCACCAAATAAATTTTTGATAATAAACTTCACAAATGGACATTCAAGTACCATATGCTCAAAAATATTTGTTGATCTTTTAAACAAGAATAACACCAAATGTGCCCATACGTAAAATATGACATAAAATTTTTAAAATAAACTCTCTTCTATAACTCCACAACTAATAACAAGTGGTGCATTTAATAAGTGACATATATATATATATATATATATATATATATATATTTAACACTTCCCATAAAAGATAATTTCTCAAACCTTAGGTAAATGTTTTAAAAATTTTAGTTAAAGATAAATATTTATCCATCTCAATACTAACAATTCTCTTAAATATATACAAGTTGAGTTTACTAAGTCTAAACGTTGTGAAAGATACCAAACTTTGAATTTAATATCAATAAAACTCAAATACTAAAAGTAAATAAAATTTCTCTAAACCATTAATGATGAGAAATTAAACACCTCCATCTAGTGTTTTGTAAAGTAGATAAGAAAATATAAAATTATCTCCCACTAGTTAAAAAATATAAATAAACCAATTTATATTTTTCTTTAAAACACTTTGTTGACCATTTGCATGATCAAACTCCTAATTTTGGATTTTGAAAAATAATTTAGATTCTAATGATTTCCTTTAAGTGTGTAGGAAGTTAATTAATGATCAAGAATAACTGTTTAATAGTTAGAGATAATGAAATACTCTTTGAAAGAGTATAAATATTCATTTCGATGAAGTATCTCAATCTATACAAGTCCCCAATCTTTGACAAACATTTATATACCAAAAATATACAAATTTAGACTTACAGAGGTATTCTCAAGAGCATTTCATGAGCCCCTCATGAGCCGACCCTGTATAGTGCCTAAAGAGCTCATTTTTGGCAAAATGGTTAATGTTTCTCACGATCGTGAAGAGTAGAGATCAGCTCATGAGGGTAGTCCTAATAGTATTCAACATACTTTTTTATATGCAACAATCCTCAAATTGATGCTCACGAGCTAGGGTTTGCTCCTCATGATCGTGAGCGATGTTTTGATAGAAATAAGTCCAAAATGATTCAAAAATCAATAAGAGATGTTGAAGACATAATCAATACATCCAACAACCATAATCTAAGTTATTTATCCATATAACCAACTCCTAGAGTTCAATTGAAAGTTTAAAGAAACTTGTTTACTCATTACATTCTTTTAAGAATTCAATTAAGCTCTCAAATTCTCTCTTAAATAAATTTTGTATTTGTTTAACTCTTATGAGAGTTGGTGAGTGTTAGAATATATATTGTTATTCTTCTATTTTCTAGGATTAAGAAATTAGGAAGTGAAATTCTATTCTAAAAGGAATTGGTTTAAGTGTTATCCATTGAAACATTTAGGATTTAGTTTTTTAAGCCAACCTTAAAACCTCAAGTTGTAAGGTTATAAGAGTGAGCTATAAACTCTTGTGTAATCTTAATCTTACGAATAAGATTATGGGTGATTGAAAATTCTAACTTAAAGATATGTTAGGTGGAAATATAGGATTATTATTGAATTTAAACTCATTATATCATTGTGTTCCTCATTCTTCCTCCTCAAAATTCTTTCAATTCTTGTTCAATTCCTTAATGTTTTTATTTTTCTAAAACATTCATTAGCCTTATTCACCTCCCCCCCTCTAAGACATTTTCAATTGGTATTAAAGCTTGAATTCTAAGAACTTCATTGCTAGAATACAAGATCATGGGGAGTGAATTATAAAACATTTCTTCACTTTGACCATTCTTTGATGGTAGTGACTATCCTCATTAGAAGTTCAAAATGGAGCTATACTTGATTGTGATTCCATCAAACATTGGGATACTGTCCCAAAAGGTTGGGAACCACCTACAACTACAATTGATGGTTTGGTAACCACTCTTGTAAGAAGCCAATGGAATAATGAACACAATGAGGAAAATCATAACAATAAAAAAACTATGATCACTCTAGTCTCTTCTATAACAAAAGAAGAAGGAGGCAAGCTTTAATATTGTATGTTAGCCAAGGAAATGTGGGAGACCTTGAAAAATTATTATCAAAACAACGTGCAAGTTAGAAGTAAGAAGGTTCAATTTCACATGTATGAATATAAAATCTTCAAGATGAAGCCTTAAGAGCCAATCATAGAGATGACAAATCAACTCAATGCTCTTATCATAACCCTCAAGAAACTTGGTAAACATTTTATCAAGGAAGAGGTAAACAACAAGATTTTAAGAATCCTATCTAAGAAGTATTAGAAATCTCGGGTTACTTCAATTAAGTAAGCTTAAGATCTTTCAACACTCTCAACCAATGTGCTTATTGGAAAGCTCCTAACACATGAGCTTACAATTAAGAAAAGAGGAGAAAAACAAGAAAAAAAGGAGAAAAAGAATAGCATAGTACTAAAAGCCTCACAAAATGACAGTGAAGAGAAAAATGGTGAAAGCTCTAGTGATGAAGATTATGAAATTTCCATGCTCACTAAACGTTTTAAGAAGTTCTTAAGAAAAAAATTCTTCAAGAATAAGAGATTTCAACAAGAAGTATGAGGGAGAAAACAAAAAAAAACTAAAGAGGTTACTTGCTATGAATACAAGAAACTGAGACATATTAGAAGTGAGTGTTCCAAACTTAAATTCAAGAATAAAAGAGCAAAGGATAAAAAGAAGGCCTTCAAATCTACTTGGGATGATGACTTCTCTAAATTTGAAAAGGAAGAGGAAAACTAGAAATGGCCAATCTTTGCTTCATGGCTCTTAAAAATGAAAAAGAGGTACCATCTACTTTTAACTCTTCTTGTGATGAGTATTGTGCTTATGATGAATATGATGATTGTGCTTATGATGAATATGATGACAATGGTGATGTTGAAAGTTATATTGTGAGCAAACTCTTAGTTAAGTGCAAAAGCTTACTTTTTAGAAAAAAAGCATTATAAGCATGAGCTAAATAGCTTATTCAAGGAATTTAAGAAGTTAAAAATTGAATTTTCTAATCTTGTTAAATCAAATAATAAACTTGCTAGTGATTTAAAATCTTCTAATTCTTCGGAAGAGCAACTCAATAAAGCAAATAATGAAAATCATAAACTTTCCAATTAGGTAATTGAGCTAAAAAATTTCATATCAAAATTTCAAAGAGAAAAAGAAAGTTTAGATAATTTACTTGATTCTCAAAAATTTCATGGAAATACTCATAGAATTGGATATATTAATGGAATGGCCTCATCTTTATAATCATTTTATATTCAATTTATTAAAGCACCATGAAACTCCATTCATCCTACCTCTAAACCTATTAAGACTTAAGCTTTCAAAGCTAAATGATCTCATGTATTAAACAATAAAGGAAAGTCTCATAAGACTCATCCTTAATTGACATAAAGAGCTAAGACTCAAACAAGAGCACCTCAACCCAAGCATGCTTATATGTACACTAGACACAATCATATTAAGCGTGCTACATAACACAATGCACATAAACATGTTGCACAAACCTATCAAAATACACATTGTCATTGTTAATGTATGTCTCACACTATGACTCAAAAGAATTATAAGAAGCATACACCAACACATCATGAAAGATATGCTTCACACACTAGGAAAGCATATCATCCTAAGAGAAATAAATTTGAAAATTTCATATGCTTATATTGCATAATTAAAGGACATACCAACAATGTATGCTTCTATAGAAGACTACATATGAATTTGCTTCCTTTAGATTATCTTGAAACTAACCAACCTAAACTAAGAAAGGTTTGAGTTCAAAAGAATACTTAAATTATTTTATGTAGGTGTGCTTGAAATCCATAAGAATAAAAAGCAAATGGTACCTTGATAGTGGATGTTCAAGGCTTATGACGGGAGACAAGGAGCAATTCAACAAGCTTGATGCAAAGGATGGAGGACATGTCACATTTGGAGACAATACAAAAGGAAAGATAATGGGCATTGGAGAAATAGGTAATCCTTAATCCTTATTTATACATCATGTGTTGCTTGTTGATGGTCTTAAATATAATTTACTTAGTATAAGTCAATCATGTGATATGGGAAATAAGGTAACTTTATATCCTAGAAATTGCTTTGTTAGTAATTTTAATGAAGACAAAGTAATTTTTAGTGGTGAAAGAATAAACAATGTTTATGTTATTGATTTGAATAAGATTGATAACAAAGACATCAAATGCTTAATTTCTATTTCCCATGACATATGGACATGGTATATAAGGTTAGGACATGCAAATTTTAAGCTTTTGAGTGATCTTTATAAACATGAACTTGTGATTGAGCTACCCAAACTTGAATTCTCCAAGGACAAACGTTGTGATGCTTGTCAAAAGGGAAAATAATCAAAGTCCTCTTTTAAGCTAAAAAATGTAGTGTCTACTTATGGACCACTTGAACTTATACATATGGATTTATTTGGACCAACTAGAGTTGCCAGTCTTGGTGGAATGCACTATGCATATATATTAGTTGTTTATTACTCTAGATTTACTTGGATACATTTTCTTGCTCATAATAATGATGCATTTAAAGCTTTTCAAAATTTTGCAAAAAGAATTTAAAAAGAAAAAGGTTTTTGTATCTCTTATATTAAAAGTTATCATGGAATCGAGTTTGAAAATGAACATTTCAAAACCTATTGCAATAAAAATGGTATTTCACATACTTTTTCTTCTCCTAGAACTCCTCAATAAAATGGGGTAGTCAAAAGGAAAAATACAACTCTTATGGAAATGGCTAGAATAATACTTCATGAGTATAATTTACCTCTATACTTTTGGGCAGAAGCCGTTAACACATCTTATTATATTTCAAATAGAGTTTTCAAAAGACTAATTTTAAATAAAACTTCTTATGAGCTATAGAACAATAGAAAACCCAAAATCTCATATATAAGAGTATTTGGATGCAAATATTTTATATTAAACACCAAGGATAATCTTAGGAAATTTGACTCTAAAGCTAATGAAGGAATTTTCCTAGGCTATTTTATTTTTAGTAAAGCATATAGATTTTTTAATAAGAAAACTCTAGTAGTAAAAAAGTCAATGCATGTTGTATTTGATGAATCAAACTCACTTGATCCTAGAAAGGATGTTTGTAGTGTTAATGATCTTATAGGTGATAATAAGATTGTAGATAATCAAAAAGAAAATGCTAGTAAGCATTTGGATCTTCAAGGTATAAGTAAGGAGGATAATGAAGATCTATCTGAACCTACCTTGAAGGATGAACTTCCAAAGGATTGGAAATTTAGGAAAGCTCATCCTTAAGACCTCATTGTAAGTGACACTATAAAAGGGGTAACTACTAGATCTAAATTAAAGTCTATTGTTAATTTAGCCTTCATTTCTCAAATTGAGCCTAAAAATGTTAATGAAGCATTGAGTGATGAATTTTAGGTCCTTACTATGCAAGAAGAGTTAAATCAATTTGAGAGAAATAAGATTTGGACCTTGGTTCCTAGACTAAAACATCATCCTATTATGGACACCAAATGGGTGTTTAGAAATAAAATGAGTGAACAAAGTGTCATAATTAGGAACAAAGCTATACTAGCAGCTAAAGGTTATAATCAAGGGGAAGTCATTGATTATAATGAAACCTTTGCCCCAGTTATAGGTTAGAAGCTATTAGAATGCTATTTGTATTTGCATCATACATAGCCCAAAATAATTTAAAAATCAATAAGAGACATTGAAGACATAATCAATGCATCCAATAACCATAATCTAAGTTGTTTATCTATATAAACAACTCACAGAGTTCAATTTAAAGTTTAAAGAAACTTTTTTACTCATTATATTCTCTTAAGCATTCACTAAGCTGTCAAATTCTCTCTTAAATAATTAGTGTATTTATGTAACTCTTATGAGAGTTAGTGAGTGTTAGAATATATATTCTTGTTCTTCTATTTTCTAGGATTAAGAAAACGAGAAGTGAAATTCTGTTATAAAAGGAATTGGTTTAAACATTGTCCATTGAAACACTTGGGATTTGGTTTTTTAAGTGAGCCTTGAAAACTCAAGTTATAAGATTGTAAGAGCGAGCCATAAAAGTCTTGTGTAATCTTAGTCTTATGAATAAGAATATGGGTGATTGAAAATCCTAACTTGGGGATAAGTTAGGTGGAGACGTAGGATTGTTGTTGAATTCAAACTCCTTAATTCAATGTGTTCCTCATTCTTCCTTCTCAACATTCTTTCAATTCTTGTTTAATTCATTAAAATCCTTTTTATTTTTCTAAAACCTTCATTATGCTTCTTTACTCTCCCTCTAAGGCATTTCATACTCAACTTTGCACTACACTTAACAAAATTTCAATTTTATAAGTGCAACAATTCTCAACCTTATAAAATTAATATTTAAAAAATACACAAACCATCAATAATAATAAATCACTACAAAATGTATAAGAATACTTTATTATTATAATCTCTAAACATAAAGTTTAGTCAATTCTCATACTCCTCAAGAATCTATAAAAGATTATTTTAATATTTATTGTACAAATTCTCAAACAAATAAACACAAAATTGCTAGTGAGCAATTTTCTTTCTAATGACATGAGCTATATAACACAATTTTCTTACCATTAATTTCACAACAAACAAGTCATTAACAACTGCCTTATTATTCATAGAAATAGAAAGATCAAATAAACTCTCCAATTATATTAGCTCAAAATTTATTTTCATAGATTACACAATGTGCAATAAAGAGAAACTAATACACTTTAAACTTTGATAGTTATAAAGCACAAAATATTAATAAATTAAAAAATATTTTGTCAACTCAAAACTTTTAGATTTCTTTAACGAACTCATTTAAAACAAGCTAAACACTGAAAATATGTAGCAATAATACTCAAATTAATCAATTAATAAACATTCATACAAATAATCAATTAATAAATATTCAAACTCTTTCAAATATTTAGCAAATGATCCAAAATGTTCCAATTTTTATCCTATTTGCGAGAATATTTGCTTCATACACAAACTAAAATTTTGACAAAAAAAAAGTACTAGAAGTACTAAAATCTCACCTGTATCAAATAAAAAGAAAATTTAAAGAAGTTAAAGATAAATAAATAATTTGTAATAAAATAAATTTCAAATTAATTCAATACTACTAATAAAAAAACTATTAAATAAATATAATAATTTTACAACAAAAGAATTATTTAAAATTTACTTTGATACATAATCTCAAAACTCCCACATAAACAATATACCCATAAAATATATAAAACTAAAACAATTTGAATATAAAAATCTCACCCCTTTAATATATTCTTAAATACATAATATTTACACAAAATTAGTTGTTTTTATAAATATTTCAAATAACATCAATTTTGAAATAAGAAGCTAAAAGTATCACAAACAACACAAGAAATTACACCAAATATACTTTTAGACAATAATATTTGGTGTTAGTCACTTAGTCTAAAAGAGTTCAAATTTTCATCATATTCAATATGTAATGATATGAAATAGTGACTTTTAAATCTATACATAATACATTTGTATGTAGACATTTCAAAATAAGTCTTCAAACAAATAAAATTATTATCTCATATAATTTTATTTGTTTAAACACTATTTCTTATAGCAAATCTTGCACACAATGTTTAAAAATCAAACATATAAAATATAGCTATTTATTCTCAATAAAAACAAAAAATTCTAAAATCTACAAAATTTTATGCAATTACACATTTTAATATTGTATCTCATTCTCATAAAAATTGTTCAAAGATAATACAAAAACATGTATTTACTAATGGGTTATATTTAAGCTTCAAGAGCTTAAAGTATCATTCTGGCTATTTTTATTATGTGGTCAAATTCTAGCATCACCATATATTCACCTTTGGGCATAATATGTCAATGCAGTAGAATTTTCCATAAAAAGAAATTTGACATCACTACACGTTATCCTTTTGGAAGAACATACACATGCAATAGAATTTTCATTTGAAGCTTACAAATGAGAACACTCTAATCTTCGATAAAACTATCACCTTTGGGCAAATATAATCTCTAAACTATACAATTTCCAAAATACAAATGCTTCATATTAGTCCCCACACACAATAGACAACAACCCTCTTTAGGCAGGTCATTATATATAATATAATCCTCACACGATTTCTAAACTAATTCACATAATAGCCCCCTATGGGTAGATTATTATATATACTATTTTAGAAATTATTCCTTCGCAAAAATTTAAAATAATTATACAAGTCTAAATGAGTATTCCTCTTTGGTGGTAAAATCCATATTGACCTTTATAATGTTCTCAATTAGGAATTTCTCAAAAAACCCATTAGTAATAAGCACACTAAACATAAATGTGTGCATAAAATCACAAACATGAGATACTAATCACAAATGTATCTTTATTGTTAAATACATGCTCAAACACATAAGCTTTGAACATAAAAGACATATTTTATTACATTTATGCCATATAAACAAACTTAAAAGTATATGGTATCACTTATATCACAAATCACCAACATGAGTATAAATAATTATTGACTCATGATTAAGTAATCTTATATATAATGAATAGCTTTTCACAACTCATATGAAAATAATTCTCTATTTTATGCATAAATATTTGTATAATTAAAACAATGTATATATACTAAGATATCATAAACATATCTTATATGGTTGTACCCCTTTACATGCTCAACAATCAAAATCTATATTCATCTTTCAAATATAAATTTTAAAATAAATTAACCATGTGTTTGAATGTAAACATTTGATTTGAAAATTTTAAACTTCAATAATAACAATTTCAAATAACATGGAATTAAATGTTATTTCAAACCCCTCACCAAAATGAAATCCATGCTAAAATCCCTTATATCCAAACATACATAATTAATATTTATTTTGAGAGATATAATTTTATAAGTGATTAAATCATATAACATCACAAACTCATTAGTGTCATATATGACCATTCATCACCTATAATATGATAAAGAATTTCTGTTTATTAATCTCATATACCAATCAAATTAATTACTTTTCAACACTCAAAATATTAATTCAGACCTAATTATATCAAATTTTCTCATTTTAAAACATAAATTACAATTATCACACAAAGGAAAACATTAAAAAAAAAAAATCAACACACAAGATTTGAATACACTAGCAAACAATCCTAATCAAAATAGGTTTTGTGCTTCCTTTGATTTTTTGTTTTTAGTTAGGATTGCGAAAATAAGTAGCTACAAAATCTTTACAAAATAAGTAGCCATAAGTTCATAATGTATAAAATAAAAACAAAACTAATTCAGTTAATGTTCATAGCCAATGGACCAAAGGTTCATGTCATGACCCAAACTTAAGAATTATTATCGGCACTAGGGAACAGGAATTCACACAAATCCAAAACCCATAGTAAGCCTTAAAATAAAAACACATGCAAATATAATACAAAAATACCTCGGAATTAAAACTTTAAATAATATAAAGAAATATCCAAATATCATAAGATAATAAAATATATTTATACAACTCTTCAAATACATAATCACTTTCTAATACAAAATTAGGTACTACCACCAGATACACTACTACTACATCATTTACTAAAATACAAGAAAATTAACGGTTCAATATTTACATAAGTCGGCCGAGGAGGAAAGAGTTCGACAAATAGAACTAATGTGGAGGTCTATAGTAGAAGATCCTGAAAAAAATATTGAGGGGAGTCAAACCTCACTGAGTGAATTATTATTATATATACACCCAACCTAAAGACATAGACACTCAAGCATCAATATAATAATATATTTATATTATTTAATATATACATACATTTCATACATATGCTCAAAATCCAATTTTATAACAATAAATGCATAAGAATTTTGGCTGGAGGATTGGAGTAGAATCCCTAAAATTTTCGCAACCTCGATTATTATAAATCCTTAGCCAACAAAATTTCCATAACTCTAAAATATTATTTAACCAACTTTTTGGCAATGAACTGGCCTTGAGCACAAAGGGTCAACTGAGAATCCGCAGTTTCACTACTGGTGCTAACTCGTCCCGAGTACCCTATAAGTCAATCGAGAATCTGCAGTCATACCCTTTATATCCATAATTCACAACAATCATAATATCCACATTCAAAATCAATCAAAGTTTAAAGCCTAATTCTAGCATACTGTTACGCAATAGCCTTAGTGTGACCCACTAGGTGGCACGTTCTACAGCTATCCTCCAAAATGTTATTTTATAAATTAAAATAATGAAATTCACCATAAAATATGAACAACATCCATTTTCACAATTTAATAATCATATGCAATTATATAAGAAAATATATATATTTGAAATAATCAAAATAATAACAATTAATGAATTAAAGCATAATGAAATTCATATTTATTTCAAAATATGGATGCTCACAATATATTTTCTACATGCAGTGTATACATATAGTAATAACACATAGTTCAAGTGTGTTCCTCTTCCTTGACTTGGCTACTTCAGTCCGATAGGCCTAGCTCACGAAGTAACTAAGGAAAATGATAAAAAGAAAACATATTAGATCGAAATTCAAATTTATACTTCTAGAATTTCTAAAGAAGACTCAATCTAGGACATGACTCGATAAAAATTAAAATTCAGGACCAACCCGATGTCACGTTTTATAAAAATTCTACCAAAAATTCAACAGAGTCTCCTATATAAAACGAATGTCTCTCTACTAAAAGTAGAGTAGATCCTATACACAAACACACTTCAAATATTCATAAAACTCAGCTTCTCAGGTTGGGCCCCCAAACTTCATTTATTGCCCAATGGAGAACCAATATAATCAAAATAAATAAATTAATAATAAATACTAATAATTCACTAAAATTCATAAACATCATAAAATACCACAATTCAATTTATTTAAATAATAAAAGCATCAAAGGTATTTATTTTCCAAAATAAATAATAAAATTCCAAATATAATTAAATAATATTAATAAAAATCCAATTTTCAAATATTCAAAATTAAATAGCATAAATTACATATAATTATTTAATTTTAAAAATAATAGATAAAACTATTATTCGAATATATTATTGAAATTTATTATTAATTAGCTAAAAATAGTAAATAATTCATAAAATTATTTTAATACTATTTATTACTCAAAAATTATCCAAAACATAATAATTAACAATAATTTCAATTAAAATATACAATTTACTAATTTTTCCAAAAATCCATTTTTTACATAAACATTCAAAAATTCATAATAAATATTCGGAACATAATTTCAATAAACTTTTTCATGAGATATGCTTAAATAATTAGTAAAATTTATTAAAAATAAAATAAATTTTCAAGCCAGAAACAATTGTAGATGGCGGGGTTTAGCGCACGTCCAAAATTTTAGCAACCGCAACACTGTTTGAGCTCTAGGCTCTAGAGAACACACTAACCACTATCACAAAAACATGGTGTGGAGATGAGAAGTTGTCACCCATGGTAATAATTAGGATAAATCGAAAAGGTGATACTCGTTTCCCTAAAAAAAAACTAGCACTACAACCAGGAGATTATGGATACGGAATACCAACTTCTTTTAGTCTCGTGTTCATTTAGAATTACTTTATGAATTACTATATTATCCTCTATTTATATGCAATTTCATATAAACTCTTATTTTAGTAATTAACTCAAAGGCAAACCAGTCATGAAAATACAAGTAAATAATGCATTCAATACAAATTCATAATCCCTAAGTTAGTCTAATCTACATGGATTTTTAATTAAATGAGCTAAATATACATGCTTTAATTTACAAGTGAACCTAAGTCTATTTATTTTAATTTTAAAAAGGAGCCTAAATTTACAATATAAAGTATTTAAATTAATGGGCCTAGTTCTATATGTTTTAACTCTAAGGTGATCTTAAATCTACAAAGTATTAAAAGGACTTAAATTAAGTAGGCTAAGTATAATTAATTAAATTAAATTAGGTTGCCTATGTCTAATTTACTAAATGGGTCTAAGTTATCTCTAATCTAAAATCTAATTAATTATGGGCCTAAAATGCATTTTAATTAATTAAACCTAAAAAACCTAAGTTTATTTAAGTGGATTAAAATCTAATATGAGCTTAAGGCTCAAAACACATAAAAATAAATAAACAAGCCCAAAAACAAATAAAATATATCAAAACAATGAAATTAAAGATCAAACAATCAATTAATTCCGTCTAAAACCCTATTTTCATTAACATGCAACCTAAATTAATCTACTTCCACCATTGATTTTAATTAATTACCTAATTGAGACCCTAATTTTACTAACCAATTAATCAACATAAACATGCAATCACACAAAATTCCATTATTCCTACTATTGGGGCTATTACAATAATCTATTAAAAATAATGATAAAAATAATTAATACAACCCTAAAAACATAAATTAAATAAAAAATAAAAAGACCTAAAAATTAAATTTACAAGGTTTTATCCATGGCATTCCATAGACTTCTCATGAGTTTAGTCCTTCATAATCACCATAATAAAAGAACAAAAAATTATGATTAGTGAGTAAATTATAACAATAATAAAACAAAATGAAAAATCAATAAAATAAATAAATAAATCGAATAAAATAGAATATTGAGAAGATGATGCTTATGAATGATTTTAATAAAGTGCTCCTCATATTTTATAAAATCACAGTTCTTGATAGGTTTTCAAATATTGTTCTTAAAAAATCCTCCAAAGATCTTCAATTAATCAATTAAGAAAAAAGAATTTTTTGTAGAGAATGCATATGTTATTTTTATTTATTTTTTTCTCTTTTTTTTTTGTCTCCTTTATTATTTTTTTTTGTTTTTTTCTTCTTTTGTTTTTTTTTGTTTTTTTTTTCTTTTTAAGAGCCAAAATACCTCCTTTTATAGTTAAACATCCTTAAGCCCTACGTATAAATTGATTCCTAAAAGACTTCTATTTCCTTAAAAACATTAGATAAATATCAAAAATAATTTCAAGAGAATTTTAGACCAATTAGGACATAAGAAAAAGACATTTATTTTTTGGAAAATTCAAAAACTAGGCGGAAAATGTCTAATTCCGACAGTAATTGTGTAATTCTGATTGGAATTACATAATTCCAATCAGAATTATAGAATTCTGACCACCTTTTTTAACTTTTAATTACAAAAAGGTCCCTGAAAGAATTTAAGCTTTGCAATTAGGTCCTTAAAAAATGTTGCAATTTAAACCTTAAAAACATTAAGTCCTTTCTTTGAAAAATACAATCAGACGTCTAAAGTTTTAAAGTTCAAGTATTGAAGACCTATTTATGAAATTTTCATCATTGGAGTCCTTTGTTACATCCATAACTTATCATCCCAAAATTGGGTGTCTATAATAATACCTGTGAATAGTAACCAAGCTCGAAAAAGTGTCCAAATCGCAACTATCTCCAAAATCAAATTTAAATACATTTTTGGAAAGCTTATAACTTTAATTTCAATAATCTAAAGTCAATTTAACATGAATCAAACTAATTTAACATAAAATTAACAAATGAAACAAAGAACCCTAGAATCAAATCATCAAAATTAAGGTTGAATTTGAAGTTAATCAAGTGAATTATCTTAGGGGAAATGAAGCCCATAAAACTAGCTTTCAATCAAGACTAACCTCGACCCTTTAGCATTGCCGAAAATGACACTAGCAGTCTCTATAAGCTATCGGTGCAGAGAAAGAATAAGAGAGGAGAGAAGGGAGCAACGTCATCAACAGGAGGAAAAGGAAGGGAAGGGTAGGTGGTGGCGGCGAGTAGAGGAGAGGCAGTGGTGATGGTGCCATGTTGCTAGGATGTAGGGTTGGGTCTGCAACATGAGGGAGAAAGAAGGAGGGAAAGGAGAGGAAAGAAAAGAAAGGGAGAAAAGAGAGAAAAAGAAAAGAAAAAAAATGCTTTTATATAAAAAAGTAATTTTATTTTTAAATTTTTTTAAAAAAATTATATATATATATATATATATATATATATATATATATATATATATATATATATATATATATAATTCTAACCATAATATTAAAATATATTAAAATACACTATATTAACATCATTCACAAATAATAAAGATATTAAATAATATATAACAATAAATTTAAATTTTAAATTTCAAATTAATATTAATAATGCCTTAATATAATAAAGTGAATAATAATAACACTTGAATTTAATTTAATTTCACGAAATAACCATAATATAGTAAATTAATAAAATATTTATTAACACTGCAAATCTCAGAAATTTAATTTATAATTTATCAAAAATTTGAGTTATAACAATCTTCCACCCTTACAAAAATTCATCCTCGAATTTCCACAATAGCAACTTGCTCTTCCTTGTACGTCAGATCTTCATTTACTTTCACACTATGGGGCTACAACACATGCAAAGGGTTTGAAATGTACTTCCTCAACATTGAGACATGGAACACTAGATGCACTTGAGACAAATTCAGAGGCAAAGCCAATCAATATGCAACTATGCCTACTCTCTCTAGAATCTCAAAAGGTCTAATGTATCTTGGTGCTAACTTCCCCTTCTTGCCAAATCTTATCATTAAGTGTAAAATCAGTGAACTTTCTTTTATGAACATTCTCCTCAAGCTCTACCAAAATAGGATCTCGGCTCTAGGTTGCCTTAATCCTATCCCTTAACACTAATTTGACTTTGAACTGAGCTAGCAGTCTTTATGACTTATTTATCTTCATCATCAACCCTTGATCCACTAACTCATGTAACTTTTGGATCAAAGGTCTCCTGTCCATACTAATGTGAGCAAGACTACCTGAGGACTTTTTACTCAAAGCATCTGCTACCACATTAGCCTTGCCTTGATGGTATAGGATATCACAATCATATTCCTTCAGGAGTGCTAATCATCTTCTTTGCCTCAAGTTCATATCTCTTTACTGGAAAATGTACTTCAAGCTCTTATGATATGTGAAAATATCATAAGTCCCTTTATACAAATAATGTCACTAAAACATGAGAGCAAAGATCACTGCAGCCATCTCTAGGTCATGAGTAGGATAATTCTGTTCATGCTTCTTCAATTGCCTAGAAGCATAAGCTATCACCCTACCATTCTGCATTAGCACATAACCTAGGCCAACTTTGGAAGCATCATAATACATAGTGAACTTGTCTTTTCCATTAAGCAAAGTCAAAATCGAAGCTATGGTTAACTTCTCCTTCAGTAATTAAAAATTGTTCTCATAAGCATCTGACCACATGAACTTTATATTCTTCTGAGTTAGGCAAGTCATAGGTGCTATAATTCTTAAGAAATCCTACACAAATCTCCTATAGTACCCAGTCGAACCTAGGAAACTTTGAATTCAGTGACTGATGTCGGTCTAAACCATTCAGATACTACTTTAATCTTTTATGGATCAACTTGAGTACCATCTTCAGACACCACGTGTCCAAGGAATGCAACACTCTCCATCCAAAAATACACTTTGAGAATTTAGCATAAAGTCGATGTTCTCTCAATATCTGTAGTACTGTCCTCAAGTGATATACGTGTTATGCCATACTCTTAGAATACACCCGTATATCATTAATGAAGACTACTATAAACTGATCCATAAACTGTCTGAACACCCTATTCATTAGATCTATGAGAGCAGTTGGTGCATTAGTTAACCTGAAGGACATCACCAGAAACTCATAGTGACCATATCTAGTGCGAAATGCCATTTTAGGAACATTTTCTCCACTAATCCATAATTGATGATAGCCTAACCTCAAGTCAATGTTGGAAAAGAACTATGCACCCTGAAGTTGATAAAAAAATCATCTATCCTCATAAGAGGATACTTGTTCTTTACTGTCACCTTATTTAACTCTCTGTAATCAATGTACAACCTCAATGTACTATCTTTTTTCTTCATAAACAGGATTGGTGCACCCTAAGGAGAAGCAGTAGGTCTTATGAAACCCTTGTCCAGTAAATCTTGCAACTACTCATTTTATTCCTTCAACTTTGTAGGAGCCATTCTATAGGGCATCATTAAAATAGGAGTTATATATGGGCCACATCTATATAGAATTCAATTTCTTTATGAGGTGGTAAACCTGGCAACTCATCAAGAAGGACATCAGGAAACTCATAAGCTACTGGAACATCTGAAATGGATTTCTTCTCTATTAAAGTATCCCTGACTAGTGCTAAGTATCCTTGACAACCTTTCCTTAGCATCTTCCTAGCTGTGATAGCAGAGATAAGATTTTGAGGCGCAGAACTCTTGTCAACCACAAACTTAAACTCTTCATCATTCAAAATTCTAAAAATCACCTCTTTACTCTGATAATCAACTGTGGCATAGTGTTGAGATAATCAATCCATACCAAGAATCATATTAAACTCCATCACATCCAATAACACCAATTCCATTGACAATTCTCTACCTTCCACTAACACCGGACACCTAGAAAGAACAACATAAGTGTCCAATGAATCACTTAGAGGTGTACAACAAATAAAGGAAATGCCATCCTTAAAGCTTGCTAACACGATTTCGAAGCAAAAATAGGGGACACGAAAGAATGTGTGGCACCCGGATCAATCAAAACTCTAGCATCCAAGAAACAAATTGGGAGTATGCCTGCTATAACAACATTGGATGCCTGAGCATCCTAATGTTTGAGGGTGAAGACTCTAGCCTATCCTTGACCTCCCTGCTGGCCAGTGGAAGCATGACCAAAGCCTCTAGCACTACCTTTGCCACTTCTGCCATACCCCTACTAGGCTACAAATTGCGATGTACTAGCATACTAAGCTAGAGGCAACTGATAGGGAGCTAGAGCTACACTAGCAATAAATTACTATAAAAACAACTGCTGATAGCCAAAATAAGGACACATTCTAGCAAAGTGCCCCGTTTGTCCACATTTGAAACATGTCATTGGAGCCATATAATAGGGTCTCTAATGGACTTTCCCAAATGTCTGACAAGCACTAACTACAGATCTTGTGTTATAATATCCAGAACTATGTCCATTGTTATTACTGGTAGCACTATAACTAAATCTAATAGGCCTGCGAACTCCACTACGGCCATGTCTCCTACCCCGGTGATATATGTGTTATTATCTCTAGTCCTACTGAATAGAGCCTCTCTACTGGCTATTAGAATATATTTGAAATATCATGAATAGTGTGCTCTAAGACCCTTCAGTCTCAACACCTCCTATTTGATAATAGTCAAGCATGATTCCTTGCCTAATCAGTCTGAGCTCTATCTCTTTGGTCAATTCCATCATAAACTCTAGAGTAAGTCTTGTAATAGGCATCCCAGTGAATGTAGAACCCAGTCCAATGATGTAAATGGTGACTGTAAAGTACTAGTCTGTTAGTAAATCCTCTACATATCAGCCTAATATAAGGCAATCTCTAGTATAGTCCTTCACTGACCTATTGTCTCTACTAATGTTAATCAGTCGGAGTCTAAAACGCATTCGTATAAGCTCTGGGCAGAAACGCCTCATGAATCTCTTTTAAAACTAAGCTTAAGTGAGTATCATCATATATAGTTAGATGACCTGTACAAACCAATCCAGGTCTAGTCCATTTATAAACAACTTGACGATCATAATCCTTTCATACTTGGTATGAGTAGTCTGAGTCCTCACCTTTGTAACATGCAGAAAATCTAGAGGATCTGTAGTCCTGTTGAATGATATCTTATTGATTTTAGTGTAAAATAAGGCTACCTCTAGGTCACACATGCCCTACTAATAACAGGTTGCATATGCAGTACGACCAGAGGTATAACAACTTCCTCATATTCTTGCTCTACAAGTTCCTCATCCTATAGCTCTCTCTGCCTATGGTCACCTGATGCTCCTCAAGGTCTACCTCTACCTCTGTACCTAACTACAGCTCAATGGGTAGAACCTTATCTTGAAAAGACTCACCATCTTTGACCTTAAAAACTGGTGGAGTGACACACGCTCACCTCCTCATTCTGAAAAGACAAAAACTAAAAAAATTCAGATAAAAATAGACAATAAATAGATAATAAATAGACATCCTAACAATTATGCAAAAAACTACAACAAGAAAAACTTATTAAAAACATAGTAGAACCTAATCTACTACGTTAGTTTTAAAGAAAACACGATGCTGCTAAGTTAGGTCCACAACACTAAAACCTAGGCTTTGATACCAACTTTGTCATGACCCAAACCCGGAAGCCATAACCAGTGCTAGGGAATGGGAATTCACACAAATATGAAACCCCTAGCAAGCCTTAAAATAAAAACACATGCAAACATAACATAAAAATACCTCATGATTAAAAATTTAAATAATATAAAAGAAATATCCAAATATCGAACATAATAAAATATATTCATACAACTCCTCAAATGTAGAATCACTGTCTAATCCAAAAATAAGGTCCTACCACCAGATACACTACCACAACAACATTTGCTAAAATACAAGAAAAGTAATGGTTCAATATTTACATAAGTCGGTTGGTGAGGAAAGAATCTGGCGAATAGAATTGATATAAAGGTCTGAAGTAAAAGATCCTAAAAAAATACTGAGGGGGTTCATACCTGACTGAGTGAATTATTAATATATATATACACGTAACCTAAAGACATAGACACTCAAGCATCAATATAATAATATATTTATATTGTTTAATATATACATATATTTTATACAGATGCTTGAACTCCATTTTTATAACAATAAATGCATAAGAATTTTGGTTGGTAGATCGAAGCAGAATCTCTAAAATTTTTACAACCTCGATCACTATAAATCCTTAACCAACAGGCTTTCCATAACTCCAAAATATTATTTATCCAACTTTTTGGCAATGAACAGGCCCTGAGTACACAAAGGGTTAATTGAGGATCCGCAATTCCACTACCAGTGCTAACTAGCCTCGAGTACCCTATATTTCAACTGAGGATCTGCAGTCACACCCCTTATATCCATAATTCACAATAATCATAATATCCACATTTGAAATCAATCAAAGTTCAAAGCCTAATTCTAGCATACTGTTGCACAACAACCCTAGTGAGACCCACTAGGTGGCATGTTCTATAACTATCCTCCAAAATCGTTTCCAGGCATGTAGTAGGCATGTTCTATAATCGTTTACCATCCACCGCACTTGATTCTGATACACCTTACTTTAAGTTGCATAGAGCTCAACCCAAATATTCTTTCCTTCGAGTCTTTGGCTTAAAATGTTTTCCATACACATGGGATACTAACACCAATAAATTTGATCCAAAAACTATTCCATATGTCTTCATTGGCTATAGTGATCAACATAAAGGTTATAAATGTTTTCACCCATCTACATAAAAAATTATTGTTTCCAGGCATGTAGTATTTGATGAACAAGAATTTCCATTCAAGAAATGTGCTACTGATACAATCACTTCCTCACATACGAATTGGATAAGTATTTTTTACTCTTGGACTGTTCTTCCTTTTACTAATACTAACTCATCTTTATAAGATTCCATGACCACTAATCCTTCTTTTCCTTTATATCCATTTCAATAATCTACCATGTCTGAAACTATCACAAATATAACACCATCCTTTGCAACGTCCACCTCTAACTCCACACATGAGCAACTTGAAATAGTACAAGATCTAGTTCTCATCAGCAGTGATACGATTGATACATAATCCTCTCATCCAACAACCACCATTGAATCTTCCATTCTAGCTTGCCCTGATCCACCTGTATTATCTTCTGCTGACCTTAACAATTTAGTCGAAGAACCCTTGTTAGCGTTCTCCACTAATGAGTCTGATTTACTAGTTTCTGTCCCATATCATCATCACTCCTTGGTCACTCGCTCATAAGATGGTATCTACAAACCCAATCCTAAATATGCACTCTTGGCCACTAGTTCTGACATTCCTCGAATTCCTAAATTCATCAAATTAATTCTTTGGCATGATGGTTGGAAATGTTCCATGGATAAAGAAATGTAAGCTCTTCATTAAAATTAGACCTGGAGACTAGTGCCACGTGACTCCTCAATGCATGTTATAGGATGCAAATGGGTTCTCAAACTAGAGTTGAAGCCAGATGGTTCTCTTGATTGACTAAAGGCATGCCTCATTGTCAAGGGATATCACCAAATTGATGGTGTTGATTACACTGATATGTTTTCACCTATCATAAAGCCTGGCACCATCTGTCTTATACTCAGTCTTACTCTTGTTCATCATTGGGACATTCGACAAGTTGATGTTAAAAATGCTTTCCTTCATGGTGTCCTTACTGAGGATATTTATATGGAACAGCCTCTAGGCATGGTTGATCCAAAGTTTCCTAATCATGTTTGCAAACATCAACGGGCACTTTACAGTCTAAAACAAGCACCTCGTGCCTGGTTGGATCGCTTTAGTACATTTCTTTTAAAATATGGTTTTCTTTATAGTCTTACAGATCCATCCTTGTTTGGTTTTCATTGCTCATTTGGCTCTCTAATTCTCTTATTATATTTTGATGATATGCTTCTCACAGGTTCAGATTCCCAACTACTTTCCTCCTTCATTCAGTTGCTGCATACAGAGTTTGCTATGAAAGATCTTGGTCTGCTTCATCACTTTCTTGGCATTGAGGTCACTACAACTCCAGATGGCTTGCATTTGTCCCAATCTCACTATGCCTTTACCATTCTTGAATAAGCAGAAATGGTTGATTGTAAGCCTATGAGCACACCACTTGAAGCCAAAATGAAAGGCCTTCACAATCAGACTCCCCTTGAAGATCCGACTTCATATCGTGCCATTATTGGTGCTTTACAGTACCTTACCTTGACTCGGCCTAACTTAGCCTATAGTGTCAAATTTGTCTCTCAATTTATGCACTCTCCCACTCACTATCATCTTAAGATGGCTAAACATATTTTATGTTATGTCAAAGGAATAATTACTCTTAGTCTGAACCTTACTTCAAACACTACACTTAATCTTTGTACTTTTTCAAATTCGGATTGGGCTGCCTTTCCTATAACTCGTCATTCTACAACAGGTTATTGCACTTTTCTTGGTCGGAATCCAATCTCCTAGTGTGCCAAGAAGCAACATACTATTTCTCGCTCTAGCATTGAAGCGGAGTATCGAGCAATGGCACACATTGCAGCTGAAGTTACCTGGTTAACTTATGTTCTGAAAAATCTTCATGTTCTACAACCTCACACTCCAGTACTGTTCTGTGATAATATTAGTGCTTTACATATGACTGTCAATCCCGTTTTTCATGTAAGAAGCAAGCACATTGAGCTTGATTATCACTTTGTCCGTGAAAGGGTTGCACTTGGTTTTCTCATCACTCAATATAATCTTGCTTCATCTCAGGTAGCTGACATCTTTACTAAACCTATGTCTAAAGCTACTATTGCTCTCTATCGTCCCAAACTTCGCCTCCAACCTCGGCCTTATTTACAAGGAGTTATTAATAGCTCCAGCTCATTTGAGATTACTTTGGAGTGATAAGGTTGTTAGGAGTTATAAGGTTGTAAGTAATCTCTTCTCTTATCAAGGAAGAAACCAGCTCATCTGAGATTACTTTGGAGTGATAAGATTGTTAGGAGTTATAAGGTTGCAAGTAATCTCTTCTTTTATCAAGGAAGAATATATTTGGGTGGTTAGATAAATTCAAGCTCAACTCAATCATTGGTCAAAGCAGTTAATCCAAGCTGATCATTTAGTTACAATAGAATTTTATTATTTTAGACTCTCTTATCTTGTTAGTTAGATTAGCTACAATATATTTATAGCATGTATCAGATTGAATTTCAAGTTTTTGCTAGCTCATGTTAATAAAAGAAAAAAACATTTTAGTTATCAAAGTTTTTAATTCCTTTATTTATTTCTATGAATAATAATTCATCTCTTACTAAATGCCCTTTAATTGAAGAGATTATAGAAACTATGATCCACATAAATGCTTATAGTGATCCTAGGCTAGATGGCTTTTCTCACTTTTTTATAAGGTTTTTTAGGATGTGATTAAGATAGATATGTGTGCTGCGATGTAGAGCTTCTTTACAATAGGAGTGGTAACACCAAGTATTAATTCTAGTATTATAGTTCTTATTCCTAAAATTGCCAATGCTAATGCTATAGAACAATTTAGGCCAATTGTTCTGAGCAATTTTAGTGTCAAAATTGTTTCTAAGATTTTGGCAGATCGTTTATCTCTTGTTGCCACTAGAATTATTTCTTATTAGCAATTTGGTTTTGTTAAAACATAGAATTATCTCTGATTGTATTACTATTGCTTCTGAAGGAATCCTTCCTTAGAAGATTTATTTTGGTGGTAATTTGGCAATGAAAATTGATATTCGTAAGGCATTTGATACTATTGATTGGAATTTTTTGTTGGATATGCTTGAGGATTTTAGTTTTTCTCTTCAATTTTGGGGTTGGATTCTCAGCTTATTTTCTTATGCTCATTTCTCAATTGTGATTAATAGTAATCTCAGAGGATATTTTTCATGTTCTAGAGGAGTTCACCAAGGGGACACTTATCTCCTTTATTATTTTGTTTAACTGAGGATTTTTTTAGTAAATGGCTTTCTCTCAAAGTTTCATTAGGAAAGATTCAACCTATGAGTTATACAAAGGATAATATTTTTCCTATTCATTTTCTTTATGCAAATGATGTTCTTCTTTTTAGGAAAGCTTCTTTTACAAACATGACAGCAATTTCAGAGGCTTTTTATGTTTATGCTCAAGTTTCTAGTTAGGTGGTGAACTGGTCAAAGTCTGAAGCTTTTTATGGTTCGGGTGTTAATGATAGATGGATCTCCAAGTTTCAAGCTTTTTCAGGTATGAAAAAATCATCTTTACCATTTAATTATTTGGGTGTTCCTTTTTTTTTTGTTGGAGCTCCAAAAAAGCAATGGTTGTAGCCTTTGGCAGATAAAATTTGTAGTAAATTTTCTAAGTGGAAGGGTTAATCTCTTTCAATGTTAGGAAGGCTTACCTTGATTCAATATGTTATTACCAATTCTTTACTACATTCTTTTGCTATTTATAAGTGGCCTCAGTCTCTTATTCGTTTGATGGAACGTTGCATGCAGAACTTTTTATGGTCTTGCTCGATTGATGAATGAAAATTAGTTACAATTTGTTGGAAATTGGTTTGCTTACTAGTTAAAGAGGAGGGAATGGGAATTAAGAATTTATTTGTTCTTAATGATGCTATGTTAAGCAAAGTTGCTTGGAACTTGATTTCTGTTAATCATTATCCAATGGATATTCTTCATCATCAATTTTTATATCCTTCGGGCATTAGGCGAGATTATTTTTTCAGGTCTTTTATTTGGTCGTCCATAAAATTCATTTATTTTACTCTTCATTCATAAATTAAATGGTTTGTTGGTTAGAATTATAAGCTTAATTTCTGGACGGATGAGTGGATTTTACCTCTTGTTGCTTCTCAACTTGCTATTATTGGGTCTATGTTATGTAGAATATTTAAGTACAACTAAGATAGTTCCTTATAAGGATAATATCATTAGTGGCTAACTTTGACCCATTAATTTTTTTTAGCATTGCTACATTTTACCTTTCAAAGTGAATCTACATGTTTTCAAAAATTGGTCTATTTATAAAAAGTGGCATTGTTTTTTAGCTTGTGCATGGCATTTTAAGTCAAATATTATATGTAAAATTCATTTTAAGTCAAATATTAGATGTAAAATTCATTTAATCTCAATTTGAATTTCATGAGATTAAAAAATTAATTAATTCAAGTATATTTTTTCCATGAATTTTAGTTAAAAAATTTATATAATTTATATATTTTTGTTATAGAAAATGAATATAACTTGTTTTAAAAGTTATTATTATTATTATTATTATTATTATTATTATTATTATTATTATTATTATTATTATTATTATTATCATTATCATTATTATTATTGATTGTTATTGTTATTATTATTGTTATTGTTATTGTTATTGTTATTATTATTGTTATTAATAACAATAACAATAATAATAATAATAATAATAATAATAATAATAATAATAATAATAATAATAATAATAATATATATTATTATTATTATTATTATTATTATTATTATTATTATTATTATTATTATTATTACTGTTATTATTATTATTACTCTTACTATTAGTATTATTATTACTGTTATTATTATTATTACTCTTACTATTATTATTATTATTATTATTATTATTATTATCATCATCATCATCATCATCATCATCATCATCATCATCATCATCATCATCATCATCATCATCATCATCATCATCATCATTATTCTTATTATTCTTATTATCATTATTATTATTGATTGTTATTGTTATTATTATTGTTATTGTTATTGTTATTATTATTACTATTGTTATTAATAACAATAACAATAATTGTTATTATTATTGTTATTATTGGATGCCTATTTCCTGGTATATGTACGCAAATTAACAAGTTATAGAAGATTAGAGTTTGGTAGTCGTGTGCAATTTAACAAACGCTAATTCCTTGTGTATCACTCTTCCGCTATGTCAGTAGACTTCCTAACCCCCTTCTAAACCAAATCATTACATGCACCCCGTAAAGCCCAAAGAATCAAAGCCACAGATTCCACATAATGAATTTGATGATGCAACATAAAATGGTCCCACCACTGAGTATAAGTCAAAAGCTCACAAGAATGAATCCCTACAGAATTAATTCTCCACACACTCATAACAAAAGAACATTTAACAAACACATGGAAAGCATCCTTAACATTGTTGTTGCAAAAGTTACAAAACACATTCACATCCATATGCCTTTGTTTCAAGGCAGTTAAAATAGGTAAACAATTAGAACACAAATGCTAAAGCAAGTTGAGAATTTTAAGGGGAATATTAAAAGACCATAACTTATGCTAAGAATCCTTACTAATGTACTGATAAATCATGAGAAGCCATTAAAACTCTATACCCACTTTTAATCATATACTTGTTAAGCATCATCACTGCCTCTCTAGCTCTATAAACTTCTAGCATAATTTATAACAAAATAGACAGCTCTACAATTATCCAACAAGTTGAAGCTGATAATGTACAAGTTAGCAAAGTTGGCATCACCACCAATTAAAAAGGTTCTTTAAGCCTCCAACACTGACCTAGTACAAATATATATGTGTGATATGTTAACTTAGCTTTATTAATGGGTATATGTGGTTTTTGTATGCGAGTGTTATGTGAGAGTGTAAAAGAAATATTATAATATGAGTGTGTGTGTAGGGGGGTGCCTAAGAGTTAAAAACAAAGAGTGTGGGTCATGTGAGGACATGTGAGAGTGCATGTGAGATATTAATAATGGTGTGGGTCTGTTGTGTTGTAGTAGTGTAAAATATATTATTTAGTGTAATAATAATTGAATTATTTCAATTTAGTTCATCTATAATTTTTGTGAGCTTAATTAACAAGTGGTGTCAGAGCGGGACAATCGGAGGTCCGTGTTATAAGACAATCGGGAGGCATACACTAAGGTGTTCTAAGTGGTAACTATCTCATGCATAATTTAGAGGAACTATAAAGCCGATTGCTTGCTTGGTTAAGAGAAGTCCCAAGTCATGAGATGGACCTTAGAGTGTGCAATATAAAGAAGTTGAACAATTACAACTATAGTACGTGGTCAACATGTTTGGAGTGGTATCTTTAAGGACATGATTTATGAGAGGTAGTTAGTAGAAGAGAGAGTATGTCGCCTCCAAAAGCGGATGCAAATGCCTTAAAGAGGTGGAAAGTCAAGGAAGGTGATGTTCAAGATCAAGGTATCAATTAATAAGAAATGTTAGACCATATCAGCTATACCCCACACTTAAAGAAGTTTTAGATATTTTAACTTCATGATTTTCTAAGAAAAATGAGATAAGGTTATAAAATTTAGAAATGGAGTTAATGTCTATTAAACAAGGGCAGTTGTCAATTAATCAGTATTTTACAAAAGTTAAGTCTTTGTGTCGAGAAATTTCAGAATTAGATTCTACATAAAAAATTAGTGAAGATATGATGAGAAGGATTATTATTTATGGAATTAAGCTGGAATATAGGGGATTTATTACTATTGTTCAAGGTTGGCCTAAACCACCCACATTAAATAAGTTGGAGAATTTGTTAGCTAATCAAGAGATGTTAGCTAAACAAATGGCTAACATTTTTTTGAAGAGTGAGATGAATGAAGAAGCACTATTTAGCAAATATAAAAGAGGTCATCCTAGAGATTGCAATTATAGAAAGTAGTTCAATGGAGATTATAAGACTGATTTGGAGGAACATAGAAATGAAAGAAAGTGGAAAGGCCAAAGTCGATGTTCAAGAGGAGCTCAACAATGTCAAAACTAAGAAGACACACAAGATAGAATATATTGCCAACGAGATGTGGAATGCTATAATTATGGCAAGAGAGGTCATTATGTTAGAGAATGCTGATATATAAGAGCTAAAGGAAATGCTATGACATCACCCTAACCTCAAGTTCAAAGTGAAGCACAATAGGACTTCTATATTCAAGCATCATATGTAATTAAAGAGCAAGTAAAAAAGGATTTAAATGAATTCATGGAGGCTTATAATAGTGAGAATGAATAGGATGTGCTAGCAACAGTTGCCATATTAGAGTATCTTGAAGAATCTTATAAAAGTGAAAAAAATGGGATATAATGGACTTAAATTTATTTGAAAGTGTTCCATTAAAGGAAGAAATTTAAGAACAAACAAGTTCAAGTGCTAAAGTTGAAAAGATATCTCCAAGTATGGTAATGGAGAATCAAGATATTGAAGAAGTTGAATGCAACAAAAAGAGTGAGATAGGCAACAATATAGGGGAGCAACTAAAAGAGAAGCATAAGAGTCTTAAAGTAATAAATGAGCTCTTGTGGTCTTTAAATGACAAAGAATTTGAAGATGAAGCTTTGATGCAAAAGGAAGATCAAGAAAAGGAAATAAAAGTAATACAAGAAAAACAAGAGGCAAATCAAAAAGAGAAAGATAGTAACATGACATTAGGTGAAGAAAATATTAAGAAAAAATTCATAGGATATATAAACAATTTCTGGAGCAATAAACATAATGATACAATGTGATTATCAAGGAGCAAAAGAATCAACATACAAAATGGAGGAATACACTATAATAATCAAGATGGACATGGAGTTCCAAAAATTAAAGACGTGGAGAGTCGGTGCTGAGGAGAAATGTTAAGCATCTTCACTGCCTCTCTAGCTCTATAAACTTCTAGTACAATCTACAATAAAATAGAAAACTCTAGAATTATCCAATAAGTTGGCAAGTTAAAGTTGAAGTTAATAATGTTAAAGTTGAAGTTAATAATATACAAGTTAGCAAAGTTGGCATCATTGCCAATCATGAAGGTTCTTCAAGCCTCAAACACTGACCTAGTACAACTATATATAGGTGATATGTTAGCTTTATTAGTGGGTGTGTGTGGTTGTTGTACATGAGTGTTATGTAAGAGTGTAAGAGAAATATTATGATATGAGTGAGTTTTTGTGTGTGTATGTGGGGGGGGGGGGGGAGGGGGTGCGTGAGAGTTAAAATCAATTAGTGTGGGTCATGTGAGAGTGCATGTCAAACATTAATAAAGGTGTGGGTCCATTGTGATATAGTAGTGTAAAAGATATTGTTTAGTTTAATAATAATTGAATTATTTCAATTTAGTCCATCTAGTAATTTTTGTGAGCTTAATTAACAATATTGTCCCTTACGATCAAGCTTCCAACCCCATACATCCTTTTTCTCCTCTATACTCGAAGGGATACATAAGATCAAATCTACATCCCTAGGATTAAAAATGTCTCTAATTAAATCCTCATCCCATCTTCCTTCCTCCACCTGCCTTAAACTGTGAACACTGGCATTAGTTAAACTTAGGACAACTACAATCTCAACATAAGGATTTATAAAATTTGACAACTAGAGGGAATTCCAAATTTAATACTATGACCCAAACTAACTCTTTGAACCACACCGTCCTTTAATAATGACTGCCTAGCTAGAACACTTCTCCATACATAGCAAGGGTTTGAATCGATTTTAGCATTAAAAAAGGATTCATTTGGGTAGTACCTAGCTTCATACACACGAGCCACTAAAGAATTTTGAAAATTCAATACCTTCACCCTTGCTTGCATAATAAAGCAATATTAAACTCATGCAACTGAAGGAACCCAAAGCCTTCGTTAAATTTATGAACACTCATCCATCTAATCCCATGATTCTCCATATCACCACTGCCCCACTAATATGAATTCATCATGCTCTCCAAAGCTTCACATAGGTTAAAAGGAATAAAAAAAAATGCTCATAGTGTAAGTTGGAACTGCTTGGGCTATGTGCAACACCCACTTAATGCATTGTATTTATTTGCATAACATATAGACATGAGAAATGCATGAGATATGTGTGATAATAATTCCAATGTTAAATAAGAGAAGAATATAAATGTTATAATTAAATCCATAACTAGAATTAGAAAGTTAAGGGTTTAAATTGATTAATGTCATATATATATATATATACACACACACACACACACAAAGATTTTGCTAGAATTAACATGTGCGGAAATATTTTATTAGTTAAAAAAAGATAAGAAGAAGTGGATTATAGAAGAAGATAAGATTAGGACAAAGAAAAAAAAAGGGTTGCCATCCAGATAGAAAAGGGAGGAAAGAAGGTTGAAAAGATTGTCTTCTTCTTAAAAAAAAAGACCTAAATTATGCAAGCTAATTATGCAACCTAAATTGCTCAGGTGATTTATTGGGTAAGTAATTTTAATATTTTTTGTTGAATTGAGTTATTTGAAGATGTAGAATTCGGGTTCTAAGGATATGGTTTTTGATTTTTATTGTTTTGATAATATCTTGAGCTAGGAAGCTTCAAATTAAGTGTTCTTTAATGATATGAAAACATCTAAAAGTTATCTAAAACTATTCCTCATTTAGCTCAATCTAATTCAGAATCTTTACTAGTTTAATAAAAGGAAACATTTTACAACTTAGATTCCATAGCTAGTCTGAGTAAGGTGGATTGTTTCATAGAGTTATTCCTGTATACACCTCTAATTGAAGCAAAATCAATTTTAAATTACTCTAGATACATAGGGTTAATAATATAGAAAGTTTCATTTTGAGATATATTGTATAGAATTAATGGTAAATTTTTAAATTCACCCTATTAAATATGTTATAGTTGACAACTTCATATATTTAGGTAGGTTAGAGATGTTATCATGCTAGATGAGGTCCTATTATTTTTAGATGTTTTAAAAAATAAGTGAATTATGATCTATTTTAGCTAAACCAAATGGAAGTGAAGTGGTTATACGAGTAAATACAAGCAAAGGGAAGGAGGCAATAAAGATAAGTGAATAACTTAATGTTCTATGTGAATATAACACTTAAAATAAATAATTATAAATTTATTTATTAAGCTGGTTGGATAAGAGAAATATATGTGTTCTAATTGATAGTTGCTAATGTTTAATTATTTTTTGGATGATTGATTGTACTTCATATTAGACTTTCCATATGAATGAGATTGTATATATGAATAATGATTACTAAATTCAGGTGTCCTGTTTGGGTAAGAACATAATACTTGTTAATGCCATATCTGAACTTTTATAACTTTAAATGGGATGTCATTTATTCTTATGAAAACTTTGAGATGTTATCTACAAAATTGATAGAAGTAGAGGAAGCTTAATTTTTTATTTGGATGGCTAATTTTTGGCAATATTTTATATAGCTTAGCCTTTGATGACAGATTGACCATGGTGGAATTTTTTTAATGTTTCTCCTTCAATGTATATTCAATTGTTGTGAAATTAGCTACAAATTAATATAGACTTATAATACTATTGATCTAGAGAATATGGCTTTGATATTCATAACGTGGAATTTTTAGTGCATTTTTTTGAATTTACATTGTCAATTCTGCCATTTTGAAATATGGTATATTTTGGTATATTTATGGTATATTATTTTTTTATATATTATGGGAAAGATATTAATTGGCTTTATAGAGTGATTGTGATGTATTTAATTGATGATGATTTATATAGAGTGCTGTGACAATGTGGTGAACTCTTGATGTATATGTAAATGTAAGAAATATGAATGGATAAATATAAGAATGCAATGCTACTTGTGAATGAGGCAAGGCTGTATGCGATATAGAATCCCCTTGAAATGCAATAATAAGCCTAAAGATATATTTGATACCAAGTTATGGCGAGCTGTGTGCATATAGGAATCCATGAATAAAAAAATTGAATTACACATAATTCATAAGTACATTGTTGTCTAAAAAAATACTATGCTATTACGATTTTGTACATACTATAAGTTCATTATTTTCCAAGAGAAAATACTATGATTATGGCAATATTGTGTGCATTATGAAATCCTTTTGATAAGCCATATAAAGGCTAAAGAAACATACTATACTTCTATGAATATGTACATACTATAAATTATAATTAAACATTGAATGGATTAATAATTGATAGTACTACATGTTTGAATGTGTTATTTTTTATAGAATATCATGTTATTCATTTTCTGAGTTGCAAGCTCACTTCTCTGCAATATTTTTCATGATTAAAAGGACTATAATCTGTCTTGAAGAAATATTTGCATCAATTACACTAGCATTGTGTCAGGTAGGTCAACAAAGGGGTCGTCCTCAGGTTTTTGAGCAAGACATGCTTAATAAATTTTATTATGTTGTATTAAGGTTAATGTATTATATATGTTTAACATGAGGGGAGATGTTAGCTACTTGATGTTGTAAGCTCTTTTAGTGTGTAATATATATATATATATATATATATATATATAGACATGTGAACTAAAGTTAAGACATTGATGGAGATATTATGTATTAGTCATATGCATACAATGTATGCTTGGCATCCTTAACAGGTGTCACACTACATGTTTAAGCGATATCTCTTTTCATGCTCTTAACAAGAACTTCTTTCCCAAATGCTGCTTGATCTTAGCTTCAATAAAATAAAACACTTCTTTTTTGTGTTTGCCCATTAAAGAAGGGAGACCAAGATAGTGGTCGTGATTATTAGTCTTTGAAACATTAAGCAACGAACAAATAACCTCTTCTAACTCAAGATAAGTACTTGCACTAAATAAGATGTTAGACTTCTAAAAATTAATCATTTGACCAAGAGCCCTTTCATAGGATGCAAACACTCTTTAGCACGCTAAGTCTCTTCAATATGTACTTTAAAGAATAAAAAATTATCATCAGTGAAGAACAAGTGAGACATGATAGGAGCATTTTGAGAAATTTTACAACCATGAATATAGCCTTTAGCTTCAAAATCTTATAGTAAAATTGATAACCCATCTCCACAAATAATGAAGAGATAAGGTGAGAGGGGATATCCTTGCCTTAATCCTCTTTGGGGAATAATAGGTGCCACTTCTAATCCATTATGAACAATAGAAAACTTAACTGTGGAGACACATAGCATTATCAAGTGGGCCCATTCTCATTAAAACCAAGCCTAATCATCATTTGTCTCAAGAAATCCCATTTAATACAATCGTAGGCCTTAGACATGTCAATCTTAAGAGCTGCCAAACCATTATTACCTTATTTTTTTCCTTTTCAAGTAGTGCCCAATCTTAAAAAAAAAAACTATAATATTATTGGTAATTAATCAATTTGGAATGAAAGCACTTTGTGTATTAGAAATCACATCATCGAGAACCACCTTCAATCTATTTGCTAGCATCTTGGCCATTATCTTGTATAAAACATTGCACAATGCAATAGGGCATAGGTCAGTAACACGGTCATGATTCTTTTTTGTCGGAATCAAAACAATTGAAGTGGAATTAAGATGGGTTGGAAACATACCATTATTTAGACACTCCAAGCAGATACTAGACACATTAGGACCTACCACATTCTAAAAACTCTAATAAAATCTAGGATTTATCCGAGAGCATGGAAAAAATTGCGGCCTTAACTTCCTCCGAACAAAAAGGGCGAATTAGATTTTCATTTTGCTCCCTTGTGTTCTTGCTCTAAACTTTATAAAAAATGATATCTCCCATATAGCCCTAGAAGTGAATAATTTTTTAAAATAATTAGAAATATGATCCCCAAGTCCACTCTTCCATGTGTCCTATGTTGCTTGATTAGGTTTTTCTTTTTCCTGGTTGATGCAAATTGATGAAAATATTTAGTATTGGAGTCACCATTTCGGAACAAAAATTGCTTTGCTCGCAATCTCCAAAAATCATTAAAATAATGGCCGATGAATCCTTATCTAAATAGCAGATCCGAGTTCGAGTCTCATATTATCTCCCGCCATTGTATTTGGTAACAAATAAATAAATAACGATGAGAGATGTTTTAGTTATTTAAAAATTTCAACCATTTTAATTTGTTAGAATTTAATGTAGATATAATCAATTTCATAAATTTATAAATTTAAAATTGCAAATGATACAAAATGTTAATATGAGTCAAACACACATAATTTAAATTTATAAATAACTTCCATAAAAGAACATTTTATAAAATTTATCTTTATGTAACACACTCAAATGTAACACACTAATAAAATTTTAAATTTAAATTTTGATGTATATAGTTATATTAAATTTATTGTTAAAAAAATTTTACAGTAACTACAATCATGTCTAAATTGAATAAAATTATTTATAATTTAGTGGGCTTTAGATACTAGTGACTTAAACAATAATAATAATAACAAAGGTACCGGCTATAGAGATTTGTTACACACAAGCAAGATGTAATTTCCATTCTAATTGATCAGACACCCTTCCATTCCACTATCTCTGTTTGCCGAATTAATTGCAACACCTAACGGATCAGCCAAAGAGATTTCAGCAGTTATCAAGGGGCGCACACAAAAAAACTTTCATGTTCACATTAATACATCTAATCCAAGACGTATACCCCATATCCACCGCAAAAGCATAAGTGTGGATAATTTGGCTAATGCTGAAAACAACATCCATCGATCCACTGTGTAAAATGACCACACCACCTGCCAGTCCAAGAAAGAACGTGTACGGGAACCGGTTTTCTCTCCATCTCTATGTGAACCTAAAGCATGCCAGATTTGCATTTTAATAAAGATAAACTGCGGAATGTGCATCACGAAACTCCTTTGCAAGAAACACTTGACTTTATTTGTGGCGATGCAATGTACAAGTTCTGATTTCGCATTACAAGATTGTGATGTTTCAAGATGTTACTATTTTTTTTTTCCTATCAAAAGAAGATACTATATATGGACGCAAGGAAATTTTAATTTTTTTAGGCCGTGATAATTTTTTTTTTCATTCTAAGACTTATTAATTAAAAATATAAGAAGCCGGTTAGAAAAGAGTAAAATAACAATTACTTTAATAATATTTTAAAATATAAAATTTAAATAATATCATCCTCAATTTTTTTAAAAAAAATTATTATATAATTCATTAATATCTAAATAGTATAATATATATATATATATATATATATATTCCTAAATTTTAACAAGGGCAAAATAAAAATCATCAAGAATTTAATTATGCGTAAGAGGAGCCCACCCTAGCCCCTTGGTTCCGTCACTGACCATAAATAGCCATTCATAACTCACTGAAATTTTATATACGTTAATTAACTTATGAAAATATATATAGTTTCACATGTGTTTTTTTATTTCACTTTATTTTTTATGTCAACCACATGTATTTAAAGTTATAATACCATAGAAAACACTGATGCTATGATACATGCAAAAAATGGAGATAAACTGGTTGAAAGACTTTGTTGTATATCCACAAGAATACCAAGACCGATTACGGAATATATAGAACTGTACAAGTTTACATAGGAAACAAACAATGGCTAATTCTTAGGCTAGAAAGTAGTGATGAGCTAAATTGTTGAGATTTTATTACCCTGAATTAGGAAAGAATATATTCACATATATACAACAGTATTTCCTAATATAATGGAAATTGTTGAATGAATTGTCCAGGTACAAATATATACTGAAAAATAGCAACGAAGAATTTTATATTTTAACTAAGAGTTTGTTTTGATATTTTTTATTATACTTTACCTATATTATTTGCGCAGCAAGATATATTTTTTATTTTTAATGAATGCAATTTTTTTTTTTCTGAAAAAACTAGCTGTGTTATTAATTACCGGAGAAGTTCAAAAAATCTTAGATGTTTGACTATGTATCACTTTTAGATAAATGAAAAAAGTTTCAGATGTAGAGCTACTAAATTTCTATAAAATATATAAGAATGTAACATAGAAATCCTAAAAAAATTATACCATTTTTTTTTTTTTTCATACAGTCCCAGGATGCTGATTCACCTATGCAGCCTAATCACAAAAAAAAAAAAAAAAAAAAAAAAAAAAAAAAAAAAATCCCTAGCATGAATTTTGCTTCTAGTCCTGCATCAGTCAGTCCAAGTAGAATGAGTTTATTTCATTCTTGGGTGCATCCATTTGCTTCATTACAATTGACGCAAATATATAGTCCTCTTCACAATTCATCCTCAACTCCTACATGTATATATTCAAAAGCTTACAACTTATCATCATATATGGCATTTAAAAAATTTAATGTAAGAGAGTACTTAAATGATAATTACTCTTTAATGATATCCTGAGGTAAAGGGTCCAAATTCTATTGTTCAATTTAAAGGGAAGAACTGTTATCTATTATACAATCTATGATGTCTAGGTTAGAGGTGAGCACAGTTCAATTTTTTTTTTAAATATACAAAACCAAAGTAAAAATTTTTCAGTTTGGTTTGATTTATGATTAATTTTTTTTAAAAACTAAATAGAACCAAACTAAACTAGTTTGATTCGGTTCGGTTTAAAATTTCAATTTGAATTCTAAGTGAGCTTTTTTATAGGCTTAATTTTAATACAATGAAATTGGACCTAAATTAAGTTTAAAAAAACTTGTAAAAAGTACAAATTTTTCAAGATAAATAAAACTTCAAATGATAAAAAAAAAGTCGTAATAATTAACAAAAAAGTAGTAAAATATTAAATATCCACGAAAAATTTTAACAATGACAAAGTACAAATAGGGAAACATGAAGAATTTTCTAAAAAAATATAAGCAGCAAATGAAAAAATGTCAATATGGTCTAAGTTTTAACTTTTCTAATGTTTAAAATTTAATTGCCCATCAAATTTAAAGAACACAAAAGTGCAATTAACCAACAATATATTAAACAATCAATTAAATTGCCCATCAAGTAAATCATATTAAAAAAATAGTAAAAATTTCTAAAATAAAGCAAAAAATTAATTTGCATACTTTCAAAGAAATTGTTTAATATTGAAGGAGGTAGGGATTTGAGAACTAAATGAGGGAGGGACTGTTGAATTATAAACTTATTTTAGCCTAATAAGTCTTTTAGCCCAAACTAAATTTCTATAATTGTTTGACAGTACCACAAACAAATGGTTGATGAATAATGAAATTAGGTGCATGCAATAACAATGACTGTGGTTAAATATTAAGATTAGTTGGTGTCAGAAATTATTAGTTGGTTAGTAGTTAATGGGTGTGAGTTGTAAGTGTCTTGTTAGGATTTAATTGTACTTTTTTATTTGAATGATTTATATTGATTCTCTAGTAGTATAAATAGGGCCTCTTTCAAAGAGATTTATGAATTAAAAAAAAAGAAAAAGAAGTGTAAGGAAGCAAAACTTCTTATTATGTAAGAATATTTGAAAGAGTTTAATAAAGATTGTTTAAGTGTTTATTATTTAACAAAGTGGTATTAGAGCCAAATATTGGCATATAGTATACCAAATCAAAGCTCTTGGAAAGACGAATTCAACGTTGCTTGAATCACCCCAATCAGAGGTCGGATGCACCGCCAATCGAAGGCAAAATTTTACTACTAGAAACCCAGTCAACTCATTGAGTTCAAGCCGAGTCGTGAAGTCGAGTTATGAAGCCAAGCCAAGTCAAGCCATTGATTGAGCCGTCAAGTCATTGACTGAGCTGTTGAGCTATTGACTGAGCTATTGACTAAGCAGTTGAGCCGTTGACCGAGTTGTAGAGCCATTGACTTTTTGAATGGAGTCCATCTTAAGGTTTTTCAATATTTTGAATCTATTTGTGCAATTAGATTTTGTAAATTTTTTCCAAATTAAATAGTATGGCAAATAATATAGCATCCTTCCAAGTTTTAATACTCAACAACAATAATTATGACAATTAGAGTATCAAAATGAAGGCTCTCCCTAGTGTACATGATGTTTACAATATCATAAAGAAAGACTACAATCAACTATAAAATGAGGCATCACTATCCCAGTCTGAAAAGGATAGTTTAAAAGATTCAAGAAAGAAGGATAAGAAAGCTCTTTTTCTTATTTATCAAGGCCTAGATGATGACAGTTTTAAGAAAATTTTAGATTCAACCTCTACTAAACAAGCATGGGAGAAGCATCAAACATCATATAAAGGTGAATAAAAAGTGAAAAGGAATGTCTTCAAACTTTAAGAGGAGAGTTTGAATCTCTACACATGAAAGGTAGTGAGTCCATGTCTGATTATTTTCCTAGAGTTTTGGCTATTTCTAATTAACTAAAAAGAAATGGTAAAAAATTAGAAGATGTAAGAATAATGGAAAAGATATTCCGCTTATTAGACCCAAAGTTTGAGCATATTGTTGTAACTATATAAGAGATTAAAAACTTAGAGGAAATAAAGATTGAGCAGCTTCTAAGCTCATTACAAGACTATGAAGAGAAACACAAAAAGTAGCAAGGAATCATTAAGCAACTCTTGAAACTGCAACTCAAGGATATGCATCGAAGCCAAGGCAATGAAAGCAATTATTGTGGCTGAGGCAAAGGTAGAAGTCACAGATGAGGTGGAAGTCGTGGTCATGGACAAAGTTGGAGTTCCTATAATAGTAACTTCAATAACTATGAGAAAGGTGAAAGTTCTACAAGAAGTCATAAGAGAGGCAATCCAAACATAAGGTACCATAAATCCTAAGTTCAATGTTATAATTGTTAAAATTATGAGCATTAGCATCAGAATGTAAAGCTCCCAATACTAAGGTTAAAGAAAAGACCAACTATGTAGAAGCAAATATCAATAAGAAGGTAGTGTTATAAGCCCGTAGAGACAATGTTGGAGATTAAGGAAATACTCGGTACCTTGATACCAGTGCAAGCAACCATATATGTGGAAAAGAAGTGTGTTCATAAAACTCAATGAATAAGTGGCTGGTAATGTTTCTTTTAGTAATGATTTAGAAGTATCAGTAAAAAGAAGAGGTAACATCCTTATTTATGCTAAAAAAGGTAGTCATCAATTAATTTTCGATGTCTATCATATACCGAATATGACACGCAACATTTTGAGTATGGGTCAGCTCTTAGAAAAAGGCTATGATTTTTACACAAATGATTATAGTCTTTTTATAAAAAAATGGCAAAGGAGATTTAATAGCCAAAGTAAAAATGTCAAAGAATAGACTATTTCCTTTTAATATTCAAAATGATGTTGCAAAGTATTTAAAAGTTTATTATAAAGATGCATCATGGTTATGTCATCTTCAATTTGGGCACCTCAACTTTGGAAGTTTGGAACTATTATCAAAGAAGAGAATGGTAGGCGAACTACCTTGCATCAAACATCCAAATCAGTTTTGTGAAGGGTGTTTACTTAGAAAGCAGTTCAGAAATAGCTTTCCTAAAGAATTATACTCAAGAGCCAAGAAGCCATTAGAGCTTATTCATACTGATGTGTGTGGGATAATTACTCCAAGCTCTCTCTATAAAAATAACTATTCCCTTCTTTTTATTAATGATTTTTCAAGAAAAACTTGGGTATATTTCTTAAAGCAGAAATTAAAAGTCTTTCAAGCATTCAAGACATTTAAAGCTACTATAGAGAATGAAAGTGGTCAAAAAATTAAAGCATTGAGATCAAATCGAGGAGGAGAATTCACTTCAACGGATTTCCAAGAGTTCTATACAATAAATGGAATTCAGCATTTTTCACTATTCCAAGACCTCTATAATAATATGGCATTATAGAAAGAAAAATAAAACCATCCTTGATATGGCACGGAGCATGCTCAAAAGTAAACATTTACCAAAAGAATTTAAGGTTTAAGCAGTAGCTACAGTAATCTACCTGTCCAACATCTCCAATAAGAAGTGTGTGGGAAAAGACACCACAAGAAGCCTGGAATGGAAGAAAGCCTAAAATTTCTCACCTTAGAGTATTTAAAAGTGTAGCCCATATTCATGTACCAGTTGAAAGAAGAACCAAGCTTGATGACAAAAGTGAAAGATACATCTTTATTGGTTATTCTACTCATTCAAAAGGGTACAAACTATACAATCCAAACAATAAGAAGTTTATGATCAGCTGAGATATGATATTTGATGAAGAGGGTGAATGAGAGATCAACTCTTCCATAGATGAATTCAACTTCTTTCCTCAATTTGATGAAACAGAGCAAACACTAGTGGAGCAACTTGGTGAACCTCAATAAGAGCATGCAACACCATTTACTTCACCAATACGAAATGATGAAGGAAATTCACTGCCATCTTTATTAGTTGAAAGAAATGAAGAACGCACAAAAAGTCTTGAAGATCTCTATGAAATGACTGATTGACCAAAGAATCTCACTCTTTTTTTCCTTTTTACTAATTATGAAACAATGAACTTACAAGAAGCCATGCAAGATGAAAAATGGAGAAATTTAATGGATGATGAAATCAAAGCCATAGAAAAAATGACACATGGGAACTCACTACTCTTCTAAAGGGACATAAGCCAATTGGTGTCAAATAGGTCTACAAAATAAAGAATAATGCCAAAGGAGAGTTCGAAAAGCACAAAGCAAGGCTAGTTACCAAAGGCTACAGTCAAAAGCTATAATTAACTATGATGAGGTATTTTCTACTATTGCACACTTAGAGACTGTGAGACTTATTATTTCTTTAGCAACTCAAAATATGTGGAAGATTCACTAAATGGATGTAAAGTTTGCCTTTCCAAATGGAGTTCTTGAAAAGGAAGTCTACATTCAGCAACCATCAGGCTATAAAGTCAAAGGATAAAAATTCAAGTTCTGAGGTTAAAGAAGGCTCTCTACGGATTAAAGCAAGCACTAAGAGCATGGAATAGTCGAATTGATAAGTACTTCTAAGAGATTGGTTTCACCAAATGTCCCTATGAGCATGCTCTCTATTTTAAAATCAAAGATGGAGATGTTTTGATCATCTGCTTGTATGTGGATGATTTAATCTTCATTGAAAATAATCTAAACATGTTTGAAGATTTTAAAAAGGCAATGGTGAAAGAGTTCGAGATGACGAATATTGGATTGATGGCATACTACCTCAGCATTGAAGTTAAGCAAAAGAAAGATGGGATTTTAATCTTGCAAGAAAGTTACACAAAGGATATCCTCAAAAAATTCAAGATGGATGATTGCAACCAAATAAGCACACCAATGGAGTACGGAATCAAGTTGTTCAAAGTCGATGAAGCAGAAAAGGTTGATGCAACATTTTTTTAAAAGTCTAGTTGGATGTTTGTGATATCTAACTTGTACAAGGCCTAACATTCTCTATACAATAGGACTAATGAGTCATTACATGGAAACTCCAACAACCACTCATTTTAAGGCTGCAAAGAGAATTCTTCACTACCTTAAAAGTACAATAGATTTTGGCTTATATTATTTAGTTTCTAATGACTATAAGCTCGTTGGATATAGTGATAGTGATTGGGTCAGAGATATCAATGATTGGAAAAGCACAACTGGTTTTGTGTTTTTCATAGGAGATATCGCTTTCACTTGGATGTCAAAAAAGCAACTAATTGTCACTCTCTTAACATGTGAAGCTAAGTATGTTACTACTACATCATGTGTTAGTCATGCAATTTGACTCTAAAATTTGTTGAAGGAATTGAACATGTCATAAGTATAACCAACAGAGATTTGTGTCGACAATAAGTTAGCAATAGCTTTAGCCAAGAATCTAGTATATCATGATCGGAGGAAACACATTGATACTCGGTATCATTACATAAGAGAATGCATTATAAAGCATTATGTGAAACTGGAATATGTGAAGTCTCAAGATTAAATCACAAATATCTTCACCAAGCCATTGAAGAAATAAGACTTTGTTAAATTAAGAAACACACTTGGCATTATAAAACAAATTTAAGGGGGAGTGTTGGATTATAAACTTATTTTAGCCCAACAAGTCTTTTGGCCCAAACTTAATTTCTATAATTGTTTGACAACACCACAAATAAATGGTTGATGAATAATAAAGTTAGGTGCATGCAAGAATAATGAACATGGTTAATTATTAAGAATAGTTGGTATGAGAAATTACTAGTTGGTTAGTAGTTAGTGGGTGTAAGTTGTAAATGTACAGTTAGGATTTAATTGTATTTATTTATTTGAATGGTCTAGATTGATCCTCTATTAGTATAAATAGGGTCTCTTGCAAAGAGGTTTATGAATAAAAAAGAAGAAGAAGAAGTGTAAGGAAGCAAAGCTTCTAAATATGTAAGAATGTTTAAGAGAGTTTAATAGAGATTATTTGAGTATTTAGTGTTCAACAGGGATTCAAAGAAAAAGAATTAAATATATAGAAATTAGGCGATGATGATGCAAAAAAAAAGTGTATAGGAGAAGTGATGTGGATGAGATTGCATTGACATTTATGGATGATTTAACAAAGTGGGCGTGCGCACTTGGGCTTCAAATGGACAATCATGGCCACCCCGATTAAACTACAAGACCCATAATATATCAAATCGAAGCTAACTTAGAGTCCTATAATGGGTGCTACACACTTTTTTTTAGCAATCCATCTTCGGGCCCAAATTTCTTTGTTTAGGCCCTCAAATTTAGCTTTAAAGTTTATGTTCCTATTTTGGTTTTTTTGCCTTTTCTTCCTTTTTTTATTTTTAGGGTTTTTTCCTAAACTCTATTTATTTGTCTCTTTGGGATTGTTTGAGGACAGATTTTTGTTGAATTATTAAATCAAATTTATTTTTCTTCCAATATTCGATATTCCTTTGTGTGAATCAACTGTTATTAATGCCTATTTCTTGGCATTTATGTGTAAATCAATAGGTTATAAAAGATTGTTAGACAGTAATCATGCACTATTCAACGTCGAGCAGTAGTTATCCAATTTTCTAGGCTTCCATTATGTCTGTTGGTATTAGAGCCAATAACATTCCTAGGTTTTATAAAAAAAATATATGGCACGGAGAAGACGACAACATCACTTCGATGATGTTTACGAGTGGGAGGCTGATCAACGGGTTGAGCAATAATTTAAGCATGTTAAGCAAGCAATAGGACAACTTGGGCAAACAATGGGGCAAATAGGGCAGATGGTAGAGCAGATGAATAAGAGGATGGCTGCCCTAATGATCAACTAGAATGAAAATACCAACAATCAAAATCGACAGAACCATCATAAGGCTCATGTAAATGAGAGTTTTGATGAAGAGAAGGACGATTATGAAGAAGAAGTGTCACGCAGACATAGAAGGGCTACTGTGGAAGAAGAGAAATGTCATTAGGAGTCTAGAATGTGAACTAAAATTCTAGAATTCCATGGAAGCCTTTAACCTGAAGAGTTCCTTGATTGGCTAATGACGATTGATGAGATCTTGGAATTCAAGGGAGTACCTGATGATAAATGGGTGCCTTTGGGGGCAACTAGATTGCAAGGGAGAGCTACAACATGGTGGCAACAGCTGAAGTTGACTCACACTAGGTTGGGGAAGGAGAAAATCAACACCTGGGAGAAGATGAAGGAACACATGTGAGCCACATTCCTTCCATATAATTACCAAAGGTTAATGTATAAGAGGTTGTAGAATTTGAAACAGGGTCTGAAGTCGATGGATGAATATACCACTGAATTTTACCAACTGATTGCTAAGAATGAAATACAGGAGATGGAGGACCAGTTGGTGTCACGATATGTTGGAGGCTTAAAATTGTAGATTCAAGATACTGTCAACATATTTAATCATGTTTCTATTTTAGCGGCTCATGAGAGGGAGTTAATGGTAGAGAAGCAATCATGTTGTACTTATACTACTGAGGGTTCAAATGTTGGTGCTAATAGCAGTGGTGGTTTAACCAAAATAAAAGTTAGGAATAACGGGTAAGGGCAATTTAACAGAACATCTAGTCTATTTAATAGAGCAGCTAGCAGCAGTGGTATGAAGTGCTTTAATTGTGGCAAACCTGGTTATAGGCAAGCTAAATGTAAAAAGACTACTACAAAAAAAAGCCTTGTTTAATGAAACAAACGACTATGATAAGGATTTAGTCGAGATTGAAGGTGCAGCGGTATATGATGATGAAGGAACTAAAGAAGTGCAGCTGGAAGGAGATGTTGGTATGTCATTAGTGGTTCAGCGATCCTGTCTAACTCCAAAAGCTATATACGAGAATGAGTGGTTGTAGAGCAATATATTTCAGTCAACCTGTACCATTTAGAATAAGGTATATCATTTTGTGATTGATGGTGGAAGTTGTGAAAATATTGTGTTTGATAAGGCTGTCCAAAAATTAGCAATTCATATCGAGAAACATCCTAAGCCCTATAAGCTAGCTTGGCTAAAAAAAGGTGGTGAATTTTCAGTGTCTAAATGTGCCTTGATTCCTTTTTCAATTGGTCTAAAATATAAAGATACTGTTTGGTGTGATGTTGTTGCTATGGATGCATTCCACTTGCTTTTAGGAAGGCCTTGATAATATGATAGGGATGTTACTCATAGTGGGTGAACTAACACCTATAGTTTTATGTTTGAGGTGGTCAAAATTGTATTATTGCTTAGTAGACAGGTGTTCAAAAAGCCTAAGCAAGAAGGTGTTGGAGTTGGAGTTTGATTCAATACACTATTGTCCTTGACCCAATTTGATGAGGAGTTGCAAGAGTCAGATATAGGGTATATGCTAATAGGAGGGAAGTGACCGACTCAATCCATGTTCTAAAAGTTGTCGCTCTACTTATTACAGAATTTGGTGATCTGTTTCCTGAAGAGTTAAAAAAAGGATTGCCACCTTTACATGACATTCAGCACCATATTGATTTGGTGCCTGGAGCAGCCTTGCCCAACAGACCACGTTATTGAATAAGTCCCAATGAACATGAGGAATTTCATCGATAAATGGAAGAGTTGCTAGTCAAAGGGCATATTAGAGATAGCATAAGTCCTTATGCGATACTTGCCCTTTTGACACCTAAAAAAGATGGCTTATGGCATATATGTATGGATAGTAGAGCCATCAATAAAATTACAGTGAGGTACAATTTTCCCATTCCTCGATTAGATGACTTGCTTAATCATATTAGTGGTGCTACCATTTTCACCAAGCTTGATTTGAAAAGTGGGTATTATCAAATTTGTGTGAGACCTAGGGATGAATGGAAAATAGCATTTAAGACTAGGGAGGGGTTATATAAATGGCTTGTAATGCTATTTGGTTTGTTAATGCTCCTAGTACTTTTATGCATGTCAAGAATTAGTTGTTGTGGCCTTTTATTTACAAATTTATGGAGGTGTACTTTGATGATATCCTGATATTTAGTGCTAACCTTGATGAGCACATACAACATGTTAGAGAGGTTTTCCTTATGTTGCGTAAGGAGAAATTCTATGCTGTCATAAAAAAGTGTGTTTTTATAATCCCAAAAGTGTTATTTTTAGGGTATGTGGTTTCAAGAGCTGGCTTGGAGGTGGATGCAACAAAAGTGGTAGCAATAAAGAGTGGCCTAAACCAATGACCTTGACAGAAGTGCAGAGTTTCCATAGCTTGGCATCCTTTTATAGGCAGTTCATTGCTAATTTCAGCACCATAATGGCACCAATCACAAATTGCATGAAAGGTAGTAGGCTTGAATGGACAGATGAGGTAGAGACAACATTCAAGTTGATTAAAGAACGCTTACAAATATACCAATCTTAGTATTGCCAAACTTTTCTCAACCTTTTAAGTTACATATAGATGCTTCCAAGGTGGGCATTGGGGCAGTCTTAAGTCAGAATGGCTAGCCTATGGCTTTCTTTAGTGATAAATTATTTGGTTCATAACTCAATTACATCACTTAAAAACTCAATTACATCACTTATGATATTGAGTTTTATGCAATTATGCAAGCAGTGAGGCATTGGGACCATTATCTGTTTCATAGGGAGTTTTTTTTGTACACAGATTATAATTCTTTGAGGCACCTACACCAACAGGATAAGGTGTCACCACGCCATGCACGATGGGTAACCTATTTGGAGCGGTTCACTTATGTGGTGAAACATAAGTCTAGGGTCACTAATCGAGTGGTTGATGCTTTGAGTTATCGAAGTTGTTTATTGGGGCCATAAGAATTAAGGTGCCTGGGTTTGATTCTTTTCATGAAATGCTTGCATCTGACCCTTATTTTTCTATAGTGCTACAAGATGTGCAGGCTGGGAATAAGACAGAGTTTTTACTGTAAGATGGATTTTTGTTTAAGGGTAATCAACTGTGTATCCTTGACTGTAGCCTTCACTTGCAGATCATAAGGGAGTTACGTGGAGAGGGGCACATTGGTAGAGATAGAACTTTACAATTGATCCATCCCTCCTACTTCTGGCCTTTAGCTCGTAAAGAAGTTGAAAAGTATGTGCAAAGGTGCAAAATCTGTCAAATCTCTAAAGGGATAACCATAAATGCAGGGCTCTATATGCCTTTACCAGTTCCTTCTCAACCTTAGGTTGATATTAGCATGGACTTTGCATTGGGATTACCGCGACACAGCCAAGTAATGACTCCATCTTTGTTATTGTTGATAGATTTTCTAAGATGGTTTATTTTATTCCTTATAAAAAGACTACAGATGTAGTCAATATGGCACAACTATTCTTTCAAGATGTGTATCATCTGTATGGGTTGCCTACATCCATTATCTCCGATAAAGATACACGTTTCCTCAGTCATTTCTAGTGCAACCTTTGGAAGATGATCAATACCCAACTAAATTTTAACAGTGCCTATCACCCTCAAATAGATGGGCAAACGGAAGTAGTGAACAGGTCATTGGGCAACCTGCTACGTTGTTTAGTGGGGGACCATGTGAAGGGTTGGGATCAGAAGCTATGTCAGGCAGAATTTGCTCACAATCATACTGTTAATCGTAGTACAGGATTCAGTCCTTTTCAGGTTGTTTATTCTATTCAGCCGATAGGTCCTCTTGACTTGATGCCCCTGCCTAACAAGACTAGAGTCCATGGCAAAGCAACATTTTTTTTTTTGGGCTTGCAGGATGTACATAAGTCAGTCTTTGATAATTTGTCTATTGTCAACTCTAAGTACAAGCAGCTTGCCAATTAAAAATGCAAACTTTTGGAGTTTGAGGTAGGAGATTTTATGTGGGCTGTCCTGACAAAAGATCAATTTCCAACTGGGGAGTACAACAAGCTATCTACCAGGAAGATTGGTCCAGTCGAAGTACTGGAGAAGATCAATTCCAATGCTTATCATCTGAAGTTGCCTAGCCATGTTTGCACTACATGTGTATTTAATGTTAAACATCTAATTCCCTTCACTAGAAACTCTTCTAATGATGATGTTGTGTTGAATTCAAGGTCAAATTTTCTGTCACTTAGGGGGAATGATATGGATGAGATTGCATTGACGTTTATGGATGGATTTAAGAAAGTGGACGTGCGCACTTGGGCTTTAAATGGATGGTTGTGGCAACCCCAATTAAACCACGGGCCTATAATATATTAAATCAAAGTTGACTCAGAGCCCTATAACAAGTGCTACACACTTCATCTATAGCAATCCATCTTTGGGCCCAAATTCCTTTATTTAGGCCCTTAAATTTGGCTTCAAAGTTTATGTTCCTATTTTGGTTTCTTTGCCTTTTCTTCCTTTTTTGTTTTTTGTGTTTTTTCCTAAACTCTATTTATTTGTCTCTTTAGGATTATTTGAGGATGGTTTTTTGTTGAATTATTAAATCAAACTTATTTTTCTTCCAATATTCGGTATTTTTTTTTTATGTAAATCAATGATTATTAATGCCTATTTCCTAGTATTTGTGTGCAAATCAACAAGTTATAGAAAATTGTTAGACGGTAATCGTGTGCGATTCAACATCGAGCAATAATTATCCAATTTTCTAAGCTTCCGCTATGTAAAGAAGAGAGAAGTATCAATGAATTTAGAAGAATTAAGTTCAGAGTATTAGATCTATACATATATAAAATGATATAATATAATAGTTCGGTTCGATTCGGTTAATTTCAATTTTTTAAGAGTAAAATCGAAATTAAACCGAACAAACTTTGGTTCAGTTGGGTTCGAAATGAAATTTAAAAAATTATAAAAAAAAGACTGAACCAAATAGAGTCTATTCAGTTCGATTTTTAATTTTTAATTATTTTTGCTCACTCCTAATTTAGGTCATATGATCTCCTATTAACAAAAAATAAAATAAAATATAACCTTCATAAAAATTTGATAATTCCCCGAATCAAATTTCAAAAAAATTAGTACTACAAAACCCACAACTCTAGTCACTTCTAAAGAAAAAAATTAAATTAATCATCTCGTTAGGACACCTCTAAAAATTTCTTTCTGAATTTTTTTCAAGTCCTAAAAGTAAAAAATATCTATAGCTCGACTTTCACACTCATAACATGTACAAAACAATAAGGTAGAAAACAGCTGAATACCTAAATTTGGCGTTATTTCTAGCTGCTTCATTACTATTTGCTGCACCATTTTTAGTCGTCATCGTTAACAATCAAACAACCCTAATGAAATTCTGAAGAGGTGGGTGGGGGACAGATTCTATATATTATCGTCCCTTGTAATTAAATGTTATCCAGTGCATTGAAGGACAACAAAACAATTGAGTGCCATTTTTTTTTTCAAATATCCACACTTATGAAAAGACACCTTATCATCATCAACTTGTGTATTATTATCATCATCATCTTATGAAAATAGCATGAGTTGGAAAATTTTGTTCTTTAGTTCTGCATCATATTCCATTAAATTTTTTGTGTAGAGCTACAATATATACCTAATATAACTCCACATCAATTTTTTTTAATAAATCTTCAAACTTTTTAAAATATATAATTTAGTCAAAATTTTCATTTCTAATTAATTTTTTAAATTCAAAATTATTATATATAATTTTTATTTAATAAATTAATACTAATTTTTTTACTTATGCTTTGTTATTGTTAATTATTCAATTTAATGATTGATTTCTAATTTTTGTATATAATTTATTTCAATAATATATAAATAATAAATTTATTCTATAATTAATGAGAAATAATTAAATTATTATTTTACAAACTTATTAAATAACAAAATATATTTTTTTGGATGAATATGTAGAATAAACATAAATATGGGTGTAATATATTAAAGGGAAAAATACAAAATACAAAATAATATTATGTGATTTAAACCCTAATCGACTTCCACCCTGAGGTTTGAACCCCAAGAAATCAATATCCTGTGTTTCACATAGTTAACAAATAGCGGCAAATCAACTGACACTATTATTGGAGCTAACGTGGCATAGGATATTTTCGTCTCTAACCAATTTTTTTTTTTTTTGCCAACATGGTTGGGAAGGATAGAAAAAAAAAACTGAACTAAAGTGGTGGACCATGAAAGCATAAGTGATGAAATCCTTAAAGCTAAAAATGACAAGCAAATCATCAAGTGCCAAAAGCAGTAGAAAGCGATGTGAATGTGGGTTGCCATCGCCCATGAAGACATTATCAACAGTCATCAACTATGGGTGGAAATTTTTTAGGTATGGCAAATTTAAAGAAACAAGAAGGCATAGGTGCAGATATTTTGAATGGGCAGATAATCAACTAAGTACTGATAATGAGTGGAAGAAAGAAGTGTGTTGTCCTAAGCACGAGAAGCTGAGTTGAGCGATGAGTTGAGGAAAATGTAGGAGCTGCTAAATTAGGGTGAGAATGAGTTGGTGTTTTTCACGCAAGAGCTTGCTTCACTAAGTATGGAGCTGAAGAATTATAAAGAAAAACATACTTCTAGTTGTAATTGGAAAATAATTATGTTGTTTATGATTGTTGTATGTGTTATATGCAGGGTATATTGTGGATCAGAACACAAAATGCATGGTAATGGGATGTTATTTTTGCCTTAAGATATAATGAACTTAGTGTGTGTCCATTAAATGTTTGTAAAAATGTCTAAATGAATGAAAGTTTATGTTTTGTGCCAATGGCTAAATGATATTATGCTCTCGATGCTGAATTAACAAGAAAATCCAATGTACAAGGTTAAATAGAGTAAAAAAAGTACATATTGAAACAATAACTTATTCTAAATTAGACACGAAAACTAATATTGACATAAGAACCCAATCTCCAATATTATAAATTGAGCATTCTAAACAATCATAGTTTGAATAACTTATTTAAACTAAGTAGCATAGCTTTGAATAAGCTCTTTCAAACTAAGTAGCACAAAATAAGTAACTACAAATTTTTAACTACATTTCACATAAAATATCAACTAAAATTGTTACAAAATATCAAACCACAGGCATTTTATAAGTTTGTCACCTATTGGTTATAATTCAACTACATAAAATTCAAATAACAAATGCCAAGCTTCTATTTTATAGGCCTTTATTTTTTAGTTGCATTCTTTAAAGAAAATGTTGAAAGTTCGATGCTCTTTTCAAGTTCTGGTAGGATAAAGGTGGAATTCTTGTCAGACATTCACTAGTTCTCTCTTTGCCAGTGAAGATATTATTGAAGCTCATTAACATAGTGTGTCCTGCCTTGGAGGCCTGAACTGAGATGCAAGTGTTTGAAACAAAAAAAAAAGTAAATTAACCCTTTAACTTACAGAATGCTTTCCTATAGAGCACCCTCTATTTAAAGTAAATAGTGTTACATTAAACCTCCTACCTTAATTGTTCCTGGCTAAGTACATGACTTGAAAACATCATTATGGGGTATAAAAATTTTTGGTGGTGGCTAAGATGCACTCTGAGTTGTTACTGGTTGCTGTGATTCATGATGAGGTGCTCTTACTGCTTATGGGGCTTTAATAGTTTGTCTTTGAATATGTTCACACCCTAAACTCTTGTTTGATCACCTCCTTCTATTTGTTATTTCCCCAAATGTACCCTCATTCCCCTATGATCAAATAGTAATTAAATTACTCTAATTATAAAAAAAATAATATTTCTTATTAATAAAAAAAACCTAAAAATTGTTTCCTTATTGATTTTTCTTTTCTAGCCTCATTCTTCTTTCCCAAGTTGTTTCTCTACTGACAAATAGCTTACAGCCCCTAATATTGTGCCCTATTTATTTACAGTTACCACAAACCATATAACCTCCACTCTTTGATGCCTTGAATGAATTCTTTGGTTTTTTTAATTTCCTAATCCTTTGCTTTCTTGGGCTACATGCTGGTTTTTAAACCACATTTGGATGGACATCTGAAAAAGGTATCTTATCTCATTGTTCTTTACATAAGACAAGTTGAATTATATGGCTATAGACTTAGAGGTACATGGCCTTCGAGTAATACTAATGTACATAAGCTTCAGTTTCCTCTTTATTAGTCCATATGGCACTAACAACATACTTGCAAGGTATCCTTTTCAAGTTCCAATACCTATAGCTGCATGACCTTTTATATATGTCAACTACATTCCCTATATCATAACACTCAATTTTATACTTTAATTGACCAGTTGGTGTGCAAAAGCAGTCCTTACTATCAACCTTGTGTTTCTTTAATACTTTTTGTGCATTTAGGCAAAATGTGTCCCATGTACTTATTCATTCCAGTAGATTTTACATACACCCTTTTTATTAGGCCTCTTTTAATCCACTCTAACATGCTTAGAATTGGCATGTCTCTGGCAGCCTTTATATATTAAAGGACTCAAATATGTTATTTTGAATTGCATCTGACTTGGCATGATCTGAGAAGAAAGACTCTTTTAATTGCCCACTCTTGTAGTGCTCTTCTAAAAATTTCATAACTAGTGAACTTTATTCCCTTATAAAGTACAAGATTTGATTTTATTATTTTTTCATTGAAATCAATACCCTCACCTGTTCTTTCTTCATCTGAGTTGTTCATGCTATCTTAGTATGAACCATTCATTGCCTGCTTATTAAATTCTTACATATCTTCCTCTCTCAAGTCATTTGCAGTTTGTCCATTAAATTTTTCACCCCTTTGTTCATTTTTTAGCATTAGCAGTCCTAGCAGATTCACCCCCTGCCCTAGTATTGTCCCCTAAGCCACTCTCATAATTTTTGAAAATATCATTATCTAAGCCCTCGTGGTTATCATAAAATTTTGAAATATCACCTTTACTAACTGAATTAATTTCAATTTCCTCTTTTGAGCACTTGTAATCACTATTTGATAAATAGGTTTGTAATTCCTTTTCATTATTCAACACATCCCAAACTAGTTTATCAATAAGATTTGACAACTCAGTATCACTCATGCTCACATCAATAAAGTGTCCATCTTTAGCTACTTCACCACCCTCTACATTAACACCTTCAACGCCTAATTTACATTATCCTCCCCCATATACTCACCTTCTCCCTTAGCATTCTCACACTCAAGGTCATAAAAATTAGTATCAAATCACTATTTACTTCAAAAATATTATTATCATCACTATCAGCATCATCTTCTCCTGAATATTCATAACCATATTCTTCATTTACTTCACAAACATTAGGGTCAACAATATTTAAAAGGGGTCCAATATTTTTATAGTATACATCTATATAAGGTGCAACCTTATAAGGTCCAATGTCAGCATATACTAACATATTTTATTATCAACAATTTCTTTTATTCCCTTAAATGGTGACAACCTAAAAATTTTATACCAAAATTTGCACCCACTATTATACCCAAGATCTTTATATAGCCTAAACAATTCAAACATTAAAATGCAATCGATGTCAACAGTTCTATAAGCTACACTGCCCCTTTCATATGAACTAAAAGAGTCACCTTTCCATTTCTTCCTACGGTGGAGTACCAATTTCACCGTCTCTGCTATGAAATTAAAATTTAAAAAAAAATAAACAAGAAATCAGTTCCATTTTCATTACCTAACTAAAAATGCAAAATACACTCATTTTTTGAAAAAAAAAAAAAGAAAAAAAAACTCCAAAATAAACAACAAAAAATAAGTTCTTTCTCATTACAGTAAGAACGATGGGGATAAGTTTGAACATTGACATGCAACCAACTAAAATTAATGGAATTTGATGAAGTTTTTGACTTACCTTGTAGATGAAGTTTAAAACCCCTCCAAATAGTCTGCTTTCCAAGTAACTTGCTAAGGTTGTATGCTTTGTTGGATGCTATTCAACTCACAATGTTACAAAGATCGACATTTCTTCAAATTTTTTTTATCTTTCTCATTCAAGACACACATAACAATATATTAATTTTTCTTTATTGCTTTTAATTTCACAATCTAAAGCTCCAATTTCCCTTTTTGATTAAATTGAGTGTGAGAGATAAAGAAATTAGGTTTTAGATTCCAAAAGAGGGAAAAATCAATTTTGTTCTTTTTGATTGTTGTCTTAAGAAGCCAAACAATATGAAATTATTGTTCTATCCTTCCTAGACACAACGGACAAAAAAGATTGGTCAAAGCCAAAAATACTCTCTACCATGTCAACTCTAGTAATGGTGTCAGCCGATTTGTAGCTATTTGCTAACGGTGTGAAATACAAGGTATTGGTTTGTTAGGATTCAAACCTCAAGGTGGAAGTCAATTAGGGTTCAAACCATAAGATTTTTTTTTGTACTTTCCCTTATATTAAATGCATAAATAATATAAAACGAGATATGAAAGAAATATATATGGAGAATTCTTTTTTTGAGTTAAAAATAAAGTAATAAATTTTAAAAAAATAGCTGTAAAAACTGCATTTCATATGAAAATTGCTAAACTTTGATGTTATGGATTGAATACTTGCCTAATGAGCAAGGACATGCTCCTTTTGGTCTGAGGTTCGCCAATTTGTTCATCGTCAGGTTTATTTTGATAAGATGCAATTGTCCTTTGTTTAATGAAAGTTTCATTGGTTTAAACAAAAAACCAAAAAACAAAAACAAGTAAAATACCAGTAGAAAAATGAATATTGTATATATGTCAATTAGATCAAAAGTGATAAAACTTGAGTCTGATATGAAGTTTTTTTATATTTATTTTTAACAAGTAAAACATCAGTAGAAAAAATTGCATTTTACGATCCGTTTGATAATTAATGAAACATAAGAGTGAGAATTAGACTTGAAATGAATTCAGAAATGAATTTTCCTTCCCATAAAAATCAAGTCAAACCAATTATAACTTGGTCAAACATTTAAATATTACTATATATTATTAAAATTAATGAAGTAGAATATATAAATTAATAAAATAATTATTAAAAATATTTTAATAAATAATGTTTTAAAATACTTTACCAAAAATAAGTATTAAAATAATAAATAATTTTTTAGAATAATTTTTAAAAATTATAATAATATTTCAAAAATATTAATAATTAATTTAAAATAAATTTCTATAATAGATAAGCATAATACTAATTTTTATTTTAAAAAAATAATTATATATTTAATAATGTTGATTTCAAAATTGATTTCATAATAAATCAAATAATTTATTAAAAATTTTCATTTTATTTTCTATCTTTTTCGATTTTCATTTCAATTTCAATTCCAATTCTGAAATACCAACCCTTAAATAAATATAATGTACATGTAATTTTAAAAGTGATCTCTAATAGAGTGTCCCCTGTAACCTCCGGCTGGAGAGGAAAATTATTTTTTTATTGATTTTATTTTTATTGTTTTTTAGAGTTGTCCTCTTAAACTTTTACGACTTTTTATTTTGACCCATCAGCAAAATTGTAATATAACTTGGAAGAAAAAAAAACTTATTATAGCAGGTAAAATAAATTATAATATCACATTACCTAATCATATATAAGTCTTTTTTTGGTGAATAAACAATAAAAATTACATTACATATATTTAATGTAAGATGCAAAATCTATCTAATCAAAGCATATTAAAAAACTATTTATTTGAACCAAATACATTTTATTAATAAAAATTCATTTGAAAATAAATTTTTTTGAAATTCATTTAGAAATTAAATGAATTCTTTAATAGAATTGAACCAAAAAGGGCTTAGTTTTGTAAAATTTATTCTAACTTTTAAATTTTGACAATTTTTTTTTATAATTTAAAACCAATAAACCATTTTGATCAAAATTTTTAAAAAAACTAATGTGATGTATAATATATTTGTAATCAGTGAAAATTTAATATAGTCCATATTAAATTTTACTTTTACGTGGACGAACTTGCCAATTAGTTGTTGCAAATTAAAGTCAAATAAATATTTAAAAAAAAAAAAAAACAAATGAGTGGTTTTTATTCGATTTTAGCTAAAATATCTAAATGGTGAATGTAAACACTCAATTTGGTTGACCCGTATTAGGGAACGAATTAGAGATGCTCGGTTTGATCGTCCCATTGTTAAGTTCAATGATGAGAATGTGAAACTTGGACATAAGAACAAAACCTGAATCTCCAATTGAAAATGGACTTGAAAGCCTAAAAGCCTCAAAAGCCCAAGACTTAGCCTAATTGTCAAAAAATAACCCAAGCCAAAGGGGCATCATCTCAGTGCAATGAGGCGATCACCTCTCTGGCAATTGCTACGGAGGCAATCGCCTCATCGTAGAAGCGCTACCTCTATGACAGACTACTTGCAGCTGCATTTAATGCAACTGCAGCCATAGTGGCCAAGTGGTGTGGGCCCCATATCCCCATACCAGATTTTGCATAAGGAAAAGATTTTGGGGGGGGGGAGAGAGAGAGAGAGAGAAAGGTAATAGGGGTTCATGATGGGCTAGAGAGCCTAGGGGCATGGGCAAGGTAGGAGATAAAAAGAAAAAGGGAGGAGGAAAAAAGAGAGAGAGGGGGAACCCATTTGCAAAGACAAGAAAAAAAAAGGGAAAAGCTCTAGAAAAATACAGAGAGACGTTCTTGAGGGAAGAGAGAGGATCCAAGCCAAAGAAGTTCATTTTCCTTAGGAGAAGAAAGAGGAAAACTTGTGTTAAAGTGGAAATCACACTTTAGTGAGGATCATAACCAAAGACATACATCTGAGGGCCTATCATTTTGGTAAAAAAACCTACATTTAAATTCAATATCTTCATAACTTCATCATTTTAGTGCTTACTTTGCATATGACTGAGTTGTCAGTATACTTAAGGTATATTTTAGGTTTATTTTGTTTGTTATGCTACTTCATTGATATGATCCATTAAACTATTGCATGTAGTTATAAATTGGCACATGTTGGATGCATGTGTGCTCGTATTGCTTGCTTAAGGTAGAAGTTTGATTGTTTTGAGAGTCGAGCTAGCCTGTTGATCAGGCGATGCCTCTCAATGAGGCGATCACCTCTTTATAAAGGCGATCGCCACATTGATAGGTCGACTAGTTGTTTGGTTCTTCTCCCTTTATGAAATTCCATATAATGTTCACTTCACATGCTCTTTCCACCTTTATACATAATTGTTTCATTGCATGATGATAATTATTTCGATTATTTAAGGGTTTCACATGAAAACCTTTTTAGAACATTATTTGTAAATATTGTTATGTATAATATCGTGTTTTGCAAGAGGAAACTAACCGTATGTTATTGCAGGAATTACTTGATGATCCACATCATTGAGTAGTCACTATCGTTACCTAATTCCTTAGACCATTGTGCTTGTGTAAATAGTTTATTACTAGTTCACTTTTGGTATATGTATGGTTTATTTTCAGTATATTATTCTTTTATTTTGCCTAAAAGCATTGTAATCCCTAATCCATTTCCCCCTTTGATTCAAATGTGTGGTTGTAAATTATTACTTATTTTATTTTTTATTGAATGTTAGGACATAAAAGCATGAAATTGGATTCAGGTGCAAACTTGGACTTAACTATAAAATTTAGCAATTATTCAAAGGCAGTTACAATACATGTGGTAATAAATAAATAATTGAATAACTAAAGGTAATAATACACAAAACACAAACGGAGGCCAACCGCAAGGTTGGGTAAGCATTCAAATGCTTATACCCAGTTTTTGAACATATTCTCTGATGACGGCTTCTGGGAACCTTCATCGAATCCAGTTGTTTTATAGTGTGTCTCGGCTTTTATCCAGGTGGCGACTCCATCTCTGAATAGGCCCAAGACCTATATCGTATTTCTAAGTGGGCCTCGAACCCACACAGTCCCATGGTCGCCAAACACTTAGGTGCATGCTAAACCCTGCCACCTACAATGGTGACTCCACTAGGGATAGAGAAACTAATTCCAGTGTTTTATGTTTTATCATCTTTAATTATTTTCTTATTTCTTTTGCATCTTTTGCATTCACTACATGTTTTGCACATAATGAGAACTTCAATCCCAAATAAACCCTGCAATAGTCAGTACTTCACTACCTACGTTTCACTTAAACCTGGTGGTGGAATTTTTTATTATTGTCACTCACGACACGTACTAATCTGTATTGTTTGACCCTTGAGTGGGAAGACGTATATGGATGTATATTGTTATGGGAACTGAAGCCTTTTTACCCAAGACTCAAGCCCATGTAATGACCTAGCAACTATCCTTAGGAATTTTCCCCACATGCATGTGTGTTATGCCATATAATGGACCTTTAAAATAAATCTTGAGCCCATTAACAAGCAATCCAAGTTAAAATGGGCCCTCATGTCCAACCAAAGCCCATTATAAACAAACTAAGTCAATGAAGGCCTCTCATGCATATTCATAACCCATTTCAAGTGGGTCTTAATAAGTGAGTTTGTGATGCTAAGGACCTTGGCCCATAGGAAATGGACTCAAACTTTATTTAAAGGACCTGTTACTTATTTGAATCATCTTGAGAGTTATCTTATGTACATTGGTTTTATTATCCCTCGTTGATAATTAAAACCCAGGCCAAAAATCCTAGGGGAAAATACTCGCCATCGAATACGCGTGTGGGAGAAATAAGGGTGGGAGTTTGCACGTTTAAGCTTCGCATTTCGATTTTGTGTATCTTCTTTTTTATTTATTTTTTAAGTTTCCTTAAAATAAAATGGACTTGCATATCATGCATACATGTTATGCATTATTCTAACGTATGATTTTGCAGCACTATAGATCCTTCAAGCTCATCAAGGTGGGTCCGAATTAGTTCAGGTCATTTGGTCCAAAATTCAGAAATGGGAATGGCAGGTGGTTTTGATCTAGAGGCATTTAAGGCACAGTTGAAAGACGAAGTGATTACAAAAAACCCAATCTATGATGAGGGAGATGATGGGGGAAATTACTAAGTATTAGGGAGAATCAGCCAGTACAACCATCCAATGTGCCACCAATCAATTCGATAGATCTCGATGAGGAGATCAAAATTCAAGGAAGGGAAGAAGATGATGTAATAGTACTAGCCAACCCATCAAACCAGAGAAATGTGAACCCAACTAAAGATGTGGAGCAAACTAAGTGGGCCAAGAGCATGACCAAGGCTATGAACCAAATGCAGATGATGATGAAAGAGAAGGGCATTATCGCCCCCCTAGATTATGTCGATCTAAATCTAGAAAGGGAAGATAAACCGCTACCCCGTAAATTCAAATTCCCTTATATAAAGAAATACCCTAGCACCGAGGATCCCCATTTGCATCTGAAGCAGTATGTGACTTATATGAAAGCTATTGAGTTGATTGAGAGCCAAATCATTAAGCAGTTCCCTATATCACTGAAGGGAGCACTAATCCGCTGGTACTACACTTTCGAACCACATGTTCAATCATATTAGAAGGAGTTATATGCCACTTTTATAAAGCAATATGGCCTTAATGTTCCATTGGAAGTACCCCTGAGAGATATATAGAACACCAAGCAGAGCTTTAATGAGTCCTTTGTTGATTACTTGACTCATTGGAGGGGAAAGCTATCTTTGATGGGGCATAGGCCTACTGAGTCAGATCAATTAGTGGTAGCAATAGAGGGGCATGTCCCAACACTGTCTAGAAAGCTGAGAGATTTGAGGATCAGAAACTTCAAAGAATTGTACAGGTTTGGGGTCAAAAAAGAGTCAAATCTGGCTCAAGAAAAGAAATTCTTCGGAGGGAGGTCTGGCGGCAAGGAAGGACCTAGTTTGAGTGGTAATGTTCAGATCAATGCTATCCAACCACCAAGTAACAACATACAGGTTAATGCAGTTAGACAGCCCCAGAGATTTTTGAATTTAGGGCACCCTCTATCCAAAGTCTTCGATAAGCTTATTGAGAAAAACCTGTTATGGCCTTTACTTTCACAACAACCCTTAGTCGGTGCCAACCCAAAGATTTTTTGAAAGTTTCACCAGACCATTGAACATGACACTGATAGTTATGCTCCATTAAAGCATGAATCTAAGACCTTATTGACTTAGGCAAGATTACTGACCTAGAAACCAGAAAGCCAAATACAGAAACCAACCCCTTGCCCAATTATTGAAATATGCCACCACAAAATGCGCCCATTTTGATGATCAACACTGGTCTAATGGAGGAGCAAGTCCTAAACTCCTTTGTGGATGTCGCTTATAACTCCCTAAAAGCTTAACCTAAAAACCAAAAACCAAGCAAACAACCCACAGAATTGTATGTGCACATCTTGGACATATGGAGTTCTAATGATGAAAGCAAGGGATAGGTTAACCTATGGGACAACAAAAAAAGTAGATCAGGCCAGTTTATGGGGAAGGTTGAAGAAAAGAGGGAAGAACCTGAGACTGTCAAGTCTGAGCCTAAAAGGATAGAAAATTTAGAAAAAGGAAAAAAGGCAAAGCAAATCGAGGGCACTGTTGCCAGTGTCTGGGAGTTACTTATGCATTCCAGGGATCATAGGGAGGCCCTAGTTTTGGCGCTAGATCAAAAAAAGATCTCCACTAGCTGTACCATAAAATAGATGGTCAGATCACTAATGGAAACTCTTCAAAGGACTATAACATTTTCTAATGATGACTTGCCTCTAGAGGGGAGGGACCACTACAACACTCTGTTTATCAAGGCTGAGATTAAGGGAAAAATGACTTAATGCGTGATGGTCGACAATGGTTCTACCGTTAATATGTGTCCATTGAAGATTCTGCCAAAGTTAGGGTTGATGATGGCCGACTTAAAGCCTTTTGAAGTAGTTATCAAAGCTTATGATAACACCAAAAGGTCTATGGAGGGAACATTCAGGGCGTTGGTCAAAATGGGACCTATAGAAGTTTGGGTTGACTTGCACGTGATTGATATCCTAGTGTCATTTGCCATTTTACTGGGGAGGCCATGGCTTCACCCCTTAGGCGACATCCCATCCATTGTTCACTAGAAAATTAAGTTCCCTCATAAAGGAAGGGTTGTCACCATTTATGTTAAAATTGAAATTATTGTGGCTGTATTGAAGTTAACCCCCAAAGAAATCTCCATAAGCCCCAGTTTTGAGGTTTGTGTAATTTATAAGGATGAAAAGGTTTTGAAGATAATGCCTAGGATGAGATTTATGCCCGATATAGGGTTGGGAAGAGATCTGTAATATCCCGTGTTTTTAAAAATATTTTTACACTGTACCGGGATATGCAGTGTTAATAATTTATGTACATTATATGATATTTTTATGAGTTAATATGTATTTAAAACCTATTTTAATTACGGTGTATTATTTTCAGTGTTTTACGTAAAATTTTCCCGGGACTTGCATTTTCGGGGAAATTTTCACGTAAACAATGTATTATTAATTATTTTAAATGTATTTACGGACTTGCATGAACTCATGCGTATTTTTAAATTATTAAATAAAGCCTGTGTGTGTATATTTATTTAATTAGGGTTTATTATTACCCTAATATTTTATTAAGTATTTATTTGTTTTATTGTTATTTAATTAATTTTATTTAGTATAAATTATTAAAAATATTAAATTTTATGTGTGTGGTGTATATTTGATGTGTGTAATTTAATATTATTTTAATATATAGTATAAAGTATATATATATACATATATTTGTCAAAATTACAAAAGTTTGGAAAATTACACATTTGCCCCCCGAGTCTCCTTCTTCCTCCCGATCCTTCCCCTTGCCGTCCAGGCGTCTGTCACGCCATTTCTTCACCGTGGGTGTGCCGTCCGGTGTGCCACCGTCTTCCCCGACCAATTCCGCCGCCTGAGGAGGCCGTTTCCGGCGCCTGGAAGTCGATTTTGGCCGGAGAAGCCGAAAATCGATCCACCGTCGATCACGCCGATTTCGGCCACCGTTTTTGACACCGCCGGTCTCTTTCTTCTCCTTGAGCTCTGGTGAGTGTGATTCTAGCTTTGGTTTGAGCTAAAATGGTCTAGAATTGCTTAGGTTTCGATTTTGTCAATTTCGGCCTATTAGGGTTTTTGATTTTTTTGAGCTTCTAATTGGATGATTCATGGAAACTTCCTTCACAAATGTTGTTCCTAGTAGCTTAATCTACATGTATGAATTTTTGTAGAATTTTTGGAGATTGTTTGGATTTTTGGGTATTTTTGAATATTTTAATATTATTTTCTAATTTTCGGAAATTAATTATTTAAATTATGAAATTGGAGTTTATGGTTGAATTAGGTGTTGAAATGAATTATAGGAATTTATTTGGAATTTTTATGAATTTCTAAGTATTTATTTTGAATTATTGAAGTTTATGGAATTTTGGAAAAATTAGGTTAAATGTGTTTTTATTTGAATTTAATTGGTTAATTGAGTTTAATTATTAATATTATTGATAAATATGTTGAGAAAATTAATTTTGGGTAATTGTATGATTTTTGGTGAATTTTTGAAGTAATTTAAGTATATTTATATATATAGGGGTATTTTGGTAATTTTACCCTAAATTGTCTAAAAATGTAGTTTAATTGGTTTTATTAGTTATTTAAGGTATAAAAATGATTTCTACAAAATATTTGGTATTTTTAACTAATTAAAACTATTTTTTGTGAATTATTTTCAATTATATATATAATATACGATTTTTCTAATAAAATGAGTTTTATTCGGTTTTTACAGTGTTTTAAGGTTAATTATGTAATTTCTACCTATAAAATGTAGTTCTGTGATTTAAGGATATTTTTGGTATATCTGGAATATGTTCTGTGTTTGTGGATCCCGGTCGGTGGACTGTAGTTTGGAGTCCGACCGTGGGATTTTGATTGTGTTGAGCCTATTTTTCGAAGTGTATTTTCTTTGCAGGGTCGGCTCTACTCTTTTGAGTAGAGAGATGTCCGTTTTACAGGGGAGGTTCTGCCGGATTTTCGGTAGAATTCTCGTAAAACGTGATATCCAATCGAACCCTAATTCTGTTTTCGTATTTTAATACTCTAGATTGAATTCTAGGATTTCTATTAGGGTTATTCTGATATCGGTTATTTATTTCTTGTTTAGTTGCGCCGAGACCGAGGGCTAGTGGACCAGGCCCGTCGGACCTGTCTCGTGGAGCGCATTAGGTGAGTTACTATATTATATATATATGCTTAGGATGCATGATTTAGAAATGCATGTTTTATGTTGATTAAATATGCATAAATAATTTGATTATTTCTTAAGTTTACATTAAGTATATTTTTGGTTTATTTTTGGAATATAATAAATTATATACATGTTTTATTAATAAAATATATTTAAAATGTTTTTAAATATATTTTTAGTTTAATTTATGATTTTGATTGGATTTATTTGATATATATATATATACTCGAAATTATACCTGGTTTATGTTTGGTATATTTCCGGTATATATATGGTTTATATTGTTATTTTATTTAAATTCATGCATCATTTAATTGTGAATGAATGTTTTATATTTAATGATGAAGGATATCGATAGAACGTGCTACCTAGTGGGCAGCACTAGGACCGAGTACGTACCGGTACGCCTATAGCTTTATGCTATATTGCTAACTATTTGTGGATATTGATTTGATTATGATTATCGATATGTGAGATGTGGTTTGTGGGTGTGATTGCTGGAGCTTGGTTGACCAAGTGTCTCGGGGCCAATCACACTGGCAGTTAGACTGCTGGAGCTCGGTTGACTTAGTGTCTCGGGGCCAGTCTACTGTCTAAATGGATTAAGTGGATATACTTGGAATAAGTGAGCCTGTATGGCTAGAGTGTTGTTTAACACTATTTTCTGAGGTTGCGTTATTCTAGGGTTCTATGTGATCTTTCATAAAAGATGATTTTCAATAAAACATATAAAATGATTTTCTGCATTTATGTGTAATTGCCTGTATATATATACATATTATATATACTGTTGACTGTATGCATTATCACTTAGTGTGTATGTATATATATTATAGTAATTCACTCAGTGAGGTCTGACTCCCCTCCGTTGACTATTTTTCAGGAGAGTCAACTTCTTCAGACCTCAGTAGCAGGTCGATACGCCGGATTTCTTCCGCCCCGGCTTCTTTATGTAAATTGTCTACTTGAGTCTTATTTATTTTATCTAGACACTGCAGTAGTTGTGAATTACAGTGTTGGATTTCATGTATTTTATTTTTTAAAAGAGATGTATTATGTTGAAACTGGATTTGTATTAAAGATTATATATATCTATGAGATGAGATTCGATTTAAATCCAGTTGATGTGAATAATATTATGATATTATGATTTTTATTTCCGCTGCATATTATATTATTACTGTTATTATGGCATGCTTTATTTTATTTTTAGGCTTGCTACAGGTTCCGGATTCGAAAGAATTCCCGTTCCCTAGCGCCGGTCATGGCCCCTGTTTTGGGTCGTGACAAGATCAGAGCGGACCTTCAGAATTTTTGGAAAACAAAATGCCTATTTTGAAGCATGAGCTAGGATTCAAAGGGACTGATGATACTGAAGGAGAGATAGATATCTAGGGCCAATCTGAAGAAAAGAAAAAGGAAACTATGGTTGGAAAGAAAACTCTATGAGAGATCTTTGTAAAGTAAAGCACTAGGTACCCATACAATAGAACTCCATAACCTCTCCTGATGATTGGGGAAGTTATTCCAGGGTTTAAAATCTTTATCGAATTTATGAATAGAGCCAAAGGTGTTGCTATTAAAGAAGTCCCTACTGAAGAGTTGGTGCTGGCTAAAAAATAATTTAAAGGGAATGAAGCTACCTCAGAGTTAAAAGGCATTAATTATCAAATCAAAGAACTTGATTTTGAAGCCTACATCCTCAACTCTATTATAGATGTCTTTTATAATGACTATGCTGTTTCTTTTTCTTCTCTATTTGAAACTTATAATCTTTTCTTTTCAAAAGTGAATGCAATGAAGTATAAATTTGCTTATTTGTGTGATGTGTTCCCTAATGGTTATTCTATTTGTGATGATCATTTCATGCATATACTTAACATTAATTCCACGTAAATTGAATCATTTAATTTAGGCACAAATGATAATCCTAAGAATATATTACTTGCTTTTGGTTTAACTCATAATGAGAAAAATGAAAGAAATCTTAATAAAAAGACAAAACATATTTACTTGGAGTTATGAAGACATGCCCAGAATTGACAGGGAGATCTCAGAACACATGATCCCCATATATCCTCATATAGCAAAAGCAAAGGAGGTTAAGGCTGGAATGGGCTCTCCTGGTTAAAGAAGAAGTCAAGAAATAGTTGAAGGCAAAGTTTTTGGAAGTGGTAGAGGACACCCAATGGTTAGCAAACATAGTTCCGATTCCAAAGAAAGATAGGAGGGTCAGAGTATGTATGGACTACCAAGATTTAAACAAGGTTTTTCCCAAAGACAACTTTCCGCTACCACACATCAATACACTAATTGATAGCATGGCTTCCAACATGATGTACTCTTTCATGGATGGATTTTCAAGGTACAATCAGATCATAATGGCGATAATGAACAAGTTAAAAACATCCTTCACTACCAAGTGGGGCGTATACTGTTGTCGAGTGATGCCTTTTGGATTAAAGAACATAAGGACCACTTATCAAAGGATGGTGACTGCTTTGCTGCACGACATGATCCACAAGGAGGTAGAAGTGTATGTGGATGATATGATGGTGAAATTCGCAACTAAGGAAGGACGTTTTAAGGCACTAAATAAGTTTCTGGCAAGGGTAGAAAAGTAAAATCTCAGACTGAATATGAAGAAATGTGTTTTTGAGGTTACATCTAGGAAACTATTGGGGCACATTGTCAATCAAAAAGGAATAGAGGTGGATCTGGATATGATTAAGGCAATCAAGGATATGCCAATGCCAAGGAATGAAAAAGAGGTCTCTGGTTTCCTGGGGTGCTTGCAGTACATTAGCATATTTATAGCCAAATTGACAACTGTCTGCAATCCCATCTTTAAGCTCCTAAAGTAATATCAACCATTGATATGGGATGAAAGGTGTCGACAAGCCTTTAAAGCTGTCAAGGATTATCTTATTAATCCTCATGTTTTGCAACTGCCAAGGCTGGGTAAAGCCTTAATCCTATATCTGATGATTGGAAAAGACACAATAGGGGCAACGTTGGTGCAGGAAGGCGAAGAGAAGATAGAGCATGCAGTGTATTACTTGAGTAAGAAGCTTCTACCTTATAAAACTAGTTATAACCTTGTGGAGAAGACGTGCCTAACAGTGATTTAGACAACAAAGAAACTATAACACTACTTTCAGTCTTACAAAGTGCAGGTATCTCTAGCAGACCCCCTCTCTAATGGGAAAGTTGGCCAGATGGCTCATTTTACTCACAGAATTCGACATAGAATATACAACTAAGAAAATAGTGAAAGGGAGAGCGATAGCCAACTTCTTGGCATAGAGTCTGGTAGATGATGACTAAGAATGGAAGTTGGAGTTTCCTAATGAACACTTGGGGGAAATAGAGGTACAAGGTTGGGAAATGTACTTTGATGGAGTTTTCAACAACAAAGGGGTCAGAATAGGTGTGATTTTGGTCATGTTAAAGGGAGAGATGATCCCGATTGCAAAAAGACTCAAGTTTGGGGAAACTAATAACCAAGTAGAATATGAAGCCTACATTTTTTATCTACAGGCATTACGCAGTGTAGGAGTGGAGAATGTTGTCGTGTACAGGCACTCTATATTAGTCATAAAATAAGCTACTAAAGAGTTGGAGATAAAGGAGGATAGATTGTATCCGTACTTGGAATATCTGGCTAATATCTTGTGCTCATTTACTCAGTGTAAGTTTTTTCATTTGCTAAGAGAAGGAAACCAAATGGCGGATGCCTTAGCCACATTGGCCTCTATGTGGAAAAATGGGAAACAGCCAGAGGCTAGGCCCTTAATTCTGATAAAATCTCAAGGCCCTTGTTCTAAGGAGGTAAGGGCAACACCAGTCAATGCTATTGAGAAGCCTTGATTTTATGACTTATAAACATATCTAAAGATTGGGCAATTTCTAGATGGCGCTAATATGAAAGAGAGGATATCCCTACAAATGTTATCTTAACAGTTCATAAGTCACAATGGGATGTTGTACAAAAGAATGCCGACCAGGGTACACCTTATATGTGTTGATAAGGATGAATCCTAAAAGCTTATGGAGGTGTTTCATGAAGGAGTACGTTGGCCACACATGAATGGGATAGTCTTGGCAAAGAAAATAGCTCGTCAAGGTTACTTTTAACTCACCATGGAAGCATATTGCATTAGATTTGTAAAGAAATGTCATAACTGCCAAATTTATAGTGACGTTAGCCACTTACCATCTATGGAACTTTAGGGAATGACTTCTCCTTGGCCATTTGCTATATGGGGGATTGACATCATAAGAGAGGTAAGGCTAAAAGCATATAATGGTCATCAGTATATTATTGTGGCTATCAATTACTTCTCTAAATGGGTTGAGGCTGAATCTTATGCTACTGTGGGTTCGAAGAAAATGTCGAGGTTCATCAAGAAGAATATAATCTGCAAATATGGTTTGTTGCACCACATTGTTATAGATAATGGGTTCAATTTCGAGCAGAAATGACTAAGCTACTAAAAGAATATAAGATCAAGCACCACCGATCATCTCCATATAGCCCACAAGCAAATGGGGTGGTGGAAGCAGCCAATAAGAATGTGAAAAAGATCCTAGCCAAGATGTTAGAGAATTACCGAGATTGGGCCTCGATAGGGGTCACTCTGTACTCCTTAATTTATTGATGTGAGGCCGTTTTGCTAATGGAGGTTGAGACAAGGTCATTGCGAGTCCTGCTAGAGTCTAAGCTCCCTAAGTATTAGTGGGTTGAGAGTCGATTAGCTCAGTTGACATTACTGCATGAAAAGAGGATGAAAGTTATATATCATTCTCAATTATATAAAAAAAGAATAGCCCAAGCCTACAATAAAAAGATAAAGCCAAGAAAGATATGAGAAGGGGATTTAGTATTGAAGCTTACAAAGTCAATCATGACTGACCCTCAAGTGAAATTCAAGCCAAATTAGGAAGGACCATATCTGGTAAAGAAGTTATTTTTGAAAGGTGCTGCCATTCTGTCTGATATGGAGGGAAATGAGTTCAAGGAGCCCATCAACCTAGACAAACTCAAGAAATACGTCCTGAGAGAAAACCTTAAAAAGAGGCTGTCTTGGCAAAAATTAGAGACCCAAAAAAAAGTCCTATTGGATTGAAAACCTCAAAAGAGGCGGTCCAGACAAAAGTTAAAGGCATGTAAAAGGAGAGAGAGAGATGCAAAATGGTTAGTTGAAAACTTGCAAGGGCAAACCAACTAACAACTTGAGATGTATCAGAAGCAAAATGTATACGTATTGTGCTTAAATTGAATGAAATATATTACTTCAATTACAGTTAACATTGCATAAAGTGTCTGTTACAAGCTGTTTAACTAACAAAAGGGAAACTACATCTAACAAAAAAGGAAAATGACAACTTAATTTCCTGAGTTAATGTTGTCTTCTTTTCTTTTGTTGGTCACTCTAAAAGCTCAATACTTGTAACTCTCTTTTTCTCTTGTTTCTAATAAATTCATCTCTTTCTTTCTATTGCAAGTAGACCCATGCTTTGTAATGATCATCAATAGTCTACTCTCCATTGTAGTCTAAGTTTCTCTTGATGGTTCTTTGAGGCTAAGTTGCCACCAAGTGGTCCAGGAAGTTTTGAGAAAGGGATCCTAGTTTGAATTCATGAACTAATTCTACGATCAATTATTTGTGACCGTATTGACGATATAGGCAGGCTAGATTGTAAAAGGTGGCAAAATGAAGACCGATAATCGGATCACAATATGTTTAGGACCAGATAGTCATATGCTACAATCTCCACCAAGGGCACATCCAGCAGATCAGAGTGTTAGGAAATGTTGATAGCCAGCTGTGAACATCTATTGGAATGGGGTGTAGCTTCCTTGTTCGATAATGTTTGGCCTTATAATGCCTATTGTCCTGAGGGGGTTCAAGCAGACTCAATTTTTCATAGAGCTACATCTACAAATTGATAAATAATTAGGTGCTAATGATAGGACAATTGAAATTTAGGAATTGACACGAGAGAGCTTACCTCCAACAAAAAGGGACTTCTAGAGAATCATCGTGTTTTTGTGAACTTATCCAGTCTAATAATAGTTTCTGCTAGAATGAGAGAGAAGGAATTCAACCCTGATTCCACCTGATCAAGAATGGAAAGGACCTTCAAATCACAGTGTCAGGAGGAAGAAACCAGCAAAAACTGGGCATACAAACAAAGAGCTATCATACGAGGCCAGTAAGTTTCTTCTTTGTCCACACCCATGGTAATCTCAAGGAAGGATTCTAATATGATTTCTGAGTCAAGAATGTAGTGAGAAGAGGACTGTGGTGGAAGGTTGAATATACATGCCAATTGGTATTCAATGGAGTGAGGGTTTAAGTTCTCAAGGTCAAGAATTGTAAATTGGCAAGTGGAATCTGTGTGATGATCGAGAATTACTTCAAATTCCTCTAACAAGGGACATATTTCCATTGTGTTGAACTAAAAAATATGTTTTTGAGGATCCCAGAACTGAGCCATAGCATGAAGGAAAGGAAAATTGATCCTCCTAGTATGCAGTGATTTGAAGACTGAAAGGTGAAATGACTCTAACCTAGCCCAAGACCTGTTGTTTAAACTTTTCAAGATCGGTTGTAGTAGTTTAAGACTCTGTTCAGTTATGGTTCAAGCTTTTAGGGATGCCTAGAGAGAGAAATTAGAGGTTAGGGATGAAAGTGTGTTAAGAACAAGGCTGGGCAAGGGTTTTAAGCTTTTAAAGGGGCAACACCGCCTGATGATAAGGCAATCACCTCACCAAAGAGGCATCGCTTCAGCACCAAAAGGCGATCGCCTCTTCATCAGGAAGCCATGAGGTGATTGCCTCTTCAACAGTATTAGTTGTTAAGGTTCATTGAATTGTATGATCTCAGCAGGTGTAAATCAGAGTGTAGCGAGGCAGACACACACACATGTAATCTTTGAAATTAATTCTCATGTAAAAAGAATATATTTAATTAGGATAAAAGTTGAATTCTATAAACAATTCATAAAAAAAAGAGACTAGAAAAGTGTATATGTTCATTATCTAAGCTAGATGAATCAGCCAAAAGGGGGAAACAATAATTTTTAGGCCCTAGTACATCAAGCGTCCGATCCGGCACCCTCAGGGTCATCCCCACCTCCAGCGCCACTGCCACTCCCGTTCTCATCATCGTCGTCCTCATCGATCTGCAACATATCAATCTAGCACTCAAGAATGGCGATCCTCGCTCTGCTAGCCTTGTCACGGTCCTGCTCAAACAAATCATAGAAAGATGTAGGGAATAGAAAGATTCTTACCCTCCACTACTGGGTGATCTCCAACATATAGTCTCTCTGAGCTTCTATCATGCAATACATGTATAGGCCTTGCTCCAAAGAAATCTGCATTATTAAATGAATGTTAGAACTAATAGATGGGTTAAGAATAATAGTGAACGTAGGTCAAGAGTGAACTTGCATGAGTGGCACCACCAGGGGTACATACAGGTGTCAGATCCAGAGTCAAAAACTGATAAGACAACTCTTCAAGAGGGACCCAACATTGAGCTAAGGGGTCAGGGACATGAATGAAGCTGTCGAGAGTGAACTAAGAACTGGGGGCAGTAGGCAGCCTGCATTGCTCGGCCGCCGAAGTCTCCTCCTTGCCATAATCCAAACGAAGCCTCAGGGGCTCTCTCTCTCTGGTACTCGAGATCTAGTTTGAGGCATGGGCCTAGCAGGTGCAGCCAAAAGGCAAGAAAAGGAACACATGTAAGAACATAACTAGTTCTTAAAGTAGGAAAAAGGTGACATGGATATACCTGTAAGTTTGAAGTGACATGGAAGGGGACTGTCAGCAAAAGATAAGCCTGAATGAACTCCACATATCGACTCTTCACATTGACTATGTGATCCACAATTGGTGAGCCTAGGATAGCTTGAGTGAGGTCCTCGTCCTTTAGCTTATGCACCCAAAGCATACTATTAGGGGGAGACCTGGGAACCCGTCTCTCTCTAGTGCCTCCCCTCCAGTTCATGACCTACTCGCTAAGATACTAGGCTCAATACCCAGGACCACAAAGGAGTCCCCTCTTCTAGGCTAGGGGCCTAGAATGAGTTATCTCGATATTCCAGCTATCCTCAGGTCCCCACAAGTCATTCTGAATTTGTGAAAGGTGGAAACATCAGTAGGTAAGTAGGTTAAATTTGTATAAATTGCTAATGGAAGAGGTTGTGTTTTGTAGGTACCGCATCTTGCATCAAGGAGTTCAGGTGCTACTTGTGAATATGCACCCGGGCGAGATGCCTTTTCGGGACACGGCTGGCACCCCATCTGTTGATAGTTGGAAGGTGATCCCCCACTTGTTGCACACCTATAAGGAACTCCAACTCTAAAGCCTAAACCTATTAAGAATGTTGATTAGTCAGTGTAAATAAGTGGAGACTAGAACAAGTCAAGAGAGGGAAGAGTCATGACTTACCAAGATGGCATGCCAAAAGCCATAAAATCTCTTAGCCCCTTGAACCACCTCATCCAGCTCCGACACAGATACGCAAGAGCACAGCTACCCCAGTCAAACATGGATACGTGATCAAGATCTCAGAGAGCTGGTAGGAACATCATATTAATCAAGTTGGCGGTGTTGGCAAAAAAGGTAGTGCCGAGCAAGTAGAGGAGGAAAGCCCTCACCACCTGATCAACCTCACGAGGAGTGACCATAGCCATAGCCCACTCCTGAGTATAGAAGCTCCTAATTGAGTTGAGCTTGAGGGTATAAGTCCCCTTTATATCGAGAATCATTCCCAAAAGTCACTCGATGTATGCATCCTTGTCCAGAGACAGCTGATGTAAGTTTGCATCAAATGGGACGGAGTCTCTAGTATAGGCGATCCCTATAATAGCGATAAATGACACCGGATCCAAAGTGAGCTCACCAAATAGGAGGTGGAAGGTGTGGGTCATGTCGAACCACCTCTCCATCAGTGCGTGTGATGGCTGGTAGTCTGTACATCCCTACACAGAAGGAAGTGAGAGTACAAAGTCCTCAAATCTAATCTCCTGAATTCGATCCCTTTGATCGTTAGTCAACTCGCTATAAAGAACTCGGGCCCTGTGGAAATTCCCAGAACCCTTAAATGTTTGTGCATCGTGCTACAAGGAAAAAATAGGGAAGTTGAATTTATGCATTTTATTGTGACAAAAAAATTTTGAATTAATAAGCATATAATTGATGTGGATTACGTTACTGATTAAGTGTGTCGCCTCATCAATGAAGCGAATGCCTCTTCGAAAAGGCAACAACCTTTTAATCTATGGCAGAGGCCATTGTCTCTTTATAAGAGGCATATCGCCTCATCAATAAGGTGATCACCTAATTGATGGGACAATCGCCTCATCGAAGAGGTGATCGCCCTTGCGGAACACAAACAACAATAGTTTTTTTATTTTTTTTACATTAAAATGCCAAAATTCATATTTATTTAATCTAATCATGCTCTAGAATGATAAATATGCAAGAATAATCACTAAGCTAATGCTATTTGCAGGAAAAATAAAAAATTTGAGTACTAACCTCTCTGAATGCAGTCAAATAGATATAGGACCCTAGATCCTCCAAGAGAGGAATCGAGCCTCCCTGCGCTAATCCAAGGCTTTAAGAAGCACTAACGAAGGGTAGGATGTGATCCTACTCATGTACAAGAGGTGTCCTCTCATTTTCCATTGTTTAGAAAAGAGAGAGAAGTACATAAAGTATAAAGGAGAAAGAGAAGAGACACGAGACAAGAAAAGAAAAAAAGGGGAAAATGATAAAAAAAAATGGAAAAGAGAAGAAGGGAAGAAAAATTATCTTTTATAGTAGATGGAATTTTAGGGTTTTGAAAAAAAAAGGGGTCACTATTTATGTGTGCTGGGAAATTGAAGTTCAGGAATGAAAGTTGTATAAGCAAAGTTTTAGTAAGAACCGAGCCAGGAAAACCCAGGATTCGCATGTTTTAGTCCAACAAAAATCATGCCAGGGAAACCCAAGCTTTACATTTTTAGTTGAACAATGTGTGGGCCAGGAAAACCTAAGTATTATGCTATAGTAAAGACAGGGTTGTTAGGGTTTGAATCCCCGAAGCTCAAGGACAGGGTTGTTCGGGTTTGAATCCCCAAAGCTCAAAGACAGGGTTATTCGAGTTTGAATCCACGAAGCTAAAAAATAGGGCTATTCGGGTTTGAATCCCCAAAGCTCAAAGACAGGGTTATTCGGGTTTGAATCCCCAAAGCTCAAGGACAGGGTTGTTCGGGTTTGAATCCCCAAAGCTCAAAGATAGGGCTATTCGGGTTTGAATCCCCAAAGATAAAAAATAGGGCTATTTGGATTTGAATCCTAGAAGCTCAAAGATAGGGTTGTTCGGGTTTGAATCCCTGAAGCTCAAAGATTGAGATGACTGTTCGGGTAGTATCCCCAAAGTCGAAAATAAATAATAACTAGACTAGGAAAAACTGAAAGTCTATATCCCCAGAGAAGTGATAATTAGACTAGGAAAATCTAAGAATCACATCCCCAATGGTAATCGAGCCAGGAAAACTCGAGAATCAAAGTCAGTGCAATAATGATCGGACCAGGAAAATTCGAGAATCACATCCCTAATGGTAATTAAGCTAGGAAAACTCGAGAACCGAAATTGGTACAATGATGATTGGACCAGAAAAACTCGAGAATCAAGTTTTAATATAGTGACAATCAAGCCAGGAAAACTCAAAAATCACGCCCCCAATGGGTTGACTAGGTTACAATTGGATCAAGAAAATCTGAAGGTCAAGTCCCCAGTGGAATTGTAATTGGGCTAGGAAAACCTAAGGTTAATCATCTTCAAATAAATTATCAAATATTAATGAGTGGCTAATCAAGCCAGGAAAACCCAAGGATCACGGTCACATTTCAAAATTAAAAAATTCATTTCTTGAGTGAAACTCAAGAGCCAGGTATGTTACTAATCTTATTTGTTTATTTGTTATTATGCATGTGATTTTTCAAAAAAAAAAAAGGTCAGTGCATGCATTTGATTTTTTAAAAAATCAGGGGGCAAACTGTAGACACCCAATTTGATCGACCCGTGTTAGGGGATGAATTAGGGGGATGCTCAGATTGATCGTCCTGTTGTCAAGCCCAATAATGAGAATATGAAACATGGACACAAGAACAAAACCTGAATCTCCAATGGGAAAAGGACTTGAAAGCCTCAAAAGCCCAAAACTTAGCCCAATTGTCCAAAAATAACCCAGGCCCGCTGGGCCCAACATAAGCTCGGGCCAAAGGGGTGTCGCCTCAATGCAATGAGGTGATCACCTCTTTGGCAATTGCTTCAGAGGTGATTGCCTCATCGTAGAGGCGTCGCCTCTATGATAGACCATTTGCAGCTGCATCCATGGTGGCTAAGTGGTGTGGGCCCCACACCCCCAGACCTGATTTTGCATAAGGAAGAGATTTTTAGGGGGAAGAGAAAGGCAATAGGGGTTCATGATGGGCTAGTGAGCCTAAGGGCATGGGCAAGGTAGGAGATAAAAAGAAAAAAAAAAGAGGAGGAAAAAAAGAAGAGAGAGGGGGAACCCATTTGCAAAGACAAGAAAAAAAGAAGGAAAAAGCTCTGGAAAAATATAGAGAGACGTTCTTGAAGGAAGAGGGAGGATCCAAGCCAAAGAAGTTCATTTTCCTTAGGAGAGGAAAGAGGAAAGCTTGTGTTAAAGTGGAAATCACACTCTAGTGAGGATTATAACCAAAGACACACCTCTGAGGGCCTATTATTTTGGTAAAAAATCTACATTTAAATTCAATATCTTCATAACTTTATCATTTTAGTGCTTACTTTGCATGTGACTAAGTTGTTAGTATACTTTAGGTATATTTTGGTTTATTTTGTTTGTTACGCTACTTCATTGATATGATCCATTAAACTATTGCATGTAGTTATAAATTGGCACTTGTTGGATGCATGTGTGCACGTATTACTTGCTTAAGGAAGAAGTTTGATTATTTTGAGATTCGAGCTAGCCTGTTGATTAGGCGACGCCTCTTCATAGAGGCATCGCCCTATATTAATGAGGCGATCGCCATATTGACAGGTCGACCAATTATTTGGTTCTTCTCCCTTTATGAAATTTCACATAATGTTCATTTCACATGCTCTTTCCAACTTTATACATAATTGTTTCATTTCATGATGATAATTATTTCGGTTATTTGAGGGTTTCTTTAGTTAGTGACATGAAAACCCTTTTTAGAACATTATTTGTAAATATTGTTATGTATAATGTCGTGTTTTGCAAGAGGAAACTAACTATATGTTATTGCAGGAATTACTTGATGATCCACATCATTGAGTAGTCACTGTCGTTAGCTAATTCCTTAGACCATTACGCTTATGTAAATAGTTTATTACTAGTTTACTTTTGGTATATGTATGGTTTATTTTCTGTATATTATTCTTTTATTTTTCCTAAAAGCGTTGTAATCCCTAATTTCTTTCCCCGTTTGATTCGAATGTGTGATTGTAAATTATTATTTGTTTTATTTTTTTGTTGAATGTTGGGACTTAAAAGTATGAAATTGAATTAATGTGCAAACTTGGACTTAACTATAAAATTTGGCAATTATTTGAAGGCAATTACAATACATGTGGTAATAAAGAAATAATTGAATAATTAAAGGTAATAATACACAAAATACAAACGAAGGCCAATTGTAAGGTTGGGTGAGCATTCAAACGCTCATATCCAGTTTTCGAACTCGTTCTCTGACGACGGTTTCTGGAAACCTCTATGGAATCCAGTTGTTGTACAGTGTGTCCCAACTTTTATCCAGGTGACAATTCTATCTCCGAATAGACCCAAGACCTATATTGTATTTCCAAGTGGACCTCGAGCCCACACAGTGTCGTGGTCGCCGAACACTTGAACGCACGCTAAACCCCACCACCTATGGTGAATATAAAAAAATTAAGATAAATTTGTTATAATAAAAAAATTTGGATAAAGTAGCTTTTTTCATTGACATCTGCGTACATTTCCTTGTCTATTTTTCCTTTTTAAATTGAAGGTTGATAAAAATTGAATCATTAACTTATCTTAACCGTCTAAGCACCAATTTTTAAGTGGGGTTTTTTTTTTCTTAATACCGTGTTTAAAATCATACATAAAAAATAAAAAAGAAACTAAAATATCTTTGGTGTTTGAGAAACATATATAGAGAGAGAGAGAGAGTTTGTGTATCTCAATGTTTTTTTTTCTCTTCGGCCTTTTTACATGTTTAAATTAAGTTCCCATTGATAATTAACAAGCATGTCGAAAGTATGTTAGAAACTTGGACTAGTGTTCATTTTAGGAAGCTCTTTTTTTTTTTAAGTAACAGTTGCTTTATATAAAAATACAAATATTTTAGCTTTCTCTTTGCTGGAAATTAAGGAAATGGTTGCCTGTGCATGAACACACTGCCTCAAAAAAGATATGATGATTGACATGGTGCTTGTCTATTATAATTTCTTTTGGCGTATAAAATATAAAATTTCATTCTATTGGAAAAATTAACAGAGTTTGTGTAGCAGAATAATTTTTACAAAAATAAATAAAATTACTGTAAAAATAATTAAATAAATAAATGAAGGCAGTCAAACCGGCTAATGAGTGAGTAAAATAGACAGTAAAACCTTCCGTATAAATAATAAAAATGACACTAATATTTTAACATAGTTCACCCTTAATTCTTGGGCTACATTCATGGGATAAAATCCGAATAATTTTTCCACTATAAAAATAGTAGATACAAGAGAAATTTTTCTCTAAATCAACACTAAAGGCATATAATAAAATAGTTCTTACCAAAATAGTGGCACTCAAAGTGTTTCCTAAATATCTCAAAAATAATTATCTCAGTATTTTGTCAATTACCCTTTGAGAAAATTTTTTTTTCCCAAACCCTTAAATCTCTCTTACACTCATCAAAGTAAAAAAAATTGCTTTTGCCACCCTTACAAGTATACACCTCACATAGCCTTTTCTCTCTTTGTAATATCCCGTATTTTTAAATATTTTAATACTGCATCGGGATATGCAGTGTTAATATGTTAATAATTTTTGTATATATTTATGATATTTCATGAGTTGCTATTTAATTAAAATTGATTTTTAATTGTTTTATATTATTTTAAATACTTTACGTAAAATTTTTTCGAGAATTCTATTTTCGGGGAAATTGATACGTAAATTATTTAATATTGATTATTTTAAATATATTTATGCATTTGCATGAGTTCATGCATATATATATATATATATATATATATATATATATATATATATATATATATATATTTATATATATATATATATATATATACATGCATATATATATTTATATGTAATAATTTTAGGGTTTAATAGTAATTTCAATTATGTACGTATATATTATATATAGTTATTATTTAACTATCATATGTATGTGTATATATATATTGTGCATTCTAAATATGTGGTGTGTAATTTTTCTAAGTATTATAATAATATACTATATTATAAATTATTAAACTATTATTAATATATATATAATTCTTTTTTTTTTCTTTTCTCTTCTATTTTCCCTTCCTTCCCCGACACTACCCCTCCCCTCACCCTCGCCGTCCGTTCGCCACCATTCAGAGCGCCTCCCAGCCTTCCACCATCAACCACCACCTCGCCAGCAAGTCCCGCCGTCTCTGTTGTCTTCTCCGGCACCGATCAGCACGATTTCCTCCATTTTTGGCCGAGAATTCAAGCTTCCACCGCTCTTCCTCCTCCGGCCACCATTCTTCACGTTTCCGGTGTCTTTGAACTCCTCAAGCAGCAGTGATCTTGATTCTAGCTTTGGTTTGAGCTCAAACTCCCTTAATTTTTCTGTTTTTCAATTTTTCCAATTTGGTCAAAATTGATTTTCGATTTTTTTTTGAATTTTTCTTGTTGATTCATGAAAAATTCCTTCACAAATATTGTTCCCCTTAGCTTAATCTACATGTGTGAATTTTTGTAGAATTTTTGGAAATTATTTTGATTTTTGGGTATTTTTGAATATTTTATTATTATTTTCTAATTTTCAAAAATTAATTAAATAAATTATGAAATTTTGTTTTATGATAAATATAGGTGTTTAAATGAATTATAGAAATTTATTTGGAATTTTTATGAATTTCTATGTATTTATTTTGAATTTAATTAGTTTATGTAATTTTTGAAAAATAGGGTTAATTGTGTTTTTAATCAAAATTAATTAGTTAATTGAGTTTATTTACTGATATTATTGATAAATATGTTGAGAAAATAAATTTTGTGCAATTATATTATTTTTGGTGAATTTTAGGAGTAATTTTAGTATATTTATATATATAGGGGCATTTTGGTAATTTTACCCTAAATTGACTAAAAATGTAATTAAATTGGTTTTAATAGTTATTTAAGGTATAAAAATGATTTCTACAAATTATTTAGTATTTTTAATTAATTAAAACTATTTTTCGTGAATTATTTTCAATTATATATATATAATATATGATTTTTCTAAATAAATGAGTTTTTATCGGTTTTTACTGTGTTTTAGGGTTAATTACGTAATTTCTACTTATTAAATGTATTTCTATGATATAAGGGTATTTTCAGTATTTCTATATTGTTTTGTGAATTGTGGACCTCTGTCAGTGAATTGTAGTTTGGAGTCCGACCGAGGGATTGTGATTGGGATTCTGTATCTATTTTTCGAAGTGTGTTTCTTTACAGGGCCGGCTCTACTCTTTGAATAGAGAGATTTCCATTTTATAGGGGAGGTTCTGTCGGATTTTCGATAGAATTCTCGTAAAACGTGATGTCCGATCAAACCCTAATTTTGATTCTGTGTCCAATATTCTAGATTGAGTTTCTAGGATTTTCTGTTAGGTTTATTCTGATGTCTGTTATTTATTATTTATTTAGTTACGCTGAGACTGAGGCCTAGTGGACCAGGCCTGTCGGACCCATCTCGAGGAGCGCACTAAGTGTGAGTTACTATTCTATATATATATGTTTTAGGGTGCATGATTTAGAAATGTATGTTTTATTTTGATTAAATATGCATGTTTTGCTAATAAATTAGGTTTAAAATGTTTTTGAATATATTTCTAGTTTATTTTGTAATCTATCTAGGTTTCTTTGACGTATATATACTCGAAATATACATGGTTTACTTTTGGTATATTTCTAGTATATATATGGTTATTGTTGCTATTTAATTTAAATTCATGCATCATTTATTTTTATGAATGTATGTTTTATATTTTAATGAAGGATATCAATAGAACGTGCTACCTAGTGGGCAGCACTAGGACCGAGTATGTACCGGTACGCTTATAGCATTTAGGCTATATTACTAACCTGTTTGAGGATATTAATTGGATTTGATTATTTGATGTGTGAGAAATGATTTGGGAGTGTGATTGCTGGAGCTCGGTTGACCAAGTGTCTTGGGGCCAATCACACTGACAGTCAGACTGCTGGAGCTCGGTTGACTTAGTGTCTCGGGGCCAGTCTACTGTCCAAATGGATCAAGTGAATATATTTGGAATAAGTGAGCCTGTATGGCTAGAGTGTTGTCTAACACTGTTTGAGGTTGCGATATTCTAAGGTTCTATTTGATCCTTCATAAACAATAATTTTCAATAAATATATATAAAGTGATTTTTATTGCATCTATGTGTAATTGCTTGTATAAATATATATATATATATATATATATATATATATATATATATATATATATATATATATATATATAATATATATATATATATATAATTATATTTGATTGTATGCATTGTCATTTAGTATGCATGTATATATATTATAGTAATTCACTCAGTGAGGTCTGACTCCCCTCCGTTGACTATTTTTCAGGAGAGTCATCGTTTTCATACCTCAGTAGCAGGCCTATACGCCGGATTTCTTCCGCCCCGGCTTCTTTATGTAAACTGCTCACTTGAGTTTTATTTTTATAATCTAAACACTGCAGTAGTTGTATAAAGTCGTGAGATATGTACTTTAAATATTTGAACTGAAACTTGTATTAAAGAGTTTATTTATATATGAGATGAGGATTTGATTTAAAACCATGGTGGATTATTATTTTGATATTTATGATTTTATTTTGCTGTATAGTATTTTTCTTAATTGTGTTGTTATTATTATTATTGCATGTTTTATTTTATTTTTAGGCTTGCTACGGGTTCCAGATTCGAAAGAATTCCCGTTCCCTAGCGCCGGTCATAGCCCCTATTTTGGGTCGTGACACTTTTGCTTGCTTGCTACTTACTTGTAGCTTCCTTCTTCATCCGAATGTCTTTATATAGGCATCAGGATGAATAAACAAATAAAAAACTAAAACTAAAATTTTCAACATTTGTTGCACCAAATTCGATGCAAGAAAATTCAAATTTATGGACTCCACTAGGAGGAAGCCACAACAATTCTCTCCCTCTCGACTATGTGGAGGTCATTACCATTCCAGTAGCCAATCGACATAATTCGAACTTCTCCCTTGGTGGAGTCTTCTTTAACATGTCTAATCCATTTTCATCTGTATAGATCTTCTCAAGTTGCAATAACTTCTTCTCTAATACATCCCGTATCCAATGATATCTCACATCAATGTGATTTGATCTTAAATGAAAGGAGGAGTTCTTACCAAGGTGGATAGCACTCTAACTATCACAAAATAGCTTGTATTTGTCTTGTTGAAAATCGAGTTCATTTAAGAACTTCTTCATCTATAAAAACTATTTACAAGCTTCCATTGTTGTAATAAATCTACTTCAGTGGTGGACAAAGTAACACATTTTTTTATTTTTGACTACCATGACATAGCTCCCCCTATAAATGTGATCAGGTAGCTAGAGGTTGCTTTTCTTGAATCAACATCTCCTGTCATATCTACATCTATGTATCCAACTAATATAGATTTGGTATCTCCAAAATATAAACATATTTTGGACATTCCACGAAGATTCCTGAAGATCCATTTCATTGCAGCCCAATGCTCCTTTCCAGGATTTGAAAGGGACTGACTCACAACTCCTACTGAGTGTGCAATATTTGGCCATGTACACACCATGTCATACATTAAACTACCAACTGCTAAATCATATGGAACTTTATCCATTTCTTCCTTCTCATTATCAATGGAAAGGCTTTGTTGAGAAGGCAATCTAAAGTGATTAGCAAAAGGACAATTAACTGCTTTAGCAGTGTACATGTTGAACCTTTGAATTACCTTCTCAATATACTTCTCTTATGATAACTACAACTTCTTGCCTCTTTCTTTGATAATCTTTATGCTAAGAATCTACTTCGCTAGTCCCAAGTCTTTCATAGCAAAAGACTTACTCAATTGCTTTTTCAAGCTATTGATTCTTGAAACATTTCGATCAATAATCAACATGTCATCCATATAGAGCAATAACATAATAAAATCATCATCAAAGAATTTTTGAACAAATACACAATAGTCTGAAATGGTCTTCTTATAGCCTTGCTCCCCCATAACAAACTCAAACTTCTTATACCATTGTCCTAGTGCCTGTTTCAAGCCATACAAGCTTTTCTTTAATCTGTAAATATAGTCCTCTTTTCCCTTTTCTTTAAAACCATTTAGCTTCTTTATAAATATTTTCTCTTCCAAATCACCATGAAGGAAGGCAGTTTTAACATCCAGTAGCAAATTAAAACTTGCTACTAAACCCAACACAATTTGAATGGATGTCATCTTTATGATTGAAGAAAAAATCTCATTAAAGTCGATGCCCTTTCTTTGGTTAAATCCTTTTACAACTAGTCAAGCTTTGAATTATGGCTAGATATTGTGTTCTTTATGCTTGATCCTGAACACCCACTTATTCTTTAAAGCTCTCTTACCTTCAAGTAACTTCACTACCTCAAATGTCTTATTCTCATATAGAGACTTCTTCTCATCCTGTATAGCTTCAAACTAATTCTGCTTATGTTCATCATTCATAACTTTTTTAAAGCTTTTTGGCTCTCCCCTATCAGTTAGTAACACAAACTGATCTCTAGGATATTTAGTAGAAAGTTGTCTATCTCTATCAGATCTCCTCAATGGCACTAGAGAAGCCTCATCTACCAGTGGTTGATCATGAACAACACCATCATCATCATTTTCAGATGGAATCTCAATGGGAGCATCTTCATCACCTACATCTAGAAAAAAACTTCATTTTCATCTCTAACTTCCCTTGGCACCGTTGTTGGAGGAATTAACTTCAAATTTGAATCATCTTCAAAGTTGGGGATGTTCTTCTTTACTCTGGCAATATCTTCGATTGTTTTATCTTCATTAAACACAGCCTCACGGCTTCGATAAGCTTCTTCTGGACTGGATTATAAAATTTATAGTCAAGTTGATCTTGACCAAAGCTAATGAACACACACTGTCGTGTCTTAACATCAAGCTTGGACCTTTCATCCTTAGGAATATACATAAAAGCTTTGCACCCAAAAACCCATAGATGACCATAGGAAACATCTTTCCTAACCACACCCTCTATGGAGTGTCAGACTATATAAGAACACATGGTGAAAGGTTCAATACATACACTACTGTAAGTAAAGCTTTACCCCAAAATGACTTAGGCAGCTTTGAATGTGAGAGCAAATATCTGACTCTCTTTATCAAAGTCTTGTTCATCCTCTCAACTAAACCATTCAACTATGACATCTTTGGAGGTGCCATTTGATGTCATATACTTGCTTTTTACAATAATCATCAAATGGTCCAAAATATTCTCCACTATTGTTTATTCAAAAGCATTTAAGCTTTTTATCAGTTTGTGTCTCCACCAGGGTGTGAAATTCCTTGAAGACATTTAGCACATGATCTTTTGACTTCAAGGTGGATGCCCATGCCTTTCGAGAATGATCATTATGAAAGTCACAAAGACTGATAACCACTAAGTGACTTTGGCATTAGCCTACATAAGTCTAAATGAATTAAATTCAACACATTCTTCATTCTAGAAGGAGGAGAACTCCTGAAAGCAACTCTGTTTTGCTTTCCTATAAGATAATCGACACATTTTTCTAGATGCATAAGATCTACTCCCAATAATACATTTTTCTTGGCCAGTCCCTTTCTCACTCATGTGGCTGAGTCTTCTATGTTATAACTCAATTGCACTATCTTTCTCCACAGCATTCACCATGTCTTTAGAGATATTTTCCTGGATAAAGTATAGTGCTAAACCTTTTTTACCTCTAGCCACCACCAAGGAGCCTTTAGTGAGTTTCCATTAGTCGTTATAGAAGGTGTTGCAGAAACCTTCACCATTAAGCTTGCTCATTGAGATCAAATTCAGGCGAATATCTAGAATATGCTCGACATTCTTCAAGATTAATCTTGTGTCATTTGCTGTTTCCAAACACACATCTCCTTCAGTAGAAACTCTTATTTGATTGTCATTTTCCATGTTTATAGATCTAGAATCTCTTGGAGTTTAGAATGAGAAGAATTCTCTACGAGATGTAGCATGAATGGAAGCACCACTATCAATTGTCCAATTGGTCTAATGGGTAGTAAGATTAACAGTATTATCATAAAAAATGAAGTTGAATTCTCTAAGAAGATTTGCTTCATCATCATCATTGTTTTTATCTTTTCTCACATCTTTGCCTTTGTTATTGTCCTTGAAATTTTAACAAAACTTCTTGATGTTGCCTTTCTTTTTGCAGTAATGGCATTCAATATTTGCATACTTTTTTGACTTTCCTATACTTTTATCTCTTTGCTTTGAGCTTCGAGTCTCAGTTCTCCCCCTGGAATTTCCAACAAGGATATCTGAATATATTAAAATGGCACCCTTTGATCTGCATCTCATCTCTTCATTCAGAATACCACTTTTGACAAATTCCATATTCTCTACACCATTTGGTACAGAGTTTGTAAGTGAAATCTTCAAAGTCTCTCATGACTTTGGCAAAGAAGCCAACACTATAAGAGCAAGAATTTTATTGTTAAAATTTATACCCATTCTCGACAACTGATCTACGATCCTTTGCATTTCATTCAAGTGATCGGTGTCAAAAGATCCTTCTCGATATTTTATCTGCATTAATTTGTCATATAAAATAATTTATTGTTACTGGTCTTTAAAGTGTACAAATCCTCAAGATTGTTTCACAACATCCGTGCATGAGTTTCATTATTATACACATTGTCTTCAACGAACTGTCGGATGTAGCCACACTTACTCATGCTCAAATGTCCATTCCTCATCTATCTTACCTTCGGGTTTTGTTGTGGCAAAAACCAGTAGATGCAACTTCATTACAAATAAGAGATCCTTCTTCTTGTTTCTCCATATATGGTAATTTGTGCCATTTATGCTGACCATTTTGCTAGTCTTAGCCTCCATTGTTGCAGTATTTAATAATGCCTTCAGAACACAAACCAACAACTCTGATACCACTTATTGGGAAAATTAACAGAGTTGGTGCAGCAAAATAATTTTTGTAGAGACAAAATAAAATTACTATAGAAATAATCAAACAAATAAATAAATGGGGACGGTTAAACCGGCCAGCCAATAGGTGAGTAAAATAAGCTATAAAACCTGCCATATAAATAATAAAAATAACACTAATATTTTAACGTAGTTTACCTTTAATTCTAGAGTTATGTCCACGGGACAAAATCCGAATAATTTTTTCACAATAAAAATAGTAGGTATAAGAGAGAGTTTTCTTTATATCAATACTAGAGGCATACAATAAACTAGTTCTCACCAAAATAGTGGTACTCAAAGTGTTTTTCAAACACCCCAAAAATAATTACCTCACTATTTTATCACTCACCCTTTGAGAAATTTTTTTTTTCCAAACCTGTAAAACTCTCTCATACTCATCAAAATAAAAAAATTGTTTTGGTCACTCTTTCAAGCACACACCTCACATAGCCTTTTCTCTCTTGCTTGCTTGCTACTTGTAGCTTTCTTCTTCATCTGAATGTCTTTATATAGACATTAGGATGAATAAATAAACAAAAAACTAAAACTAAAATTTTCAATACTTGATGTGTTGAATTTGGTGTAGCAAAATATGATTTTTTTTTTCTTTCTTTTTTCAAACTTGTAGGCTCCACTAGAAGAGACTCACAACACATTCTCTTTTATCTAGACCAATAATTTATATGAATATTAAATATCAAAATAGATAATAAATAAATTATTCATTATTAGAAGAGAATTTTTGTCCTTTCAATTTTTTTTTATCTTCTTTTTAATTTTTTATCTTGCTCTCTATTTGCCTGTATAAATTGCTTTGTCTTTCTCCTTCCCGGCAAATTTTAAAGACAAACACCAAAAATTCAATACATAATATATTATATTTAATAGTTAAATTTATAATACATAAATATATTTTTTTTATAAGAATTTCCCAGTCTAGTATTTGGTGTTTTGATTTTTGTACCTTTAAAATCACCATTTTTTTTGTTATTATAGTTTCATTCAGATTGAACTGAATTTATTAGAATTTATAGGACTATAAATATGAATAGTTTAAACCCAAATTATAAATCACTACAAATTAATTGATAAGTGATTTTTATTTTACTATAAAATAACAAAAAAAAAAGTGCTTTTAAAACGGTGAAAATATAATTGAAGAATAAAAATAATAAACTACTCACAATAAAAATAGGAATATATTTTATTTATCACTATATATTGGCAAAAAAATCCTCTTTAAACAAAGAAAATACATAATTAAAGCATAAAAATAAATGATTGCCCACTTAATGCTCCAAAAAGTTGTCAATCACTTTACCAGTTATACGAAGTTAAAAAAAAAATGTTTATATATTATATACATATTTTCGAGTAAGTTATTATTAATTTTATTGACCTGACCTATTTAAAATGAATATTTAAACATGCTATTACGAGAATAAAATATTTAATAGAGAGTAAATTTTGATATCTTAATTCCTCAACTATAGCGTATCATATCATAAAACTTAGTCATTAAGTTACTGTTAAAAAATTTTATTGATTAAATTTATATTTCCCACAGAACTGAAGGCAAGATTTAAATCTTTTACAGTAATGGAATTGAAAGACTGTCTAAAATGTTGTTGATGACTTCCCAATAATTGCCAAATATGCATTTTCCCGGAAGATAGCTAAGAAAATAAATAACAGCCCCATATCGTACCCGAACCTCTCCTATAAATTGGGATGAAACTAGTAACATTTTTCATCGTTCTCATTCTGAAACACTACACTATAGTAGCTAGCTGTCAGCTATATATGGCAAAACTACTAATAACGATGTTGGCAATTCTGCTGGCATCCGTCTCGGAATTAGATAAGCATGTTTCCCCAACATTTCTGGAAAGTTATAATTATAAGTATGGTCAATCAACAGAACTTGATGTTTTCAAACCAGGACGTTTACCCACAACAAAACTCAATGTTGACGTGAGCACTTCTTCACGTCGTATACCACTGTCAATTACTAGACCAACTGCAGCTGGCAAATACGCTGTCCTTCTGTTCTTTCACGGCTTCTGCCTGAAAAACTCCTACTACAGTGAGCTCTTCAAGCATATAGCTTCTCATGGATACATCGTTGTTGCTCCTCAGGTTTTTTTTTTTTTTCCTAAACTGTGTTTTACACTTACACTAGCAATTTCGCTTGATTGATCTATATTCTTTGGTCCACAGATATATTCTTGTCCAATTGATCTATTTATAGATGGACAGAATGAAGTCGACTTGTCGATAGAAGTTGCCAACTGTTTACCTTCAGGTCTAAACTCTGTGCTAGAAGGAAGTGTTATAGCAGACTCAGACAAGCTTGCTATTTCAGGCCATAGTAGAGGAGGAAAGGCAGCATTTGCCGTCCATCTTAGACTTTCTAATGTTATTCTAAACACAACCTTCTCTGCACTAGTGAGTCTAGACCCAGTAGCAGGATTTACTAAAGAAAGGAAACCCAAATTTTTCACTTATGAACCTGATTCTTTAGATTTATCAATTCCAGTTACTGTAATTGGAACTGGGTTGGGTAGTCAGCGATCTGGATGCTTTTTGGGGATTTGTATAATTCCTGCCTGTGCCCGATATGGATTGAACCATGCAGAGTTTTATGACGAGTGCAAACGACCTGCTAGCCATTTTGTGGTTAGAGATTATGGCCATTTGGACATGTTAGATGATAATTTAGATTTAGATTTTATATATTTTATGGCGGATCATGCGTGCACCAAGAACGTTGACAAACCTGATAAAATGAGGAGAACCGTTGGTGGGATTATTGTGGCGTTTCTGAAGGCTTATTTATATCGAAGTAGTCGAGATTATACTACCATTTTGCAAAATGATTCTGTTTATCCTAGCGTGGTTGATCATGAGTACAAATCTAAGACTGCAGAATACCTCGCTCAAATTTAATGGCCAAATATGTTTGTCATGGATGCATGCCATGGTATACTGAATAAATCTAATGTCTAAATTAATATGTAATATATATTTGTTCCATGCTTGCATGTATAATGGCATAATAAATAAATAAATTAAAGCAAAGGCTGTACTCTTGTTAATTAACTTAATTCTCTAGTTATTTTTTAATTTAATTGCAGTTTTATCCTCGTGTTAGTAAGGTTAATTAGTTCTCTACCTGTTTGAATTTCAATTTTTTTTAAAAAAAATTTACTTCAATTGGGGTTTAATTTTCTGATTTAAAGTAAAAAATATTACATCTTATAAATCAGATTTAAAATATAAGGAGATTTACATCTACACCAGATGTATTATATCATATGGTTAGATGTATGATGCATAAATTAAGTGTAATTTGACCAATAAAAACAAAATACCTATTTTTATCATCCTCATCAAACAATTGGGTGTATTACACCCAGTGTACATTACAAATTTAACTATAAAATATATACAAATTTCTCAAAATTTTTATCAATTAGATAATAATAATAATAATAATAATAATAATTTCAAGTCATTTGAAGAATCAAATATATATCATTATAATTATTTAAAATCTCATCAAAGTTAAACTTTTTTCAATATTTAAAATAAAAAATTTTAGAATATTTAATTCAATTAATGCATAAATAAATAATAGATATAAATAATTTGTAATTATTTAAAATATATAAATTTTTTATGAGGACAAAATAGATTATGAACTACAAAATAAAAAACAGAATAGACCATAAACTGTAAAATAAAAAATAATCATTCTCTTCTCTCTTACTATAAAAATAATAAATAACTATTATTATTATTATTATTATTATTATTATTATTATTATTATTATCATCGAAGAACAACATAAAAAATTAAATTTAAACTTTTATAATTTTTACTATGAATATATAATGTTTGTCACTACGGGATCAGGCCATAATTCAATTTGTACTTTGAAGGAATAACTACGTTGGTACTTCCTTTTTTTTTTTTTTTTTAATGTTTTAAGTAGCGTTAATTTTTGGCAGATTGTATATATTAACGTCCCTTGTTAAATGTTAAAAACGATGCATTGAACGAGAGCCAACAATGCAGTGCCATTTTTTGTTTTTGACATGGAAGAGACATATTATCAACATTATCTTGTGAATTATTTTTGTTTGAAGTTTTGTGAGTAATAAGTTAGGGAAATATCATCGTTTTGTGGCCTTCTTGATAACAACTGGTGGATCCGTCCGGTTAGAAGGTGTCTACAAAACAAATGAAATCAGTGAGCTGTGCGCCGAACAAATCGAATTAAATTAGACTATAACAATGGATATTATAAATATAATAATATTAATAATTATAATTAATAAATATATAATAAATATAATAAAAATATATAATAAATATAATAAATATATAATTAATTATAATAAATATATAATTAATATATAATTATAATTATAAATATAATAATATAATTATAAATATAATAATATAAATATAATAAATATATAATTTAAATATAATAAATATATAATTATATAATATAAATATAGATACAAATTTTTGACTGCTACTTAGTATCGGTAATAGGTCCGAAAGGGTATCTAGTTATCCAACTTGAGTTAGGAGGGTACAGACGATTTTTTCCTTTTTGGTAAACAAAAAAAAGAAGAAAAAGGACTTAAATCGAGAAATAGAATTGTTGATGTTGAGAAATATAATAATCTTCTTGTCTTCTCTTTGTGGCTGTAGACATAAATTTTCAGAAATATTCTTATACCTATCAAATATTTTTAATTTAGGGTTATTATAACCTTCAGTTATTTTTACTAATTTATTTTATTTTTAAAATTATGATAAATTATTATATGAATTTTTCAGTTTATTGTAAATCGATTAAAATAGAATGTAATTATATTGACATAACATGCTAAATAAATGTCTTTATGTATAAAAATGAAAAATAAAATAAATTAAAAAAATGTGCAAATTCCCGTAAAGTTTTACCTAAATGCAAGTATGTCATTAATATTTTTAAGGATTTTAATACACTGTTAACATTTAAAAAATGAAGTGCATAACCCTCACAAAAAAATACTGTCTCTTTTGAACTTTAACTATTGTCCACGTGGCAACTGAAACCCACGGGTATGAGCCTCACTTCACCAAAAATTTAAAATTCCAAAAAGAAAAAAAAAAAGTGGAATCCCTAAATGAGAACAACCCAAAAAAATGTAAAATCCCCCAAATTTACAATCATTGCAAATCAGAGCACACACCCATCAACTATGGAGCCAAAGCCACAACACCCACTTCCCCAAATAGCAGAAAAACACCAATTCATAAGCTCCTTTTGAAGCAATGGCTCAAAGAAGAAGAGCTGATCCTCAACAAAATCTCTCTGAAAAGAAATCACACATAAAAAATTCATTAAATTTGTGATGTCACATAAGACACGTGAATCGCGTAGCTGACTTGGAAGGAGATGAATTAGAAGCAGCATATGAGAAGCGACTGAAAAGGAACTCATAGAAGCAGAAACAACAAGATGAAGAGGAAAATAAAAATGAAATTGATAGAGTTGACGCTCTTCCTGTCAAAATTTTGGATGGAAAGCTTCACTATCGCACATGTAATAATTATATTTCTCTGATTCTGTTTTTGCTTGATTGCGAGAGTGAACTGTTATATATGATAGTTGTTGTTGTTGTGTTGTTTAAGTGTCTGAGAAATCTGGAGATGGCAACGATGAAAAGGATGATGGTGACGATAATTATAACGATGACAAAGGTATAATAAAACTGACTAAAATGAAATTGATAGTGTTGACGCTCTTCCTGTCAAAATTTTGGATGGAAAGCTTCACTTTCGCACATGTAATAATTATATTTCTCTGATTCTGTTTTTTCTTGATTGCGAGAGTGAAGTGTTATATATGATAGTTGTTGTTGTTGTGTTGTTTAAGTGTCTGAGAAATCTGGTGATGGCAACGATGAAAAGGATGATGGTGACGATAATTATAACGATGACAAAGGTATAATAAAACTGACTAAAGCAGAAAGGAGAGCAAAGTTGAAAAAAAGTAAGAAAGAGGCAAAGAAACAAGGAAAGGAGTCGGAGAAAAATCAACAAGTGGAACAAACTCTGCAATCAGCTGTGTTGGTATTGCCTCTCACTGGAGTCGTATTGCACACGAACTGCTATCCGTTTACAGGCCCACCAGGAAGTGGGTCATTATGCAAGAGATCATGGATTCCATCATTAATATTGTGTTCTCTTTTGTGCTCTCTAGGTTTAATCTGGGCAGTGAGACATAAATCTGATGTTGAATGTCATATAGAGAAATTGTTGGAGAGGTAAAAAGAAGATGGGAAGTTGTTGGGTGAGTCTCTTGAAGAGTTGAAGAAAAAAAGAGTAGAATTTGATCTTATGAAAGAAGTCGATGCGCCTAGAAGAGCTAAGAGCCTGCGTGTGGAAACCAAGGTCATAAGCAAATGGTCTGCATGGGATTTTGTTACTTTGTTTTTCTTTTCTGTCTTATTTGGTTCTTGGATTGACGTGGATCATTTTGTGTAGTTCGGCTATTGAGGTCGATTTGGGTTTTGGGGAAAAAAAATTGGAAAGACTTGATTTTTCTGTTTCATGGCAAAATATGATGATTCACTTTTCATTTATGTTTTTTTGGGTTGTTTTGATTTAGAGAAATCACTTTTTTATGTGGAAATTTTATGTTTTTGATGAAATATGGTTTAATAGTGGGATCTACATTCCGTATAAGCATAACAACTCATGAGTTATAGATTCTAATTGTCACATAAATAATAGTTAATATTCAAAAAGATGATTTTTTATGTGGGAGGTTATACACTTTATTTTTAAAACTTTAATGATGTATTGAAACTCCTAAAAATATTAATGATATATCTGACATTTAAGGTAAAATTTCGAGAGAGGATGTTTGCTAAATTAATGAAAATGTTGAAATGGGAAAGTTTATTTTTGCTCGGAATAATGGATGAAGAGTCTGTATGGGACAATGGTTTTAACTTTTCTAATCATGGAAAATTATGGTTGAATCAACCTTTTACTAAAATCATTAGAAAGCAAGAACTAATGCACAGAATTAATGTTATAATCATGGCCGAGTGGTGGACTATAAAGTACCGAACAAATCAATCATTGGAATTCTTAAGTTTCTTGCCCAGCCCTTTTTGACTTAATTAAAGGAGCAAATATCACGTTGTTATTTGACTCAAACGAAACTTCTATCCTATTTCCTGAACCTATATTTTGTTAGAAATAAAAATTGCTATATATAAATTATTGGGTTGTAGTTGAATCAATGAAATTCAAATTTTTCTTTATAAAATAATATTAATCGTGTGATAAAAATTATAAAATGTAGTTATTGGTTTAATCTCACGCCTCTTCAACTCAAAAAAACACTAATTGAAAGGTCAAATTCAATAGTCGAGTGCTATACTTTTCAGTTGGCAATTCTTGAGAAGCATATGGTACATGTGTGGCATATGTATTGGCAGATTATTGGTTCTTTGAGACGATTATTCCGTAAATTCCAGGTCATATTAAATTATTGAATTATATATATATATATATATATGAGTGCGGATAGATCTCGTAGGTGGTCATAAAGTATCTTTCATTTTTTATTAATTTTTTTATAAAATTACCTCTTATTTATATGGGAGGCAATTTTTTTTATTGACTTTTTGGTGATGTCTTCTCCCCTCTATTATTTTAAGCCGCCGAAAAATATTTACATGTATATATATATATATATATATATATATATATATATATATATATATATATATATATATATATATATATTTTGTGATTTAGATAATAATAAGAATTTATATATGGCACTATACATGTAAAATTATTTAATTGTCCAATATACTTTTTAAATTTTTTTAAAAATAGAGAATGTATTTTGATAATTTCGTGCTTTTTGCAATGCACTGTTATATTACATATATTACATAAAAAAAATTATTCAAAATTTTTTTAAAAACTTTTAACAATGTAATATTCTGCGTGATAGCTTTAATTGGATCATGAGATGGTCAATTTCAAGAACGAACACATTTATTTGTACTAAAACTCTTTTATGAATGTATGCAATTGAAATTGAGATAGGAAGAAAGATCCAAGTTACGTACAAAGGGGAATTGTTGCATGTAAGCAAATTCTATTCAAGTTGCCAACCACCACATTTTAAGCAAGACTATAAATAGAAGAGCTATTGAGGTGCAATCTCACATCCACATCATTCTTTCTTTATTCACATATACTAAGGTTTGCATAATTCACGTAGAATATAATATTTAATGGCAAAACTGCTAGAAGCATTCGTGCTGGGGACATGGCTGGTGTCCCCATTTTTTATAACGTTGTTAGAAGCTAAGTCTGATTTAGGAGCACTTGATGTTTTTGAAACAGGAAAAGTATCAACTACATATTATCAGGTGGAGCAATCAGACACTGTTTCACCACCTAAATCTTTGTTGGTAGTTGCACCAACTGTAGATGGAACATACCCTGTCCTCATGTTTCTTCATGGCACGTGCCTTCTCAACTCTTTCTACGGTGACCTTTTTCAACATATATCTTCTCATGGATATATAGTTGTTGCTCCTCAGGTACATACATGGTCATATTCTTAATTTTGCTAATTATACATTAAAAAAATGGTGCTGATTAACAAGATTTTGTTTTTGCATGTTATCTTTGTTATGCTCAGATTTATTCTTGCCTGAACGGATTGATCCCAATGTTGCCTGTAAGTGGACCAGCAGAGCTTGAGTTTGCAGCAGAAGTAGCAAACTGGTTACCTTCGGGACTCCAGTCCGTGCTACCTGAAAATGTTAAATGCGATCTAAACAAGCTTTCTGTTGGAGGCCATAGTAGAGGTGGAAAGACAGCATTTGCACTGGCACTTGGCTACGCCAGGACGCCACTAAAAGTGAAAATATCAGCACTAGCAGGCGTAGACCCTGTTGAAGGGACAAGCAAAAACAACCCTACTCAACCCAAGATTCTCACTTACATTCCTCAATCTCTCAACTTATCAATTCCAGTAGCAATAATCGGAACTGGGTTGGGTAATCAACCGGTATGCTGGTTAGTCTGCCCTGCTTGTGCTCCTGATGAAATGAACCACCAAGAATTTTTCAATGAGTGCAAAGCTCCTGCTGGCCATTTTGTGGCTGCAGATTATGGTCACATGGACATGTTAAATGACAATATAACGGATATAGTTGGGCAACTAACAACTTCTTTGTGCAAGAATAGCCAGGATCCTAGAAAGCCGATGAGAAGAACTGTGAGTGGTATTGTTGTGGCATTTTTGAAGGCTTATTTCGAAGGTGAAAGTGAGGACTATATGACCATTGTGCGAAAACCTTCTGTTGCTCCTGCAAAGCTTGATCCTGTCCAGTTCAGTGAAGGATAACATAGCTTGATCCTAGTCGGGTTTTCGGCGCTGATGAACACTAGACATATAGAACCTGGAAATCAGTGTCAACTCTCAACCAAGCAATTAGCAGCTTGACTCACTTTTAGAGCCCTTTTTTTTATTTTTTAATATTTTTTATTTTTTTATATTTATTTTCTCGAATAATTCAATTTCAAACTAATAATTTTAAGAATTTAATGTCAATTTATTTTCTTAAATGTAACATAGCAATTCCTTTGAAATATATAATTGTTATAGTAAAAATGAAAATTAGATTACTATAATTCCTTTTCTATAACAATATGTTTTATCACATATGATAATTAAAATAAATAAATTTTATTTAAATTTTAATAAAATTATATTGTGAATATATAAAAAATAATGTATTGAGAGTTATCACAAAAGATACATCATGAAAGAACTTAAATGAATCGAAAATTTTGATTTAATTCAATTATTATTTTGAAAGAAATTGAAAATTTCAATTTAACCATTATATATATACATATAACAAAAATATATGTGGTTTGATAAATTAGTTATTTTATCGTTAGAAATTTTATATTTTAACCTTGAAATACATATGTTTTAAAATTATTTAAAAATTCAATGAACTAAGATTCAGACTAAAATCAATCTAGTTTTTTATTCAAATTTTAAATAAAAATTTGGTCACTTTAGAACTTTAAACCAATCACTTTTACACCCCTATATAATGATGCATTACAAATTATTTCATTGACTAATATAAGATTAAAAGAAATTAAAAATAAATCCAAAATATCACATAGTAGTTAATAAAGGGCTATTTTAGCTGATATTCAATAATAAATCCAGAGTTCAAAATACTTTCAAAATAATTAAAAAAACCATTTAAGTGGCTGCCCTAAGCTTCCAATTGTGAATTTTATGTGTTCTAATTTTAAAATATTCATCTATTTCATATATATTGCATATGACTTTACACATGTATAACGCATAACTGTTTAATTATAAAATTTATTTATTAGTGTTATATTTTTATTAATTAAAATTTAAAATATTAAGATTTTTTTTGTTACTTATTTATTAGATTGAGTATATAATATTATATTTTCCATACGAAGACAAATAATTATTTGAACAATGGTTATTCTCTAATAAATACTTTCCATCCATTTCGATATCGTCTTCTGACATTTAGCTCTTTCTTTCTTTTTTACAATTTTTTAAAATGCATCAGTAAGCTTTAACGGGGAAGGAGAGGAGAGGAGAGGAGGTGCATCTAGAATCCTTTATAACACGGCTTCAAAATACTCAACACGGCTTTTCATCACTAGATAAAACTGGCCCGGGAATTTTATAACTTCTTTGGTCATTCAGCGCCTGTTATGCACATTTGACCTTCAAGAGATTGCCTGATCCTTTATAACATAAACTGTGTTAGGGGAGTTATAACATTATACGACTCAATATTTAATAATATATCAGCGTTAAACAAAAAGAAAGTAATATTCCCCACGTATTCTTAATATTATATCTTTGTCCCCATCTAAAAATTGGCAGATCTTTTAATTCAATAACTTAAAATTTTCCATCAAATTAAATTCATCACTTGGCCCATGATTTTTAAATTACTGTGGTTTTTCTTAAAATCCTTGCAGTTTAATAATCAGTTTGAGATCTTCTCCGGCTAATAGAACAGAACCATTGTAGCTAAATTGCTGCTAGACAGCTGAAAAAACAAAAGTACGTACCTCCTTTAATCACTTTAATTTATTCTCAGTCGATAAATTAATTAATTGCTTTGCACTCCTTCTATGCTTCACTCTACCTACCATTCTCTTTTACCCTTCAAGATAATAAAGTTCAAATCGTAGTAAGTACAAAATGGTGAGCAAAGATTCACTCGTTATGCACGAGGTGGAAGTAGAACTGCACTAGATTTTGAATCCAAGTCTTATTAAAAATGTGAAATAGAGGGAAAATATTAATTAAGAATATAAAAATATTAGATTCTTTTAAAGAAAGATAAAGGTATAAACATTTTTTTAAAATTATTATTGTTTGTAGTAATCATAAGAAAATGCTTACTTTATATTTTTTATTTTTATTTTTATTTACATGGTTAAAGGATTCATTCAAAAGGGAGTTGTTGTTGAAAAAATTAACAGATTTTGTGCATTAGAATAATATTTACAGAGACAAAATAAAATTATTGTAGAAATAATCAAATAAATAAATAAATAAAAACGGTTAAACTGATTGATGGGTGAGTAAAATAAGTAGTAAAACCTATCGTATAAATAATAAAATGACATCAATATTTTAACTTATTTAACCCTTAATTCTTGTGTTACGTCTACGAGACAAATTTCAAAATTTTCTTCTAATATAAAAATAGTAAGTACAAAAGAGAGTCTTCTCTAAATCAACACTAGAGGTATACAACAAAAAGTTCTCACAAAAATAGTAGCACTCAAAGTGTTTCCCAAACACCTTAAAAATAATTTTCTCACTATTTTATCATTCACCATTTGAGAAAGTTTCCCAAACCTTTAAAACTTTCTAATACTCATCAAAGCAAAAAATTGTTTTGGCCACCCTCACAAGCATACATCTCACACTTAATCTTTTTCTCTCGCTCTCTATTGTCTTTTCTATGCTGCTTGCTTATTAATTTTTGCTTGCATCCGAATGGCTATTTATAGCCATGAGGTTTACCAAAAAATCAAGTAAGATTTTAGAAAAATGTAGCACCGAATTCGGTGTTGCAAAATTTGACTTTTTTTCAAACTTGTGGGCTCCACTTGGAGGGACCCATAAAAATTCTCTCCCTTCTGACTACGTGGAGGTCATCGCCATTCCAGTGGCTAATCGACAAAATTTGAGCTTCTCGCTTAGTAGAGTCTTCGTTAACGTGTTTGATCCATTTTAATCAGTGTGGATCTTCTCTAGCTGCAATAATTTCTTCTCCAATACATATGGTATCCAATAATATTTCACATCAATATGCTTTGACCTTGAATGAAAGGGAAAATTCTTACCAAGGTGAATAGCACTCTGACTATTATAAAATAGCTCGTATCTATCCTGATGAAAATCAAGTTCATCTAAGAACTTCTTCATACATAACAACTCTTTACAAGCTTCAGTTGTTGCATTAAACTTTGCTTCAATGGTAAACAAAACAACACATTTTTATAATTTTGATTGTAATGACATAGCTCCCCTTATAAAAGTAATCAGGTAACCAGAGATTGATTTTCTTGAATCAATATCTCCTGCCATATCTCCATCTATGTATCCAGCTAACATAGGTTTGATATCTCCAAAATACAAACATATTTTGGATGTTCTATGAAGACACCTAAAAATCCATTTGACTACAGACCAATGTTTCTTTCCAGGATTTGAAAGGAATTGACTTACAACTCCAACTGAGTGTGCAATATCTGGCCATGTACACACCATGACATACATGAAACTACCAACTGCTAAAGCATATAGAACTCTGTCCATCTCTTCCTTCTCCTTATCAATGGAATGGCTTTATTAAGAAGTCAATCTAAAGTGATTAATAAGAGGACAACTAACCAATTTAACATTGTACATGTTAAACCTCTGAAGAACCTTGTCAATCAATATACTTCTCTTGTGACAACCACAGTTCTTGATGCCTCTTTTTTTGATAATCTTCATACCAAAAATCAGCTTTGCTGGTCCTAAGTCTTTCATAGCAAAAGACTTACTCAACTGCTTCTTCAAGTTGTTGATTCTGGAAATATTCTGACCAACAATCAACATGTCATCTACATAGAGCAATAAAACAATAAAGTTATCATTAGAGAATTTTTGAACAAATACATAATGGTTTGAAGTGGCCTTTTTGTAGCCTTGCTCCCCTATAATAGACTTAAACTTCTTATACCATTGTTTTGGTGCCTTTTTCAAGTCATACAAGCTTTTCTTCAATCTACAAACATAGTCCTCTTTCTTCTTTTCTCTTTTCTTTAAAACTCTCTGGCTACTCTATAAATATTTCCTCTTCTAAATCACTATGAAGGAAGGCAATTTTAACATTCATTTGCTCAATCTCTAGATCAAAACTTGATGCTAAACCCAACATAGTACAAATGGATATCATCTTCACAATTAGAGAAAAAATATCATCAAAGTCGATACCCTTTCTTTGGTTGAATCCTTTTATAACCAATCTAGCTTTGAATCATGGTTGGAGACTGTGTTCTTCATGCTTGATCTTGAATACCCACTTATTCTTTAAAGCTCTCTTACCTTCAGGCAACTTCACTAACTCAAATGTCTTATTCTCATGTAGAGACTTCATCTCATCCTGTATGGCTTCAAACCATTTCTGCTTATGTTCATCATTCATAGCTTCTTTAAAGTTTTTTTGCTCCCCCCATCAATTAGTAACACAAAATGGTCTCTAGGATATCTAGTAAAAGGTTGTTATGGCACTAGAGAAGCCTTATCTACTGGTGTTTGATAATGAACATCATCATCATTTTCAGATGGAATCTCTATGGGAGCATCTTCATCACCTACATGTGGTGAAATAACTTCATTTTCATCTCTAACTTCCATTGGCACCACTGCTGAAGGAACTAACTTCAAATTTGAATCATCTTTAACATTGGGGATGTTCTTCTCAACTCTAACAATATCTTTGATTGTCTTATCTTTAATAAACACAACATCATAACTTCTAACAAGTTTCTTCTAGACTAGATCATAAAATCTATAGCCAAGTTGATCTTAACTATAGTCAATGAACACACACTATCGTGTTTTGACATCAAGCTTGGACCTCTTATCCATAGGAAATACACAAAGGCTTTGCACCCAAAAACTTGCAGATGACCATAGGAAACATCTTTTATTAACCACACCCTTTCTAAAGTGCCAGACTGTAGATGAACACATGGTAAAAGGTTCAACTCATGCATTACTGTAAGTAAAGCTTTAACCCAAAATGTCTTAGGCAGCTTTAAATGTAAGAGCAAAGATCTGACTCTCTCCATTAAAGTCCTGTTCATCCTCTCAGCTAAAACATTCAATTATGACATCTTTGGAGGTGTCATTTGATGTCATATACCATGTTCTTTACAATAAGCATTAAATGATCTAGAATACTCTCCACTGTTATCTGTTCGAATGCACTTCAACTTCTTGTCAGTTTGTCTCTACACCAGGGTGAAATTCTTTGAAGACATTTAGCACCTAATCTTTTGACTTCAAGGTGTATGCCCACGTCTTCTAAGAATGATCATCAATAAAAGTCACAAAGTACTAATAACCACCAAATGACTTTGGCATTAGCCAACACAAGTCTGATTGAATTAAATCCAATGCATTCTTCATTCTAGAAGAAGGAGAACTCCAGAAAGCAACCCTGTTTTGCTTTCTTATAAGAAAATCGACACATTTCTCTAAATGTATAAGATTTACTCTACATAACACATTTTTTTACCAGCACTGTCATCCCTTTCTCACTTACATACCTGAGTCTTTTATGCCATAACTTAACTATACTGTCTTTCTCCATAGTATTCACCATGTCTTTAAAGATATTTGCATGTGTAAAGTACAATGCTGAGTCCTTTTTGGCTCTAGCCACCACTAGGGATCCTTTAGTGGTTTTCCACTAGTCGTTATAAAAGGTGTTGTGAAACCTTCATCATTAAGTTTGCTTGTTAAGATCAAATTTACACGAATATTTGGAACATGCTTGACATTCTTCAAGATTAGTCTTATGTCATTCGCTGTTTCCAAACACATATCTCCCTAACCAACAACTCTTGTTCAATTGCCATTTGCCATCTTCATAAATTCAAAATCTCTTGGAGTGTAGGATTAGAAGAATTCTCTTCGAGATGTAGAATAAATGGAAGCACCATTGTCAATCACCCAACTGGTCTCATGGGTAGTAAGATTAATAATATCATCATAAAAAAGGACATTGAATTCTCCGAGAAGATTTTCTTCATCATCATCATTGTTGTTATCTTTTCTCATATATTTTCCTTTATTCTTATCCTTAAACTTTTGATATAACTTCTTAATGTAGCATTTCTTTTTACAGTAATGGCATTCAATATTTGCATACTTATTTGACTTTCCTCTGCTCTTATCTCTTTGCTTTGAGCTTCGAGTCTCATTTCTCCCTATGGAATTTACAATAAGTATATCTTATTGCGTTAAAGAGGCACCCTTTGATCTATGTCTGATCTCTTCATTCAAAATACCATTTTGGATAAATTCTATATTCAGTACATCATTTAGTGCAGAGTTTGTAAGTGAAATCTTTAAAGTCTCTCATGCACTGGTAGAGAAGTCAGCATCATAAGAGCAAGAATTTCATTCTCAAAATTTATGCCCAATCCCGACAATTGATCTATGATCCCTTACATTTCATTCAAGTGATCAGTGATAAAAGAGTTTTCCTGACATTTTATTTGTATTAATTTTCTCAAATAAAATAATTTATTGTTGTTGATCTTTAAAGTGTACAGCTCCTCAAGCTTGTTCCATAACATCCATGCATGAGTTTCACTACAAATGTGGTTATACAAATTGTCTTCAATAAATTATCGGATGTAGCCACATACTTGCTCATGCTCAAATGCCCATTTCTCATCTGTCTTACCTTTGAGTTTTATTATAGCAAAAGCCAGTAAATGTAACTTCATCATAAATAGGAGATCCTTCATCTTATTTCTTCATATATGGTAATTTGTGCCATTTAAGCTAACCATCTTGCTAGTCTTAGCCTCCATCATTGTAGTATTTAATAATGCCTCCAGAACAAGAACTAATAGCTCTAATACAACTTTTTAGGATAATTAACAAAATTGGTGCAGTAGAATAATGTTCATAGAGGTAAAATAAAATTACTGCAAAAATAATCTAATAAATAAATAAATAGAGGCAGTTAAATCGGCCAATGGGTAAGTAAAATAGGTGGTAAAACCTACCATATAAATACTAAAATGACACCAATATTTTAACGTGGTTTATCCTTAATTCTTGGGCTACACCCACAAGATAAAATCTAAAATTTTCTTCCACTATAAAAATGGTAGGTATAAAAGAGAGTTTTCTCTAGATCAATATTAGAGGCATATAATAGATATCAACACTAGAGGTATACAATAAAAAGTTTTCACCAAAATAGTGGCACTCAAAGTGTTTTCCAAACACCCCATAAATAATTTCTTCATTATTTTGTCACTCATCCTTTGAGAAAATTTTACAAACCCTTAAAACTCTCTCACACTCATTAAAGAAAAAAATTGCTTTGGCCACTCTCACAAGCACACACCTCACATTTAAGCTTTTTCTCTTGCTCTTTATTGTCTTTTATCTGTTGCTTGCTTATTAATTTTTTTTTGCATCCAAATGGCTATTTCTAGCCATAAGGTTTGCCAAAAAATCAACTAAGATTTCAAAAAATGCAACATCATATTCAGTGTTGTAAAATTTGACTTTTTTCAACTTGTGGGCTCTACTAGAAGGGACCTACAATAGTTATGAGAGTGACTATAAATGGTAAGGTATTTACCATTAACTGCGACACGTCTCCATTGACAGAGTGAAACATTTGTGTGATGTGGATTGTGCCCCTTGCATAGTACGAAGCTCACTTTGATAAAGGAATGAGAAAATAATGCAGTAAATTGAATGAAATGTATGAGTTAAAATAATTTTATTTATTTAAGAAAAAGTTCTTGCCCCTAACTAATATGAATTACATTAGCCATACTGCTATTATCTTGACCCACATTTCTAATCAATAGTTAGAAAATGAATAAGGGCCAACTTTCCCTCTTAACCCTTTGAGTTCCCAACCCACATTTCTGACCAATGGAAGGAAATGATTAAGGACTAAAAAAAGAAGCTAATTTTACACTAATTATACACACAGTTCAAACCATAGGAAGTCAACATTATTAGATATAGTTATCGAGAAAGTATAGCCTTTTTAGAAGGTCACAAGTTCCTCATATTAACCTTACTTGACCTATAATTGAAAAATAGTTTTTCTCTACCTAGGATTTCTCCATCTTGAATTAAGAGTGTACAACCTAAGTCATATATCTTCAAAGTGTTACCTATGGTGAAATTGCAAGGGATGTAAGTTAAATCCTAAACACGTATGTCTAAAATTTCTTATGTCATCTATGAAATTTGAAAAATACTAAAAATTAGAATGCAACTAGCTAGTAAGTTTTTTCCTTTAAGCTTTAAAGGAAAATCTTACATCTGACTTTCCTGTAATTCTGAAATATCATATATTTTATTTTTATAAATTATTGAATTTAAGGAATTTCGAAAAAAATTAACCATTCAAATTCTATCAAATTCACATCTCAAGTCATAAAAAAATCAAGCATTGAAACTCTACCAAATTCAAGAGGTGTTCTTCAAGTTTTACATGATCATCCAAGGTATTCTTCATTAAAATTATTCATCAAATTCATATTTAAGTCATTTTATTTCAAGATCAAACTATAAAAAAGCCCTTAAATCAAGTTATTTCAAGATCAAGATACTAAGCCATTGAATTACATGGTTGTTGCAAGATTTGAATCAAAAGATCCAAATTCTTTGTAATAAGAATATTATTAGAGACTGTAATCCACTTTTCAAGATCAACAAAGTTTTTAATTTATTCATTAATTTCTTGTTTAATTTTGATACATGAAAATTCTCAATTTGTTCATTAATTTCTTATTTGATTTTCATACATAAAATTTGTATATACAATATAAATTTTCAATACATATAGAATGTTATATAGGTGACATATATGTAAGCAAAATTATAGGATTAAGTACATAAATATAAAACACCCAGAGTTACTTTATTGCTAATAAAGTTATTGACACTTACTGAAAATCCAAAGTGGGGTGCTTCATGTTTAAGATTGATTTTGAGAAGGCCTTTGATTCTATTAAATGGAATGTTTTGCTTTAAATGCTTCATCAAATGGTTTTTGGTTCAAAGTGGTGTAGTTGTATCAAAGAGTGCCTTTTTAAGTCTAAAGCCTCTATTCTGATTAATGGCTCTCCCTCAGTTACTTTCTTTTCCACTAATGGTGTTTGCCAAGGCTACCTCCTTTCACCTCTCTTTTTTCTCCTTGTTGTTGAGCCTTTACCCCTCTTAATTAACCATATGTCTTTTACTAGATTCATTAATGGCTTAGTATCTCTTATTATGGTTTAACTATTACACACCTTCAGTTTGCTAATAATACAATATTCTCTTTAAATGTTGATCCAAGTTCTATTTTTCATGTTTCCTATACACTTCGATGTTATGCTTTTATTTTGGGTTTATATGTTAATTTTTACAAAAGCAAGCCCTTCGGTATCAACTTGAGTCATTCTTTTGTTCAGCATATAACTTCTCATAATTTTTTTGTCTCTCTATAACTCTTTCAGTGACTTATTTAGGTCTACCTTTGGGTGTCTCCCCTAGAAAATCTTTTACTTGGGCTTCTATTTTTTAGAAAGTTAAAAAGAAGCTCTTTTTTGGAAAGGATGCATTTTATCTCAAGTTGGTTGCTTGGCTTTGATTACATCAAGCATTACATTTATGCCAATTTATTTTCTATCTATCTTTAAAATTCTAGCTTTGGTGATTAAGGACTTGAATCAGCATATTTCAGACTTCATCTGAAGTGGAGGTTTGACTACTAAAAAGTGGCATTATATTAGTTAGTAGGCCATTTCTTTGCCTCATTCTCTTAATGGTTTGGGAATTATTGATTTTGGTCTTCATAATAAAGCTTTGCTTTTAAAATGATTGTGGCATTTTTAAGATAATGAAGATTCTCTTTGGAGTGCCACGATGAAGAGTAAATATAGTATTGATTGTGGAGATAATGGTTTTGTTACTTCAGCTTGGCAATCTTCCTTGCTTTGGTGAGGACTGCTTCCATCTCACCTCTGATAATTCTATAGCTGCTGCAATCATCTTGGATAGTTTTTAGTTTAAAACTGGTGAAGGTTCATCTATTATGTTCTAGATAGATAAGTGGTATGGCCCTCCATCCTTATGCTTTCTTTTTCCTACTTTGTATGAGCTCACTTTGTCTTATTATTATTTTATTTTTTAAATGGGTTCTTGTTCTGTGGGTACATAGTCTTGGCGACTAACTTGAAAACGAGCATTGACTGCTTTTGAGCTTTTGTTACTTGATTCTCTTTTTGATACCATCAGGTAAGTTCATATCCTATCAGCCACTCAGGATCAACTTCTTTGGTTTGCACACTCCTCTCATTCTTTGTCAATTGATAGTGTCTACAAGCTTCTCCTTCAGCAATTAAAGTTTGTTGATTATATGCTTTTGTCGAATATTGGGTTGAACCTTACTCCTACTAAAATGGAAATTTTCTTGTGGTTTGCCATGCTTGATCGATTATCAACTTAGGACCGATTATTTATCATCACTGTCTATCCCATTTCTCTTAATTGTTGTCCTCTGTGTGGTTCTTTTAGGGAAGCGGTTGATCATCTTCTTATATTATGTCCTTTTACTGTGAAATTGTGGACTTACTTTTTGTAGCGGTGGGGATTGTCTTTTGTCATGCCAAATTAGTTTTTTTTTTGTTTTTCTACTAGTGGTGTGGTATGATTACTAGCAAATTCCAATGGATATTTTGGACTACTTTATTTTTTGTTGTTGGACAAATTAAGTTTGTTGTTTGGGTTTATTCTATTGTTGGGTTTTTATTTGTTATGCTATGCTTTGTTTCTCTTTTTCCTTTTTTGTTCTCCTTTTAGTTTTAAGGAGGGGGTTTTTCATCACTTGTTTTTTTATACAAGTGGTTTTCCCCCTCTTTTATCAATAACATAAAATAACATCTTCTTATATATATATATATATATATATATATATATATATATATATATATATAAACAATTGTGTACCTATTTCATATTTAATGTAGAGATATCATCTCTAATATATAAGTATAATAAAAACAATAAAATAAAGTAATTAATATTAAGAAAATAGAAGACTAGATCTTCCTTTTTTATTCTTCCCACACACAGGAGACTATCAATGGAACAAATAAAAAATTAGATTCACAAGATTGAGAGAAGACTTTAGCCTATTTATAAAGAATATTTTTTAAGTTTACCCCATTACTAACCCTAGAAGGATTAGGTTTACATTTACCATCTTACCATATCAGCCCATTAAGGTGTATATAAGCTCACAACACAAATAATCACTTTAAACACAAATTGAGCTACCCCACACATTCTCTTAAACTAATTTGTTCAATTAATTTTTACAAATTAAAATATCTCACAATTAATAACAGTCCAAAATATAATCAAATTTCTACTAATGTCAGCATGCCGCCAAAAGTTCAGTTGAAAAATAGCTTTAGAGAATTATGGGACAAACAAAAAAATTTAGAAAGCTTCTAAGTATGATTGCAAAGTTGGATAGTATGCTGGAATTCAGTCAAAATTATAAGTACCATCAATAAAATTGCCCTCATAGCAATAGTTAATCTCATTATGGTTAAAATTTCTTCACTTTCAAAAATCAATTTTGCTTTGCTATGAAAAATTCAATTTTTAAAAATTTGAATTTAAACTTTTATTCCGCTTATATTCACCTATTTTTGGTTAAAGTATGATTAGTAATTATAATTAAATTCTAAAAGTAAGAAAAATAATTAAAAACAATTAAATAATTAAAAGAGCAGTACCAATTAATACAAAATATAATGAAATTTTGTGCTCTAAAAAGATATGAGAAAAGAAAATAAAAACGGCCACCATAACTTTAATATATTGGTGTTGCTTATAGAGGATATGTAATTTGGCAAAAGAGAAAGTCAAAATATGAAATGAAAAAACTTGACTTTTGAATGGTAAGTGAAAAAAGTACTCCAACTTCTTTAGAAAAATAATGGATGGGGTAAGATTCATTTTACAAGTTATAAAAAAAAATAAAAAAAAAAACTTAAATTTTGAATAGACTAAAGCAAATATAAGAACAAGCTATTTTTTCTTTTTTTTATTTATTTACAGATATAGTCACAGAGTCAACATTTTTCTTTTAAACCCATAAATCTCTACCAGTAAAGAGCAAAAGTATTATATAAGATGAATAAAATAAAAATTTAACTTTAAAAATTTTTTTGGTCCAAATTAATTTCATAAAATTTTGTGAAATTTATTTACAATTTTAAATAAATATATTTACTTTAAATAAAAACTTTATGAAATTCATTTTGAATTCTAACTGTTTAATTTTATAAAATTGTTTAAAATTAAATCAAATTCTTATTAATAATATAAGTTTGAATTAAATGAATTTGTAATTCATTTAAAAATGGATTCTATTAAAAATTCATTTAGAAATAAAATAAATTTCTCAATGAAATTGAACCAAATAAGGGGAAATCTAAATAAACCATTGTATATATTTAACTGAAAATTAAAAGAGAAAATTACAAAAAAAATCCCAACATTTGAAGAAATTTTCAAATAAAACTCTTATCTAATTTTTTTAAAATAAAACTACAACCTTTTAATTTTATATAATTTTAACTCTCCATCTCAATTCCCTGAACATAATGCTGACATAGTCGTTATCTTGTCGATTGGTTCAGTTAATGGGTCTCACATTGCTGATTGGGATGATGAGTATTAAACCACTACCCAACCCCTTAGCTATTAAAAAAATTCCCAATTCACCAAACCTTAAAACCTCTCTAATTCAATATCGATCCTGTGAGATTGCACTTCCCTTCTCAAAGCCAACTCTGCACATGTTGACCTTATTTGCTCCATTTGCAATTTCATCACATGCTTGTCAAATTTGTTCAATGACTATGTCTCAATTTCCTCAGAAAATGCTTCCCTCAAACCTTCAATTTGTCTTCCCTTTTCACTGCAGGTTCTTAACAATTTAGAAATAGACTTCTGTAACTCTTTGCACTCCTTATCCTTCTTTTTAAAATTCCTTTTGATGCAATTGAGATCTTCTTCTGCTATTACATACTTATCTTGTAATTCAGAAATATTTTCTCTTAGCTCTTCCACCGTTGATTTCAAGTGTCTAAATTGTCCCTCTGAATTTGTTATCACACTTTTGCTTTCTATCTCCCTCTCACTAAAAGAAGATACTTCCCTATGAAGGAAAACAGTCTACTCTGCAAGCTCTCTAACATGCTCGCGAAGCCTCTGTTCCTCTGGTTGGTACTTCTCAAGTCTTAACGACCAGTCACTTGACCGTCTGTCCAACTCCTTTTCCAGTGCTGACTGCAATTCACTCCTTTCCTTCTCTAGTCTTCGGGTCCGTGACTCCAATTCTGACTTTCCCAACCTAAGTTCTTCTTTGAAAGTATCTTTTTCATCAATCCAATATGCTGGAAGACCTGAAACCTCGATTGCCAAGCTTAGCTTATCCGCGCTATTAAGTTCCTAATGGTCTGAATTAATGATGACATATCAAACCCATAATCTTGAAGAAAGCATTCTTGCTCGAGTTCTTCAGAAAGAAGCAAAACACTCTCCTCAACTTTTTTAGATCTTCGTAGTAATTCTGCATCTACTGCATCTTCAGTTTGAACAGAGTTCAAAGCCCCAAAATCGTTTCCAGATGAGTAACTTTTTTGGGAAGCTACATAACCATCTGAATGATAACCAAGGCTAGTCTCGTAAGGCTCCTCAAATCCATTGTCTACCAATTCTCTTGAAGAAAAATGAAGGCGGGTACCTTAACTTCCTTAAATGAATGAGACCTGGGTTTATCTTTGGCACCATCTTTTGGTGATGCAGGAGCTGTATATTGAACACCTGGGGGAAGTCTTCCACCTAAGTTTCCATTCCCAGGAAAATTTCTTTAAAGAGTATTGTTTTTAATTTTACTCCTTTCGAGCAGCTGTTCTCCATCGATATAGCGATCGAAAACTTTACTTGAGACATTACTAGAGGCAGAGCTTCCTGATGAATCAGGATGAGACATATATGAACCAGAAGAACCAGGCCTATCTTGTCCATGTGCATTTTGAATAGATGCTGCCACTTCAAATCGCTTTGCTTTGGCTCATCGATCAGGTGTAATAGATCACCTCCTAGCATAAACAAAACCCAGGAAACAATTAAATTTAAGAAAATAAAAAGTAAGAAGGGGATGCAGAAGTGCTATTTAGACAAAAGTTCGCTTGAAAGTACAAAATTAAACTCTCAATGAATCTGTAAATTAATTAGATGATTGAGTCAAAAGCCCTCACCGAGATGGATAATCACATTACGTGAATTTCTTCCCCTCTTTTCCTCGCCAATGTCTGTCAGTGATAGAGGAACCCTTCGAACTAGAGAGGTTTTATGGTTGGTGAATTAGGGATTTTTTAATAGCTAAGGGCTTGATTAGTGGTTTAATGACTCACCATCCCAATCAGCAATGTGGGAAACATTAACGGAAGATGATTAAGATGATTCTTATCAAACCATCAGATAATGGTCACGTCAGTATTTTGTTCAGAATATTAAGAATGAGGGTTAAAATTGTAAAAAATTTAAAGAATATAGTTTTATTTGAAAATATCCTTAAATGTTGGCGAATTTTTTATATATAATTTTTCTAAATAAAAAAAATAAATAAAAAGGAAAAAGGTATACAAAAATTGTTCCTCAATCAATGACGGAGAAGAAGAAGGAGAGCTGGAGAAAGAATTTTGTCTACTTGTGTTTTATCTTTTTTTTAAAAAAAATATATATTTCAAGGTTGGATTTGGTAGATTTAGATTTAGATTTATGAAAGTGATTTCAGTCTGCATAGTACAACTAGTGTATGTGTCTCATACTTCTATTATCAATATATACTATTGTGAGGCCTGCTTGATGCGAGATTGATTATTTTTCGGTAAAAATATTTTATTATAAAATATGTGTTAAAGTTATATGAAATAATATGTTTAATTTTTATTTTTTAAAATTTATTAAGAGAAAATGTAGATGTTGATTTTTATTATTTTTAATATTCTAAAAGATGATATTTTTCAATTTTTTTTAGTACTACAGCTAAATATTAGAAAATATTATATTTTTTAAAATTTTTTTAAAGATAATATTTTTCACAAATAAATGAAACCTTAGTTAAAAAAAACAAAAAAAGAAATAAAAAAAAAATATATATATATATATATATATATATATATATATATATAAAAAGAAAATTGACCAATTGGGCGTTAAGCCACGCTAAGGCCCACTTATGACCCTAAGTTTTTTTTTATATTTTTTTTATGGCAACCAAAATGAGATTTAACAGAATGTTAGTTGATCTAAGTTTTTTTTTTTAGTTTTGGCTGATTTAGTCAAAGTTTCAGTTTTTGTTTTTTTGGTAAAAACAAAGTTTCACATTTTGTTTTTTTTTTTATGAAAATAAAGTTTCGCTTTTTAGTCAAAGTTTCACTTGATAACTATATTTTTAGTTTTATAACATAATTGTAATTTTTATTTTTTGTCCAAAAACAATATGTGAAATGTGTACTTAGATAACATGAATTATCTAAAGGCAATCACAAAGTAATTCCATGAAAAATGTAAAACCATGTGAAAATTTAAAGTTATCGAATGATGTAATTGCTTCTTTATATATTGACTTCTCACATTTCTTCTTTTTATATATTTTTGACTTCTCATATTTCTAACTACATTTATTTCATTTTTATAATTTATTTATTTTTCATTTTCACTTTTTAACATATTAATGAGCATTATTTTTTAATATTTTTATCTTCTTCTATTTCTAATTATAATTATAATTATAATAATTGTAAAAAAAATTAAATTTTTACAAGTTCATCAATTATTTACATAATTTTTATTACATTATCAAAAAATACTTTTAGTTATAAAATTAAATTAGAATTTATAAAAAATAAAAATTATAAACTTTTTGTTTCTTTATATTATTATATATAAAACATAGATAACTTTCACTATATAAAATACAATTTTTTTAATTTGTATATTTTATTTTTTTTAATAAAATTAAATTGAATGCTATGAAAAGGTGAATATTATAATTTTTTCTTTATAAAAGATTGAAAATATTTTATATTTTTATCTATTTAAATTTTGAATTATTCTAATTTAAAATAACATGTTTATGTTAAAAAAGTTTAATGCATTTATATTGTATGTGATTAGTTATGGTGAAATTTATGTTGATAACAAAGATAGAATGCATAGTTACAATTATTTAAATTTTGATTATCATCAGTTAAGAATATATAAAAATTTAGCTTACAAAAAAGAAAAATTGCACCTAATAAAAATTTTGTCATGTAGTAATTTTGCTCCTAACTATTTTTTTATAATTTTTATATTTTATTTTATTTTCATTTCATAAAATATTAATGAGCATTAAGATTTTTATATTTTATAACTTTTCATATTTCTAATGCCACAAAATAAATTTATGCTGGCAAAGCCAAAAAATAGGGCACTGCAGCGCTGCAGCATCCTTAGATAGCACTGCAGCTCTCTCACAAGTGCTTGGAAAAAAAAATGGTGCTAAAAAAATTAATTTTTTAAATTATACTTTCATTTTTATTTTTATAATTTAGGATTTATAATGTACCAACTGTTGAGATGTTTTGTTGTTTAGTCAAATAAAATCACTACTCTTCAAGGGTTATATTGTTTTTAACCATGGATGATCTAAGAGTTGTTGTTCTTGATCCAACACAGCCAGTTTTTTAAAGAAGTCTTCACTTTACCTTTAACAGTATAAACCTTGTACTTAGTGATCCTCTTCTTTGAATCTTGAATGGAAGCTGGGAGCAAGAAAATTGCAGGGCCAATGCTTGATAGATTGTAGGTAAGTTTTGGATAAGGATATGAAGAAAAATTTGAGGATATAGAGAAGGAGATCGAGGTCTGAAAAGGAGTTAGTAGCAGTGCTGCAGAGAGATGGTGGTAGAGTTGAAATAGAGTTTGGATCGACATATTTGTTCCACCCTTAATTTTCTTCTATATATATAGTGTTCTAGTTATATTTAACCATGGAATTCAATTTTTTAGTAATTTCAATTTGTCATTATAGAAGAAATTTGTTCTATATTTAGTTTAGAACATCTCTTGTAATTTGAAATTATTGAAATTAAATTAAAAAATTTCATTAATAGTTAATACAATATAAATATTAATAATGTAAATGTCAATTATAATTATTCAATAGTAATAATTCATTGATTCAATAATAATTTTAAAAATGGAATAAAATTTTTTAATAAATGTGAAATGAGTTAATTTGAGAATGAACTTTTCTGATGGTATAAAGTGGTTGTTGGTGTTGATGAGGAAGCGTGAAATTTGTAATTGGTGTCTATTACAATGAAGAAGATGTAAACTTCATTGACATTATATTTTTTTTGTTTGATGAAAATAATTATAAGGTCATGGTATTCCTATGCACATTTTCATAACTTATAAGTCTGCTTTACAATAGATACATGTAATTGAATTGTTTTCTTAGTTGTGAACTATCATCCAATCTTTATCTTAGCGGCCTTTTGTGATTCTCCAATATTTGTTGTAGAATGTATGTCTTCTATTTGTTCGTTTTCCCATGAGGGTAGCCACTGAATTTCTGAAATTTGATATTGATGTTGCATTGTTTGTAGTAGTAAATTCACTAAATATATTTATTCCTTTGTGTGAATATGAGGACAAAGCTATCACGTAGTTGTATAATGCTTATGGTGTTGTTGATTTTGCTACCATTTCGAGTAAATACAAACCTTTTTTGGATTCATTGTAACAAAAGAATAAATGAGAGTTTAAGTAAAACATTGCTCATTGATTCCTAGCATTAATCAAAATGTTAAGGAACCTTTTAGTGCATTCATTGAAAGTGTGGAAATTTGTAAGTAACAGCCATAGATTGATGTGTTTGAGCACTTGTGGTCGATTTGCAAGCTTGTAGTAGAGTGTGGAGCTGTAAAATGAAGGAAGAAATATAAGTACACAAAATTCACAGTATTTTTATGAGTAAGTTAGGAAGAGAATGAACTATGCAGTAAGTTATTTAGTGGTGCTGTAAAATATGCACCTCATAGACATTGATAGATAGGATATGAAATTATTTTGTGCAAGATTGAGTAGGATTGTGACTATAATTTCATATGGCATTTTTGTAAATGTTCTCTTAGATTTGTGTGACATATTTATTTATGTTTATGCTTAAGTATTCTTTGTATTGTCGAAGTGAAAGGCATTTTTTTTAGAGGTGGTTTGGTCTATGTTTATATTTCTTGTAGGTTGTGGTTATTTCTTCAGTGGCACATAGTAGTGAAACAGTTTTAGATTTTAGAGTCTGAAAGGGCACAACCGAAATTGGAAAAAGAGATACGAACGGAGAGGAATAACCAATCGATGAAGGAACATGTCATGAGGGAGGTATGCTTTAGATGCAATTTTTGTACTAATGACTCCATTTTTTTCAATATAATTGTCCTTTCAGCATTCTGATTTTCATTTTTGGCAAAACTCTCCATTTCCTTTCAGTTTGTTGTCTATTGTTATTCCTTTAGAAGTTTGTTTTCTATTGTTTTTCCTTTTAGTTTGATTGAGGTATGAATTTGGTTCTGTCTTTTTATTATTTGAACGTAGAAGCAAATAAATATGATGTGGCATGATCATTAATAGTAGGAGTGAAATTCATATGAAATCGATGTTAATATGGCATGTTTTAATTCTAGAAATGTAGTAATTCCATTTTTCTTTAACACAATTTGATTGGATAATTAATTTTTCAATCTTAATGGTTATATAGACATGAATGAACAAGCAATCAATAATTCTTTGAATAAAATAGTGGTCATTTAGAATAGTCTTCACCAGAATGGTTCTCAGGTGGTGATGTTAGTCCAAGAGTTAATGTTTTGAAGTATTCATATATGAGCATTTCAACGTTGTGAGTAGCATTGCATCTCCCTCTTAACATCACTATTGCCAAAAAAAAAGGTGCTACAACATTGACAATACCACCCACAACATAAGCTTTTTAGGTCAATAGTCAATAAGGAATATGGGTTTGGTGCCCTCCTGTGTCTTGACATGGAAACATATTATTAAATAACATATATTCAAATCACAGAAAAAAAACCTTCAACATATAATTACGTTACCATTTTTTTTAAAAAAAGCATATTATTACATTACCATTAAATTTAAAAACCAATTCATTTGAAGATATTATTAAATATAACTGCATTCGACATTTTCAAATTAAATATTTTTGACAAAATTTAGCTTTTCGCCCATGCAAAACACCATAACTATTGTAAAATTTTAAATTCTTATTGAATTCAGAACACTTATGAATATAACATCTAAAATTTAAACAAATACATTATCTAAAATAGTAATACATTGATGGTATTCATAGTCGTAGTAAGATAATTACCATGAAAGTATTCATAACTTTCCAAAAAAATATAAGGTAACACCTATGACTCCATAATGATCACATTCACATCAATTGTGACTTCATTTCATCCTTTTTTAACATCCAACAAATTTCCTTTTCGAAGCTACATGATCATTTACTTCCACTTTCTTTTTAAAATATATTTTCATGGTTGGATCAAAGAAGAAAGAATAATTTGAAGACCTAAAGCTAATGCCTTGTTCACCTACTTCACATACTGTGTCTTCCCACTATGTGCGTTTAAATTATTCACCAAACTTAGAAGAAGCTTAACTCCATGTTTACTTACTTCAGTAATGACATGATCTAATGCCTCCCGTAATTTGAGTCATCAATATAAAGAATGCAAATAGGAAAATATCATTACTATACTTTATCATCTTATGATATTAGAAAAATATAACTATTGGAGATAATTTTAATCACTTCTAATAGAACCGTAGTTTACTACAAAGATAGACAACTTAATTCATAAAAATAAATTGCAAACAAATCAAATTCACCTTTTCAGGAATAAAAAAAGAAAAGAAATTGAAGAGAAGGGAACAATGGAAATTAAATTCACATTTTGGGAAATAAGAAAGGATAAAAACCTCTAATTTTCCAAAGTCCATCTCTCATAACCAATGTAATTTCCTTTACGAACATTGTAAGGAGAAAGCAGCAAATCTACAGATGATATAATTGAATTGCTCAATCATAAAAAAACTTCATCTAATATTCATCAAATTCAATATTAAAACAAAGTTGTGGGCACTTAGAGAGTCAAATGTGCAGAAAAAAGAGAGAATGAATGTCACAATCTAAACAAAAAAATGAATGGATACTAATATTTTTTATTATGATAAATTTATTTTATATGTATACTACTCCTTGCTTCCAAATTTTTATATACTACTCCTTGAATATGTAGTACCCTATAATACATATATGATCATTCAAAAATTATATATAAGTAGTACCCTATATCATATGTTTTGAATTATAATACCCTATAATACATATATTATAAGTAGTAACCTATAATAGTCCTACGAACTTTCAAATGAATTAGTTCAAAAGGGCTCACCGGTTGAAGTTCCATCAAAATCATAAAGTTCTTTTATAATTTTAAAATTTCCAACTCCCGGTGGTCCAATCCCATTGACCATCATCAAATATGTATTCTCCATTAAAAACTGCACAATTTTAAAAATAAAAATTCATAAACTTTTTTTAATCAAATTAAAATTTTAAGGAAAAATATACATCAAATTTAGTTTATAAGTAGCATAAATTATAGGTACAAAGTTATCAATGTGAAATTCCCAAGAATCATAGGGAAGATTAAAAGAAGTGATTGCAAGGAAGCCCACCAGTGCGGCATCGTTTCATCTTCCTATCCTAGACCTCCAAATTTGCCTACTGTTGGACCAGTAGTGACAATTTCAGTCTCTGCCAATGATATTTTGGGAGCTTCGAATGCAAGTGATGGACTTGAAGAGCTGTTAACGCTGGTATAGCCAGCCATTAGATCTAAGGTCTAATTTTTTTAATTTTCTTTTTAGGTGAGGAACTTGATTTTTCGACTGCTTAAGACCTTAGCACTTTCTTATACCTCTACTGATTTCCTCTCTTATTCTTTTAGGTATTTTTTAATTTAATTAAGCCAATAAATCCTTAAATCAACCTTTCACATGAACGACATATAATCAAATATAAAGAATAAATGAGAAAATACCTAATTACAATAGGCTAATGTTATTGTAAAAGGTTATTATCCATCTTCTGCCTCAACTCCTTTGCCATCATCTTCTGCCTCGACTCCTCTACTATCATCTTCTGGTACTTCAATCATGGTTGATATTTGGTAATAAGTCAAATTCTGCTTGAAGATAAATTCCTAATAAATCAGATTCACCTTTTGAGGATTAGGAAGATAAAAGAAATTGAAGGGTAGGGAAAACCCAAATTTTCATATCCCTCATATCTTCTGTTTCTCCATTTCATCCAAAAACAATCTCTTTTATCTTCTATTTCTCCATTTCAACTAAAAATAAGAAATATAACCGCTGAATATCACCTCAAATGACACCACCTATTGGACAACTGTAACCTCCTCCAAAACTCATTATTTTCCATTACACTTGCATTTTGTAACTTCAACTTAAAATCGAGATATTCAAATAACCCAAAATCAAAATTAAAGCAAATGGTCACATGGCACAAATAAACCAACAACACAAATTAAGTAAGAAACTTTCAAAGTGCCATATGGCATTAAAAGCATAACATGGAAAACTTTATGCACTTGGACATTTTACCTCCTATAGGAGGTTATTGATCATTTACAGTACATTACTGTCATCGGTTGTATTTTTTTTTTTTTTGGAAATTCACCAGTTGTGTTTTCAATGTCTGATTTTTTTTATTTTTCCTTCCTTCACCAACACAACACCTCATTTTCTTCATCCTCAATTTCTTTCATTTGGTATTTCCCCGAAACCTCCCAAAAAAATAAATAAAAGCAAGCTAAATTATGGGAAATCGTTATGCATAAATTAAAACGATGTGAAAGAGAATTAAAGTTTGAGAAGCAAGCAGATGGGCATGTCACAGAGAAAGTTGCTGGTTAAGGAAGAGCTATTGCACAGGCAAGCTCTCTTCATGCTTCTTTATCACCAACAATTTTCTTAGAGATTCAAAGGATCCATGTCCCAAAAGATTGGCTCCACTAGTTCTCACAGGCCAAATCTCTTTAATTGTTTTACTAATGGAAAACAATTGGTACTCCACTCCGCTATTATTCACTTTTTTCCCCTTTTTATTCCTGAAGGATGCCTCCTTTATTCAATATCATGGCACTCCTTTATTGGATTTTGTAATTTCAGAGCTAATAATTGTGTTCATGTGCTTGTTAAATTAATTAGTTGAGTAAATTGAATTGAATCAATGATTCTAATATATATATTTTACAATTTAGTATAGATGTTTGATAAAATACCTATAAGAAAAATGAATATATATATATATATATACACACACACACATACACAAAAAAAACTAAAGGTCTATCTTTTTTTTTTCTTTTTTTATTTAATTTCTGGAAATGGATTGTTGGTCTCCTTCTGTTATAGTGGATGATGAGCTTGAGAAGCTTGTAATTCAAATGAGTCCTCATAGGTATTGTTGTTTTTGTTAATATTATAGTTATATTTCTATTTATGTTGGCTAACATTGGATTTCAATATATATATATATATATATATGATTTTTTTTCTTGGTTTTTGTTGAATTCTAGTGGGTTCTTGTATTTTCTTAAAGTTTTCATTTATTCAAATGAAATGCGAGAGTTTGGAGATTTTGGTCATGTTGGTATCTGATGTTGTTTATTATTCTTGCTTGTGCTAGATCTTCCATGGATTCTTTGTGATTTAATTGTCTTTTCTTTTCCATTTATTTATTGCTTCATTTAGTGATCCTCTTTATTTCTCTATCAAACTTGTTCATTTTACAATGGATGAATTAGAGTCTGTTTCTTATATGTATTTAGATTAGAATCCACCTCAGAAAGTGGACAAACCATTGTCAAATTTAGACAAAACATCAAGTGTTTCATTCTTTAGTTTATTTTGTGCTGCGGATAAAATTTATTACTTTTTGATGTTTTTGAGGAGTCTTGGTTCCTGCATCCACGGTGCTTCACTTCCCGTATTCTTTATCTTTTTTGGTTGAATGATCAATTCTCTTAGAAATTTAGCTTCAAATCCTCATAAGATGTCTTCACAAGTCTCTAAGGTATGGCTGAAAATCAATTGACACTTTTACATTCTAACATTAGTATTCAAATGTTCCATGAGTGTTAACAATCTAACTGTTTGAGTTCCGTATATAACCTTTATAGTGGTCAATGTCAGATGGCTATAAAACTAAACTTATTGATCCCAAAATAAAAAGGTGTCTGAAAATTTATTTTCTACACAAATTTTTCATTTTTATGATTCATCCCATTTTTAGATTGGTAGTTCTTGGAAAAGAAATTTTATATGAAAAAAAGTCATTTATTGCCCATCTTTTATTGCAGCATGCATTGTATTATTGTATTTATGACTTATGGATTTTTAATTTGCTTGGATAAGTATGTTTCTTGATTTCAATTTCAAGAATATGATTTCAAGGAAAAAAATTGTTAAAATACTAGAATCATTGTTGATTTTGCTTTTGTAGGTGTTGCATTTTGGATGCAAACTAGAGAAAGGCAGATAACTTGTTTGCATCTCAGGTACCTTTAGTCGATTTTAAAAAGGACATGAATTTTTTTGACACAGAAGCAAGAGATTCTAACATTATATTTCACATTTCTAGTGATGCAATATTAATATAAGATGCAATAGGTGACAAAGTATTTCAAAATTATCATTTTAAGTGCATAGACTAGCATTTTGACTTAAGCAACCATTATAAACCATTTCTATGTATCCTGATGCAGATAGGCCATGCCATGCACTACCTTTCTCAATTTGTTATTCGATTTGCCATTGGATTTGCATATATATGGCAACTAACACTCCTCACCTTAGTTGTGGTTCCTTATTTGGAGATATTTAGAAGTTGTTGTGGTGTGATTTGAATTGATCATAAATAAATAGACCAAGCACACAATGTAACTTGAGAAGGGAAGAATGATGCTATTTTTGATGTGATTTGAATTGAGTATAAATAAATAAACCATATTAATTTTATAGTGGCCTTTTGACAGATTCTCAACATATGAAACAGCTAACTCAGCAGCAAGATATAATATAGAAGTTGTGCACAGTAAAAGAAGCTCATAAATAGTTTTTCAATAACTCTTCCATTTCAAAATGGATGGCATGACATTGCCATCTAATAAGACAAATAGCTAACACTTGAATACCAATTGTATTTACTATCAAAAAAAGTAAAGCACCTAATATTTGTATCCTTGTTTATAGTGCCATATTAGATGCAACCAAATAGAGTTAAGAAAAGAAAATGATTAGAGTGGATTTATAACTATACTATAGTCCCAGGCATCATCAAACCCAAAGTTCCTTTACAGACCAAAAGACAATGGTTTTGCACCAGGCAATCAAATTAAAATAAGAATAATTAGCAAAACAACTGAGTAGTAGTAGTTTGCAAATGTACATATTAAAACAGCTTAATATAGCAAAAATAAGATACATCATTGTTTTTTAAAATGCATTAATATGATAGTAGAAAAACTACAGGAATATTTATAATGCATTGAGTAGTAACATACAATGAAAAGTGTTAATTTTAACTTTTTTTTGGGTTCATAAGGTGCAAATAAAATAAATAGCTTTGTGTTATCATAGCTTCTCTATGCTATGCATACTTTTTTAACCATACTCATATCTAAGAACTATAAGAGCCAGATGAGTAAATAGAGGGTACTTTAAAAATAAATAAACTTTTGTTCTAGAGAGGAGTGAATAATATTAAATGGTGAGGTACAGGTAAAGTAGAGATCACACAGTTCATTGCTTTACCAAATTATAAAAATGGTACTTTAAATAGCCTAAGGAAAGCAAAATAAACTACTATTTAAGACTCTATATAGATCATAAATTATTTTGGCTTTTCCTACTTGATATGCTGTACAAAAATATAGCCAGCCTAGTTAGTCAATGTACTTGAATCAACTTAACAAAGGAATGTATTCACTATGAACTTATGCTGATAGATCTATATACATTTGTAATCAACAAAACAAAGTCTCAAGAATATTATAGTCCCTAATGATTAAAGCCACAAGAAAGCTAATAAAAGGCTACTAACATATGTTTATAAAGAATTTAACAAAGAAAACTTACTTATAGTATCATAGAGAATAATCTAACAAAAAAAAATCTTCATCGTCAAATAGTGCTTTGTACTGTCCAGCTTCAAAAAGATCTTCAGGCTATGATGAATCAGCCTGTGCACTATTATGACATATTGACACTTCTTCTTTTCAATTACTTAAAGCTACTTTTTGGTCCTTGCATGTCATTCTTTTATGACTAGGTTTTTTGAAAATTCCACATAGCCTCTTTCCTTGATTATTTCTAGTGGCTTCAGGTTAAGATCCTTTCATGTGTGCAACGATAGGATCCTTGATGATATTGTTATTACTTCTATGTCTTGTATGTGTCATAAGCTCTTCTTTGTGGTTTAATAGCTTCAACATATGATTCATCAAATTTATAACATCAAACATTGCTTCCTTATAAAGTTCTTTTAATCTAGAAATAATATTGCACAACTGTAAGCATAGTACATACAAAGATCCATATTGATGTTATGGAAATTTTGAGCCAACACCACAAATGGAGATCTAGACTATTGATTTCCACATTAGAGGTGTGATCTATTTGATAATTTGCAATGTTCTGTATGATAAAGGATATAGGACCTCCTGAATAATAGCAAAATGAGTTTAACTATGCAAAGATTACAATTGACTATATTATGCAGACATCCAAGTAATGAACTGTACCTTGTCTTCTTAGCAAGTGGTGCATTTTTTGGTGTTCCATTTGCATTGAACCCATTTTAGAATAGGATTCTTTTATTATTTGAGTTGACATATGTACTTTTATTCTCTTTAGCTAAAGCCTTATATTTTGCTCTTTTTTTGCACAGAGTAGAGAACATATTCTTTATAGCATTATCAGTTCTGCATGTGCAATAGATTTAAAACAAAAATAGGATAATCAAATACTTAGAAATTCATGTCTTCTTCTACGTATCAAGTTATTTTGCAAATTCATACTGTTTATTCATTTGTAGGAGAGGATAAAGCAATTAAAACATACTCCAAATCCCTTAGAAAAGCACTTAAATTGGGGAAGAAAAGTGGGATTGCAAAAGGAGTTGGTGTTGGATTTACATATGGGTAGTTTTGCGCTTGAGCATTGCTTTTCTAGTATGCCAGCGTCCTTGTTAGGCATCGTCGCACAAATGGGATAAAAGCATTCACAATGATTATCAAAGTCATTTTTAGTGGATTATAAGTGTAGAATTAGTAGTAATTTTAAGTTTTGTTTCTAGCTATCAATTTTTATTTTGATAAGTGGCGTTTTGCCTTTATAGTGCTTATTGGTTTTATGTCAAAATTCCCATATTGGAATTTTAGAAAAAATTTGAGTCTTTAAGCTATATAAAAGGACTCTTCCTCCTTTTGTTAAAATCATCCCATCATATTGAAAGATTACCTTCTTCCATATTTAGGCAATTTGATTTTTTCTCTTTTTTATAAATATTTCCTCAAGTTAGTGAAATACTATTTTAGTGCATAATTAGTAGAACCTCAGTAAATTTTATTGTTCTCTTTTATATCTATTTAATATATATTGTCAAGTATAGTTGTCATGAATTATTGTGCTATTAAATTGCTTGTGTTGGTGAAATTCTATCTAGGAGGTTGGTATTTAAGTGGATCATTGTGTCCCACCATTTTTTTTAGGAATCTACCTTGGGGTGATTTTATTAGTATAATTGTTTACACTATAGTCACCTAAGTAATATTTCTTAAGGTAAATTTGTTATTATTGGTGGAAATTAACTAGAATTTCACAATAGTGCTCTCGGTCAAGCTACTCTGAACCTCTTTGTTATAGTTAAAGGCTGGTTTGCTACTACCAATATCATTAGCATGATTAAAAAAAAAATTCTAGGCCTTCTAAAATATTGGGAGGTGGAACTGAATTGTCAAAAGTAGATGGAAAAATTGAGTTTTTCAATGTTCATTTTTCATTATAGTATTTGATAATCTAAGCTTTTTAATAACAACTAGGTAGACATTTGCAGTTGTTGGTCATAATGGCTCATAATGTGTAAATATGTTAATGTCAAATGGCTATATTTGCAAGATGTTAAAGTTTTATCAATCATGTAGTTGATATAGTCGACCATTAAGAACATAAAGGAGCACTAATGTTAAACACTTTGTAAATTTCAAAGAATTTAATTTCTTTTTAAAACTCTTAAAGTGTACTAATAATTTTATGTTCTTCAATCTTATTGTCAAGAAATTGAATATAGTGAGCTCTAATATGGACTAGGTAGCCAAGCATTGAATTCAAATATATTTGGTATAATCAAAAATGAAAAATTATTACAAGATTAAAAAAAAAGAGGGAGAAAGAGTGTGATTGATTGCTATCAAATTAGATGATTATTTAATAGGTAATGTGAAATTTATTATTTGCTTGAACTCGCAAGATATATCAATGAAACTTTAGTAAATATATAGGCTTTTACTAAAGTACAAACGTTTATATATATATATAAATGAAATTAGGATCGTTAGATTATTTTTTATTTAATTACAACCATTGATTATCTTTGTGTACTAATACCCATAATTTGTATCAATGACTATTATTAAATAAGAATTAATTTAATAATGATAATTTCATTTGTATACATACACATGTTTGTACTAAACAATAACTTTAATATATAAAGATAAGAACCAAATTAGTTTATAAATCTTTAAAAAAAAAGTTTTGTCCAACGAAAAATCACAACTGTGCCTTTTTGGCCAAATAGCCATAAGATTTAGCAACATATGCCAAAATTGATATTGAAGCTATCTAATAAATTTTAGAATTTAGCAATAATTTAATGAATTACTTTTGCAACAATATAAGTTGTCTTCAACACTTTGATTTTATGGTCCAGTTTATATTTATATACTTCTTATTCCTGCAATCAATTATTTTTCATTGAGATTCCAAATAGGGAAATTATATTTGAAATTCTTCACAATAAACATAAGATAGTCTCTATATAGAATTACAACACAGGGATTAATTTACAAAACAGCTTATTCAGTTTTAGTAATTGGCTAGGACTGAACATATTATGGCAACAACATATGTACATTTAACCACCTGAATAATCTTATCACTAGAATGAATTCCATCTCAATAAAAATTTGTTACATCCATGGTAATTAAAATCATTGCTTTTGCTAACCTGAAGAGGTATGAGAGGTTGATCTATGAGGAACAAGCACTGCTTTATTGCTTCAAGTTTTCTACTACTTTATTGCTTCAAGTTTTCTTAGCAGCAAACTCTTCTAAACATCTCTATGTGGCTTCACATTTTGCTTTAATTTCATCCTCCATTTATGCTTCTTGAAACTTGAACAAGCATTCATTAAACAATTAAGGATCAAAATCATCAAAGATCTTACAAACATTTAAATTGAAACTACAGACAACTTAATTCTAATGATTTCTACCATTTTTCTCTAAAGCAGGGAAGATAATGGGCAATATAACCATAAGAACATTTTAAAGTCTCTTGCAGTTTTGAATTATTAGTTTTTCAATATAATCATTATTCCGCGAGAATAATGCCCTCTCCACCACTTGAAATAGCAAACATCAATTAAATAGTTGATTTACATATTGATAAGTCAAAAGATGGCTCATCATTTCACCAAGTCAACAGTACAGTGGAAAAAAGGTTAACCACATATAACTGAAACTTTTCCTTTAAATGAAAGGATTTTCTATAAGAAATATAAGACTTCAGCCTGCTATAGTTTTGAACAGACATATCTCAAGTCCATATGAATGGTATTTGACTCCAAAGCTTTGATCATAGATTCATTACCCTTACTTTTTGTCAATGTGAGAGCTGAAGATAACATACCTAAAGAGCAGTTACCTCTTATTTGGTTGTTTTGGATACAAAAATGAGCATCATCAAGATTTTTATTCTAGCATACATCTTTCGTCCAAATGGTACATACCCCATAAAATCCAAAGGATGTGATCCAGTATTAAGTACTTGATCAAAAATTTAAAATTCTCATAATTGCTACAAAACATGCAACTTAAGGAGTTAGGCTATTTCATATTACTTTCACTGTTCTGCGGGGACCTTTATTATATGAAATGCATCATGGATATATTAGGTAGGCCATTTGCTTACACTATGATGCCTCAACTACCTACACTACACATGACAGTTCTATTGAGACATAAACTTGCCTCTATAATTTCTCTTGGAATACTAATGTCATAACTTTGAGAAAAATTTAATGTAGATAGTATGCATAATTAACCCTTTTGGAAATAAACATATAACTAGAGTGTATAAGGGGAGATATGTGCAAATTCAAGAAAAAATACACTTAATAGCATCTAGTGATAACTTACCTTGCAATAGTGTTTTACTGGATACGGTATAGCTAAAATCAATTGGTGAATATAACCAACCTTTCTGCTACAACAAATATGGAGATTTGAAAAGTGCAATTGTCCCTTTGACATAAACGATGCCATTTTGAGACAGAGCAAGTACGATTTTATGGTTCTTGTCACTGGTGCTGCTCTAACTAACCTTCAAGCACTTCTTTCTTATAACTTGCAAATAAAAATACATTTTATAAATGAATCTAATTAAGCCAAAAACAGTCTCATTATTTGAAAATCGACAATAACTTAAAAACCATGATTCAATGTTATAATTACAGTTTGAAATTAATTTCAAATTTATAGCTATTAAACCATTATATTCAAAATTCAAAATCAAATTTAAGAGACTGATCTTAAAATTTTTCAATAAAAAGCTACACTAACGACACTGCTAATCAAATAAAATAGAGTGAAATTGCAGAGAACAAACTAGAAACTATTGACTCGAACATTTTCAATTTGAATTTGTCATATAAAACTAATTAGCCAAACACAAAAAAACACATAAACTAGCTTTAAACAACATGGAAATACTCACGAATTATATTTTATCATTAAACAATATCCAATAAGAGAAAATACCATTGATTCTCCTCGCAGCAGTGCTCAATTGTGGTGATGAGGTGTTTTGAAAAACATTCGTTTATGGTGGTGATTATGGCAAGTCGAATGGGAAGAGGTTTTGTATGACTGTAAAAGATAAGAAGGGAAAATCGAGAGAAATATATATCAATATTGAGAATTTCTTCATTTTTTTAAAATTGAGTTGAATTAAAGAGAATAAGAAGATATTAGCTTTTTCATGAATGGCTTTCAAGTATAAAAGAAACACAGAAGAAGAACAAGAGAAGGAAGATAAACAAATTTATGATAGGTGTTACTAGAACTATAAGTTGCTAGTTGATAAATTTAAAAAATACAAAAGTATCAATAGGCAGCCTGTTTTAAATATCAATGTTTGCCATTAAATGAAAGTTAATTTAATGGTTTTAACCTCATTTGTATCTAAACAAACATTTGCATTGTAGAATAACTATATATATATATATATATATGACCTAACAACTGAAGTTAATAACTAAAATACCTCACCTTATTATTTATTACAAGAATGCACCATGACGATAATGTATTTACACACGTACCCCCTTCTTCTTTAACTCTCCCAACAAAAAAAAAACTCTCTTTATTGCTCTCTCTTACATTTCTTCCTTTTTTTTTCGAACTCTTAAAATGTTTCTTGATTCCTTCGTTTTTCCTCACCAAACTAATTCATTCTGTATCCTTGGCCATTATTTTTTTTCTTGTGATTTTTTTATGCTTTGAAGGAAAAATAAAAATGGAGATTTGGAAGTGGGATGTCAACACCTACAGTTTCCAATTTGATTGTATGTTAATTGATGTATAAGTGTTTCTATTCTTATTTTTTGTTTGTTAATGAGATGTGCTTATGAAAATATATTTGACATAAAAGCCAATTGGAACATTGTTGTTTTTTAGCAAAATAAATCCCACATCAAGATCTTTAAAGGAATAGGGAAGTTCTTTGGTTATAAAAGAACTTCCCTCATTTGTTAAAAATTCATCCCACAAAATATTTGCCTTCTTTAATATTTAGGTAATTGTATTCTCTCTCTATTTTGCAATATTTCCTTAATTAATGAAATATTATTTTGGTAGTGTCTGAGCATATGGGCATAATTAGCTGAACCTCATTAAATTTTGGTGTTCTTTTATATCTATTTAATAGCTATTGATAGGTATAGTTGTTGTTAATTATTGTGCTATTAAAATTACTTATCTTAGTAAAATTCTGTCTAAGGAGTGCGGTTTTTAAGTAGGACCATTGTGACCCCACCACTCTTTCTTGGGAATCTACATTGGGATGATTTTTAGTACAATAGTTTACACTATAATCACTTGTGCAATAGTTCTCAAGGTGAATTTGTTATTATTGGTGGAAATTAACCCGAATTCCATAATAATTGGTATTATAGCTTTTGGTTTATTTTAGTATGCTCTATGGTTATGACTTATGTTGATCTTCTACATTAGAAAAAATATCCTTGGGCTAATTAGCATTCCACATCGACAACTACTAAATAGAATTTATAGCAAAAATGGTAAATGGTACAAAAGTATCCACATTGACGTTAATAGATACTTCATCTTCAATTATGGCAAGAACTAATATGACAAATGCTAGATTTACAATGGAGATTTATGATGGCACTATTCATTTTGGCATATGGCAAAGTGAGATTCTAGATGCCCTCTTTCAGCAGGGTCTAGACATTGCTATTGAAGGAGAGAAACTAGATAATATTGAGGAGAAAGAATGGAAGGTGATTAATATATTGGCTTGTGGTACAATTCAATCATGTCTTTCTAGAGAGCAGAAGTATGCATTTTCTAAAGAAACTTTTGCAAGTAAATTATGGAAGGCACTGAAGGAGAAATTCTTAAAGAAAAGCAATCAGAACAAACTTTACATGAAAAAGAGATTGTTATGCTTTAACTATATTCCAAGTAACAGGATGAATTATCACATTACTAGCTTTAATTAGCTGGTAACTGATTTAATGAATATGGACTTGACTTTTAATGATGAAGATCTGGCTCTAATGTTGGTGGGATCTCTTCTTTATGAGTTTAATTATCTTAAAACTACTCTACTTCATAGGAAGGTTACTATGTATCTAAGTGAAGTAATTGTAGCCTTGTATAATTATGAATTACAAAAGAAAGAAAAGCAAGAAAATACAAGTGCTGAAGCAGAAGCTCTTATTGTTAGAGGTCGTTCACAGAGTCAGAATAAAGGAAAGAGAGGGAGATCAAAGTCAAAGTACAAACTAAGTAAAGATCAATGTGCCTTTTATCGAGAAAAAGGGCACTAGAAGCAAGATTGTTCAAAGCTAAAGGAAAAAGGTAAAACCCAAAAAGGGAAATGCTGTCTTAAATTCAAATGTAGTTGAGTGTAAAGATGAAAATTCAGATCTTTTAATTGTTGCTGCACCATTAAACAGTTGTTCAAGTTTATGCTTGCTAGATTCAACTTATAGTCACCATATAACTCTCAATTGAGAATGGTTCTTTAACTTTAAAGAACTAAAAGGTGGAGTTGTCAACATAGCGAATAATACCCCTTTTAACACATATAGGATTGGTTTAATTCGCTTAAGCAATCAAGATGGATCAATCAGAACCTTAACAAGTGTTCAATATGTGCTGGATTTGATGAGGAATCTTATTTATGTTGGAACCTTAGACTCAAAAGGTTTTAAAGTAAGGGAAAAAGATGGTATAATGAGAATCATCTATGATGCACTTATGATAATGAAGGGGATTCAGAAAAGAAATAATGTGTATTAATTTTTAGGTGGTACAATTGTTAGGGCAATATTAGTGGCAACTTCTAATGATGATTAGGAGTAAGAAGCAATAAGGTTATAGTATATGCACTTGAGGCATGCTGGAGAAAAACCTTTGAAATTACTGATAGATAAAGGATTATTGAAAGGAGCTTGGGCTTGCAAATTGGATTTTTATGAGCATTACATCAAAGGGAAGAAGACAAGGGTGAAATTTGGAATAGCCATCCATGATACTGAGAGTATTCTAGATTATGTTCATTTAAATGTATGGGGACCTTCCAAGAATGCTTCATTAGGAGGAAAATGCTATTATATTTCCTTTGTCGATGATTTTTCTCGAAGAGTATGAGTGTATACAATGAAGACGAAGGATGAGGTGCTAGTAATTTTCTTTAAATGAAAAAAGATAGTGGAGACTTAAACAAATAGAAAAGTCAACGTCTCCTCACATACAATGGTAGAGAGTTAAAAAATGATCCAATTTTTTATAATTTTGCATTTATTTTAGTTTATTAAAATTAAAAAATTATCATTTAGAAAATAATGGTAAATTTCTTAGAAAGAAAGAGAAAATAAGAAAAAGAGGGAACAAAAAAATAAAAAATAAAAAGATATTGTATTTCAGCATAAAATGTCAAAAAATTTATGCAATAAAATCCCAAAAAATATATATTGGCTTATGCTTCATTAATATACAAAGATGAAAAAAATAAGAAAAAAAATGAAAATATAAACATTTTGAAATAAGATGAAAACAAAAAAAAAGAGAAATTAAAAATAAAAAAGAAAGGAAGAAGGAAATAATACAAATAAAAAATAATAAGGAAAAAGAGAAATAATAAATAATAAAGAGAAAATAAAAATTAAAAAAGGAAGGGGAAAGAATAAATATGAAAAAAGAAAAAAAATTAAAAAAATAGAGAATAAAGAATAAAGAAGGAAAAAATAGAGAGAATAAAAATAAAAAAGAAAGAAAAAATAAAAATAAAAGGAAAAATAAAGTAAAAGGAAGAATGATACATTTCTATAAATAAAAGTGTCACCAGTGTAAATAAAAATGATAAAAAGGTAAAAAAAACAAAAATTTGGGGTATTTTAGTTAATAAATAAAAAAAAAGTGTATATTTTGTGTAAATCTCTCTCTCTCTCTCTTCATATATATATATATATATATATATATATATATATATATATATATATGAAATTAATGCATGCGCAATACCAAACTAATGAAGCGTAATGGACAAGGTAAAGCTACAGGATTCTGACATTCGACGAATGCAGAAAGGTGGTAATAGAAGAGAGGATGCTACTTCGGGATTTGCTATGGACAAACCTGATGGGCTAAATTATAAGAGGAAGGAGATAATGGTCCAACAAGGTGAAGAAGCCCAATCCTGTGTTGAGTTCTCTCCTCCTAAAACCAATCTATTTGAGTTTGAAGAAGGCTCAAGTCAACTTCTTATCTTAAATATTGATAGCACTTCTAAGATAGGCCTATATGCAATTGTTTCTCTTACTAAAAAATTGGAAAATGCAAAGCTCACAATGGAGTCTCTATTTGGCTGTAATTCTAGTGAAATAGCCAAGCAAAGTAGCATAGACTTGGGAGCTAATTGATTAAGTCAAAGGAAGACTCATCAAAGCATAATGTCGACTCATCCAGCACAGTTTAGGAAGCTAGGCTTCTACTTTGTTTTTCTTACTTTAGGCTAATCATAATTATTTACTTCTACACTAAGGTCTCATGTTAATAGAAGAAAATTAGTGACTGACTTGGTTACTAGTTAGTGGGTGTATGCCTTTTCTATAATCTTTTTTCTGCTTAATGAAATATGGTTTGGTAAAAAAAACTTAATCAATTTTCCCCTGTAGAAAAACTTCACTTTATTTGTGAAAGACAATTTTTTACTTCCTACTATAAGATTGTGATGTTTGAGGAAGATTAGTTATGTACTATGAAGATGTAAGATGGGCAATTTTGGAGGGGGTCCATAATGTAAATTTTATCTTTATTCTAAAAATATAAAATTGAAATATAATTAAGAAAAAATATTAAATTTTACAGGGTATGTAAAAATTTTTTAAAAAAATCATTAAGAAGTTTTTGGAGGAAAATTAACACTTATGTGTTAAAGGGTCATCCCCACCACCGTATAGCCTCTTAGCTTAGTATGAAGACAGTTTTTGAATAAATCCAATTGCAAAAATTAGCAATAATCTTTCATTTTTAATTTATCAATTCATGCCACAATGATCGGTACTTGATGGAATATATAATTTGACCCTAAACTTTATTCAATTATTCTATGTCACCTCTTTACTTTCATTTTGTTCAATTCCACCTCTTAACTTCTACTTTTCACATATTTAGCCTATATAACTTCTATTTTTAACCAATTTCACTTCTTAACTTCTATTTTTCATATATTCAAGCTCAACGTGAGTTAAATACATGTGTTTTGTTTATTGTGCAAGAAGGGTTAAATATGTGAAAAATAGAAGTTAATAGGTGAAATTGAACAAAATGAAAGTTGAGAGGTGATATAAAATAATTGAATAACATTCAAGGGTGAAATTGTATATTTAGCCATTGATACTCTATTAAATCATTGATAACTATGAGTCTACCATCTAAAATTTTGTAATGAAAATAGACCAAAACATATATCAAGTAGTTTTCTCTATTGGCAATTTTTTTTTACCTGAATCTATGTTTTTAGCCTTTTTACCTCTATTTTGTTAAACCAAAGCAATTTTTAGTCTTTAAACCATTGATTCTTCTTAATTTTGCTAGAGGATAAATAAAATAAAAAATTAACCCTAAACCTAAATAAATTAATATATATAGTTAGCTGAAAAAAAGGACAATCAATGATGAAGAACAAGAAGAGCTGGAGGAAGAGTTGTCTACTTTTTTTTAATAGTGTCGATTGTTAGTATCCCATAGAATCACAACTATTGGTTATAAATGTTAGCGGGAGATGAGATAGTACATTCTAACTAAGGAAATGTAGATCACACATGTGTGATCAACCAAAAATAGAATCCTTAGTGTGGTAACATGGATTAAAGTTCTATAACCTCAGCTTTAGACTAACAAGTCTAGGCATCATTAATAGAGTTATCTACTTATGTTTTGTCTTTTTTATTTAGGAAAAAGGGTCATTTAGGCCCCTAAGGTTTTTATTGAGGTTCAAATAAGCCCCTCATCAATTTTTAGGCTAAAAAATTTTACGGTCTTGTGATTTTGATCTTTTTATACCCCTCACTAACAAATGACAAATTAAAATCTAAACTCTGTTAGAAAGGCAAGTGAGGTGGTAAAAATATTTGCTAATATGGACCCCATACTAGCATCCACAATATGAAAAAAGCAATTTAAATGTTTGGCCAACCAATCACAAATCATTTTATGTCAAAATGAAATGCTCGAACATCCATCATAGAACAAATGGTTCACCACCTTAGCTCATGCATGGTACTAGATGTAAGCAGTATATCTAAACCTTAATACATAAAATCATTCAATCAAATAAAATGGAAGGTAAAATCCATGGACCTCTATTTGGGGGAAATAAGTTCTACATGCTTACAATTGTTAACATTGAATTAATAAAGGAACACAGAGAACAATAACCATATAGAGTTAGCAGGTAGAGAGGAAATCACTCGATAAATGAGCATAGAAATCAAAATGAAAAGCAAAACTAGGATAATATGTAGAAAAACCATAAACAACAGTCCTGTCTTCAATCTTGAATCAAAATCACTAAGAACCTTATATAACAATGACAATAAATTAAAATAATGCAAGAAATATCATATACCTTAAGAACACTATAGAACATAACTGTAAAAGGTTTGGATGATCATTTAAGGGTTTTAAATAAAATAGAAGAAATAAATTTCTATGCATAAATGTATGTTTTAAACATGATAAATTTTAATAAAATTTCTCATTTCCAGCAATCCCCTCAAAATATTCCCAATAAAAAGAGAAAACCTAAAAGCTACCTCCTTGTTTAGACTTTATCCTTAGATCATCCCTCTCAACAACCATCTTGTATTGAATAATCACTTAAATCATCCTCATTTGGCAACTCATATTTTTTTAATTATTTCTATATTCTAGCCCTATTCTTTATTTCTTCACCTATGCCTCATCCTCCTTCATAATCACTTTATCTTTCTCCAGAAACTCATTTACTGCACTTTTTTCTTTGACCTCATTACTCTTAGCAATTTCAATAGTTTCCCATTATTAGATACAAGCTCTCATATAAAAATGTTGTGACTCTCTTTGACATTATTATTGATAATTCTACCAACGTACTCCAACTCTTATATTGCTCTCCAAATTCACCACCCTTTTAGAAGATTCTAATAAGGGCTTAACATCGGTGCTATAGTGATCAATAGTTTTGGTTTCCCATAATTAAATAGGGCATCAGTAATTGGATATTATAATCTCATGGGAGAGATTATTGGTCGCCAACAATAATGGCCACCATGTGATCTAAAGAAGTCTATGTGAATGGAAGACATTAGGAACAACGAGAATTCTTGTGGCGATTCTGGAGATCTTTCATCCGATGGTGCTACTTCTATAACTTCATCATCTTTAGCTACATCCATAATGTTGAAAGATTGGAATGCAATTAAAGAATTAAAGAAAGACCCAATTCTTCTCATAAATGAAACTAACCCATGAAAGACCCTTCTTAACTGAAATCCATTACCACTATGACCACCACTTTCTCTTTCTCTTTCTCTTCCTATACTTATTTTAATTTTCTTTTTTTATTCATTAGACCCATATGGATAGGAGTTGAGAAGACGAATGATAGGAATGTAGTTTGAGGAGGAATTATTAGGGTTTTTGGAAGGACTGGAAGGAGAATGGGTAAGTAAGAGGAAGAAGAGTAAAATTATGGATGCTAGTGTGGGTAGGACTAAGCAAAATCAAGCCGACACTTAATTTTTAACCCGATTTGATATGAATTGTTAGACTGGCTCAATTGAATGTGGGTGGAGTTAGTGGGTTAGGAGAAATAAGTAGAGGAAGGGTTGGTCATAAGGGCAATTCGGTATAAGTTTTAAACTACCTGAACCGTCCAAAAACTCAATTACTCTATACCTAAATAACACCATTTATATTTATATATATACATGTATTATTACTAAACCTAAAACCTAAACACTCATTCTCTCATTCACTCCTCACTTACCCTAGCTGCCACTCTGTGTTTTCTTTGGACCCCTCTCCTTCAAACCTTAGTCTCCTAATCTCCTTCAACCTAAGTCTCATCTTCTTCACATTTTAATCTCATCTTCTCTTATTTTTAGTTATCTTTCACATCGAGCCTCTCTAGATAATGATGTCTTTTTCCTAAATCCATTCATTATATGTTTATGTTTGTTACTAAAAAATCAATTTGATGGTAGATTTATAGCATGCAAGGCTTTATTTATTCATTTTGAAGCATGCATGTTTAAAAAATATCAAGATCTTTTAGAATATAAGGTGAGATATTCAATATAGTTTCAATTTTGAATATTTTATATTTATGTAAACTTGAATCATTTGAATATGTTTATCTAATTTGATATTTGGTTTTTATTTTTGAGTAAAAGTTGATGTGGTGAAAGTTCTTTACAATCAAAGAGGTGGAAACTTCTTATCCAGTCCTGATCTAGGCCAATTTATCCCAATCTAGGTTGATCTATCCAGATCAAAATCCTTTTTATGACTAAACTGATTTTGTGAAAAAATTAAGGTATACTTTTGGTTCTTTAATTCTATTTTTTAAAAGGTAATGTTTTGTTTTTATTTAAAAATATTTTCAATTTTTTAAACTTTTATTTTGATTTTGTTGATTGTTGAGTTACATTATTTAAAATTTTGGTTTATATTAATTTTTTAAAATTTTGGTTTCTAATCATAATGTTTAAGAAAAAAATGCATGACTGTTTGATTTAGTTATTCTTATTTAAAGTATAAAATTTTTTGCTAATAAATTAGATTATTTTATGTATTTTATAAAATTTTGGTTTATATTAATTTTATAAAAGAAAGTATTTTATGTTATTAAAAATTATTTTTCTTTCTTATGTAATGTATATAATTTTTCTTTTAATTTATTGATTGATATCAAAAAGCAAGTATTTAGAAATATTTTTAGAAATCTAAATTTATTTTGCTCTTTGATATTGTAGTTGACAAAATAATTGTGAATTGTTATGTTGATGCTTTATGTGTTTCATTCTGATGCTATTCTGTGTTGCATTCTGATGCTATTTGTGTTGTATTGTAATGTTATTCTATCTTGCTATTATAGTGATATTTTGTGTTGTTATTCTGGTGTCATTCTGTGCTGCTATTCTGGTTGACTAAAATGTATTTTTTTGCTTGACAAAATGTTTATAACTCTTTTATACTGTTGTCTCTGCGTACAGGATGGATAATCTGACACCCCCCAATGGTAGTAATATTACTGGTAGTGGTATCCCTATCCCTGATTCTGAATCTTAGATTGAGGTGAAAGCACAACATACTAATTCTAGTTCTAATAAGTAGAATGTTGTTGTTTAGAATAAAAGGAAAGAAGTTGAATCCATCACTAAGGCTTGGAAGCACTTTGAGAAGCTAAGAGATGAGAAAAGCATAATATAAAAAGCTAAGTGTATATATTATGCTAAAATTATTTTCTATCATTGAAAAATACTTGGGACATCTTCACTTAGAAATCATCTGTTTACTTGCAAAATAAAATCCACACAGCAAAGACATTAGACAAGCACTTTTAACATTCAAACATGATGTGGAAGCTTTTAAAAATATGGCTTTATTTAGGACTTGGAAATTTGATCAAGATAAAATCAGGGTTGCCCTTGCTAAAATGATTACAATTGGTGAGTTACCTTTTAAGTTTGTTAAAGGGGAGGGTTTTAAGAAATTCATAGCTGCTGCATGCCCTAGGTTTAATATTCCCTTTAAGTGGATTGTGAGTAGGGTTTGCTTTAATTCTTATGTAGAAGAGAGACTTAAATTTAAAAATTATTTTAAATCCCATTCTAATAGAGTTTGCTTCACCACTAGTTCCTAGACATTTATCCCAAGAATAAATTATATATGCATTACAACACATTTCATTAATGATGAGTGGAAGCTTAACTAAAAAATCATTTCTTTTGTACATGTTTCTTCATATAAAAGGGAACACATAGCAAAAACTTTAGAGAACTACTTCCTAGAGTGGGGGTTGAGGAATATATTCACTCTCACAGTTGACAATGTCTCCTCTAATGATATAGCTTTGTCATATTTAAAAAAAAAAGATAAATTAGAGGGGCGTGAGCACAATTAGAGCTAAGTATACACACATGCATTACATGCACATATCTTGAATCTTATAGTGAATGAGTAGCTGAAATATGCACACATTTCTATTAAAAGAGTGAGGGATGTTTTTAGGTAACTCACCATCTAGATTGAGGAAATTTAAGGAACATAGTGACTTAGTTGGGGTTCATGTAAATCAAGCTTGTCCTTTGATGTTCCCACCAGGTGGAACCCAAACTATTTGAGGTTAAAAACTACTTCAACTTATGAAAAAGCCATTCAATTTTATGAGGAACATAAAAGCAGTTTTAACTCAGATTTGGGTGATAATGTACCAACTGATTTGGATTGGGAGTTAGTCAAGCAATATGTGATATTTCTACATCATTTTTATGAGTTAACATTGAGAATTTTTGGCTCTCAATACATTACTGCCAATATGTTTTTCAATGAAATTTCTAACTTGTTCTACATTATAAATGAGTGGCAAAAATCTAATGATTTATTAATGAGGCTTATGGGAAATAGCATGAAAACTAAGTTTGATAAATATTGGGGTGACCCTAAAAAAATGAAACATCTCATTTTCATTGCCAACATTTTAGATCTTAGGGACAAAATTGAATACATGAAATTCTCCTTAAATACTATTTATGGAGAAATACTTGGTGGAAACATATTCAATAGTGTCAAATGTTCTCTTTATGAGTTGTTTAAGGATTATATTAGCTTATACAAACCCTCAACTGATTCTTTTTCTCAGATTTCCTATACTAAACCTCTTAGCCAATCTAAATAAGGTGCCTCTGATTCTGTTTATGGAAAAAATGTATCTATTTTGAAAGCCCATTTTAAGAAAAAAAAATTAGATGAAGGTTTAAAAGTTGGAAACAAGAAAAATAAGCTTGACTTATACCTTAATGAAGCAGTTATTGAGGATTTAAATCCCTTTGATGTATTGAGGGGGTGGAAGTTGAATTCAGAGAAATGCCCAATCCTCTTTAAACTTGCTTAAAATGTGTTAGCTATTCCCATATCTACAGTTGCTTCAGAGAGTGCTTTTAGCACAAGTGGGAGAGTCCTTCATGTCTTTAAGAGCTCCTTGATTCCAAAGATAGTGGAAGCTCTTATCTATAATTCAGATTGGCTAAGAAAAGGCAATAAACTTGTGTTTATTAAAGAGGCACCTGAAGATTTAGAAAACTTTGAGACAGGTAAGTATTAATTTTATATGCCTTAATAAATATATTTATTTTCATTTAATTTTTACCAAGTTTGTTATTTTACTTATGCAGATTTGCCATTAGTTGGAATAGGGCCAAACATGCCTGCTGAGTGTTGACCATGTCTCCTTGTAAGTTACATAATAGATTTTGCTAACAAAATTTTTTAAGTAAATTTGTTAACCTTAGTTACATTTTATATTATCTGATTTATTTGTGATACTACTACTGTTTACCTATGCTGCTTTTTCCTTATGTTGTTATTTGCTTGTGGGATTTACAATTAAATGTGACCTTCACTGCATTTTTGAATCAGATACAATGTTGTTGTTGCATTATTTTGCAATAAAATGTGACTTTCACTGCTAATTTGATTCTACTTCACTGTTGATGTTGAATTTTTTTGCATTCATATGTGACCTCCACTATTGATTTGATTATGTTCAATGTTGATGTTGCATTTTTTTGCATATGTAAGGCTATGATGAATGCTTCCACCCAATTTAAATTGAGTCAAAATAGTGAATGATGTGCTTAAGTTTCCCTGGTAGCTTAAGTTGTTGATGTTGTTGGAAATGTGGTTGCATTTACTATTCATGACTTGATTTGCATACTAAGTCTAAGCCTCCCTCCTTGTTATCAAATTATTGCTTAATTTGATTTATTATACCAATGCATGTTGCTTCTTCTTTTAAAGGTAATTGCTGGTACTAGTACTGAATTTTTTGAATCTTATTAAGGACTTAAGGTTCATGTTTATTAATGACTGAAAGACTTACTATTGGAGACTTCTTCTTGTTGGTTCATTGTAGGCTTATAGATGGATTTATATTATTTATGTTTACATCATTTACTCATTCATGTGTTTATTTTTCTATTTCAAATGAGATGAGTCAATGATGAGGCTTCCACCTCATTTACTTGTATAATTCAAATGTTTATTGGTATTAAATATTCCTTAGGTGGATTTTTTTATTTCCAAGAACAACTTTACCAATAGACTTTTGATTTAAACCAATTGCCTTAAAACTCATGTCATCAATATTTCTTTTAACATTCATTTCTTTCACTTAATACTTTGCAATTTATGTTTGTTTTGTCCAATTATTATGCAGGAATACAATGCAGGAATCCTATTATTATGGATGGAGTCCTTAGCTTTATACAAAGTTGATTTTTTGTTGCCTGTAATTAATATAGAATTAAGACTTTAATTTTATATGTTACTTTATAAAATTAGGGCTATAATTTTATATGTAAATTTATAGGCTATTAAGTATAGTTTGGGGCCCTTGCGCTATTTATTTTGTTGCCTTAGAGCTTATATTTTTTGGACTTTACAAACTGAAAATATGTAAAGTTAGGGCAAGCCCATTAATATGCTTAATATAGTTAAATGTTTATTAGTTCTGGGCTCAATTGTAATGGGCTGTAAAAATTTGATCCAATCTATACATCCGAATTACCCAACCCAATTAAATCGATTAATTGACCAGTCAATCTCAAGCCTTAAATAGGCTCAGTTCGGCCTTCATTTTCATTAGTCTTTAACCTGATCAAAATGGATATCCAGAACCCAAACTGAACCAATCCGCCTAATGCTCATTCCTAAGTGTGGAGTCCATATTAGCAAATATTTTTACCACGTCACTTGCCTTTCTGACGGAGTTTAGATTTTAATTTAGCATCCATTAGTAGGGGCATAAAAATATCAAAATTACAAAACCTTAATATTTTTTAACCTAAAAATCAATGAGGGTCTTATTTGAGCGTTGGTACAAACCTTAGGGGCTTAGATCACCCTTGCCCCTTTTTAAAATTTTAACTTTAAGGTTAGATTTGATAGATTTATATCTATGAAAGTGATTTGATGTAGATAGTACAATACATATCTGCATGTCATTTCCTCTATCAATGTATACCAGTGAACCCAATGCATGTGTTAGTAGTTGATTAATATATATATATTTTTGACAAATTTTGATTTTTTACTGGTTAGATTGCAATGTTTCAAGAAGATTAGCTACTATGAAAGATAGATCAAAGACAGGCAATTTTGGAGGGACTTGATGAAAATTTTTTCTTTATCCCTAAAAAATATTAAATTAAAATATAAGTGATAATTGGTTTCCGAAACTCTTGGGCTTGGTATCCTGCAATCCACGAACAGAAATCAAGGTGAGAGGTAGGGAGAGTCCCCACAAACACTCGGATGCCTAAGTTAGAGTACAGAAGTAGGAAGAATAAAGGATAGTTAGAATATGTGACAATGAGATGCCCCTTTATGAGGGGTTTAGGGTTATATATATAGCAATACTCAAACCTGGGAGGAGTCGGATTCCTTATGAGATAGTTAATCATAATCTTGGTAGGAGAGTGTTCCTTCTTTGATTAGGATTCCTCTTTGGGGTAGTCCTTATTCCAAATGGATCGTTACTTCTTCCTAATCTAGGTGTCCCTATTTAAGAGATAAGGAGCCCTTCACTAGGCAGAAACATATTAGACAGTATCAAGAGTCCCCCTTCCCTGGGTGTATTTGGATATTTATGTCCATCATGCCCGGGTAGAGTAGGGTGCTGATGCTTTCACATATGGGGTATCATACGGTGATAAAGATGAGTGAGCTAAGGTGGCCAGCCTTAGTCACAGTGAAAGAGTAGAGCTCAATGCAAAGTCTCAGGACAGTCATTGCTGAAATGCAATCTATAGAGCTTGAATATTTGCCAAGTGCGTAGGAGCACAATAATATATTAACCCGTCCATTCAAAAATGACATGACAGAACCAGTCGTCACTGAATTTTTGATGCTCGATGCAAGGACGTGAGGCTTTATGAGCTCGAAACCTCAGTACTACAACAGTGATTTGAGGGTGCCAGCTTCAGTTACTGGACTTAGATGCACGAGGCTTAGATGCTTGGTATATGGATGTGAGGCTTACATGCTCGAAACCTCAGTACTACAGAAGCGACCTGAGGGTGCCAGCTTTAGTCATTGGACTTAGATGCATAAGGCTTAGATGCTCGATACATGATGCGAGGCTTACATACTCAGAACCTCAGTACTACAAAAGCGACCTGAGGGTGCTAGCTTCAATCACTAGACTTAGATTCGCGAGGCTTAAATGCTTAGTACATGGACGCGAGGCTTACATGCTCAAAACCTCAGTCTCATAAAAGTGACCTAAGGGTGCCAGCTTCAGTCACTGGACTTAGATGTGCAAGGCTTAGATGCTCGGATACCTGGAATGGGCTAAAAGTGTAGCTTGGATGCTTTCTGAGTAGCTTAATGAAGCGGCCCAATCGAAATGTGGGCGGGCTGACACATGGCGGTGTTGCTTCAACTCCTAGGGATTTAAAGTTTAAATCATATGAGTGATGCATCATTTCATATGTCAGTAAATAAAATGTTTATGCTACTATTGTCATAATTCCTCGTTCAATGGGCTTTTTATCCCCAAAAGGCCCCTGATGGCCTAGGGAGGAATGCAGCAATAGTGAGGGCAGTTAATGGTATGTTTCCATATCATTCAATGTCTTTATAAGTACTATTGTGCTTGTTGACTAGTGTATTTTGCTTCTTTTTTGTTTTTTCCTTTGTCACGTTTGTATTGTCACTGTTGTTTTCCTTTCTGCCTACAGTGATTCTTGCTTTGTGGCAATCAGGTAATCCTTTGTCTTTTCTTCTTCTTTTTTCCTACTTCTATTGTTGTGCATTTTTGTCCTTTATTATGGTACCAAGGGAACAATTTAGTTCTGACCTTTTTGTTTCAAATGTAGATGATGAGTTATTGGGGTGGTATCGGAGGCAATTCTGTATCCCCACCGATTACGCCCTTCACACCATAGATAGGAAATTTAGTGCATACCCCCTTGCTAGGGCTATGTAAATTAGTGGTGTATTTTGACCAACTAGAAGGGGGGTTTAAAATTTCCTTTAGATCCCTTTGTAAAGAGATTTTTGAATAACAATAATATAGCACCTGGTTAGCTCCATCCGAATAGCTATAGGATTCTGACCGGGTTCATCCAACTGATGCATGATGAGGGAAAAGAACCCGATCTAGATGTTTTTCGATACCTGTACAAGCTGGCTAGGAAGAAAGGAGAATTGATGTTTTCCTTGTCGGTCGTGCCTAGCCACACCCTTTTCATAAAGCTTTTAGATCTCCATAAGATGTGGAGACACCATTTTTTGTTGTAGAGCATCAGTCAGACTTCGTGGATGTCCGACAAATGTAGTCTGATGAGTGCCATAGGGTGAGTCGACCCGTGAGACTTCTTGACAATGATGCGAAGATGGTTTTGCAGCTACATCTCGATAGTCTTACTGAAGCTCAATCAGTAGAGGATGTGTCCAAGAGATACTTATGGCGAGTCTGTCTAAGTCGCGTTCACTCCCCTGGTACTTTTATGTTACTGTAAAACTATATTTCTAACTTGATCTAGTTTTGCACTGCAGATGGCTAAATTTTTTTTATTTTATGGGTGGGATTTCATTAGTTGATGAGCTAGCTGCTTCGAAGGAAGTGCAGGTATCTCCTTCCCCAGAGCTCGAAGCTCCTGCGGCTCCTGAAGTGGTGTCTGCCAATCCTAAGGGTTAAATGGTGGTGGAGTTAACATAACTAGAATGGGTAGGTTAGAGAAAGAGGCAATTGATCGAGTCGGAGTCAGACACAGAGGGGCTTGATGAGGACATTAATGTCTAGTGCCCAAGGTTATCTGAGTGTCCAGATATGAGGGGCTGGATACTGAAGCGGATGAAGCCAATCCAAAAAAGATGGAAGCCATACTCAATATGGAAGAACAAAAAAAATCCATGAGGTACAAAAGTTAAATGGCAAAATCATCGCATTAGGGCATTTTATTTCATGCTCGGCCAGATGGTGTCTACCATTATTTTAAGCTCTAAAAATTTCTGGGAAGTTTGAGTGGTCCGCTGATTGCCAGGCAGTATTTGAAGGCATTAAAAAATTCTTATCCTATCATTTGAAGGCATTAAAAAATTCTTTTCCTAGATAGTCAAGCATTTTGGGATATGACTTTTACTGAGTCATTGACCAATCCTAGTACTGAAGACCCCAAAGTTTTGGAGACGCAGGTAGTCTCGGAATGGATACGACTGATAATTTAATACCTGGAACACGGAATGCTCCCTGAAGACAAGCTATAGGCTCAGAAGCTAAAAACCAAGGCAGCCTACTATTCCATCCATCAGGGGGAGCTTTACCAAAAATCCCTTTCACACCCATGGTCCAAGTGTGTCTCACTAGAGGAAGGAAATTACATACTCTGAGAGATCCATAAAGGAATTTACAGAGTGCATGAATCCTATTATGCACTAACTTGAAAAGCACTACTCCAAGAATATTATTGTCCTACCATGTCTAACGATGCCCAACAGCTAACATAGGCATGTCACTAATGCCAGCACTATGCTCGACTTAACCATAAGCCTTCCCGCTCCCTGCATCCCATCGGCAGCCCTTGGCCATTCGCCATGCAGGGAATGGACATCCTAGGTCCCTTCCCACACTCCACTTCATAGAAAAAGTTCTTAATTATGGCTATTGACCATTTTACTAAATGGGTAGAAGTAAAGGCAGTCCCAACCATCACAGAAGCTCGGATACAACACTTCTTCTGGAAGGAGATCATTTGCAGGTTAGGCATCCCCCACACTTTAATTATAGATAATGGCAAATATTTTGATAACAAAAAGTTCAGAGACTTTTGCTTAGACCTTAGAATAAAGCTTCGCTTCACCTCGGTATCCCACCCGTAGACAAACGAACAAACAAAAGTCACCAACAGAATTCTCATGCAAGGATTAAAAAAAGACTCGATGAGAAAAAGGGAAATTGGGTCAAAGAGCTCAATAATATAATCTGGGCCTATAGAACCTTGCCCAGATTATCTAATGAAAAGACATCATTCAGGCTAACCTATGGCATGGACGTAGTACTACTAGTGGAAATTGGTTCTCTAAGTTACCAAATAAGCCAAAATCTCGATCACACCATCAACAACATTGATGCCCGAATATGTCTAAACCTACTAGAAGAATGAAAAGAATAAGCAGCAGCCATAGCTGAAGCACATCGACAAAAGGTGACACGGTACCATCACAATGGCATCATCCAAGACAGTTCAAGTTAGGAGACTGGGTACTCAAAAGAGCAGATATTGGCAAAGGCAACTCAGGAACCAACAAGTTAGGTTCAAACTGGGAAGGTCCGTACCAAATCTCAGCAAGCACAATGAAGGGAGCATACAAGCTAAGAGAAAGAGGAGGCAAAGAACTACCACAGTTTTAGAACTCGGATTCTCTCAGAAAATAGTATTAATAAGATTGTATTCAACACATGATTCAATAAAGTATCTCTTGATTAATAAAAATTCCTTTACAAGAGATTGGTTACAAAAAAAAAATCTATTCTACTACATGCACATCCGGACCCCCAAGCCCAAAAACAGAGGGGGAAACTTCATCAACAGCATCCAGATGCACCATAGACTCAGTAGCAATAGCAACCTCCATAATTTCCCTCACAGGGGCAGCATTGGCCTTTCGATGGGAGTCCTCTTCAGTAGCAAGCTTGGCAAGATCTACCGGTGTTATTTGATCTAACACCCCCAGGTCCAATTTTGAGTCCTGAACAAGCAAGACCCTCTTACACTCAGCCCTGTAGGGCTTAAGAAATCCCCCTACCATGCCTTGGTATGACTTTTTATCACTCGCTCAGGATTTCTTGAGCTTAGTCAGCTTTCTCTCGAGCTTAGCAATTTGAAGATCCTGCTCTTCAATCCTCCTCGTCAGTTGGCCTTGGCTATGCTCCAACTCAAAAAATTTCTTCTAACTCGCCTCAGCCTCAGACTTTGCCTTAGCATACTTTGTCTGGCAGAGCTCCAATGCTACCTTTGTGCCATCTAACTTCTTCTCAAAATTGATGGCTATAGTTCTTACCTCTGTCTCCTTTAGGTTGTACTAGCTCTTCCGATAGAAGTATTGATCCTTCACCAACAGCAAAGCCTAAGTCATCTATCAACAATAAAAAGTTCACGTCAAAAAGAAGCACATACAATAAAAAACATGAGCAGCATAGCTAAACTTACTTCCAATGACTAGCCAATCAGGGAGTCGAGCAAACCCTCCGGGCCCTCATCGGACCAGTGCAACATATCCTCAGGCAGCCTCAGTGATTTAGCGTATTAATCCCTCACTTGGCAATTAGAGACATTCAGGGGCTTCATCCGGTTCAGTATCCGGCCCCTCATATCTGGACACCTAGATAACCTTGGGCACTAGACATAAATGTCCTTATCAAGCCTCTTCATGTCCGACTCTGGCTCGATCAATCGCCTCTTTCTCTAACTTACCCGTTTCGGTTGTGTTAACTCCACTACCATTTTACCCTTGGGATCAGCAGACACCGCTTCAAAAGCCGCAGGAGCTTCAGGCTCTGGGGAAGGAGATACCTGCACTTCATCTGGAGCAATTGGCTCATCAACTGATGAAATCCTACCCATAAAATCAAAAAAGTCAGCCATCTATAGTTGCAAAAATAGATCAAGTTAGAAATATAGTTTTATAGTAACACAAATGTACTAGGGGAGTGAATGTGACTCGGATAAACTCACCATAGATATCTCCTGGACACATCCTCCACCGATCGAACTTCGGTAAGACTGTCAAGATGTTGCCACAAAACCATCTCCGCATCATTGTTGAGAAGTCTCATGGGCCAACTCACCCTATGGCACTCATCAGACCACATCTGCTGGACATCCATGACGTCTGACTAATGCTCTATAATAAAAAAATATGGTGTCTCCACTTCTTGTGGAGATCAGAAGCTTTACGAAGAGGGTGTGGTTAGGCATGACCAATAGGAAAAAAATCAGTTCTCCCTTCTTCCTAATCAGCCTGTACATGTATCGAAAAACATCTAGATCAGGTTCTTTCCCCTCTTCATGCATCAGTTGGATGAACCAGGTCAGAATCCTATAGCTATTCGGATGGAGCTGACCAGACACTATGTTATTTCTATTCAAAAATCTCTTCACAAAGGGATCTAAAGGAAATTTTAAACCCCCCCTCTAGTTGGTTAAAATACACCACTAATTTATATAGCCCTAGCAAAGGGGTATGGGCCCTAAATTTCCTATCTACAGTGTGAAGGGCATAATCAACGAGGATACAGAACCACCTCTGGTACCACCCAATAACTCATAATCCACATTTAAAATAAAAAGGTCGGAACTAACTTATTCCTTTGGTGCCATAATGAAGGAGGAAAATGCATAACAACAGAAGTAAGAAAAAAGAAGAAGAAAAGACAAAAGATCACCTAGTTGGCACAAGCAAGAATCACAGCAGGTAGAAAGGAAAACAACAACAACAATTCAAATGTGACAAAGGCAAAAACAAAAAAGAATTAAAATACACCAGTCGACAAGCACAACAATACTTATAAAGACACGGAATGATTTGGAAACACACCATTAACTGCCCTCATTATTACTACATTCCTCCCAAGGCCATCAAGGGCCTTTTGGGGATAAAAAGCCCATTGAACAAGGAGTCACGACAATAATAGCATAAACATTTTGTTTATTGACATACGAAATGATGCATAACTCACATGATTTAAACTTTAAATCCTTAGGAGTTGAAACGACATCGCCACGTGTCGGCCCACCTAAATTTCTACTGGGCCACTTCATCAAGCTACTCGAAAAGCATCCAAGCTATGTTTTCAGCCCATTCCGGGTATCCGAGCATCTAAGCCTCGCACATCTAAGTCCAATGACTGAAGCTGGCACCCTCAGGTCACTTCTGTAGTACTAAGGTTCCGAGCATGTAAGCATTGCGTGTATGTACCGAGCATTTAAACCTCGTGCATCTAAGTCTAGTCACTGAAGTCGACACCCTCAGGTCGCTTCTGTAGTACTAAGGTTCCGAGCATGTAAGCCTTATGTCCATGTACCGAGAATCTAAGCCTCGCACATCTAAGTCTAGTGACTGAAACTGGCACCCTTAGGTCGCTTCTATAGTACTAAGGTTCCAAGCATGTAAGCCTCTCATCCATGTACCGAGCATCTAAGTCTAGTGACTGAAGCTGGCACCCTCAGGTCGCTTCTGTAGTATTAAGGTTTTGAGCTTATAAAGTCTCGCGTCCTTGTACCGAGCATAAAAAATCCAGTGATGACTAGTTCTATCATGTCATTTCCGAACAGACGGGTTAATCTATTGTTATGCTCCTATGCACTTGGCAGATATTCAAGCTCTATAGATTGCATTTCAGCAACGATTGTCTTGAGACTCGGCATTGAGCTCTACTCCTTCATTATGACTAAGGCTGGTCACCTCAGCTCACTCATCTTTATTACTGTATGATACCCCCTATATGAAAGCATCAGCAACCTACTCTACCCGAGCACAATGGACATAAATATCTGAATACACCCGAGGGGGGGGGACTCTTGATACTGTCTAATATGTTCCCACCTAGTTAAGGGCTCCTTATCTCCTAAATAGGGACACTTGGAGTAGGAAGAAGGCAAGATCCATCCAGAATAGGGACTACCCCAAAGAGGAATCCTAATCAAAGAAGGAACACTCTCCTACCAAGATTATGATTCACTATCTCATAAGGAATTTGACTCCTCCTAAGTTTGAGTATTGCTATATATAGAACCCCATACCCCTCACAAAGGGGCATCTCATTCTCACATATTCTAGTTATCCTGTATTCTTCCTACTTTTGTTCTCTAACTTAGGCATCAAAGTGTTTGTGGGGACTCTTCCCACCTCTCACCTTACCTTCTATTTATGGATTGCAGGATACCAAGCCCGAGAGTTCCGAAAACCAATTATCAATAACAACAAAAACAACAATAATAATAATTTATTATTATTATTATTAATAGCATTATTTTAAACTATGGTTATTTTATTATTGTTGGGTGTTATGTGTGTATATATATATGTATATACATGTGTGATATATATATATATATATATATATATATATATATATATATATATATATATATATATATATATATATATATATGTATACATACATATATAGTTCAAAAGCTCATCAACCATCTGGTCAAAACCTATCACTCTCCTCTTTTCTTCTTTCATTTTCTCACACCATTTTCCTTTTCTTCTCCCTATTTTTGCACCTGATTCAGTAACACCCTCATCACTTCATGCCATTTTCTTTCTTTTCTTACTGTCCTTCTTTTTTTTTCTTGCAAAATAAACAACAACAATAGCAACAACCATAACAATAACAACATCAATGACAACAACAATAGTAGCAATAAGAACAACATCAATAACGACAAGGACAACAGCATCAACGATAGTAGTAACCCTCCTTGTCCTAGATTTCTGTTTTAACCGCCCCTTCAGTCACGTCTACTGATCGAGGTTGGACACGACGTATCAGAGGAGTGCCTTTATCTTGTAAGTTAATATTTGAATTGTATGTTGGGTTTTTTGAGTTAAAACATATTAAATTCTTATGAATTAAATTTTACGAGATTCTAGTATATATTCTTTATATGTTATTACATGGTTTAATTTATAATTATTTTATTTTATTTTTTATTTTTTGTATTTTTCATTGTTTTGTTTATTTTTATTTATTTTAAATAAACTATGGTAGAACAAGCTACCTTATAGGTTTCATCAAGACCGTGTGCGCATTGGTAAAATATGTGATTATATTTGATTATATTACTGGGGCCGATGGTCTGGTGATGCTTTGCTCTTGGACTTTACTAGTATAGTTAGATTAATATTTATTAAATCACTAGGGTCGATGGTCTGGTGATGTTTTGCTCTCAAACACCGCCATTGATATTGGATTTAGTGATGTGACTACAGCTGTGCATCCTGGTGATGCTTTGCTCTTAGGATCCAGTAGTCTTGGATATAAGTGAGTCGTATGACTTTTATAAAAATTGATAAATTGGGTTCTACCTAATTTTTAAACTAAAATGTTTTAAAAAGCTTTTAAATATTTATTTATTTCCTTGAAAAATGGATTTCTTATAAGTATATCAAATGATTTGAATAAAATTATGAATATATTATTTTTATAAAAAAATTATTTTTAAGGAGATTTTCAAACTACATTCATTTCCTTTATTAACTTACTTAATGAGGTCTAACTCCCCTCAATTTTTTTCAGGAGTTTGTGAGTATTCTATTAGGCCTACTTCTCTACGTCGAGTAGCTTCTTCACCGTCTATCTTATGTAGGTCTATATAGTTGTGATTATATTAGTATCCGTGTACCGCAGTAGAGAACTATATAACTGTGCATTTAAAATTTGGATATTATGTATTAAGATTTATGTATAGAGATACTATTTTATATAATTGATGATGTTTATTTATTTTATGCACCATGATGTTATAATTAATTAAATTAAAAAAAATCAGTTTGATATGCATTATGATTTAATTATTTTATTATAAGGTTTTAAAGTTTAAATATTTCATATTTTTCTTTTAAGGCTTATTATGGGTTTTGGTAGCTTTATGCTTCCTTATTCCCTAGTTCTAGTTACGTGCCCCTGGGTTCGGGTTGCGACAAAGCTCTTATTGTTAGAGGCCATTTATAGAGCTAGAATAAAACAAGGAGAGGGGGATCTAAGTCAAAGCTTAAACTAAGTAAAGATCAATATGCCTTTTATCGAGAAAAAGAGCATTAGAAGAAAATTTTCCCAAGCTAAAGGACAAAGGCAAACATGAAAAGGGAAATATTGTCTCAAATTCAAATGTAGTCGAGTTTGATGATATAGATTTAGATCTTTCAATTATTGCTGCACCATCAATCAGCTGTTTAAGTTCATGGTTACTAGATTCAACTTATAGTCACCATATGACTTCTAATCGAGAATGCTCTTTGACTTTAAATAACTAAAAGGTGGAGTTATCTACACAGTGAATAATGCCCCTCTTAACACACATAGGATTTATTTAATTTGCTTGAGCAATCAGGATGGATAAATCAAAACCTTAATAGGTGTTCATTATGTGCCGAATTTGATGAGGAATCTCATTTCTGTGGGAACCTTAGAGTTAAAAGGTTTTAAAGTAAGCATAAAAGATGAGATAATAAGAATCATCTCTGGTGCACTTGAAATAATGAAGGAGATTCAGAAAACAAATAATGTGTACTACTTTCTGGATAGTACAATTATTAGGATAGCAGCAACAGTAGCTTCTACTGATGATCAGGAGTTAGAAGCCACCAGGTAATGGTATATGTGTTTGGGGCATGTTGGAGAAAAATCTTTGAAATTATTAATAGATTAAGGATTATTAAAAAGAGCTCAGGCTTGCAAATTGAATTTTTGTGAGCATTGCATCAAAGAGAATAAGACAAGGGTAAAATTTGGAATAGCTATCCATGATACTGAGGGTATTTTGGATTATGTTCATTTAGATGTGTGAGGGCCTTCCAAGAATGCTTCATTGAGAGGAAAATACTATTATGTTTCCTTTGTTTATGATTTTTTCCAGAGAGTATAGGTGTATACAATAAAGACAGAGGATGAGGTGCTAGAAATTTTCCTTAAATGGAAAAAGATGGTGGAGACTTAAACAGACAGAAAAGTCAAACGTCTCCGTATAGATAATAGTGGAGAGTTAAAAAATGATCCATTTTTGAAAGTCTGGGAAGATGAAGGTATTGATAGACACTTCACTATTAGATATACACTATAATAAAATGGGGTGGCAGAGAGAATGAACCGAACATTGCTGGAGAAGGTTCAATTTATATTGTCCAATGCTGGGTTGGGCAAAGAATTTTGGGTTGAGGCTGTAGTATATGCTTGTCACCTTGTCAACTACCTACCATCGACTACTATTGGTGGTAAAATTCTATTAAAGAAATGGTTTGAAAAACCTACTAAATATTATGATTCTTTACATGTGTTTGGTTCTACTACATATTACCATGTTAAAGAGTCAAAGCTGGATCCAAAAGCAAAAAAGGCAATCTTTATGGGGATCACATATAGTGTGAATGGCTATGATCTTTAGTATCTATAAACAAAGAAAGTAATCTTCAACAAGTATGTTATCTTTGATGAATCTACCATGTTGAGAAAGGTGACTTCAGAAAAAATAGAGCAGAAAGATGGTACTCCTAAACAGGTGGAGTTTGATGGCAACAGAATTATCCTAGCCAATGAAGAAATTGATGATGACTCTCTTATGGTAGAAGAAGAGTCAAATGAAGAAGAGGTTTGGACCTAACAACCTCCACAACAATGTGAATCAATTACATTAAGGAAGGGAAAAAGGACCATTAGGCAACTTACTAACTATACTGATATGGTATCTTCTACATCATCAATTGCCATTGATGATGTTCTTGCCACTTATAATGAAGCAGTCCAAGTTCAGAACATGAAAAGTGGAGGATCGCCATGAATGAAGAAATGCAATCCCTTCAAAAGAATCAGATATGGAAACTAACCAGTCTTCCGAAAAAAAAAGTAATTAGGTGTAAATGGATATATGCAAAGAAAGATGGATTTCTTGACAAGGATAATGTTCACTATAAAGTAAGATTGATGGCTAAAGGCTACGCATAGACGAAGGGAATTAATTATAATAAAGTATTTTCTCCAATTATAAAGCATTCCTCCATTAGAATTTTATTAGCTTTGGTAGCACAGTTGGATTTAGAACTAGTTCATATGGATATAAAAATGACATTTTTATATGGAGGCTTGTATAAGGAAATCTACATGACTTAGCCAAATGGATTCAAAGTTGTTGATAAAGAAAAAATGGTTTGCAAATTAGAAAACACATTATATGGATTAAAGCAATCTCCGAGGTAGTGGTACAAGTAATTTGACAAGTTTATGATAGGGCAAAAGTACACGAGAAATAAATATGATCATTGTGTGTATTTGTGCAAGCTATAAGATGGATTCTATATATATCTTCTTCTTTATATTAATGATATGCTGATAGCTTTCAAGAGTCAAACAGAGATTGAGAAATTAAAGATTCAATTGAACAGGGAGTTTGAGATTAAAGATCTTGGTGAAGCAAAGAATGTTCTCGACATGGAAATATCCAAAGATAGAAAATTGGGGAGGCTTTGTTTGTCTCAGAAAGAATATCTGAGGAAGGTACTAAAATGTTTTAGCATGAATGAGAAGTCAAAACTAGTTAGTACACCATTTGCTCCTCATTTCAAGCTTAGTGCATTCATGTCACTGAAAAATGATACAGAACGGGAACACATGTCAAAAGTACCGTATACAAGTGCTATTGGTAGCTTGATTTATGCAATGTCGTGTACAAGGCTAGATATTTCAAAGGCAGTTGGGGTTGTGAGCAGGTACATGAATGATCTTTAAAAGGAGCATTGCCATGCTGTAAAATGGATTCTACAGTATATTCTGAACACTATAGATATTGGTTTGGCATTTCAATAGGATAGGCAAGATGGTCAGTGTGTAGTTGGATGTTGTGATTTTGATTATACTGGTGATTTGGACAAGCGTCAATCAACTACTAGTTATGTGTTTACTTTTGCAAAGGCACCAGTCAGTTGGAAGTCCACTTTACAATCAACAGTTGCTTTGTCTACTACAAAGGCAGAGTATATGATAGTTACAAAGGCTGTAAAGGAGTCAATTTGGCTTTAAGGGTTGCTTGGTGAACTGGGAATAGAGTAGAAGCACATCAAAGTGCATTATGATAGCCAGAGTGTTATTCATTTAGCAAAGAACCAGGTTTATCATGCAAGAACAAAGCATATCAATGTTCCATATCACTTTGTACGAGAAATTTTGGAAGAATGTGGAGTTACAATCCAGAAAATTCGGACTACTGAGAATCCTACTAATACGATTACAGAAGTGATAATTGCAGTCAAGTTTAAACATTGTTTAGACTTGATTAATATTGTTACAAATTGAAAGATAAAATTTGCAGACACTACTAAATGTTGGATTTATGAGAGAATTGTATGAAATTTTGCTAAGGTAGAGATTTGTTAGATTTAGCAAAATCCCACATTAGGAGTTTTTTAAAATTGGAGGAGTTCTTTGGTTATAAAAGAACTTCTCCCCCCTTTGTTATATCCATTCCACAAAATTAATCTTCTCCAATATTTAGGCTATTTGTATCCTTCCTCTCTATTTTGAAATATTTTCTCAATTAGTGAAATATTATTTGGTAGTATCCAAGAACGTAAGTATAATTGACCAAATCTTGTTAAATTTTTAGTATTCTCTTTTATATATATTTAATAGCTATTGTCGGGTATAGTTATTGTTAATTATTGTGTTATTAAAATGACTTATCTTCACAAAATTTCTATTTAAGGAGAGTGATTTTTAGGTGGGACCATTATGATCCCACCACTCTTTTTTGGAAATCTATTTAATTTTTAGTATAATCGTTTACACTCTAATAATCTATGTATTATTTGTGAAAATTAATCCAAATTTTACAACACAATCAGCATAAACTGCAATAAACAGTCATTTTTTATTATTTATTAAAAATATAATAAAATAATAAAATGATCACATAACAATTCAATCTCAAAATTTTTGTAATTTTTTATATATAAAAATATTAATCAAACCATACCAATACACGAATATATAAGATATTTGTCACTACCAGATCAAGACATAATTTCAATTGTTTTGTAGGAATAATTACGCTGGTCCCCTTGCTTAATGCTTTTGGCAGATTGTATATATTAACGCCCATTAAATGTCAACAAATGCATTGAACGATAAAACCAAACAAAACAATGCAATGCAATGCCATTTTCGTTTTTCACATGGAATATGTACCACACTTATGAAAAGACGTATTATCAACACTATCTTGTGAATTATTTTTGTTTGAAGTGGGGAAATATCATGTGGCCTTCCCTCTACGAACCCACCAAAGAAAAAAAAAAAGGGCAAAAAACTCGTGTAAAATTGGTTGGAAAAATTACATTTATTTTTCTATTCTTTAATAAATAAAATATGACCAAATGTTAAATATTTCAATAGTATAATTTTCTTTAAAGTATATTTGTAACTTCATCTTAGATAAATTTATCTTAAATATCATTAATTTAAGAGTGATATTTATAATAGAGTGCACCCTGGCCAGAGAAAAACTATTTTTTTTATTGTTTTCTTTTTAATTTAGTGTTTTGCTCATTAAACTTTTATAAGTTTTTTTTTACTACTCAACAAAATTTGTAGCTCCATCACTTATTAGTAAAATAAATTTGAATATTATATCACATAATCATAAAATAAACAACATTAAAGTTTAAACACTGAAAATTACATTATAGCTAATTGAACATAAGATTCAAAATAAAAACTCAAACATTTGCAACCGTTGAATTTATCAATTATGATGAACGGCCAAAGGATAAGTCACAGGCATCAGCAATTAAAGCCAAGAAATCAGCTGCAAAAGTTGGTCTCTGGGTACGCATACTGGATATTTGCTTCATCTCCACCAACATTGCATTGCCCATACTAATAATATATATATTTTAATCGCGTGAACAAAAGCAGACTCAGGATTTGATTCTACTGTCTTTAAAATGATGGGTCCATGCATAATTTCTTCACTTGTTGTAAGACATATATATTAAAGAATGTGTAACTAGCATTAATTGTAAAAAAAAAAACCTTATTTTCATTTAATTAATATTTTAAATTATATAATATATATAATCACACTAAAAATTAATTATTAAAAAAATTTTACTATTTTTATAGTATTTTTTTAATATTAAACTAAACTAATTAATAAACTTTTAACACAGATTTTTTTTTTTTTAGATAAATGTGTGTCACAAGTTTGCCTGTGCATTGGAAGACATTTATTGTCAAGGAGCTATGATGATGATTGACATTACACATATCTATTTTCATTTTTTTTAACATAAGAATACTATTCCATTTTTCCCAAAGAAAAAAAAAACTATTCCATTAAAAAAAAAAATAAGAATACTATTATTGGTTTATTATTGAAACATAAAAATTTGTATTGCACTCTACTTCTTATAAATTAATAATTTATATAAATATTGAATAATTAAAATGAATAATAAAGAATTCATTTATGACCAGAAGAGAATTTGTATCCTAATTTTAGTCTTATATGTAATTGTCAAGACAAACATCAATATCCAATATTTGGTATTTTAATATTTCTACATTTAAAATTACTATGGATTAATGGATAATTAGTTTTAGAATTACCACAAAATGAAAATAAAATTTATTTTTCACTATAAAATAATAAAAAGGTCCTTTTAAAACAATCGAAATAGAAGAATAAAAAATAGATGATTGCTCATTTGTAAAATGCTAAAAAAAAAAAGTTATTAATCACTTCTTTATTAGTTATATATGTGGTTCAAAACAAAAACTTGTTTATAAATTTAATTCATTTAATTTTTTTTTCACAGTCGAGGCAAAAATCTTTTACAGTAACGGAACCGAAAGACTGTCCAAAATGTTGTTGAAGACTGGCCACAAAGATAGCTACAAGAAAATAAATAACAGTCACATATTGTACCCGGACCTCTACTATAAATTGAGAAGAAACTAGTAATAATCGTTCTCATTCTGAACTACTTCCTACCTGTCATATATGTATATATATTTAAGGTATGGCAAAACTGCTACTAATAGCTTTGTTCGCAATTCTGCTGGCATCGTTGTAAGCTAATAGGCCTGTGTTGCCAACATTGCTGGAAGCTAATAATTATAAGGATGTTCAATCAACACTTGATATTTTCGAAACAGGATATTTTCCTACAAAACTTGACAACCTGAAGGAATCACAACTTGCTTCAGGTTCACCCCCTAAACCACTGTTAATTGCTAGGCCAACTGTAGCTGGCAAATACTCTGTCCTTCTGTTTATTCACGGCACCTGCCTGGAAACCTCGTTCTACAGTGACCTCTTTGAGCATATAGCTTCTCATGGATACATCGTTGTTGCTCCTCAGGTACTTCTATAATAATCCAGATGATTTTTTTTTTTTAAAATTACGTTATATACTTGCACTGACAATTTCGCTTGATTGGTCTACTCTTTGATCAACAGATATATACTTGTACAGGATTTGGTGCAATTCCTGTAATGCCTATAGATGGACAGAAAGAAGTAGACTTGTCAACAGAAGTTGCAAACTGGTTACCTTCAGGTCTAAACTCTGTGATAAACGGAAGTGTTAAAGCAGACCTAGACAAGCTTGTTATTTCAGGCCACAGTAGAGGAGGAAAGTCAGCATTTGCGATCCCACTTGGATATTCTGAAGTTCCTCTAACAACAGCCTTCTCTGCGTTAGTGGGTCTAGACCCAGTAGCAGGAACAAGTAAAGAGCACAGAACTGATCCAAAAACTCTCACTTACGTTGCTGATTCTTTTAATTTATCAATTCCAGTTACTGTAATTGGTACTGGGTTGGGCAGTCAGCCATCCTGCTGGCTGGTTTGTCCTGCAGATGAAGTAAATCATGCAGAGTTTTACAACGAGTCCAGACCACCTGCTAGCCATTTTGTGGTTAGAGATTACGGCCATATGAACATGTTAAACGATAATTTACCGGGTGTTATGGGCATTATGGCAAAGAGTATGTGCAAGAACAGCAACGAACTTAGTAAGGATCCAATGAGGAGAAGCGTTGGTGGGATAATTGTGACGTTTCTGAAAGCTTATTTACATGGAAAGAGTAGAGACTATAATACCATTTTGCAAAATCCTTCTGTTGCTCCTGCTGTGCTTGAACCTGTCGAACCTAAGATTGCACAATACCTCGCTCAAATTTTATGGCTAAATTTGTAAAATGTTTGTTTCATGTACGCATGCTTGAAATTGGTATGATATATAAATAAATAACAGCAAAGGTTATCCTCCATTATTAATTAGCTTAATCCTCTAATTATATGAATTTGACTGCTGTTTTTTCTTCTTTAATTTTGTTTAAACAACTTTAATTGGAATTTATTCTCGTAATTTAAAATAAATTTTTTATTTACTTGTTATATTATATTCAGTATATATATACTTTTAGGACGATAAAACAACACTATGCAAAAAATTTTGAGCATATTTTTCATTTTACCCCAACTCATTTTTCTAAAAAAAAAATTTAATTTTTTCGACACTAAAAAAGTTTAAAATCTAAAATGAATTGGATAAATTCATTATACAATAATTTAAACACCTATAATTTTTAAATATTGTAATTATGAAAAAATTGTTTTATTGAAATTTTTATTTTTTAACAATTAATTAAAATGATAGAAATTTAAAATAAAAAATATACCAGGTGAATCCGTTATATTATGGCTTAAACACTTGTATTTTATAAATAATTTTTTAATTAAAATTTATTTTTAATATAATTTAAAAAAACAAAATAGAGGTGTATAATAATAAAACGTCGCGTCCCACAATATATTACGTTGATCATGGAGTGCACATTTAATATTATCCTTATTTTTATTAGTTAAATATAAAATCATAATAATTCACTATTAATATTCTAAGCAGATTCATTATTAGTGCTGATCTTTTTCTAAAATTTTGAAAACCATTCTACGAAGTGTTGACCTTGTAAACTAACAGCCAAGTGTCACAGTACCACTGATTCACGAAGTATCAAACCCCATTCCCCTGCCCTTTGCAATACGGCTAAAAAAGACTTTTATAGGGGAAAAAAATTACTTCGATGGAAAAAGTAACAATGTAATATATAGCTCTCTGCCCAGTGATGAAAAGAAAAGAAAAGAAAAGAAAATACATAGTTTCCCCTCGAGAAAAAAGACGCTTTTTTGCCCAGAACACGTGCAAATGTGGTGTCTTTATTTAGCTTCATATCAAGCTCAGTGTGCATGGAATGGAACTGTTACTATTTAACCATAAAGCAAGGGAGCATTTTTTCCTAAAAAAAAAAAAAGAGCATCTGTTCACGTGGTTGGTGTGGACAATCATCTTTAATTACCCGGAACGATCAGACAGAATCAATAAATCAGATTATGATCATTAGTATGTTGTAAAATTAGAGTTATAAATATTTTAATTGCTATAATAATATTAAATTTATAGACTTTAAGTCATTTTATTATGCTATTAATCTGAATATTATTTCATCCTCTGTAATTTTTAGTAAACTTATATTTTATATTTTTATTAATAAATTATTAGTTTGAAGTAATGATATTATTTTTGTGTTAAAATAAAATCAAATTCCAAATACGGGAAGAAATGAAAGAATATAATCAAGTAGGTAACATTAACTTCTATATATCGGAAAAATCAAATATTAGGTATGAAAGAATCTTATAAATATTGGCAACTTTGATTCAAATATATGAACTTTAGGAATAATAAGATGTATCTCACATTTTATGGAGAAATAAGGGTGATTACGCTCATTCAAATATCTATTCAAAGAATATGGCTGGTGTCAAGGATTCCTAGAGAGAAACATCAATCATTTGCTATGTTTAATATTCTTTCTCTTTTAATTACTAGTTTTAAGGGACTAATTTAGGAATGTCTGTTATTTTCCTCCATAGTAGTCACATGTATAAGCTATATATATATTCATCTTTCTCTTGTTATCATTGTACTGAGGATCATTCAATAAAAAAATACATTAAGAAAAATCTTCTCTGAACTCTGTTTTTTCTCTATAAAAGATAGCGTCTTTTTTTTTTTAAAGGATGAAATATTATTAATAGCATGGAGAAACATCCAAAGTAAAACTTTGGGAAATACAATGAGGAGAATATTGCCAAGGACCTAGCATTCTGAGCAAGGACATGAATTGCTGAATTAGCAGTCCTAGGAGCAAAAACAACTGAGACACAATGGCACTGACGATATAAGTTTTTGTAACACTGAATAATGGAACCAAATTCAGAAATATTTGGGACATCTGAATTGAAACAATCTACCACACACTTAGCATCACTCTCTATTATAACCTTCTTCAAGTGATGAGTCTTCACTTAACTCAAAGCTTCTTTAAGGCATAAGGACTCCGCAATGGAAGCATGAAGTTTACCTGCACACCACTTGCTTTTGCCCAAGATAAAAAAAACCAAGTAGAATTTCAAAGCACCAAGCCAAAACTAACTATAGACGAGTTAAGATTGATAGTTGCATCTATATTTAGTTCAACAAAACCAGAAGGAGAAGGGCGCCATTTCGAGTGTGAACTTCTAGAATGGATAGCTTGAGCAAAGCCTGAGAAATTGCCCGCACTTGAAAATCTGTTAGGTCACCCAAAGCAGATCAATTACATACCAGAGGTGGTTGATTGCCCAAACCAAAGTTTGATATTTCTTTAAGTCCATATCATCCACAAGACCATACAAATATTTTCTTTATACGAGAGATCACTAGAGCAAAATATGGCAATGAGCCAGGCATTAAAGTTATCCTAGTGCAAATCAACCAAATCAACACAAGTAGCATTCCAACATTGAACAACAAAGGATTAATCTAACAATATATGAAGAAGATGCTCGCCAAACATACCACAGATCACATAAGAGTTATCAATTGCAAGACGAGCATAAACGAGCCTTTGTTGGAAGAATGTTACAGCAGAGTTTCCATATAAAGCACTTAACCTTCAGTGGGATATTAAAGTGCTAAAAATAAGTCTAATGAACTAAAATGACTCTTGACCAAACAAATGATAGAAGGTAATCCAATAACCCGATCGAACAAAATAAATACCATTCTTTTGAAAATTCCATACTAAGGAGTCATCTGAATTAGAATTTCCTGCTGAAAGAGATAAAATAGAATCTATATGGTCTTGAAGAAATAGTTCATGGAGCAGTTCACAGTCCCCTTCATTAACGCTTGAAATTTTAAAATCATGAACCAAAAGATTGTTAAGACACTCGACCGAAGGCATAATAGGCCTAAAATCATTATTATTTTTGAGCCAGGGATCATGCCACACTTTCATGTTTAAACCATCGTCAATTCTCTAGCTACTAACAACTAGGATCGAACGAGTTTTCCAAATACTCTGCCAATAAGACTAGGATTAACACCTAGATTTGATGTGAGAAAAACCCTATTTGAATAATATCTAGCTTTGATGAGACTACTAGACAGAGCATTAGGATCAAAAAGCAAATGCCACCTTTGTTTGGAAACTATTGCTTTTATTAAAAGAGTGAAGATGACGAAAGCCAAGTCCCCTAAATTCTTTTCTAGCACAAAGTTTATCCCAAGACAGCCAATGAATATGTTTTTTATTATCGCCATCAGAACCCCACCAAAACAAGTTCATCATCCACTAAAGCTCATTACATAAAAGTAAGGGAAACAAGAAGGTACTCATACAATATAATGGAATGGCTTGAGCAATAAATTTTAAAAAACCTCTTTTCTAGTGGAAGGAAACTAAAGATAGCTCGCTTGTTTTGGGGAGGCCAAGATACTGACCGGTGTTCAAAAGGAGTATTGTAATATTTCGAGTTTTTAAATAATTTTAAACTGTATTGAAATATGCAGTGTTAATAATTTTTATATATATTTATGATTATTTAATGAGTTTGTTATTTATTAAAGTCATTTTTAATTATTTTTATTATTTTTAAGTCATTTATGTAAAAAATTTTCAGGAATTTTATTTTCGGGAAAATTAAAACATAAATAATTAAATATTAACTATTTTAAATGATTTTATGAATTTGTATGAGTTCATGCATAATTTTAAAGTGTCAAATAAAATACATATACATACATGCATTTAAATTAAAATTAGGGTTATTTAATTAAATTAAATTATAATATATATAGTTTTAATAGTAATTAATTAAATGTGTGTATATATGTATATGTGTATATATATTATTATTGAAGTGTGTGGTGGATATTTATTATGTGTATTAATTTATATATTAAAATAATAAAAGTAAGATATATATATACATATATACATATAATATCATTATCAAAAATAAAGTTTGAATTAATTATCATTTTGCCATCACCTTCTTCTCCTTCCTCCCGATTGATTTCTTCCTCATCCGGCCGCTGCAACTCCTTCCTCGTCCCGTCGGTGTGCCCTCCGGTGTGCCACCACCATTTCCAGCAGCTCAGCCACCCTCTTCCACCCTCTCTGATGCCGATGAACGCTGCTAAACCCGAGAAGCCGAGAAATCGATCCTAACTCCGATCAACGTGATTTTGGCCACCATTTCAAGCCCCACCAGTCTCTATCTCTTCCTTGAGCTCCGGTGAGTGTATTTCCAAACTTTGTTTCACTTTAAATGGTCTAGATTTCCCTAGGTTTCGATTTATCATTTTCGGCCATTTAGGGTTTTTGATTTTTTTGAGCTTCGATTTGGTTGATTCATAAAAAATTTCTTCACAAACATTGATCCTAGTAGCTTAATATACGTCTGTGAATTTTTTTTGCATTTTTAGGAATTATTTTGATTTTTGTGAATTTTTGATTATTTTATTAATATTTTCTAATTTTCGAAATTTAATTAATTAAATTATGAAATTATGGTTTATGGTGTTTTTAGGTGTTGAAATGCATTTTATAAATTTATTCGTAATTTTTGTGAATTTTATATAATTATTTTGAATTTATTTAGTTTATGTAATTTTGGGAAAATTAGGTTAATTATGTGTTTTATTGAAATTTATTGGTTAATTGAGTATATTTATTGATATTATTGAATTATATGTTGAGAAATTTAATTTTGAGTAATTATACTATTTTTGGTGAATTTTTGAACATTTATAGTGAATTTATATATATTAAGGGTATTTTGGTAATTTGGCACTAAATTGGCTAAAAATATAATTAAATTGGTTTTAATAGTTATTTGAGGTATAAAAATGATTCCTACAAATTATTTAGTATTTTTAACTAATTAAAACTATTTTTCATAAATTATTTTCAAATTATATATAATATACGATTTTTCTAAATAAATGAGTTTTTATTGATTTTCAATATGTTTTAGGGTTAATTATGTAATTTGGATTTATAAAATGCATTTTGGTCAATATTTATGAATTTATTGAGAATTATTGATTTTTAATAATATTTTATTTAAAATTAGGGTTTTTATGCATTTATCGGTAAAATAATTATTTATAGTGTATAAATATCTAAATTGCTATATTTTGAGAATTAAAGGGCATTTTTGGTATTTTTCATGTGTTTTGTATTATTTCATGAATTGTGGACCTCGGTCGGTGAATTGTAGTTTGGAGCCCGACTGAGGGATTATAAACTGTGTTTATTCTTAAAGTGTGTTTCTTTGCAGGACCAGCTCTACTCTTTGAGTAAAGAGATGTCTGTTTTACAAGGGAGGTTCTGTCAAATTTTCGGTAGAATTCTCATAAAATATGATGTTCGGTCGAATTCCTATTCTAATTATATGACTAAGACTCTAGATTGAGTCTTTAGAATTCTGACAGGTTTATTCTAATGTCGTGTTGTCATTTGTTTGTTTAGTTACACTGAGACTGAGGCCTAGTGGACCAGGCCCGTCGAACCAATCTCGAGGAGCGCAATAACTGTGAGTTGTTATTTTATATATACGTGTTCTAGGTTGTATGATTTTAGAAATGTATTACTTATTTTATAAATTATGCATAAATAGTTTAATTATTTCTTGGGTTTATTTTTAGTATATTTTTAGTATATTTTTGGTATATTTTAAATTACATGCATGTTTTATTAATGCATTATTCTCAAAATGATTTTAAGTATATTTCTAGATTATTTCATAATTAAATTGAATTTATTTGACATATATATACTCGAGATATACCTGGTTTATTTTTGGTATATTTTTAGTATATATATGGTTTATGTTGCTATTTTATTTAATATCATGCATCCTTTATTTTATGAATGTATGTTTTATATAATAATGAAGGATATCAATAGAAAGTGCTACCTAGTGGGCAGCACTAGGACCGAGTACGTACCGGTACGCCGATAGCATTTAGACTTTATTACTAACCTATTTGTGGATTATGATCGGATTGATTTATTTGATGTGTAATGTGATTTGGGAGTGTGATTGCTGGAGCTCGGTTGACCAAGTGTTTCGGGGCCAATCACACTGACAGTCAGACTACTGGAGCTCGGTTGACTTAGTGTCTCGGGGCCAGTCTACTGTCCAAATGGAACAAGTGAAATTATTTGGAATAAGTGAGCTTGTACGGCTAGAGTGTTATCTAACACTATTTGAGGTTGCGATTGTCTAGGGTTCTATTTGATCCTTCATATACGGATGTATTTTCTTAATGTGTATATAAAATGGTTTTGCTGCATTTGTGTGATTTTGCCTGTATATATATTTATTATATATACTATTGAATGTGTGCATTGTCATTTAGCTATTTATATATATATATATATATATATATATATATATATATATGTATATATATATATATATATATATATATTATAGCAATTCACTCAGTGAGGTCTAACTCCCCTCCGTTGACTATTTTTCAGGAGAGTCTACGTCTTCAGACCTCAGTAGTAGACCCATACGCCGAATTTCTTCCGCCCTAGCTTTACTATGTAATCTGCTTACTTAATGTTATTTTATAATCTAGACACTGCATTAGTTGTAGTCATTTATGAGATTTATGTTTTATATTTGTTTGAGATTTGTATTTTAAAAGATTTGAACTGAGAGTTGTATTAACAGATTATTTATATATGAGAATGAACTTGTTTATTTAAACAGGTTAGTGGATTATACTTATTTTATTCATGAGATTTATTCCGCTACAAAATATTTTATTTATGTTATTATTATCATTGCATGTTTTATTTTATTTTTAAGGCTTGCTATGGGTTCCAGATTCGAAAGAATTCCTGTTCCCTAGTGCCGACCATGGCCCCTGTTTTAGGTCGTGACAAGAATAAACTTGCAAAGTAGACAAAATATCCCCATGAAGGGCATTAGAAACATTAGAGCTAAAGAATATTTTTAGACTTGTGTAAATTCATAGTTTGGCCTGAGAGTTGAAGCCTTAAAGGTTGAAGCTTTACTACATCTCCTTACATTCAAAGGTTGAAGCCTTAAAGCAAACATATTATCATCTGCAAATAGAAGGTGGAAGATACTCGGAGCCCCACGATAAACTCAAAACTGATGAAGAAAGTCTTGATTTTTAGCTTTTTTAATCATAGAAGACAGACCCTCTGCACAAAGAATAAAGAGAAGAGGAGATAACAGACATCTTTAGTGAAGACCTCGTGTAGGAAGTATAAGACCAACCTTACTACCATTAACAATAGCATGATAACAAACCAAAGTAATACATAGCATTATCCACTGTACCTATTTCTTACCAAAACCAAATTGAAGAAGAATGTCATATAGGTACGATTAAAGAATCCAGTCATAAGCTTTACCAATATCTATTTTGAAGGCAACAACACCATTTTTTTCTATTATTTAACATCGTATCCCATGAATAACCTCGAAGATAACAACAACATTATTAATAATTGAGTGTCCAAAGACAAAGGTAGACTGCTCTTCTGAAATGAGAGTAGGGACAATTCAGAGATGATTAGTAAAGACTTTTGTAACTATTTTATATACTACATTGCATAAAGAGATATGACATAGATTTTTTATAGTCAGTAGATTCTACTTCTTAGTAATGAGGGAAATCAAAGTATCATTAAGTTTATTTGGAAAAGTGCATGTGTCCAACTAATGCTTTGCCATAAAAAAAACAAAGTTCTCACTATCGACCAATGGTTCTGAAAAAAGGCAGGATTAAGGCCATCTAGGCTGGGAGCTTTATCTGGGTGCATTTAAGAGATAGCTCATTTGAATTCATCCATTGTGAAAGGAGCTAGCAAAGAAGAATTATCAAAATTGGAGACTCTATTTTGAATAAAAGAGATATATGAAGAGAAAGAATTATTATTGATAATAAAAAGGTTTGAAAAATAATTAGATGCAAGATGAAAAAGACCATTATAATTATTAATCCAATTACTGCCATCATCTTGAAGTTGGGAAATAAAATTAGAACAACACCTAGAAGAGACCATGGCATGAAAATATTTGCTATTATAATGCCCATCTTTAAGCTAGAAAGTCTTAGATAATTGTCGCCAATAAGCATCTTCAGATTCCAAAAGAGACAAGACATCATGCTTAAGGTCACAATACATTCTAGATAAGGGGAGGGACTGTTCACTTATAACTGGAGCTTTACTATAATTGACTGAAGTTTTTTGGTGAATTGGTGGTGAAAATTTTGACCCCAATCTTCCATAGAGTTTGAATAAAAACCCATTGTCAATGAAAGAAGCAATACAACATGAGTGCCAACTACAGTGAACAACATCTCCAAACTCATACTCTTAAAGCCACTAATTCTTGAATCAAAATTTATGAGTTTTCTTAACCACTAAAAAAGGAAAAGGTTGTAGCACGATAGGATTATGATAAGAAGTTGAAGCAAAAATACGAGAAAGTCGAGCTAAAGGGAATAAATCTAGCCAATTTAATGAAATAAGGCATCCATCAAGTCATTCCTCAATAAAACCATCTGAGCCTCTGCTCTTCTCCCAAGTGAAAGAATAATTATTCAAAGGTAGATCAATGTTGGGTGATTTCCATAAGTTTATGATTTGTTACAAGTAATATATGATGAGTGAGTATCGTTCCCACAGGGAGATGAGATATTCTAGCACTAAGTGTGATCTTGTCTCTTACAAGCTAATAGAATGAATGATTTTAAATTAGAAAATTAAATAAACATAATGCTAATATAAATAGATTATATATAAATAAATTCAAGATTTAAAACTAGAGCTTGGATTCATTCACCAAGCACTTGCTTGAATTATAGGATTTTGTAAATTCATTTAATAAATCTCAGTCAAGGGTAGGTTGTTAATAAATTCTTAAGGCTTCTTTCAAAGTCACTTAAGCGTACCTAAAGCAAACATAACCTATTCACATAGTCTAATGAATTACTCAGGTTTATTAAGTTCCTTAACAGTCTATTAATCCCTTAAGGTCTTGTCTACTTCCGTGATCAAGGATCCCTAGAATCATAGGTTTTATGAGCTAACAAATCATGCAACTTTCATTGTCATAAATTTATCCACAAGTGTACATTTAATCAGGCCTAAATTAGACACAAGATTAATAAAGCAAAACCTAAGAAATTGACCGATGATAAGTAACTGAAATAAAACAATATCCAGACAAGCAATAATCTTGGCTACATGAATCCAAACTCTAAAGGAGTTTAGTTACACATAATGTAAATTATTAAAGACAGGAATAAATGAATATAAGAAAAAGAGTCTAGAGAAATATTCTCTGTTTTTTGTCTCTGTTTCTTCAATCCTCTATTTTGTTCTGCCTCTCTATTTTTTCTCCCCTGCCTTTGTTCATCCTTCCCTTTACTCTCTGTTACTACCTTCATTCATCCTTGCTCCTCTATTTTTACTGCCTTCATTCATCCTCCTTTCTGTGAGTTTATGATGTTTGATATCCTCAAAATTAGGGTTACGTGTGATGCATGCGTTTGAGTTCAAATTCCTTAAATGTCTAAGAATAGCTAGACTTGCACGGGCGTGCACATTCATATGAAGTTCTTTGCACGATTGTGTTGATGAGTGGATGGGCGTGTCCTTGCCTTTAGAAATTATGGCATGGTTGTGTGAGTCAAGGCACAGTCGTGCCTTTGTTACCTTTAATGTGGCATGACCATGTTGATGAGTGCACAACCATGGCACTTTTGGCCTTGGATTTGGCATGGTCGTGTTGAGCCTTACACGATCGTGCTCTTTTCCTCTTATGAAATGGCATGGCTCGGCCCTAGCTTACATGGTCGTGCTCCTTTTCTCTTGTAGAATGGCACGGTCGTGCTCTATCTTACACAATCGTGCTCCTTCCTTCCCAAATGTTAGTATGGCTGTGTTTTGCATCACATGGTCATGTATGATCACTGCACACCCGTGTTCCTTTCTCTAACTTTTCTAAATATTTGACTTTACTTAAGGCATTTAATTTCTCCAGACAAAACAACAACTTAGTGAGAAGAATTCAAAAATTAGACAGAGAATATAAAACTCCTAATTTATTTAATTAATACATGATTATATCTATATTACATTTAAATGTCCTAATATTATCTAAATGCTAAATTTATTAATTATTATGTAGAAAATGAAAAATTATGCAACTAAAATGAAATGTTATTAAATAAAATCAAAGACTAAAGAGTGTAAATTTTAATAGTAAAATGCAATTATCTATCAATAAAACTACAGTCATAAAAAACATGCCTGAAATTACGGATGAGATATTCAACGTGAGAAGAAGAGCCATTTTTATCCTCTTGACTAAGCAACTTATTGAAATCCCCCATTATGCACCAAGGAAGATTAGATTGATCATACAAAGTACATAAATTATTCCAAGATTCTATACACTTAAAATAGTTAGGATGCCTATAAAAAGCAATAAACCACCAAGTGAAAGAATTAACAGCATTCATCTTAATGTCAATATGAAATTTAGAAAAATTGTGTATATTTATATTCAAAGAAGAATCATGCCAAAAAAGTGCAAGACCACCACTTCTACCACCTTTATCAACATAAAATAATAAAAAAAAAGACAAGCTTGCATTTTATTTCTTCAATCTTATTGGAATTAACAAGAGTTTTAAGCAGAAAAATAAACTTAGGCTTTCATGAGTTCACAATATCTTAAAGAACTAGGATTTCTCATGGATTGCTTAGACCGCGATAGTTCCAACTAAGGCCTAACATTGATCTTGGTGGGGTCCCAAACTAAATCTAGCTAATAGATTAATAAAGGAAGAAGAGACAGCATAAAGAGGGTCATTAAAACTACAATCGTGGTTAGGATCAATATTTTCAGAAGAACCTTTCTATATAGCATCCTTAAGAGAGGCTAGAAGAACTTGTTTATGTTTCTTGTCTTCAATTAGGTCCATCTCATGTTGTTCAGCCTCTTGAATATCCATAGGCTTGGTAGAAGAGCCCAAAATAGATCCATGAGTGGACAAGATTCCAGGTCCATTAAAGTTAGAGAAACTAGTATCGGGAACGCAGAAATTCAAATGATTAAAATTTAAATTTCCATATTATAATGCACATGATCCTTTATTGATAGTTGAGATATTTGGAGTCAGGTCAGCACAAAAGTTACCACCATTACAGAGCCATCGATCACCATCCCTTTACCCCGACGAGTAAGGGCTTTTAGCTAAGGTCCTTAGTCTCTTTTTGGTAATTTAGAAGCAGACGATGAGAGTTATGAACACAAGTTCTCTATGTGTTAAAGAAGACCATAGAGAAAAATAAATTTTTTTCATACTTGAAATGAACAAGACTCCATACTCCTCTAGGTGTTTTTATTTTCTTCCAGCGTTTGAGAGGATGGTTAATATTTAGATGAACTTAGATACTTAAAAAAAATTCTCCAAAAACTTGAATTGTTGCCTATATCATAATCCATGAATTTCCCCACAAAATCTCCTAATCGTTTGCCCACAGCTCTGAACATAAAACCAATGGGGATGTCATAAATTTAAACCTATATAGCTACTGAATCTAAAGGCATTAAGGAGGGAACTCCCCCTGCTAAAGATGATGAAACAAAAGGACAAAGTCATCGAAAGAACATGGCCCTCCATCACAAATGCATTTGAGTTCCATTGAGTTAAAAAACTAAAACAGATAACGACCACTGGGTAGCTCCTTAATACAAATCCCTTTATCCGACTTCCATATGCTTGCCATTTAATGTTTCATTGCCTAAAAGTTAATCTTTCAACTCATTAAGAAATGACCGATAAGACAAAACTCATTGAACTCTGCTTGCTCAGAAAGGACTGGACTCTCAAACTCGATACCCAGTTCCTTATTATCCTTGTAAGATAGGATAGCAAAGGTAAACTCTATGAAGAAATAGTGAAAACAGAAACACTAGCTAAGAATCCTCTACGCAGAGGAGAAAACTCTCAACTAAAGAGAGAGAAATTTTTTTTATAATTTTTATGTTAAGTTTAAATTTTAATAAGTGTTTTATAAAAGATAACATTGATATCAAATAAATCATTTATTTCTATATTATATGGAATAAATTATATATATTATGTGGAATTTTATTTGGATAATTACTACTATTTTTTTTCTTAATTGCATTTGAATTAACAAAATATTCACTAATATAACAAGCATTAATAGAGGAAAACCAAAGTTCAGAGAAGATTTTTCTTAATGTATTTTTTTATTGAATGATCCATAGTGCATAGACAACAAGAGAAAGATGAATATATATAAAGCTCATACACATGACTAAGATGAAGGAAAATAATAGATATTCCTAAATTAGTTCCTTAAAACTAGTAATTAAAAGAGAAAGAATATTAAACGTAGCAAATGACTGATGTTTCCTTTATCAATAAACTACCACATGTAGGACAAGTTGTTACTCTTTAGGAATCCTTGAAACCAACCATTTTCCTTGAATAGTTATTTGAATGGGCATAATCACTCTTATTTCTCCATAAAATATGGGATACACCTTGTTACTCCTAATGCTCATATATTTGAATCAAAGTTACCAATACCCTCCCACAAACTGAGTTGGGGCTAAAGGCACAATTTGGTGTGAAAGGAAGCTAATGTAGCTTTTGGAATAGACTTTGTAAAGAGATTAACAACCTAGTTAGTCGAAGGAATATGTTTAGAGACAAGTAGCCTAAGAGCAATGCATCAACGTGTAAAATGGTAGTCCAATTCTATATGTTTACTTCATGTATGGAAAACATGAATTATTGTCATGTATAAAGCACTAATATTATCACAATAAAGAGTTGGCACTGATGGAAGTGAAATGTAGAGGTCGCTGAGAATTTAAGTTAGCCAGGTAAGTTCAGCAATAGTATTAGCCATAGCATGACATTCCACTTCAGTACTAGAGCGAGAGATAGTGTGTTGCTTCTTAGCACACCATAAAATGATATTAGAACCGAGGAATGTGCAGTAGCCAATAGTTAAGTGCTTTGTTATAGGATAACCCACCCAATCATCATCAGAAAAGGTAGATAATGTAAAATTAGTATTAGAGGTAAGATGAAGACCAATAAACATCATGCCTTTAAGGTACCAAAGGATGCGATGGACTAATCTCAAGTGAGCAACAATAGGAGCATGCATGAATTGTGAAATATAATTAACACTGTAGGATAGGCTTGGACATATAAGGGTGAGGTACTTAAGAGCTTCAATAATTCCACAATAAAAACTATGATCCACAAGAGGAGTTGCCCATTCAAGAGGTTGGAGCTTGATATCCAAAGGAGTAGACATAGGTTTGCAATCTGGCATTTTGGATTGCTCTAGAATGGTAAAAGCATAGTGTGATTGAGAAATATGCAATCCTTCAAATGTAGGATATATTTTAACTCCAAGAAAATGATGAACTAATCCAAGGTCCTTTATGGAGAATTCACGGCTTAATGTTTGAATAAAAGAAGTAACAAGTGCGATAAAAGATTGTATAAGATGCATATCATCAATGTATAAAAGTAAAATAAGAACACCTTGAGTGGAGTGACAAACAAAAAGAGAATGGTCAGAAAGACTACAAAATAAACCATAAGAAATAAGAAAATCATTGAGTCTATCAAACCAAGCACAGGGTGCATGTTTAAGCCCATATAAAGCACGTTAAAGCTTACAAACATGGTTCAGAAATTGAGAATCAACTATAATTAGAGGTTGTTCCATGTAAATATCTTCAACTATATAGCCATGTAAGAATGCATTTTTGACATCCAATTGTCGAATTGGCCAATGTTTGACAAGAGCAATAATTAAAATTAAAAAAATTACACATGGACATATGACATAAGAAAAGTCTTTTTATAATCAAGTCTATTAATTTGATGATAACCTTTTATGATTAAATGAGCCTTGAGTCAGTCCAAAGTACCATCTAGTTAAAGTTTAATCTTAAAAACCCATTTTAAGCCAATCAAATTCATGTTGGAAGTGTGTGGAACTAGTAACCAAGTGCCATTTTGATAAAGAGTAGCAAGTTCCTCAAGCATTGCAGTTTTTAGCCTGGGTGGGAGAGAACTACTTTAATTGTCTTGGGTTCATGAGGTAGAGTGCTAGAAGTGGCAACAGTTAAGGCATATTTAGGATTGGGCTTGACAATTCCATATTAAGACTGGGTAGTCATAGGATAATGGACAGGTGTAGGACTTGATTGTGGTTCATAGACTATAGCAGTGGACTCTAGTTCAAACATTATAGGCGCAACTGAAGCGATCATTATGTCACCAAGTGGTAAAAGATCATGAAATTTAGACAAAGGAGTGAGTGTGTTGCTGGTTGAAGTAGATTCAACTAAAAGAGAATCTGAGGGCAATATAGGATCACTTTGTGGATGAGCTATCATAATGGTTGGTAATGGAATATGGGAGTAAGGTAGCGAGTTAAGCTCCTGTAAAGACATACCTAATTCATAACTGCCATAAGAAGTCAACCAAGAGTTAAAAATATGATGTACATGAGAGGCCAAAGTAGATGAATTAGATGATTTAAATGGAAATATAGTTTCATAAAAAACATGTTAAGAAACAATAAACTTGCAAGTAGGAGAGTGAAAGCACTTATATCCTTTGTGTTTCTCATTGTAACCTACAAAAACACACAAAGCAAATTTAGGATCAAACTTAGTATTTTTTGTATCCTATGTATATGGAAACCATTTGGAGCCAAACACTTGAAGAGAAGAATGATCAGGAGAAGTCCTATGCAACATAAAGTATGGACTTTCAAAGTGAAGAGAGGATGAAGGTAAGCGATTAAGAAGAAAAATAGTAGTGGAGAAAGCTTTTAACTATATATATAAAAGAGCATAACTATGAAATAGCATTGTCATACTTAGTTCTCATATACTATGATGTCACCGCTCAACCATACTTGTTTATTATGGTGTATAGGGACACAAGATTTAGTGAAAAAATCATGTGGCAAGAAAATGAGATGGTAATCGAGAATTAACAAATTCTCCCCTACCATCTAAAGGGAAGATTTTTATTCTCTTATTGAATTAGCACTCAATATATTTTTCAAATGCTAAATAAATAGTAAAAAATTAGATTTATTTTTCAAAGGAATAATCCAAGTATACTTTTAGAAATCATCTACTAAACATGCATAGAATTAAAATTTGCTAATAGATAAAACTGAAGCAGGGCCTTAAAGATCATAACGTATCTTAAACAAAAATTAAAACTTGAGTGTTTAGAAGAACTAAAAGGAATTTTACTTAATTTGCCTAATTGACAACTATCACATAAGTGACTTGCCTTTAAAAAGCCTACAACTTCAATAAGCCCTTTATTCTTTAATAACTGAATTTTAAAAAATTGTGAATGAACTAAACACTAATGCCAAATGTCTATGGTGCCAAATTTGAATCAATAAGAAATGTATGGTTATGGCTCATTTGATAAGACATATAAATTACCCTTTTGTTTACCTGTTATACAAGGATGGCCTGTGTTCTATGCCTTCACATAAAAATTAGTATTAGAAAATTCAAAATTAATAGGAAATTGAGATGTGAGTTGACTAACAGAAAGTAAATTTTTCTTAAGATCTGGCATTAAAAGAACATCATCACGGGGTAGAACATTGCCCTTTTATTTAATAAAAGAATTTCCAATGCTTATTATTGGTAAAGAAGATCCATCTCTAATGATAATGGAATTAGTTCCACTATATTTATGAACATTTTTTAACATACCTAGCTGTCCAGTCATATGATTTAAAGCTTCGGTATTTGAGGTCTATTATATGTGAATGATTGAGTTATCTAGTGTGAGCGCTACAAAAGCTTGTGGGAGTTCGTTGTTCTGTTTTGTATTCTTTGGTAACCACTAGCAGATTTTTACAATATGACCTGGTTTGTCACAGTATTGATAGATTGCATCATAATATAATTCTCTTTCTACAACAGTCATTTTTCATTCTCTATATGGTGGTGGTTTGCATTGTTATGTGTTAGGATATCCTTGTGGTTAACTACAGGACTATTGTACTTAAAACCCATGACCCGTAGAAGTGCAGAGACTATTTTGATTCCTAGGTGTGAAGTTTCACATATGTTTATGATGTTGTTCATAGAAGGCTCAATGTGGAGTGAAAGGGAAGAAAGAAACATTAGATTTATTTGAGAATTAGTTCCGATGGTGATATAGACTTTACAACCATGAAATCAATTCTATGTAGGTTGGTCTTGGAAGTTTCAGCATTGTTGTGGTAAAATTTCATATTTTGGTCCAAGACTTGTGAGAAGAAAAAACACTTTCTCTTGATCAAGGATATGTTTACCAATGGCAGCAAGGTTATCGCACAACCCTTTAAAGATTCGTATATGGCCTATAATAGTTTTGCTTTTGTCTTTGCACAAATAGGTTAGTTATTGTCAAAGTGTGAACTCTCAATCCTTAGAGTATTGTGCGTAAGCTTCTTTGAGTGCTGTCCAGACTATAATTTATATGTCTAATCCGATGACAAGTCCAAGTGCTTCTTCAGAGAGAGTTCTGATGATCCAACCCCTAAGGAGGTGATTAGACTTTTTCCATGTAACAAATTCTTTTGTTAGTGTTGATGAGATATTTAATATGTCTATGGTATTCAAATTTTGTAGGGCAAATTTAGGTTGAATGGAAATTTCATTGGTGAGATGATGAACTAGGTCTTGGCTTCCTACCAAACCTAATACTTGTTCTCTCTATAACGGGTAGTTGGTTAGGGTGAGTTTTAAAGTAACAAAGTTACTAATATTCAAACATAGAAACGTCATAATGGGAAGAAGAGAAGATCGTTCATGCTCTAATCCTAAAAGGAAAAATAGAGTTCAGAGAAGAATTTTCTTAATGTATTTTTTTTATTAAATGATCCATAGTACATTAACAATAAGAGAAAGATGAATATATGTATACAGCTCATGCACGTGACTAAAATGAAGGAAAATAACATATATTCCTATATTAGTTCCTTAAAACTAGTAATTAAAATAGAAAGAATATTAAACGTAGCAAATGACTGATGTTTCCTTCATCAAATAGACTACCATATATAGGAGAAGTTATTACTCTTTAGGAATCCTTGACACCAGCCATATTCTTTGAATAGATATTTGAATGAGCATAATCACCCTTATTTCTCCATAAAATGTGGGATACACCTTATTACTCCTAATGCTTATATATTTGAATCAGTGTTAGTTCCTTAAAACTAGTAATTAAAAGAGAAAGAATATTAAATGTAGCAAATGACTGATGTTTCCTTTATCAAATAGACTAGGAGAAGTTGTTATTCTTCAGGAATGCTTGACACCAGACATATTCTTTAAATAGATATTTGAATAAGCATAATCACCCTTATTTATCCATAAAATGTGGGATACACCTTATTACTCCTAAACCTCATATATTTGAATCAGAGTTGCCAATATTACCTATATAAATTGACAAAAATTGTCATTCTCATATTAGTTTTATTTGTAATGCAATAAAGAAGTCTAATAGTTTTTTTCGATATTTGTCTATCTTTTAAGCCTATAACCATCCATTCCTTTCAAGTTTGATCCCATCCTGAGACTCGTTATGTTGTTTTACTAAAGTTGTTTGCTTTACACTTTATTTGAGTGGAATTTGGTTCAACAAAACTTTAGTTATAGATTTTCTTCACCAAGTCATCACCAGCAACTCTTATTTCTTAGTGTCAAAGGTGAACCCCTTTCAATTTGATACTTTTGCTTAATATTTTAAACATTTTAAATACCTTCATCAAATTTTTATTATGTAAAAAGAGTCACTCACTCTTCCACCAAGAGATAAATACCAGTTGGGTTAAAGATTTTTCATAAAAGAAATAAATTATAGAGGTAAAGGTAAGGTGGATTGGAGAGTCTTCATCTTGAATAAATTGTGAATGAGAGTGCTGCATCATAAAAATTCCATGCCCTCTAAAAAGAACTTTGAAGAGGCACTCACTACTCCTACATTAAGAAGTAAAGATAAAGCAACTTGGATGCTTTCATCATTGCGTGGAAAGGGGTAGGTTCCATAAACAAGATCATGCTTATCGGGTCATAAATTAATGAAATACTTGAGATGAAATTAAAGTTTATTTTTACTTTGGATAATATATTAGGAGCATGTACATGTTGAACAATATTTTTGGGTCTTTTATTCATATAAAATTATGGTTTAATTTAAGCCCTTTTACCAAAATTTTTGGAAAGCTAGAATTAATTAGCTAATTAAAGGGGCATTTGATTTAATTGAATGAGGTAGCTAATAGAGGCTTTTCTTCAATCACCTACAATTTAGGTGTTTAATAAAATTTCAAAATCAGCAGCTGATAGATGATTTTATTCAAAACAGTTACTTATTTGATAAGCTCTATTTTAAAGCTTTTTCTCATCAACTGATAGTTGATTTGTATTTATTTTTTATTTAAACTATTTTACCCTTATTAAAAAATAACTAATATAAATAATTTCATTTAAATTTAAATTAAATGTATATGTAATTAATTTTTTAGTGTTCATAATAAATAAACATTATTGTAAAGTATAATTATTAATTATTATATTTTTAAATAATTTATATTAATTATTTTAGTAATATATAAATTAAAGAAAATAAATTATTGTTTATTACTCTCTCTCTCTCTCTCTCTCTCTCTCTCTCTCTCTCTCTATATATATATATATATATATATATATATATATATATATATATTGTAATATCCCGTGTTTTTAAATATTTTAATACTGTATCGGGATATGCAGTGTTAATAATTTTTGTATATATATTATGATATTTTTACAAGTTGATATGTATTTAAAACCTATTTTAATTATTGTGTATTATTTAAAGTGCTTTACATAAAATTTTCCCGGGACTTGCATTTTCGAGGAAATTTTCACGTAAATAATTTACCATTAACTATTTTAAATAGATTTACGGACTTGTATGAACTCATATATATTTTTAAGATACTAAATAATATATATATGTGTACCTATTTATTTAATTAGGGTTTAATTAATTACCCTATTATTTTATTATTTATTTATTTATTTTATTGTTATTTAATTATTTTATTCAGTATTAAATTATTAAAATATTAAATTTTATGTGTGTGGTGTACATTTAATGTGTCTGATTTTATATTATTTTAATATATAGTGTAAAGTATATATATATATACATATATACATTAAATATTAACAAAATTATAAAGTTTAGTTTATTTACAAGATTGACATTCTTCTTCCTCCTCTCTCCCGACTGTTCCCCATTACCGTTCCGCTGCTGCCATCCCGTTTCCTTGCCGTCGAAGTGCCTCCCGGCGTGCCACCTCCTTCCTCAGCCTTACCCACTGCCTGCTGCAGCTATTTTCGGCGTCTGGAAGCCATTTTTGGCCGGAAAGCCGAAAGTGGAAGCTACGTCGTTCACGACGTTTTCAGCCACCGTTTTTGACACCGTCGGTCTCTTTCTTCTCCTTAAGCTCTGGTGAGTGTGATTCCAAGCTTTGTTTCACTTAAAATGGTCTTGATTTGCTTAGGTTTCGATTTTTTAATTTCGGCCATTTTAGGGTTCTTGATTTTTTTGAACTTCAAATTGATTGATTCATGGAAAATTCCTTCACAAATATTGTTCCCCTTAGCTTAATCTACATGTATGAATTTTTGTAGAATTTTTGGAGATTATTTTGATTGTTAGGTATGTTTCTTTGCAGGGCCGGCTCTACTCTTTGAGTAGAGAGATGTCCATTTTACAGGGGAGGTTCTGTTGAATTTTTGGTAGAATTCTCATAAAACATGATATCCGGTCGAACCCTAATTTTGTTTCTATGTCTAATATTCTAGATCGAGTTTCTAGGATTTTCTATTAGGTTTATTATGATGTCTGTTATTTTTGTTTGTTTAGTTATGCCGAGACCGAGGCCTAGTGGACCAGGGCCATCCGATCCATCTCGAGGAGCGCACTAAGTGTGAGTTACTATTCTATATATATATGCTTTAGGGTGCATGATTTAGAAATGTATGTTTTATTTTGACTAAATATGCATAAATGATTTAATGATTACTTAAGTTTATTTTTAGTTTATTTTGGTTTATTTCCTGTATATTTTGAATTATATGCATGTTTTATTAATGAATTATGTTTAAAATTTTTTTGAATATATTTCCAGTTTATTTTGTAATTTAATTGGATTTATTTGACGTATATATACTAGAAATATACCTGGTTTACTTTTGGTATATTTCCAGTATATATATGGTTTATATTGTTATTTTATTTAAATTCATGCATTATTTATTTGTGAATGAATGTTTTATATTTATTAATGAAGGATATCAATAGAACGTGCTACCTAGTGGGCAGCACTAGGACCGAGTACGTACCGGTACGCTTATAGCATTTAGGCTATATTACTAACAAGTTTGAGGATATTAATTGGAATTAATTTATCTGATGTGTGATGTGATTTGGTAGTGTGATTGCTGGAGCTCGGTTGATTAAGTGTCTCAGGGCTAATCACACTAACAGTCAAACTGTTGGAGCTCGGTTGACTTAGTGTCTCGGGGCCAATCTACTGTCCAAATGGAATAAGTGAATATATTGGAATAAGTGAGCCTGTATGGCTAGAGTGTTGTCTAACACTATTTTGAGGTTGCGATATTCTAGGGTTCTATTTGATCCTTCATAACCGGTGGTTTTCAGACAAAATATATAAAAATGATTTTATTGCATCTGTGTGTATTTGCCTACATATATATATATATATGTACTATTGATTGTATGCATTGTCATTTAGTATGCATGTATATATATTATAGTAATTCACTCAGTGAGATCTGACTCCCCTCCGTTGACTATTTTTTAGGAGAGTCATCATCTTTATACCTCAGTAGCAGGCCTGTACGCTGGATTTCTTCCACCCCGGCTTCTTTATGTAAACTGCTTATCTGAGTCTTGAGTTTTATTTTTTCCAGACACTGCAGTAGTCATTAAATTGTTAAAAAGATGTTGTATTATATTTGAACTGGATTTGTATTAAAGAGCTTATTTATATATATGAGATAAGGATTTAATTTAAATTCAGTTCGTGCAAATGTTATTATTATATTTATGATTTTTTATTTCCGCTGCATTATATATTATTATTATTACTACTGTATGTTTATTTTATTTTAGGCTTGCTATGGGTTTCGGATTCGAAAGGATTGCCATTCCCTAGCGCCGGTCATGGCCCCTGTTTTGGGTCGTGACAAAGTTGGTATTAGAGCGGAGTTCTGTGTCAGGGCTTAGTTGTGTGAGTCATGGCCCTAGTTTTCAAGTTGTGTTTTCTTTGGTAACTACTGCGGTGAATTAGGTTCGAGTATGTCTTGACAAGTATTCCTTACTTTAGTTTTCTGCGTTATTCTTCCGTTGTTTGTTTTGTCTGAATCATTCTATTGTCTTTTCAGAATGAGGAGGCGAGCACGTGTCGCTCCATCGATCGTTGAGGCTAAGGATGATGAGTCTTTTCAGGATGAGGTTTTACCTCCTGAGCAGCCAGTCAGACGTAGAGGTCATGGTAGAGGTAGACCTCAAGGAGCGGCAGGTCGCCGTAGGGAGAGAGAGTTACAGGACGAGGAGCCTGTAGAGCCTGAGTTTGATGTTCCTATGCCTCCAGTTGTTCAGCCTGCCTATCAGCAGGGTATGTCTGACCTTGAGGCAGCTTTGTTCTATGCCCGAGTTGGCAGAATTGCTTTCGATGGGACTTTCGATCCGTTAGACTTTTTGCACGCGATCGAGACTAGGACTCGGACTGCTCATACTGAGTACCAGCGGATTATGATCATCGAGTTATCTGTCGAGGGACCAGCCTTAGATTAGTTTATTCAGATGATTCAGCCTTATATGATGACGATGACCTGGGCTCAGTTTCGAGAGCGGTTTATGAGGAGATTCTGTCCAGAGCCTCTCCGTATGAGCTATCATCTTCGATTGACCAACATTTCTCGTGGCGATCGATCAGTTGAGGAGTACACCCGAGAGTTTCTTCGGCTAGGTAGATATACAGAGGATCTGATGCGAGATCAGTATTTTGCAGTCACTACCTATGTTACTGGTTTGGGTTCAGCTTTTGCTGGTATGCCTACAGCAGGCCTTACTCTGGAGTCTGTGATTGAGTTGGCCAAGGAGATTGAGCTGAGGCTAGTTAAGCAGGGAGCAATGCCTGATTATTACCAGTTGGGAGTTCAGTCAAGTGGACTGTAGGCTACTCCGTATTCTAGTTTTCATGTTGGTTTTAGTAGTCAACAGCGAGGTCTGACTCAGCAGAGTCAGAGGCAGCAGCATCGAGTGCATCAGAGCAGTAGACATGGCTGTGGAGGTCAGCGTAGACCATTCAAATTCGGGTCAAGTGCTTCGAGCAGCAGCAGTGGTTGTAGTTCTGAATCAATTGCCAATGTTTGCCAGACCTGCGGTAGAGTCCATCAGGGACTGTGTTATCTGACACCATTGACATGCTTCAGATGCAGGCAGACATGATATTTTTCCAAATCGTGTCCTTACTCTGGGTATCAGTAACCGCCGATACCGCGATTCCCACAGCAGTCGATTACTAGTGCTGCACCCATGCCATTTCAATTACCACCAGCCCAGCATCAGAGTTCCACTTAGATTATTTCATAGCAGAGTTGTGGTAGAGGTACTAGAGGAGGTGCCAGAGGTATTGGCTAGGCTTCTACCAGTCAGCAGGGAGGTCGAGGACAGGCCAGAGTTTTCCACCTCACTCAACAGGATGCTCAGGCAGCTAATGTAGTTGTGGCAGGTATTGTTTCTATTTATTACCTAGATGCTTGGGTTTTGTTTGATCCGGATGCCACGCATTCGCTTGTTTCTCCTATTTTTGCTTCTAAATCTTGTTGGCTAGCTTCGAGGATGGCTTTTCCTTTGTTTGTTGCCACTCCTTTAAGCGATTCCTTAGACACCGATATTGTTCTTTCTGATTGTCCAGTTCTCGTGGGAGATAGAGAATTACCTGCTGATTTGATTCTATTGGATGTGATGGAGTTTAATGTTATTCTGGGAATGGATTGGTTATCTTAGCACTATGTCATGGTAGATTGTCAGAATAAAGAGGTGACTTTCAGAATTCCTAATGAAGAAGATTTTAAGTTTGTGGGTGATAGGAGTTCAGCACCTCAGAATCTTATTTCTGCTATTACGGCTAGGAAGTTGTTGAGGAAAGGATGTCAGGGATATTTGGCATTGGTCAAGGATACTTCAGTGGAGAAGTTGTCACTCACAGATGTTCCTGTTGCTTATGAGTTTCCTAATGTTTTTCCTGAGGAGTTGCTAGGTTTACCACCTCACAGAGAGATTGAGTTCTATATAGATGTGGTTCCAGGTACTACTCCTATATCTATGCCACCCTACAGAATGGCTCCTGCAGAGTTGAAAGAGTTGAAGGAGCAGTTGTAAGAGTTGTTGGATAAGGGTTTTATCAGACCCAGTGTTTCTCCTTGGGGTGCACCAGTCCTGTTTGTGAAGAAGAAGGATGGTACCCTGAGACTGTGCATTGACTATAGAGAGCTGAACAAGGTGACAATAAAGAACAAGTATCCTCTCCCGAGGATAGATGACTTGTTTGATAAGCTACAGGGTGCACAGTTCTTTTCTAAGATTGATCTGAGGTCGGGTTATCATCAGCTGCGGATTAGTGAAGTTGATATTCCTAAAACAGCATTCCGCACTCGATATGGCCATTATGAATTTCTGGTGATGTCTTTTAGTTTGACTAATGCACCAGCAGCTTTTATGGACCTGATGAACAGGGTATTCAGACCATATGTTGATCAGTTTGTGGTAGTCTTCATTGATGATATACTGGTTTATTCAAGGAGTATGGAGGAGCATGTATATCACTTGAGGATTGTACTATAGACACTGAGAGATCATCAGCTTTATGCTAAATTCTCGAAGTGTGATTTCTGGATGGAGAGTGTTTCTTTTCTCGAACACGTAGTGTCTAAAGAAGGTATTCAGGTTAATCCACAGAAGATTGAAGCAGTGTCTGAGTGGCCTAGACCGACTTCTGTTACTGAGATTCAAAGTTTTCTGGGTTTAGCCGGGTATTATAGGTGATTTGTGCAGGATTTTTCTAGAATTGCAGCCCCTATGACTCGCTTGACTTAGAAGAATGTTAGATTCGAGTGGTCAGAAGCTTGTGAGCATAGTTTCCAGTTGTTGAAGGAAAAATTGACCACAGCACCAGTGTTAGCTTTGCCTAATAGTGTGGACAAGTTCACAGTCTATTGTGATGCCTCTAGAATTGGCCTTGGTTGTGTGTTGATGCAGAATGGAAGGGTGATAGCCTATGCTTCGAGGCAGTTGAAGAAGCATGAGCAGAACTATCCTACACATGACCTTGAAATGGCTGCAGTAATCTTTGCTTTGAAGATTTGAAGACATTATCTGTACGGGGTGACTTATGAGATATTTACTGATCACAAGAGCCTTAAGTACATTTTCCAGCAGAGAGATCTGAATCTAAGGCAGAGGAGATGGTTAGAATTGTTGAAGGATTATGACTGTGAGATCTTATATCATCCGGGTAAAGCTAATGTGGTAGCAGATGCCTTGAGTAGAAAGTCCTCAGGCAGTCTTGCTCACATCAGTGTTGAGAGGAGATCATTGATCCAGGAGTTGCATTTGATGGTGGATCAAGGTTTGATGATGAAGATCAGCAGATCAGGTGGACTGCTAGCTCAATTTAAGGTGCGATTTATACTGAGGGATAGGATTAAAGCAGCTCAGAGTCGAGATCTTATTCTACAAGAGCTTGTAGAGAATGTCAAAGCAGGGAAGTTCACTGATTTTACACTTGATGATGATGGTGTGTTATGGATCAGTGGTAGATTGTGTGTTCCTGATGTGGATGATTTGAGAGAAGAGATCCTAGAGGAAGCACATTGTACAACCTATAGCGTATATCCAGGTGTCACTAAGATGTACCACAGTATCAGAGATTTATACTGGTGGGATGGATTGAAGAAGGATGTCGCTGATTATGTGGCTAAATGTCTGATGTGTCAGCAAGTGAAAGCTGAGCATCAGAAACCTTCTGGGAAGCTTCAGCCTCTTCCTATTCCCGAGTGGAAGTAGGAAAGGATAGCTATGGATTTTGTGGTCGGTTTGCCTCATTCTAAGGATGGATACGATTCCATCTGGGTGATTATAGACAGGTTGATAAAGTCTGTACATTTCTTACCTATGAAAGCCACATATTCTGTAGCTAGATTGGCGAAGCTATATGTGAAGCATATCGTATGCCTTTATGGAGTACCTGTGTCCATTGTGTCAAACAGAGGTTCAGTGTTTACGTCTCATTTTTGGCAGAAGTTGTAGGAAGCGATGGGCACTAGGTTGGATTTTAGTACTGCTTTTCATCCTCAGACCGATGGTCAGTCTGAAAGGATGATCCAAACACTGGAAGATATGTTGAGGATGTGTGTCCTGGATTTGGGAGGTAGCTGGGATGATCATTTTCCACTCGTAGAGTTTGCATATAATAACAGCTACCATAGCAGTATTGGCATGGCACCATATGAGGCATTATATGGAAGAAAGTGTAGATCCCCTCTGAGTTGGGATGAGATTGGTGAGAGAGCTTTGACTGGACCTGAGATGGTTTAGGATGCTGTAGAGAAAGTCATCGTGATTAAGTGCAGATTAGAGACCGCCGTTAGCAGGCAGAAGAGCTATGTGGATCCTAGGCACAGAGATGTGGAGTTTCAGGTTGGAGATTTTATTTTTCTGAAGGTATCTCTGATGAAGGGTGTGATGAGATTTGGTAGGAAGAGTAAGTTAGCACCGAGATATATCGGACCGTTTGAGATTCTGGAGAGAGTTGGCACTATTGCATATCGATTGGATTTGCCTCTAAGTATGTCACAGGTGCATCCAATATTTCATATCTCAATATTGAGGAAGTATATCTCAGACCCTTCACATGACAGTGTAGAAGTGAGTGAAGATCTGACATTTGTGGAAGAACCTGTGGCGATCGTAGATTATCAAGTTCGACAGTTGAGGTCGAAGCAGATTCCGATGGTCAAGGTTCTGTGGCGTAGCAATAGAGTGGAGGAGCATACGTGGGAGACTGAAGCTGAGATGCGAGCTTCTTACCCGTATCTCTTTCCTTCCTGATCTTTTGATCATTTTCTTTCTGGAATTCGGGGACGAATTCTTGTAAGGGGGGAAGACTGTAATATCCCGTGTATTTAAATATTTTAATACTGCATCGGGATATGCAGTGTTAATAATTTATATATATATATATATATAATGATATTTTTACGAGTTGATATGTATTTAAAACCTATTTTAATTATTGTGTATTATTTAAAGTGCTTTACGTAAAATTTTCCCAGGACTTGCATTTTTTAGGAAATTTTCACGTAAATAATTTACCATTAACTGTTTTAAATAGATTTACGGACTTGCATGAACTCATATATATTTTTAAGATACTAAATAATATATATATGTGTACTTATTTATTTAATTAGGGTTTAATTAATTACCCTATTATTTTATTATTTATTTATTAGTTTTATTATTATTTAATTATTTTATTCAGTATTAAATTATTAAAATATTAAATTTTGTGTGTGGTGTATATTTAATGTGTGATTTTATATTATTTTAATATATAGTGTAAAGTATATATATATACATATATACATTAAATAATAACAAAATTATAAAGTGTAGTTTATTTACAAGATTGCCATTCTTCTTCCTCCTCCCTCCCGACTGTTCCCCATCACCGTTCCGCTGCTGCCATCCCGTTTCCTTGTCGTCGGAGTGCTTCCCGGCGTGCCACCTCCTTCCTCAGCCTTCCTCGCAGCCTGCTGCAGCTATTTTCGGCGTCTGGAAGCCATTTTTGGTCAGAAAGCCGAAAGTGGAAGCTACGTCGTTCACGATGTTTTCGGCCACCGTTTTCGACACCGCCGGTCTCTTTCTTCTCCTTAAGCTCCGATGAGTGTGATTCCAAGCTTTTTTTCACTTAAAATGGTCTTGATTTGCTTAGGTTTCGATTTTTTAATTTCGGCCATTTTAGGGTTCTTGATTTTTTTGAACTTCGAATTGATTGATTCATGGAAAATTCCTTCACAAATGTTGTTCCCCTTAGCTTAATCTACATGTATGAATTTTTGTAGAATTTTTGGAGATTATTTTGATTTTTAGGTATGTTTCTTTGCAGGGCTGTCTCTACTCTTTGAGTAGAGAGATGTCCGTTTTATAGGGCAGGTTCTGTTGAATTTTTGGTAGAATTCTCATAAAACATGATATCCGGTCGAACCCTAATTTTTTTTATGTGTCTAATATTCTAGATCGAGTTTCTAGGATTTTCCGTTAGGTTTATTATGATGTCTGTTATTTTTGTTTATTTAGTTGCGCCAAGACCGAGGCCTAGTGGACCAGGCCCATCGGATCCATCTCGAGGAGCGCACTAAGTGTGAGTTACTATTCTATATATATATGCTTTAGGGTGCATGATTTAGAAATGTATGTTTTATTTTGACTAAATATGTATAAATGATTTAATGATTACTTAAGTTTATTTTTAGTTTATTTTGGGTTATTTCCTGTATATTTTGAATTATATGCATGTTTTATTAATGAATTATGTTTAAAATGTTTTTGAATATATTTCCAGTTTATTTTGTAATTTAATTGGATTTATTTGACATATATATACTAGAAATATACCTGGTTTACTTTTAGTATATTTCCAGTATATATATGGTTTATATTGTTATTTTATTTAAATTCATGCATTATTTATTTGTGAATGAATGTTTTATATTTATTATTGAAGGATATCAATAGAATGTGCTACCTAGTGGGCAACACTAGGACCGAGTACGTACCGGTACGCTTATAGCATTTAGGCTATATTACTAACCAGTTTGAGGATATTGATTGGAATTGATTTATCTGATGTGTGATGTGATTTGGGAGTGTGATTGCTGGAGCTCGGTTGACTAAGTGTCTCAGGGCTAATCACACTGACAGTCAGACTGCTGGAGCTCGATTGACTTAGTGTCTCGGGGCCAGTCTACTGTCCAAATGGAATAAGTGAATATATGGGAATAAGTGAGCATGTATGGCTAGAGTGTTGTCTAACACTGTTTTGAGGTTGCGATATTCTAAGGTTCTATTTGATCCTTTATAACCGGTGGTTTTCAGACAAAATATATAAAAATGATTTTATTGCATCTGTGTGTATTTGCCTGTATATATATATTTATATATGTACTATTGATTGTATGCATTGTCATTTAGTATGCATGTATATATATTATAGTAATTCACTCAGTGAGGTCTGACTCCCCTCCGTTGACTATGTTTTAGGAGAGTCATCATCTTCAGACCTCAGTAGCAGGCCTGTACACCGGATTTCTTCCGTCCCAGCTTCTTTATGTAAACTGCTTATCTGAGTCTTGAGTTTTATTTTATCCAGACACTGCAGTAGTCATTAAATTGTTAAAAAGATGTTGTATTATATTTGAACTAGATTTGTTTTAAAGAGCTTATTTATATATATGAGATGAGGATTTAATTTAAATTCAGTTGGTGCAAATATTATTATTATATTTATGTTTTTTTATTTCCGCTGCATTATATATTGTTATTGTTACTACTGTATGTTTATTTTATTTTAGGCTTGCTACGGGTTCCGGATTCGAAAGAATTCCCGTTCCCTAGTGCCGATCATGACCCCTGTTTTGGGTTGTGACATATATATATATATATATAATGCAAAAATAAAATTATATTTACAAATAAAGTATACCCTTATTGGTCACTATAAAAAAATAGGCCTTGAGCTACCAAAATTTTGCAATTATTGTATAAAATAGTCGCAAGAAATACGCCAATTACGACCAAAATTTGAAATGGTCACTAATCTTAATAAAAAAAACCAATCCTTGCAATTGGTAATGTTTCCTTTCTTTGTTAATAAGGAAAATTATAAAAAATTACCCTATGTCTAAACCCTAATCACTTTCTAACCCACGATTTGAACCTTAAAAAAGTGGTATCCTGTATAATAGTCTATTAGCAAAGAATAGAAATTCAATTAATACCTTTTATAAGGTTGACATGGCAAAAGGCAAAATCATCCACCCACTTAAAGTTAGAAACCAATATATTTTCACTTTTTTTTGTACAAAGGGGGAACTTGAACAAAACCCAAATGGGTTCTTAAAATCCTCCTTGATTGCTTCAATTCGTAGTCAAAATTTAATGTTGATCCTTTGCTGGTAATTTTCAATATGCCATGTTTTGATTGTTAGTTAGTGTTGTATATATTTCGGACAAAAGCTTGATCATTAACAGATTGAGAAAATAAAGAGAGTATAGCGTCAATGCTATTGGTGGTTTGTTTGACCCATTCCACAGACTCCTTCCTATGCAAATCATTCTCCAAAAACAATGAGAAATAGTCTAAATGCTTTCTCAGTCCATCCTTTCTTACATAAGCCATCGGTTAGTGATGTATGAGTATACACATTAGGCTTCCAACCTTTCTTAACCATTTCCTCTAACATCTCAAATTCTTGTATAACCCATTAATCAAAGATATAAAATTTATCAAATTTGGATTCAAACCCATATCTATTCACTTTTTAAAATACCAAAAAGCATTCACAAACCCCTTCTCACAAAATGCACTAATCATCAAAGTACATGTAGCATTATTAACCACAAAGCCTTCGTCAATCATGTCCTTTAACCACCTATCAGCATATAAAATTCTACCCATTCTATAATAAGCAATAAACATTAACTTATAACTACTAGAATCAGGAAACCCACCTCTGTTAAGTATTTTTTCAAATAATAACCCAAATCAAGAGCAACCCCAATAACAATATTCAATATCCAAGATTTTAGTGCTAAACCATGATTTTACATCTCAATAACCATATTAACAGCCTCTTTGAACCTCTCAATCTCAGTAAAACTCCTTACCATGCATTGCATTACTTCACTAGATCTATCTAAATTTCCATTGTTAACAAAAGAAGTAGCACAAACTTTGATATTAAGAATAGCCTTGGTGATATCACTAGCTTGGAAGAAGAGATTAAAATGACCTATGAAAATATAGAAGACATCTTGACTAGGGAATGAACCAGATCGCATGAGCAAAAGGTAGCAGCAGGTCCAACCAACTGGGTCGAATAAGAGCCAATGATGGTGCTATCAATAATGATGGTGTTGGCATGGACATAAGGTCGCATTGAAGTTTCTTGACTTTTTAATGTAACTTGATGCAATGGCTTATCACAGAGCGATAACGTTGGCAATGATGAGGAATGCTCAAGCCTCGGTGGTGTGGCCGATGGTGATGGGTGCTGCGGGGATGGATGAGGCAACAACAAGAGGATGGTGATGATGGTGAAAAGAAGGGGAAGAAGAAGCTCTTAAATTTTGAGAAATATCAAAAATTGAATATTTAAAGAAGACATTGAAAATATGCCGATGTGGCAGAGTGTTTAAAATAATTGGCTTCTAACTTTAAGTGGGCAGATGATTTTGCCCTTTGCCATGCCAGCCTTATAAATGGTGTTAGCTAAATTTCTATTATTTTCTAATGGACTGTTAGATAAGGTACCACTTTATTAGGGTTCAAATATTGGAAAGTAATTAGAGTTCAAACGACATCATAGTTTTTTTTTTTTGTAATTTTCCCTTGTTAATAAATACCATCACAAATAACTAACAGAAAGAGAGGGAAGTTGTATTGTTATTTGATATTTCCTCTAAAACCCAAATGGGAAAACCCAAATATGAATAAGAAAAATAGAAAAAAATAAAACCAATTTGTTGATTTGCTTCAAGCTTTTCTTCAACCTAAACTACATAACCCTCAATTTTCCATATCATTCACTCTAAACCATCTGCTATTCACTCTTTACTTTCCATCTCCCTTCATCATTTTACTGAGTTTTTTTAATTTTATTTTTGAATCTCCAAAACTAACCTAATGCTTAGTCCTATACTACTCCATAAATACCATACTTAAAGGGAAAATATATGTATATTTCTACAACCATATAGATCAATGTTTTAACATTACAATTTTTCCAAGAGACCCTCTAATAAACCCTTAGCATCTTCAAATCTTCATCTTGTTGGATTTAATTTTTGACAGAAGAAATTGGGGTTTTTATTGGATGGGTCCCACCTCAAGTGTGGGATCCACATGTAAGAAAATTAAAAAAAATCAAAAAGGGTAGGCACCGAAGAAATTTGTTTTGTTTTTTCTCATATGATAAGCCTATATAAAGGCCACAGACAGGGGAAAAAATATGCAAGGGAAAGCAAAAAAAATAAAATAAAGAGAGCAACAAGTGAGCATAATTTGAGTGTTCTATATGTGCTTGTGAAGGGAGAGAGTATTTTAAAAGGGTTTGGGAAATTTTTCTTAAAGGGTGGTGACAAAATAGTGAGGAAATTATTTTGGGGTGTTTGGGAAACACTTTGAGTGTCACTATTTTTGTGAGTTTTTTTGTGTACCTCTAGTGTTAATCTAAAGAAGACTCTCTCTTGTACCTACTATTTTTATAATGGAAGAATTATTCTATTTTTGTCCTGTGGACGTAGCCCAAAAATTAAAGGTGAACCACGTTAAAATATTGGTGTCATTTTTACTATTTTTATTATTTATACGGCTGGTTTAACTACCTATCTTACTCACCCATTGGCTAGTTTAACTGCCTATTTTACTCACCTATTGGCTGGTAACCGCCTCCATTTAATTTATTTGTTTAATTATTTCTGCAGTTATATTATTTTGCCTCTGTAAAATTATTTCGCTGCACCAACTCTATTAATTTTCCCAACAAGTGTTATTAGAGCTATTGGTTCGTGTTTTGGAGGCATTATTAAATACTAAAATGATGGAGGTTAAGACTAGTAAGATCATCAATTTAAATGGCACAAATTACCATATATGGAGAAACAAGATGAAGGATCTCCTATTTGTGATGAAGTTGCATCTACCAGTTTTTGCTATAACAAAACCCGAAGGAAAGGCATATGAGGAATGGGCATTTAAGCATGAGCAAGTGTGTGGCTTCATTCGGCAGTACATTGAAGACAATGTGTACAACCACATTTATAGTGAAACTCATGTACAGACATTGTGGAACAAGCTTGAGGATCTGTATGCTTCAAAGATCGGCAATAATAAATTATTTTATCTGATAAAATTATTACAAATAAAATATCAGGAAGACTCTTCTATTGCTGATCACTTGAATGAAATGTAAGGGATCGTGGATTAGTTGTTAGGAATGGGCATAAATTTTGATAATGAAATTCTTGCTCTTATGGTGCTAGCTTCTCTGCTAGAGTAATGGGAGACTTTAAAGATTTCACTTACAAACTCTGCACCAAATGGTTTAGTGAATATGGAATTTGTCAAAAGTGGTATTTTGAATGAAGAGATAAGATGTAGATCAAAGGGTGCCTCTTTAACACATTCAAATATCCTTATTCTAAATTCTAAGGGGAGAAGTGAGCTCGAGGCTCAAAGTAAAGAGATAAGAGCATAGGAAAGTCAAACAAGTATGCAAATATTGAATGCCATTACTACAAAAAGAAAGGCCACATCAAAAAGTTCTATTGAAAGTTCAAAGACAAGAACAAAGGCAAAGATATGAGAAAATATGACAGTAGTGATGATGATGAAGCTAATCTTCTTGGAGAATTCAATGTCCTTTTTTATGGTGATACTATTAATCTTACTACCCATGAGACCAGTTAGGTGATTGACAGTGGTGCTTCTGTTCACGTTACATCTCGAAGAGAATTCTTCTCATCCTACACTCTAATAGATTTTGGATTTGTGAAGGTGGAAAATGGCAATCAAACAAGAGTTGTTGGTGAAGGAGATGTGTGTTTGAAAATGGCGAATGGCACAAGACTAATTTTGAAGAATGTCAAGCATGTTCCAGATATTCACTTGAATTTGATCTCAACAAGCAAGCTTGATGATGAAGGTTTCTGCAACACCTTCCATTATGGTTAATGGAAACTCACTAAAGGCTCACTAGTAGTGGCTAAAGGTAAAAAAGACTCAGCACTATACTTTATGCATGCAAATATCTCCAAAGACATGGTGAATGTTGTGGATAAAGACAATATAGTTGAGTTATGGCATAGAAGACTTGGCCATATGAGTGAGAAAAGGATGCCAGTGTTGGTCAAGAAAAATGTGTTATATGGAGTAGATCTTATGCATCTAGAGAAATGTGCTGATTGTCTTGTAGGAAAGCAAAACAGAGTTGCTTTCAGGAGTTCTCCTCCTTTCAAAATGAAGAATGTGCTGGATTTAATTCATTCAAACTTATATGGGCTAATGCCAAAGTCACTTGGCGATTGTCAGTACTTTGTGACTTTCATTGATGATCATTCTCGGAAGACATGGGCATATACCTTGAAGTTAAAAGATCATATGCTAAATATCTTCAAGGAATTTCACACCTAGTGGAGAGATAAACCGGCAAAAAGTTGAAGTGCATATGGACAGACAATGGTGGAGAGTATTCTGGACCATTTGATGCTTATTGTAAAGAGCATACTATTCGACATCAAATGACACCTCCAAAGGCGCCGCAGTTGAATGGTTTAGCTAAGAGGATGAATAGGACTTTAATAGAGGGAGTCAGGGCTCTACTCTCATAGTCAAAGTTGCCTAAAACATTTTAGGGTGAAGCTTTACTTACAACAGTGCATGTGCTGAACCTTTCACATTGTGTTCCTCTACAGTCTAACACTCTAGAGAGGGTGTAGTCAGGAAAAGATGTTTCCTATAGTCATTTATGAATTTTTGGGTGCAAAGCTTTTGTGCATATTCCTAAAGATGAGAGGTCCAAGCTTGATGTCAAGACATGACAGTGTGGGTTCATTGGCTATAGTTAATATCAACTTGGCTATAGATTTTATGATCCAATCCAAAAGAAGCTTGTCAGAAGTTGTGATGTTATGTTTATTAAAGACAAGACAATTGAAGATGTTGGCAGAGTTGAGAAAAACATCCCCAGCTCTGAAGATGATTCAAATTTGAAGTTAGTTCCTCCAAAAATGATGCCCAGGGAAGTTAGGGATGAAAATGAAGTTATTCCGCTAGATGGAGGCGATGAAGATGCTCCCATTAAAATTCCATCTGAAAATGATGATAATGGTGTTCATAATCAACCATTGACAGATGAGGCTTCTCTAGTGCCAATGAGGAGATCTGATAGAATCAGATAACCTTCTACCAGATATCCTTGAGGTCAGTATGTGTTACTAACTGATGGGGGAGAGCCATAAAGCTTTGAAGAAGCTGTCAATGATGAACACAAGTAGAAATGGTTTGAAGCCATGTAGGATGAGATGAAGTCTCTACATGAGAATAAGACGTTTGAGCTGGTGAAGTTGCCTGAAGGCAAGAGAGCTTTGAAGAATAAGTGGATGTTTAGGATCAAACATGAAGAACACAGTCTCCAGCCATGATTTAAAGCTAGACTGGTTATAAAAGGATTCAAACAAAGAAAGGGCATAGACTTTGATGAGATTTTTTCTCTAGTCATGAAAATGACATCCATCCACACTGTGCTGGGTTTGGCAGTAAGTTTTTATATGGAGATTGAGCAAATGGATGTTAAAACTGCCTTCCTTCATAGTGATTTGGAAGAAGAAATATTCATGGAGCAGCTAGAGGGTTTTAGAGAAAAGGGAAAAGAGGACTACATTTGCAAATTGAAGAAAAGCTTGTACGGCTTAAAATAGGCACCAAGACAATGGTACAAAAAGTTTGAGTTTATTATGGGGGAGTAAGGCTATAAGAAGATCACTTCAGACCATTATGTATTTGTTAAAAAATTCTCTGATGATGACTTTATTGTGTTATTGCTCTATATGGATGACATGTTGATAGTTGGTCGGAATGTTTCCAGAATTAACAACTTAAAGAAGTAATTGAGTAAGTCTTTTACCATGAAAGACTTAGGACCAACAAAGCATATTCTTGGCATGAAAATTAAAAGAGACAGATGCATCAAGAAACTATGGTTGTCACAAGAGAAGTACATTGAGAAGGTACTTCAGAGGTTCAACATGTATAATGCTAAAGTGGTTAGTTGTCCTCTTGCTAATCACTTTAAATTGATTTCTAACAAAGCCCTTCCACTAATAATAAGAAGGAAGAGATGGATAGAGTTCCATATGCTTCAGTAGTTGGTAGCTTGATTTATGCCACAGTACATACATGGCCAGATATTGCACATTCAGTTGGAATTGTGGGTCGATTCCTTTCAAATCCTGGAAAGGAACATTGGGCTACAGTAAAATGGATTTTCAGATATCTTTGTGGAATGTCCAAAATATGCTTATGTTTTGGAGACACCAAACCTTTGTTAGTTGGATACACAAATGTAGACATGGCATGAGATGTTGACTTAAGAAAGTTAATGTTTGGTTACCTGATTACATTTGCAGGGGGAGCTATGGCATGACAATCAAAATTATAAAAATTTGTTGCTTTGTCTACCACTGAAATGGAGTTTATTGCATCAACTAAAGCTTGTAAAGAATTGCTATGGATAAAGAAGTTCTTAAATGAACTCAATTTTTAGCAAGACAAATACAAGCTATTTTGTGATAGTTAGAGTGCTATCCACCTTGGTAAGAATCCCTCCTTTCATGCAAAATCAAAGCATATTGATGTAAGATATCACTGGATATAGGATGTATTGGAGAAGAAGCTATTGAAACTAGAGAAGATCCATACTGATGAAAATGGATCAGACATGTTAATAAAAATTCTACCAAGGGAGAAGTTTGAATTCTATCGATTAGCCGCCCAAATAGTGATGACCCCCACTTGAGGCGTGAGGGGTAGATTTGTTAGATGGGTCCCACCTCAAGTGTGGGATCCACATGCAAGAAAATTAAAAAAAAGGTCAAAAAGGGTAGGTACCAAATTCGGTGCCTACCAAATGAAGAAATTTTTTTGTTTTTTTCTCATATGATAAGCCTATATAAAGGCCATAGACAGGGGCAAAAATATGCAAGGGAAAGCAAAAAAAAATAGAAAGAGCAACGAGTGAGCATAATTTGAGTACTCTGTGTACTTGTGAAGGGAGAGAGTATTTTAAAAGAGTTTAGGAAATTTTTCTCAAAGGGTGAGTAACAAAATAATGAGGAAATTATTTTGGCGTGTTTGGTAAACACTTTGAGTGTCACTATTTTTGTGAGATTTTTTATGTACCTCTAGTGTTGATCTAAAGAAGACTCTCTTTTGTACGTACTATTTTAATAGTGGAAGAATAATTCTATTTTTTTCCCACTGACGTAACCAAAAAAATTAAGGGTGAACCACGTTAAAATATTAGTGTCATTTTTATTATTTTTATTATTTATACGGCCAATTTAACTACCTATTTTACTCACCTATTGGCTGGTCTAACTGTCACGACCCAAAACAGGGGCCATGACCGGCGCTAGGGAACGGGAATTCTTTCGAATCCGGAACCCGTAGCAAGCCTAAAAATAAAATAAAACATCCATATAATAGTAGCAATATATAATGCAGCGGAAATGGAAATCATAAATATCACAATATCATTTTTCCCAACTGGATTTAAATCAAATCTCATCTCATATATATAAATCTTTTAATACAAATCCAGTTTCAAATATAATACAATATCTCACATAAATAAAATACATAAAATCCCATAAAATTAATTTATAACTACTGCAGTGTCTAGACTATAAAAATAAGACTCAAGTAAGCAGTTTACACAAAGAAGCTGGGGCGGAAGAAATCCGGCGTACAGGCCTGCTACTGAGGTTTGAAGATGTTGACTCTCCTGAAAAATAGTCAACGGAGAGGAGTCAGACCTCACTGAGTGAATTACTATAATATATATACATACACACTAAATGACAATGCATACAATCAACAGTATATATATATCTAATATATATACAGGAAAATACACACAGATGCAATAAAATCATTTTATACATATTTTATTGAAAATCATCTTTTATGAAGGATCACATAGAACCCTAGAATATCGCAACCTCGAAAACAGTGTTAGAAAACACTCTAGCCATACAGGCTCACTTATTCTAAATATATCCACTTAATCCATTTGGACAGTAGACTGGCCCCGAGACACTAAGTCAACTGAGCTCCAACAGTCTGACTGCCAGTGTGATTGGCCCCGAGACACTTGGTCAACCGAGCTCCAGTAATCACACCTCCAAACCATATCTCACACATCAATTAAATAATATCCAATCAATATCCACAAATGGTTAGTAATATAGCCTAAATACTATAGGCGTACCGGTACGTACTCGGTCCTAGTGCTGCCCACTAGGTAGCACGTTCTATCGATATCCTTCATCATTAATAGTATAAAACATTCATTCACAAAAATAAATGATGCATGAAGTTCAATAAAATATCAACATAAACCATTTATATACTAGAAATATACCAAAAATAAACCAGGTATATTTCGAGTATATATACGTCAAATAAATCCAATCAAATCATAAATTAAACCAGAAATATATTTAAAAATATTTTTAAATATAATTTATTAACAAAACATGTATATAATTTATTATATACCAAAAATAAACCAAAATAAACTAAATATAAACTTAAGAAATAATCAAATTATTTATGCATATTTAATCAAAATAAAACATGCATTTCTAAATCATGCATCCTAAGCATATATATATATAGTATAGTAACTCACCCTAGTGCGTTCCACGAGACGGGTCCGACGGGCCTAGTCCACTAGCCCTCGGTCTCGGCGCAACTAAACAAGCAATAAATAACCGACATCAGAATAAACCTAACAGAAATCCTAGAATTCGATCTAGAATATTAAATATAGAAACATAATTAGGGTTCGACTGGACATCACGTTTTATGAGAATTCTATCGAAAATTCGACAGAACCTCCCCTGTAAAACGGACATCTCTCTACTCAAAAGAGTAGAGCCGACCCTGCAAGGAAATACACTTCGAAAAACTACACAAAGCACAATCAAAATCCCACGGTCGGACTCCAAACTACAGTCCACCGATCGGGGTCCACAAACATAGAACAATTATAAAAATACCAAAAATACCCTTATAACATTGAAATCCATTTTATAGGTATAAATTACATAATTAACCTTAAAACACTGTAAAAATCGATAAAAACTCATTTTATTAGTAAAACCGTATATTATATATATAATTGAAAATAATTCACGAAAAATAGTTTTAATTAGTTAAAAATACTAAATAATTTATAGAAATCATTTTTATACCTTAAATAACTATTAAAACCAATTAAATTATATTTTTAGCCAATTTAGGGTAAAATTACCAAAATACCCCTATATATATAAATATACTAAAATTACTTCAAAAATTCACCAAAAATTATACAATTATCCAAAATTAATTTTATCAACATATTTATCAATAATATCAATAATTAAACTCAATTATCCAATTAAATTCAATTAAAAACATAATTAACCCTAATTTCCCAAATTACATAAACTTCAATAATTCAAAATAAATACTTAGAAATTCATAAAAATTCCAAATAAATTCCTATAATTCATTTCAACACCTAATTTAACCATAAAACACAATTTCATAATTTAAATAATTAATTTCCGAAAATTAGAAAATAATATTAAAATATTCAAAAATACCCAAAAATCTAAAAATCTCCAAAAATTCCACAAAAATTCATACATGTAGATTAAGCTACTAGGAACAACATTTATGAAGGGAGTTTTCATAAATCAATCAATTCAAAGCTCAAAAAATTGAAAACCCTAATATGGCCGAATTGGAAAATTCAAAACCTAAGCAAATCTAGACCATTTTAGCTCAAACCAAAGCTAGAATCACACTCACCAGAGCTCAAGGAGAAGAAAGAGACTGGCGGTGTCGAAAATGGTGGCCGGAATCGTCGTCGACGGCGAGGAGAAGGATTTCGTCCAAAAGAAGAAAAATAGCTCGCCGGCACCGGGGAAGGAGGCTGCTGGCGGTGGGGGACGACTGGGAACGGCGGTGGCAAGCCGGGAGGCACACCGACGGTAAGGGAATGGGATGGCAGACGGTGGTTGGTGGTGAGGGGTGGTCGGGCGCGGGAGAAGGAAGAAGAAGAAGAAGAAAAAGAAAAAGAAAGAAAAGAAAAAGAAAAAGAAAAAGAAAAAAAAAAGAAAAATAATAATAATAAATAATTTTAATAAAATATTTAAAAAAAATCACACCCACACATATAATTTAATATTTTAATAATTTAATAATAAATAAAATAATTAAATAACAATAAATTAATAAATAAATAATAAAATATTAGGGTAATATATATTAAACCCTAATTAAATAAATATTGCACACATACACGGTGTTTAGTAATTTAAAAATACGTATGAGTTGATGCAAGTCCGAAAATATATTTAAAATAATTAATAATAAATTATTTATGTGAAAATTTCCCCGAAAATGCAAGTCCCGGGAAAATTTTACGTAAAGCACTGTAAATAATACATAATAATTAAAATAGGTTTTAAATACATCTTATCTTGTAAAAATATCGTAATATATACAAAAAAATTATTAACACTGTATATCCTGGTATAGTGTAAAAATGTTTTAAAAAACACGGGATATTACAGTCTTCCCTCCTTACAAGAATTCGTCCCCGAATTCTAGAAAACAAGATCAAGAAGGAAAGAGATACAGGTAAGAAGCTCGCATCTCAACTTCAGTCTCCCACGTATGCTCCTCAACTCTATCGCTATGCCACAGAACCTTGACCATCGGAATCTGCTTCGATCGCAATTGTCGAACTTGAAAATCAACGATTGCCACAAGTTCTTCCACAAACGTCAAATCTTCACTCACTTCTACACTGTCAGGCTGCAACACGTGTGAAGGGTCTGAGATATACTTCCTCAACATCGAGATATGAAATACTGGATGCACTTGTGACATATTCGGAGGCAAATCCAACCGATATGCAACAGTGCGAACTCTCTCCAGAATCTCAAATGGCCTAATATATCTCGATGCTAACTTACCCTTCCTACCAAATCTCATATCACCCTTCATCGGAGATACTTTCAAAAAAACAAAATCTCCAACCTGAAACTCCACATCTCTGCACCTAGGATCCGCATAACTCTTCTGTCTGCTAACTGCGGTCTCTAATCTACGCTTGATCAAGGCAACTTTCTCTGCAACATCCTGAACCATCTCAGGTCCAGTCAAAGCTCTCTCACTAATCTCATCCCAACTCAACGAGGATCTACACTTCCTTCCATACAATGCCTCATACGGTGCCATACCAATACTGCTATGGTAGCTGTTATTATATGCAAACTCAACGAGTGGCAAATGATCATCCCAGCTACCTCCCAAATCCAAGACACACATCCTCAACATATCTTCCAGTGTCTAGATCGTCCTCTCAGACTGACCATCTGTCTGAGGATGAAAAGCAGTACTGAAGTCCAACCTAGTGCCCATCGCTTCTTGCAACTTCTGCCAAAAATGAGAAGTAAACACTGAACCTCTATCTGACACAATGGACACAGGTACTCCATGAAGGCATACGATACGCTTCACATACAACTTTGCCAATCTAGCAACTAAATATGTGGCTTTCACAGGAAAAAAATGTGCAGACTTCATCAACCTGTCTACAATCACCCAGATAGAATCGTATCCATCCTTAGAACGAGGTAAACCGACCACAAAATCCATAGCTATCCTTTCCCACTTCCACTCGGGAATAGGAAGAGGCTGAAGCTTCCTAGAAGGCTTCTGATGCTCAGCTTTCACTTGCTGACACGTCAGACACTTAGCAACATAATCAGTGACATCCTTCTTCAATCTGCTCCACCAGTATAACTCTCTGATACTGTGGTGCATCTTAGTAACACCTGGATGTACGCTATAAGCTGTACAATGTGCTTCCTCTAGGATCTTTTCTCTCAAGTCATCCACGTCAGGAACACACAATCTACCATTGATCCACAACACACCGTCATCATCGAGTGTGAAATCAGTGAACTTCCCTACTCTGACATTCTTTGTAAGCTCTTCCAGAATAGGATCTCGGCTCTGAGCTGCTTTAATCCTATCCCTCAGTACATATCACACTTTAAACTGAGCTAGCAGTCCACCTGATCTACTGATCTTCATCATCAGACCTTGATCCACCAATAGATGCAACTTCTGGATCAATGGTCTCCTCTCAACACTGATGTGAGCAAGACTGCCTGAGGACTTCCTACTCAAGGCATCTGCTACCACATTAGCTTTACCCGGATGATATAAGATCTCACAATCATAATCCTTCAACAATTCCAACCATCTCTTCTGCCTCAAATTCAAATCTCTCTACTGAAAAATGTACTTAAGGCTCTTGTGATCAGTAAATATCTCACAAGTCACCCCGTACAGATAATGTCTCCAGATCTTCAAAGCAAAGATCACTGCAGCCATATCAAGATCATGTGTAGGATAGTTCTGCTCATGCTTCTTTAACTGCCTCGAAGCATAGGCTATCACCCTTCCATTCTGCATCAACATACAACCAAGACCAATTCTAGAGGCATCACAGTAAACTATGAACTTATCCACACTATTAGGCAAAGCTAATACTGGCGCTGTGGTCAACTTCTCCTTCAACAACTGGAAACTATTCTCACAAGCTTTTGACCACTCGAATCTAACGTTCTTCTGAGTCAAGCAAGTCATAGGGGCTGTAATTCTGGAAAAATCTTACAGAAACCGCCTATAATACCCGGCTAAACCCAAAAAACTTTGAATCTTTGTGATAGAAGTAGGTCTAGGCCAATCAGATACTGCCTCAATCTTCTGTGGATCAACCTGAATACCTTTTTTAGACACTACGTGTCCAAGAAAAGAAACACTCTCCATCCAGAAATCACACTTCGAGAATTTAGCATAAAGCTGATGATCTCTCAGTGTCTGTAGTACAATCCTCAAGTGATATACATGCTCTTCCGTACTCCTAGAATATACCAGTATATCATCAATGAAGACTACCACAAACTGATCCACATATGGTTTGAATACCCTGTTCATCAGGTCCATAAAAGCTGCTGGTGCATTAGTCAAACCAAAAGACATCACCAGAAACTCATAATGGCCATATCTAGTGCGGAACATTGTCTTAGGAATATCAGATTCACTGATCCGTAGCTGATGATAACCCAACCTCAAGTAAACCTTAGAAAAGAACTGTGCACCCTATAGCTGATCAAACAAATCATCTATCCTCGGGAGAGGATACTTGTTCTTCACTGTCACCTTATTCAGCTCTCTGTAGTCAATGCACAGTCTCAGGGTACCATCCTTCTTCTTCACAAACAGGACTGGTGCACCCCAAGGAGAAACACTAGGTCTGATGAAACCCTTATCCAACAACTCTTGCAACTGCTCCTTCAACTCTTTCAACTCTATAGGAGCCATTCTGTAGGGTGGCATAGATATAGGGGTAGTACCTAGAACCACATCTATACAGAACTCAATCTCTCTGTGAGGTGGTAAACCTGGTAACTCCTCGGGAAAAACATCAGGAAACTCACAAGCAATAGGAACATTTGTGAGTGACAACTTCTCCACTGACGTATCCCTGACCAATGCCAAATATCCCTGACAACCTTTCCTCAATAACTTCCTAGCCGTAATAGCAAAAATAAGATTCTGAGGTGCTGAACTCCTATCACCCACAAATTTAAAATCTTCTTCACCAGGAATTCTAAATGTCACCTCTTTATTCCTACAATCTACCATGGCATAGTGCTGAGATAACCAATCCATTCCCAAAATAACATTAAACTCCATCACATCCAACAATATCAAATCAGCGGGTAATTCTCTATCTCCCACGAGAACTGGACAACCAGAAAGAACAATATCGGTGTCCAAGGAATCGCTCAAAGGAGTGGCAACAGACAAAGGAAAAGCCATCCTTAAAGCTTGCCAACAAGATTTAAAAGCAAAAACAGGAGAAACAAACGAATGTGTGGCACCCGGATCAAACAAAACCCAAGCATCTAGGTAACAAACAGAAACAATACATGCCACGACTGCATTAGATGCCTGATCATCCTGTTGAGTAAGATGGAAAACTCTGGCCTGACCTCGACCTCCCTGCTGACTGGTAGAAGCCTGGCCAACACCTCTGGCACCTCCTCTAGTACCTCTACCATGACTCTGCTGTGGAACAAACTGAGTGGAACTCTGATGCTGGGCTGGTGGTAACTAAAATGGCACGGGTGCAGAACTAGCAATCGATTGCTGTGGGAATCGCGGAATCTGCAACTGCTGATACCCGGAATAAGGACACGATCTGGCAAAATGTCATGTCTGCCCGCATCTGAAGCATGTCAGCGGTGTCAGATAACACGGTCCCTGATGGACTCTACCATAAGTCTGACAAACACTGGCCGCTAATCCAGAACTACGACCACTGATCTAGAACTACGACCACTGCTGCTGCTCGAAGCACCTGACCCAAATCTGAATGATCTACGCTGACCTCCACAGCCATGTCTACTGCTTCGATGCACTCGCTGCTGCTATCTCTGACTCTGCTGAGTCAGACCTCGCTGCTGACTACTCGAACCAATATGAAAACTAGAGTACGGAGTAGTCTGCAATCCACTCGACTGAACTCCCAGCTGGTAATAATCAGGCATCGCTCCCTGCCTAACTAGTCTCAACTCAATCTCCTTAGCCAACTTAATCACAGAATCCAGAGTAAGGCTTGTTGTAGGCATACCAGCAAAAGCTAAACCCAAACCAGTAACATATGTAGTGACTGCAAAATACTAATCTTACATCAGATCCTCTGCATATCTACCCAATCGAAGAAACTCTCGGGTATACTCCTCTACAGATCGATCTCCACGAGAAATACTAGTCAAACGAAGATGATAGCTCAAACGAAGAGGCTATGGATAAAATCCCCTCATAAATCGCTCTCGGAACTGAGCCCACGTCATCGTCATCATGTAAGGCTAAATCATCTGAATGAACCAATCTAGAGCTGGTCCCTCAATAGACAACTCTACGATCATGATCCGTTGGTACTCGGTGTGAGCAGTCCGAGTCCTAGTCTTGATCGCATTTAGAAAATCTAACGGATCGGAAGTACCATCAAAAGCAATCCTGCCAACTTGGGCATAGAACAAAGCTGCCTCAGGGTCAGACATACCCTGCTGATAGGCAGGCTGAACAGGCTAAACAACTGGAGGAACAGGAACATCAAATTTAGGCTCAATAGGCTCCTCATCCTATAACTCTCTCTGCCTATGGCGACCTGCCGCTCCTCGAGGTCTACCTCTTCCATGACCTCTACATCTAACTGGCTGCTCAGGAGGTAAAACCTCATCCTGAAAAGACTCATCATCCTTGGCCTCAATGACCGGTGGAGCGACACGCGCTCGCCTCCTCATTCTGAAAAGAAAAATGGAAATATTCAAACAAAACAGACAATGGAGGAATAACGCAGAAAACTAAGCAAGGAATACTTATCAAGACATACTCGAACCTAATTCACTGCAGTAGTTCAACAGAAAACACAACTCTGAAAACTAGGGCCATAACTCACACAACTAAGCCCTGACACAGAACTCCACTCTGATACCAACTTTGTCACGATCAAAAATAGGGGCCATGATCGGCACTAGGGAACGGGAATTCTTTCGAATCCGGAACCCGTAGCAAGCCTAAAAATAAAATAAAACATCCATATAATAGTAGCAATATATAATGTAGCGGAAATGGAAATCATAAATATCATAATATCATTTTTCCCAACTGGATTTAAATCAAATCTCATCTCATATATATAAATCTTTTAATACAAATCCAGTTTCAAATATAATACAATATCTCACATAAAAAAAATACATAAAATCCCACAAAATTAATTTATAACTACTACAGTGTCTAGACTATAAAAATAAGACTCAAGTAAGCAGTTTACACAAAGAAGTCAGGGCGGAAGAAATCCGACATATAGGCCTGCTACTGAGGTTTGAAGATGTTGACTCTCCTGAAAAATAGTCAATGGAGAGGAGTCAGACCTCACTGAGTGAATTACTATAATATATATACATACACACTAAATGACAATGCATACAATCAATAGTATATATATATATCTAATATATATACAGGCAAATACACACAGATGCAATAAAATCATTTTATACATATTTTATTGAAAATCATCTTTTATGAAGGATCACATAGAACCCTAGAATATCGTAACCTCAAAAATAGTGTTAGACAACACTCTAGCCATACAGGCTCACTTATTCCAAATATATCCACTTAATCCATTTGGACAGTAGACTGGCCCCGAGACACTAAGTCAACTGAGCTCCAACAGTCTGACTGCCAGTGTGATTGGCCCCGAGACACTTGGTCAACCGAGCTCCAGCAATCACACCTCCAAACCATATCTCACACATTAATTAAATAATATCCAATCAATATCCACAAATGGTTAGTAATATAGCCTAAATACTATAGGCGTACCGGTACGTACTCGGTCCTAGTGCTGCCCACTAGGTAGCACGTTCTATCGATATCCTTCATCATTAATAATATAAAACATTCATTCACAAAAATAAATGATGCATGAAGTTCAATAAAATATCAACATAAACCATTTATATACTAGAAATATACCAAAAGTAAACCAGGTATATTTCGAGTATATATACGTCAAATAAATCCAATCAAATCATAAATTAAACTAGAAATATATTTAAAAACATTTTTAAATATAATTTATTAACAAACAAAAATAAACCAAAATAAACTAAATATAAACTTAAGAAATAATCAAATTATTTATGCATATTTAATCAAAATAAAACATGCATTTCTAAATCATGCATCCTAAGCATATATATATATATAGTATAGTAACTCACCCTAGTGCGTTCCACGAGACGGATCCGACGGGCCTGGTCCACTAGCCCTCGGTCTTGGCACAACTAAACAAGCAATAAATAACCGACATCAGAATAAACCTAACAGAAATCCTAGAATTCGATCTAGAATATTAAATACAAAAATAGAATTAGGGTTCGACTGGACATCACATTTTACGAGAATTCTACCAAAAATTCGGCAGAACCTCCCCTGTAAAATGGACATCTCTCTACTCAAAAGAGTAGAGCCGACCCTACAAGGAAATACATTTCGAAAAACTACACAGAGCACAATCAAAATCCCACGATCGGACTCCAAACTACAGTCCACCGACCGGGGTCCACAAACACAGAATAATTATAAAAATACCCTTATAACATTGAAATCCATTTTATAGGTATAAATTACATAATTAACCTTAAAACACTGTAAAAACCGATAAAAACTCATTTTATTAGTAAAACCGTATATTATATATATAATTGAAAATAATTCACGAAAAATAGTTTTAATTAGTTAAAAATACTAAATAATTTATAGAAATCATTTTTATACCTTAAATAACTATTAAAACCAATTAAATTACATTTTTAGCCAATTTAGGGTAAAATTACCAAAATACCCCTATATATATAAATATACTAAAATTACTTCAAAAATTCACCAAAAATTATACAATTATCCAAAATTAATTTTATCAACATATTTATCAATAATATCAATAATTAAACTCAATTATCCAATTAAATTCAATTAAAAACATAATTAACCCTAATTTCCCAAATTACATAAACTTCAATTATTCAAAATAAATACTTAGAAATTCATAAAAATTCCAAATAAATTCCTATAATTCATTTCAACACCTAATTTAACCATAAAACACAATTTCATAATTTAAATAATTAATTTCCGAAAATTAGAAAATAATATTAAAATATTCAAAAATACCCAAAAATCCAAAAAATCTCCAAAAATTCCAAAAAAATTCATACATGTAGATTAAGCTACTAGGAACAACATTTATGAAGGGATTTTTCATGAATCAATTAATTCAAAGCTCAAAAAAATTGAAAACCCTAATATGGCCGAATTGGAAAATTCGAAACCTAAGCAAATCTAGACCATTTTAGCTCAAACCAAAGCTAGAATCACACTCATCGAAGCTCAAGGAGAAGAAAGAGACTGGCGGTGTCAAAAATGGTGGCCGAAATCGTCGTCGACGACGAGGAGAAGGATTTCGGCCAAAAGAAGAAAAATAGCTCGCCGGCGCCGGGGAAGGATGCTGCTGGCGGCAGGGGACGGCTGGGAACGGCGGTGGCAAGCCGGGAGGCACACCGACGGTAAGGGAATGGGATGGCAGACGACGGTTGGTGGTGAGGGGTGGTCGGGCACGGGAGAAGGAAAAAGAAGAAGAAGAAAAAGAAAAAGAAAGAAAAGAAAAAGAAAAAGAAAAAGAAAAAAAAAAAGAAAAATAATAATAATAAATAATTTTAATAAAATATTTAAAAAAATCATACCCACACATATAATTTAATATTTTAATAATTTAATAATAAATAAAATAATTAAATAACAATAAATTAATAAACAAATAATAAAATATTAGGGTAATATATATATTAAACCCTAATTAAATAAATATTGCACACATACACGGTGTTTAGTAATTTAAAAATACGTATGAGTTCATGCAAGTCCGAAAATATATTTAAAATAATTAATAATAAATTATTTACGTGAAAATTTCCCCGAAAATGCAAGTCCCAGGAAAATTTTACGTAAAGCACTGTAAATAATACACAATAATTAAAATAGGTTTTAAATACATCTTAACTCGTAAAAATATCGTAATATATACAAAAAAATTATTAACACTGTATATCCCGGTACAGTGTAAAAATGTTTTAAAAAACACGGGATATTACACTAACTGCCTCCATTTAATTTATTTGTTTAATTATTTATGCAATTATGTTATTTTGCCTCTGTAAAATTATTCCGCTGCACCAACTCTGTTAATTTTCCTAATAGTTTTGCCATCCAAAAATGGGTTTGAACAATTTCAAACCCACGGTGCACCATTGTTCTTATTCTGAGTGAGGTGAAGCAATTAGCTACAATTTTTAAATGCAATTTTGAGCATATTTGTAACTGGCTCAAAGAAGAATCCATTGTTGCTCCAAGTATGTTTTTATCCAACTTCAATTTTACAAAGTTTGGGGTTGATTCTATGTTTTAAGGTCATAGTTTATTTCAATTAAATTAAGTGATTTTATATTGTTATTATTACAATTATTTAGGGTTTTCATTTTTATTAATCTTCTCTTCTGCTCCAGAGCTTAAGAGATTTCTTTCTTTTTTTTCCTTTGTTTTCTCTTCTAGGTTGCTGAATAATGTAAAACTCTCCTATTTTATGAACATTTCTTTCTTTAATTAGGCAAGAAAGCACATAAATTAAACCCTAAAGATGTGAAATTCTAAACTTGTCTTTGTTCTTCTAGTTTTTATCAATGTAGCAGTTGTTGTAACCTCTAAATCCATGATAGAACCCTACTTAAACAACGATTCTTATAATGCTCTTCTTGGCTACACACTTTACACAACTCTCAAATTCTCTGAAGTGGCTTCTCTTTTCCAAATTGACTCAATAGCTCTTGTTACGGTGAACTCTATCGATATCTCTTTACCAGATGTTGAAAACCATATCCTTCCTTCATTTTTTCTCAAGATCCCAATAGTCTGCTCTTGCGTTGATGGAATTTAAAAATCTATTTCTACATCTACCAATTATAAGACAAGGCCTTCAGATGCTTTGTCTTCAATTGCTGACTCAATTTATTCATGTTTGGCGTATGCAGACCATATAAAGGAGGCTAATTCCATACAAGATCCTTCTGTGCATGGTGTTAGGCAAAGCCTTACGATGCCATTGCCTTGTACTTGTTTTAATGGGACTGATAATTTATTGCCTGCTATTTATTTGTCTTATGTTGTGAAGGATATGGATACTTCAGCTAGGATTGCTTTAAGGTATTATACTACTAATACTAATTTGATGAATGTTAATGCTATGAGGAATCCTTCCATCAAAGTTGGTGATATTCTTGCTATGCCATTGTCAGGTTATTTTGGTTTGGCAGGTGCAACTATCTTAATGTTATTTATAGTTTTATTGATCACCTCATATTTTATTTTAAGTTTTATTTTTTTTTCATCTTTTATATGTTATGATTCTATTTGATTTTGGTTGCTTTTTTTCTTTTCTTTATTATTGTTGAACTTCTAATTGAATTAAGAAAGAAATAAGTTCAAAAATATGTGTGTGTTTTGTGGAAGTAACTTTGGTAATAGACAAGTCTTCAATTATGCTATTATTGAACTAGGTGATCAGTCACATGTTTTATTTCACTTGATATCTTTTTTAGGATTTTGTTTTCATTGACTAAATATCTAAGCTATGTTTCTATTTCTTGGTCTCAATGACTTGATATTTAGTTGCTTTAGATTATATGTTTTTTATGAATAGAAAAAATGGAATATACAAGTTATTTTCTTTGGATAGTTGGTGGTTCATAAAAGAGTGGAATATTATGATATTTTATCATTTTGGCATATATGTACTTTTAGTTTTGAAATATTTGTTTGATGTATTTAATTGGATTTGTTCCATATTTATAAGAGGACTTGTTTGATCATTTTGGTATGTTACATCAAGACACTTATTTTGTTTTATTTCAATGGATAAGTTGCAAACAAAGTGTCAATATATTATGACGTTATTTATCTCATGTTAATCTATATGAAATGGAGATTTCTTTGTTATTTTTTTAATTTAACTTTTTTCATGTCTTTTCTATTGCTCATTGCTTATGGTGGACATGAATCCAGTACATAGTTTAAATAAAAGCAACTTCTAGCAACTAATTTCAAATCAGGGTTAAGCATAGAAATTCATAAAGTAATATCATTTAAATTCCTTGTTCATTTGCTGCCTTGTCAATATGTGCATAGAGTTCCTTAAAAACCCACATTGTTGGCAGATAATATTTTAGCATGCAAATATGATGGTTACAGCAATATGAAGTCATAATTGAAAGCAACATGAGATTTTAGTTCTAAATTTGACAACTGAATGGAGTGTATGATTATTTTCTTGAACTTCTATGATTTATTAAAGTAAAATTCTTATGTTTTTTCTATTTTTATAGGTCTTATGTAGCAAAGTAGTAACTACACCAAGTCAAACGATAAGAAAAATTTTAAGAGCTCAACATTTATATGCTCGATTGGAAAGAACTTAAAGAATGAAAATGATGAGGTAAAGCAACACATATATATTTAATAAAAAGAGATTGTTATTGAAGAATAAAATTCAGAGAAAAGAAAGAAAATTCAAGGGAAATATTTTTTCATGATATTTAAAGAAAGGTTACACCCCTTATATATATATACAGGAATCCTAATCACAACCTAATTAGGAATAGAATAACATTCTAAATAGAATATAACTTTATTCCTAATTGTATACAAATATTTACTTCCTAATATATACAATAAAAAATATTTACTACCTCAACACTCCCCCTCAAGTTAGTGAATGTATATCAATCATTCCTAACTTGCCAAGTGAGTTGTAGAATGCTTTTCCGAACACAGCCTTTGTAAGGATGTCAGCTAGTTAAGTCTGAGATGAAACATATGAAAGATCAATTGTCCCTTGGTTCATATGATCTTTTATGAAATGACTGTCAACCCCTACATGCTTAGTTCGATCATGTTGAATCGGATTGTTTGCAATTGCTATGGCTACCTTATTATCACAATGTTACAACATAGGCTTCAGATGTTTTAATTCCAGATCTTGAACAATTCACCTTACCCTAAGTAACTCATATACTCCATAAGCCATTCCTCTAAACTTAGCTTCAGCACTTGACCTTGCTACAACTTTCTATTTCTTGCTTCTCTAAGTGACTAAATTATTTCCAATAAATGAGAAGTACCCAGACGTTGATTTTCGATCAATCCGATCTCTAGCTTAATCAGCATAAGTATAGCCAGTAATTTCATAATCCTTATTCCTCCCAAAGAATAACCCTTTACCTAGAGAAGACTTTAGATATCTTAATACTCAGTATACTGCATTTATATGTTCTTTACTCAAAGAATGCATGAACTGACTTACAACACTTACTGCATAAGCAATGTCTAGCTGAGTATGAGATAGATAAATCAACCTTCCCACCAACCTTTGATACTGATCTCTATCAGTTGGAACTTGATCTTCGAAGACTGAAAGTCCATGGTTGACTTCAATGGGAGTCTCGACTGGCTTACAATCAAGCATCCCTATCTCTGTCAGTAGATCCATTATGTACTTTCGTTGGCAAAGAGAAATTCCTTGAGCTGATCTTGTAACTTCAATTCCTAAAAACTACTTCAAGTTACCCAAATCCTTAAGTTCAAACTCAGATGCTAACTGTCTTTGCAAGATTGTTGTCTCACTCGGATCATTTCCAGTGACCACTATATCATCAACATATATAATTAGTGCGGCTACTTTTCCTAACTTCTGTTTGATGAATAGTATGTGATCAATATCACTTTGCTTATATCCGAGCTTCTTTATGAAATTTGAGAGTCATCCAAACCATGGTCGAGGCAATTTCTTGAGTCCATACAATGCTCTCTTTAATTTACATACTTGGTCAGTACATTTAGTTCCAGGTGGTGGATCCATATATATTTCTTCATCTATGGTTCCATTAAAAAATGCATTCTTTACATCAAATTGTCGAAGTGGCCAGTCCAGGTTGGCAGCTAAGGAAATAAGGACTCGGATGGTGTTCATTTTTGCTACTGGGGCAAATGTATCTTCATAGTTTATTCCATACTTCTGAGTGTACCCCTTTGCTACCAACTGAGCTTTATATCGATTTATGCTTCCATCTGGATTGAGTTTGACAATGAATATCCATCTGTACCCCATCGTTTTCTTTCCTCCTGGAAGAGGAACGAGATCCCACATCTGGTTCTTCTATAATGCCTCCATTTCATCATTCATAGCTTTCTTCCAACCCGGATCATCTAAGACTTCCTGCACCTTACTCAGAATAGATACAGTAGATAATTGATTTACAGTAAGTGCATGTGAGTTAGAAAAATGGTTGGTTGATATAAAGTTGTTGATAGGGTATTTAGCTTTAGTATGAAGGTCCGGATCATATTATTTTTTTGGAACCCCTCTATTGATTCTAGAAGGATAACGAGTCTCAGTATTTGGAATTAAAGGAGACATGTTTACCTTATTATGCACCACATCCAGAGTTTCTTTAGCTTCTAGTATGGGTTAGGAAGATGTACTATCTTGATTACTCGAATTTTCTTCGATGATCTATCCGGGTGAGATGCTCGTACTTAGAACATCAGATGTCTATCCAGGTGAGATGCTCAAAACACTCAGAACATTTGGGAGACTCGGATATGGAACACTCAGAATGCTATCTTCAAGCTCAAAGAGGTTCAGATTTTTCTCTCCCTGAAGAGAGCACTCGAAGTGGGAAAAGAAAGGACTATTTTCATGAAATCGAATATCTTAAGTGACATATATCTTCTTTGTATTCAGATCATAACATCGATATCCCTTTTGTAAATCTGTATAGCCAATAAAGATACACCGAATAGCTCGAGGGTCTAATTTGCCGAGTGTTTGATGAACATATCTCGAGCATCTAAAAACTCAAGGTTCGAGATTATTGAAGGGTGGAGATATGACAAGTTCTTGAAGTTTCTGAAGAGGCGTCTTAAAACCGAGTACTCATGATGGTGTCTGGTTTATGAGGTATGCAGCGGATCGAACAGCTTCTCCTCAGTATTCTCGAGGAACATTCATGTCAAATAGTGATGCTCGAACAACTTCTAATAACTGTCGGTTCTTCCTTTCGACTATACCATTCTGTTGAGGAGTGCCGACATAAGATGTTTAGTGGCGAATGCCCTTCTTGAGGTAGAAATCATTGAGAATTGAGTTAACATACTCCCCACCATTGTCAGACTACAAGACTCAGATTTTACTCTAGTATTGTGTAGCTACCATGTTGTACAGGTCCTGAAACTTGGAGCACACATCTCCTTTATTGGAAAGTAGAGATACCCAGGTCATCCAGGTACATTCATCAATAAATGTTACAAAATATCGAGCACCAGATAGAGTAGGAATCCGAGCAGGTCCTTATACATCAGAATGAATGGTCATAAATGGAATTAAATTTTTATTATAACTCAGTACATAAGAAATTCAATGGCCTTTTGTCAATTCACAAACATCACACTTGAATTCCAAGTCTGTGGTATGCAAACATAAATTTGGTTTTATTTGTCTAAGATAATGAAAAGAGAGATGACCAAGACGACAATGTCATAAGATTACTTGGTCTTTACTCAAATAACTTCTACCAACCCTATTAACTTGACTTGATTTCTGGCTTGAATTATCATGCAACTTAGTACAACTTTCCACGTTTAACACCAGAGCTAAGAATTTGTCGCGTTGCAATGTCCTGAAATATATAATAATTAAGCCAAAATTTGATAGTGCAATTCAGGGTTCCAATGATTTGGCCAACATAAAGTGGATTATAAGAAAGAGATGGAACAATAAGAATAGTATATAAATTAAGAGAGTCAGAGTTAGATACTGAACCCTTATAAGTGACTGGTGTTATGCCTCCATTAGCAGTTAGAATATTTTATTGGGTTGATGGACGAATAGATGTAAGATGGTAAGTGGAGTTTGTCATATGATTAGTAGCACCTGTATCAATAATCCATGTATTATTTTGAGTGAGATTTTTCATATCTGAATTTGTATCAAGATCACCATTTGGTTTAGTAGAAGTAGCAATTGCAGCCTTGCCGAGCTTCTTATGAGGCAATCTATTGAAATCCCACCATTCTGGATATCCCATAATTTCATAGCACTATTCCTTGGAGTGTCTGAATTTGCCACAATGAGTATAGCTGTATGTGATGGGCTTACTCAAAATTTTTCCTTTGAACTGGGGACGAGTCTGAGCTGCTACAAGTACAGAATGGTCCGGCAGTATCTTCGGCTCTTCCATCATATGTCGCTGGTTATGATCCCACTGGACATATGCATAACTAGACTCGAGATCAAGAGGTGGATCCTTTCAGAGTATTTCACTCAGAGCATTATTAGATTCCGAATCAAGCCCGACTAGGAAAATATGTGTTCAAAGCCGGGTAATATTTCTATGGAGTGATACTACTCCATTAACATCCTCCCCTTGTGCACATGTCCGGGTATCAATTTCCTGAAATATTTCAATCAGTTCATTATAGTATGCAGGTAATGGCTTACCATTCTGATGTGTAGTGAATGATTTTCGGTTCAATTCAAATAACTGAGTTTCATCAGATCCATCATAGAAGGTTTTTGAGATAGCATCCCATATCTCCTTTACTGTTAGAAGACGGATGAATCTTTACATCAATGTCGGACTCATGGAATCAATCAACCAACTTTTTACTTAGTTATTATCAAAGAGCCAAGTTTCCAACACTTTATCTCCTGCTGGTGGCTTTGGCGTAGTGTCATTAAGAAAGCCAAATTTATTTCTGGCTCCAATTCGCATCTCCATGATCTGTGACCATAGAGCATAGTTCGTATCATCAAGAATAATTCCTGTGGGAAAGGGAGAATTATCTTGAAGGATTTGAATAAAATTAGGTGTTCCATAGGATACGATGGATGTATTTTCAGTGGTCATAATTTTGAAGATTCAAAGGATTCAAGAGAAAAAATATGATTTACAAGAATTCAATAAAAAAATTCAATTTCAATGGATATGCTCTAATACCATGAAGAACAAAATTTAAAGAAAAGAAAGAAAATTAAAGGGAAATATTTTTCCATGATGTTCAAAAAAGGGTTACATCCCTTATATATACATACAGGAATCCTAATCACAACCTAATTAGGAATAGAATAACATCCTAAATAGAATAGAACTTTATTCCTAATTGTATACAAATATTTACTTCCTAATATATACAATAAAAAATATTTACTTCCTCAACAGTTGTAAAATGCATTTTATGAATTTCAAATTGATTTTTCAGTTTAATTATGAGTTTGAACTTCATTTTTCTTGTAAGATGCAAAATTGTAACTATAAAATTACAGTTGCAAAATATTGAGAATCATTTAGGTATTGATATTTTTTCTTAATTATGTTATTGTAGTTGGTTTGTTCTTTAAGATGGATTTTGATGATTAAAAATTTTTAGGTTTTTGTATGTTGCTATGTTTCAAGGTGGATTTTACAAGATTAAGGGTTTGAAATATAGTTATAAGATGAATTTTTTTTAATTCCAACAACACTTTATAGCCATCTCTCTCCAATTGTGTTATATAGTTATTCAATATGGATGAATTCTAATTTATGTATCTTATTTTTCTTTATAGGTACGTAGACAAGTGTAAAAATGATGCATATACCTTGCAACAACTATATTATTTAGGTATATGTTAAGTTTTTTGGACATGTTCTTTTTGGACTCATGTTAGGCTTTTTGGATACAAATATGTTAGGCTTTTTGGATTAATTATCAGGCATTTTGTTGTTTAGCTTATGAATATTATTATCTAAACTTAAATACTTTAATATTGTAAGTCATCTTTATAGTTTATTAATATATCAAAATATATATTCAAGTATACATGTTCACTATATATATATATGATGAATGAAAATAATGACCATAAAGTGGTTACATTCAATAATTCAATATAAAAAATTAAAAAAATGTAAAAAAAAATTAACAAATGTATTACAATCGCAAATGCTATATACATATTGGTTGTAAATAATTAATTTTCTCACACATGCTTATTCTTTAACGAATGGTCTTACAGTTGCAAATACTTAAAAAATTTAGTCGCTACTACTTGTTGTTTGTGACTGTAATAAGATTGGTCACTAAAAGTGTTTGCGACCACTTAGTTTTTCGGGTCATAAAAAACTTCCTACAACAAAGCCAGTAACAACTGTATGCAATTGGCTTTCTCCAGTCAAAAGTTATTTTTAGTGACCAATTTTCACGTTTTTGCAACCACAATTTCCTTTTGTTAAAGCCTTTTTTCTTGTAGTGTCATTTTACATACAAATAGAAATATCTAATAAAGTTATACTAAACATTTAATATCTATCAGCTAACAACTATTAGAAATCAACTGCTATAAACAGTTAAACCAAATAGACCCTAATACATCATTATTGTTTATTATGACATGGCCGAGTGCAGAAATTAAGAAAAACAACAATTTTTGAGCTATTTTAGAAATGGCTCCAAAGTGAATGAAATATACACTAGAATAGTTTTTTTTTAACAGATCTTCTTGAAAGTCAAGAAATACAACAATTATAATACTATTTCAATATTAAAAATATTAATAACTATAACTACAACTATAGCTAAACTGTATATATATATATATATATATATATATATAGTTCAAGACCTTTACACTTTTAGGATTTGAATCCAGAACATTTTGGTTTCGGCACCTCCAATTATATCAATCGATCTAAACTTCATATGAAACACTAGAGTAGTTAAGTTTCTTTGTCATAGACTTAATTAATTAAAGAAGTAAAAGCAATACGACTTGTAACATGAGAGCGAAGCTCTCTAGTTAAGAAGCTAGTGGTTTTTTTAGCGATTTTAGTAGTGGGTTTGGTTTTTTAGATGGTTTTTGGCTAAAAACCACCTTCCCTCTTCTTAGTTTCTCTTTATTTTATAGCTTTTGTCTAAAAATAACTTGGATTTGACCTTATTTTTCAAATCCCCCTACCTAGTTTCCAATCTTGTTTCAACATAACTTGAATAAGGAAAGGGTAATCTTAAGATCCAACAGTTGTTTGATGATGTAGCCTAGTATGGTAATGAATACACATATTTAATCATACACTCCAGTTCCAGTCTAGTGAGGGGTCTTCATTCAGGCAACAAGCGATGCTGCAGGAAGAAGATGGCCATCATAGCTTAAGTCGGATGTCCCAAATCCAATCTAGTGAGGAGAGTCCAGTCTAACAACAGTTAAAGCCTCATAGAGTAGATGGTTAATAGCAATAAGAAGAACTAGATCTCTTCTTCTCATGCAATATAGCCTGGTTAATGCTAACAATTTTTTTAATCTTTATTGCTTCTTTTGCACATGAGTTTATTTGTTAGGACTTTGTCTTGTTTGATGCTATAGTTGTGACACCCCTCTCCACCAATACCTTAATTAGATGATTTTTAATCCTACATCACCTAATTAGAGAACCAATATAGAGAGGCACCACTTCTAAAGTAATTTAAGATAACTCTTTAATTATTTACATAATTTATTAGAAGGTATGTACCATCAATCACCATTTTTGGGCTGCATAACCTATTTGGGTTGTGTAATATTCTCATGATGGAAATTTAAATAGATATTACCAAGGATCATCTTTAAATCTCATAAATGTAGATCGTAAGAAGACAGAATTGCTAATATGCATAAAATGTGTACATTATAACTACGCACTAGTAGGCCAAATTGTAGAATACAAGTATATGGTTATACAAAAATTTATCTCCAAAATGATTGTAACCCTTTTTGTATTGACTAACATACATAAAACAAATTAAGAAATGGGTATAGGATACATCAAATCCTAGGGTATATCTTTGTCTTGTCTTATCTAACTTCCTGTCTTGTAATCATCTCATGGTAAGTCGTAGTGCAATATTAAAGTGCTACTTATATGCTACAATAACTTGGAAGGATAGAAGTAAAGGAGTGAGTATTTTCTAAAGAAAACACCCAATGAATGATAGAGTACAACAATAATAGGGTAAACATGAATAATATAATTGGATATGAAATGAGTAGTGAATAACCAAATAGAATTGAACAAGGTATAAGAATAAACATAAAATGTTAAATTGAAAATTTTCAATAACTTCCATTTAATTTTAAAATTTATATTAAATTTAATTATCTTGAAATTATCATAATGGCCTCTTATGAATTTTGTGTAATAGCCAATTATATTTTTATTACATTTAAACTATAAGATTCTTTTAATAATATAACATTGCATATGTTCCAACTATATGTGTTAAGCTCACTGCCTTAAAGGCTACTTAGATAAAGAATATTATTAAATATTTTCAAAGGACTAATTCATAATTTCTAGTGCATAGGTGTATATTCACAGGTGCATATTCACAAGTGCATATAAACACATGAGCACATATGCATAATTGCACAGTTCACAGGTTGATATTGATGTGGCGGGTACTATTCGACACATCGAAGGTTCATCACAATTGCATGCATACAAATAATACCACTTGGATTCACCACAATAGCATATTGAATCTCATGCATTGTCCATAAGATAGTTATTATAGTTTGGCCAACATAAATCTCAATTTCCATCAATTCATATCATATCGTATTGAAAATATGAATAATCTCTTAAAATCACGCGAGCTGTTGTATCCCAAACACAGTCTAACGTCTTATAGAACACAGCCAAACCCCCGGCACAGTCTTACTACAACCTTCTAAACTTTTTTGTCATGCTCAAACATACATATTTTCACATTATTTACTTTATAGTTGTTTATGAATTGTTCTTATAAGGCTTATGTTTGATTTTAGTAAAATAATCTTAACTATGTTCTTTACGAAATTTGATATGTTAATTTGTAACTTAACATTCAATACAAAATTCATCTTCACATAAGTTCCTTTCTTTTTTTTAGTATACACACATATATAAGTTCACTTGTTTAATATGACACTCCTTTGAGTGTAAGTGTTTAGGTATGTGCACTTAAAAATTTGATCAAATATTTCACATTATATACTTTCAAGTGATTTTCTTTGGATTATTAGTTTCATGTGCTTAAAATACTTTGCAATTGATTTTACTCAAATTGGATACATATCAAAGAAGTTATATCACACTTTGCTTATTATGGTTAGACTATTTTTTTTATGTCGCGTAATACAATGTATTGCTTTAGAAGACCATCAAAACAACAAATTTGACATTTTCTATTTCTCTCAAAGTTATAGAAGACATTTCCAAGTTTCCATAGGATTATAATTGTTATAACCCAATAATTATAAATTATTAAATTAATTTTGGGATATGCAGTGTTAATAAATATTTTAAATTTTTATATATATTATGATTATTTTGCATAATTTAATTAAATTATAGTTTTGTTAATTATTTTATTTTATTATGGTATGAATATTAAATCGAGATTTAAAGTTTAATTTATTGTTATATATTATTTATTTATTTATTTATTTAATAATATTATTATTTCATTAATTATGAATAGTGTTAATTTAGTGCATTTATTATATTATAATATTTGTGGTAAATTTAATTAGGAAAGTAAAATATTCAATTTAAAAATATTATTTTTAATATTGCCTTGCCTTTTTCCCTATTTATTAAAAAAAAGTTAGAAGCTATTTTTTTGGGTTTCTTCTCTCTCTCGCCTCTCTTTTTCTTTTTCCTTTATTTTATTTTATTTCCTTCTTCTCCTTCTTCTTCTCTAGTCTTTGCAGCGCCACCCACACCACCGCCATCCACCACCAACTTCACCTCTCCTCTTCCCTTCCTTCCCGCCATCATCCACCTACTTCGTCTTCCTTGTCACTTGCTAAAAACAAAACGTAGCAACAGCAGCAGTAATGCCAACATTAATTCTGGTGGTAAGAGCTCATGTTTCAGGGCTCGATCAACTCCTCTTGGTTTGGGCTAGCTCAATCTCAAGTTATTTTAAGCTTAGAACATCCGATTAGTGAATTATGTTCAAGTTTTAATTTAGGTTAACTTTTTTTTTAAGCTTGATTTTGTATGATTCATGTTTAGTTCCTTTAAAAATATTATTATATGCATCTAGATCTACTTAAATATATTTTTGTTTGATTTTTCTAAATTAATTGGATTTTTGGTATTTTGGTTTTCCGACGAGTCATTGTTCTGGTGACCCTCACCAAAAAAATTTTATATTTTTAATAAATTTTTTAAATTATTTGGATTATAGTTTGTGAAGAAAGTATATTGAAATTGTGTTCCAAATAGTTATGACAAATTTTCGAAGTTTATGTGAAAATTGAATTTTTGGAAAAATTAGTATAAATTAGTAAATTTTGTATTTTAATTGAATTTATTGTTAATTAGCGTGTTTTGAATAATTTTTTAATAATAAATAGTATTAAAATAATTTTTATGGATTATTTACTATTTTTAGCTAATTATTAATAATTTTCAAAATTATATTTAAATAATAGCTTATTTATTATTTTTATGATTAAAATGTATTTTTTAGCTATTTTTATTATATAATTAAGTAATTTATGTAATTAATTGTACTTTATGCTATTTAACTTTAAGTATTTAAAAAATGTAGTTTTTACTAATAATATTTAACTCTATTTGAGATTTTATTAAATTAATTTGAAAATAAATTATCTTTAATGTTTTTGTTATTAAATAAATTGTATTGAGGTATTTTATCAATTTTTATGGATTTTAACGATTTATAATATTTAGTATTAAATTATTGGCTTTTTGTGTGTTGTAGTTCTCAGTTGGACAAATTGTGTAGTTCAGGGGTCCAACCTAAGAAGTTGTGCATTTGTAGATATTGAAGTGTGTTTGCTTGCAGGATTGGCTCTAATTTATTAGAGAGGCGTCTGCTTTACAAAGGAGACTCTGCCAAATTTTTGATAGAATTCTCGTAAAATGTGATATCGGGTCGATCCTGAATTTTTTATTTTTGGTCAAGTCGTGTCCTAGATCGAGTCACTCTTTATAATTTCTAGAAGTATAAAATTAGGAGTTTGATTCTAATAATATTTCTATTATTTATTTTCTATAGTTCCGCCAAGACCGAAAACTACTGGACCATACCGGTCTATCTCTTTGATAGGAGCGCACAACTGTGAGTTATCATCTTATATATGCATTGCATGTAGAATATATAATTATGAGCATCCATATTTTTATAATGTATTTACATATAAATTATTTTACTAAATGATTATGTATATGTTTGGTATATATTTGACATATATATTCGGTATATTTTTTATATATACTCATCATATATTTGGTATATCTTTGGTATACATTTGGTACGTATTCAGTATATGTTTGGTATATAAGTTTTATATTTCTTTAAAAATGGATGATATCATGTTTAAATTATGCATTTTATTATTTTTAATAATTATACGATTTGTTTGAAGGATAGTAGTAAAACGTACTACCTAAGGGGCTACACTAGGACTGTGTATGTACCAGTGCATTAGATTTTTAGGATTTGATATTATGAGATTATTTGATGTGAGACCTTATTATTTGATTATTGAGAATTGTGGTGAGAGAGTGGTGTGATTACGGGAGCTCGGTTGACCTAGTATCTTGGGGCCAATCACACTAACAGTGAGACTGCGGGAGCTCGGTTGACTTAGTGTATTGGGGCCAGTCTATTGTCCAAAAATGGAAAAGAGAAAAATTTTGGAATTAAGCGAGCTTGTTGGCTAGTGAGATTCAATGATTGAGGTTGCATAACATTTTAGGGCTCTACTATGATCCTTCACCTAAAATAAATTTTTTTGCATTTATTATTATATAAAAGTGGATTTTCGCATATGTGTGAAATGCATATATATATATATATATATATATATATATATATATATATATATATATTGATGCTTGAATGTAAATGACTTTAGGTTGCATGTATATATATTATAATAATTCACTCAATGAGGTTTGACTCCCCCTCAACATTTTTTTTTCAAGATCTACTGCATCAGACCTTCCTCGTAGTACTATTCGTTGGACTCTTTTTTCTTCGACTGATTTATGTAAATACTGAACTATTGTCTTCTTATATTTTTAGTAATCACTACAGCAGTAACGTTATTGTATTAGTAGTGTATTGTATTATTAAAAACCTTGTACCCGAATATTGTATGAAGATATTTTACTGTGTTATAAAATAAAGATTTGCTTTTATATTAAATAAAGTTTTAATTTTGGCAAATTTTTGTATATATATATTTGTATGTGTTTTTATTTTTAAGGCTTGCTACGGGTTTCGAATATGAAAGAATTCTCATTCTCTAGCACCGGTCATAACTCCCCAGGTTCATGACAATAACTCACCTCATTTGGAGTTGTATAACTAAATTTATGGTCTTTTAAAATTTGCAATGTCTACTCAATAGGCTACCATATTGACAGAATCTATAGGCAATAAAAAACTCATCAAATATTTTATGGTTTATATTTTTAAATAAAATTTTCCAATTTAAATTTATGTTAGCCTAAAGTGGTTTGCAATTAGACTTACACCTATTGGATTTGTATGTGAGGAGAATCAACAAAATAAATTTGGTTAGTCTATCTATTTAGAGATTTTGCATAATAAAAATTACACCTTCAAAATCTATTAAACAATAGATTTGGGTTTAAGCTATTTCTGACATATTTGTAGGTAACATTTCAAAGTTTCTATTGACATAAAAAGAATCTCATTTGGAGTTATAGAACCTAAGATATAGCTCATGCAATTTTATTGTTCATAAGTGCAAAATCTTTAATGGTAAATCTTTTTGTTCTTAGATGAATTCTCACAAAAATGTAAACCAATATTTACATATCTTTTACACAATTCATATCTAAAAATTAACATTAGTTAGTAATCTTTGGAAACATTAAATGGTAAGATTTTTCAAGAATCAGAATTTAACTAAACAAGAGTTCCAAGGAAAACTTAAGATTTAATAAAAAAATTGGAAAAAAAATGTTTACTCCCCCCAACAAAATTCTTAGGATCAATAATCAAAAGAAGGGAGAGTTCACTCACCAATAAAAATATTCAATCAAAGTTATATTCAATTAAATAGAAATCAAGGATAAGATAATCAATTTAATAAAGATTAAAAAACAAATCTAAGAGAAGAGAATGAAGAAATCTCACTCATCTTGTTAGAGCTCATTCATCCCTTCCTCTTCATTTTTTCCTCTTCTCTCTTTTTTTTTTTTTATAAGTGATAAACTTAAATTAGAGATAAACTCAATTTTAAGATATTCCTTTCCCTAAAGTGTAGTAATATAGTCCTCCTACTTCTCTTATCTTCTTCTTCTTCTTTTTCTTCTTCTTCTTCTTCTTCTTCTTCTTCTTCTTCTTTTATTAAGCCACATAATCATATTCTAGCACATTCCCATTATCTACTCATTTTTTTAAGTGATAAATATAAAAAATGGAGATAAGGACTATCTCAATTCACTGAAGATTGATGTTAACTATAACCATTAAAGGGGTGACACTGACACTCTCTCCATTCTTCTCTCTTTTTTTTTGCAATCTAGTCCTTTCTAGAGTTTTGCAATTAAGTCCCAATCTACATCCTTAATTTACTATTATAATATTTTAGGAATATCAATATTTATTTATTATTCATGTATTTAGTTCATTTTATTTTATATACTTATAATTTAGGGTTAATCCTAAGTACGGGTGTGATAATAGTTTTGGAAGATAATTTTTCTTTTGCTTTTTTTTAGGTACTACTAGATTGAGCCATAGTCATGTGAGAAAATTATTTTGGTTGATCTATGTTTGGTTTAATTTTTTGATGATTGAAAAGTGGTTGCCCATTTTGATATTGTCAAAGGCCAGTGGAGCTTAGATAGTTTAAACTCTTATTTTGGTTCATGGACAATCTGTCAAGTTATTATGTTTTGTCGTAATGCATTGTCTCTTTGCAATATAATGTGCAAGTTTCCAAAAAAAAATTAAAGAAGTAAACTTTGTTTTTTGATTGAAAAGAAATCTTTAATTATTTATAAAACATGATAGCTTTTACTGCTTGGTTTAACTATGCTTTATGGCTGTATAGCTTGTACATTGATTTTTTTTTAGGGGTAAGTAATAATCACCTAAACTGAGAAGACCAAACCGAAATGCAAGGACGATTCGATGATCGAGACATGATTAAGGCCGGTTTGGTTGGAGTATAGTGGAATTCCCTATTTTTGATTGTCAATTTGAATGAGAGGTTGATTTTATCAAACCGACAGAAAAATTGAAGGACTTTTAATATACCTTAGAAACTACATCATTTTACCCTTAACCCTAACCCTAAAAATTTTACCTATAAATACCTCTCATTAACCCTACAACCCTCATTTTCTCTACCTCCTTTTGTGTCTCTCGACCCTTCCAGACCTGTCTTTTCTCATTTAACCCTAACTCAAAATAAAAAAAAAACACTCATTTCACTGTTGTTCTTGTGTCTTCTTTGGTCTAGCTTTTCCTTTTCCCTTGCTCTCATCCCCACATCTTCACTGTTTATGTTATATTGTATATTCATTCTCAATTTTTTATCTCTTTTGGCTAGAGTCTCTTATACTCAGAGGCTTGTACTCTCTGACTTGGTGATTGTTATATAAAAACTACTCCATTTCTTACTTTATTGTTGTTTTTTTTTATTATCAATGTTTAATAAATGACATTGACAGTGATGAAATTGACATGTTAAGTCTTTCTTAGTCGGATCAACTAGATATGGTAATATTCTTATTAGATCTATAAGCTTTTGTTATTAATCGATTAATTTTTGTTGCTATTTTGATTGGAACTTAGTGTATTTTGTGTTTATTATTTTGTATTTTGTATGATGAGCAATATAAATTGATCTCATAAAGACATCTTATGGTGGAAGCCTAAAGTGCTTAATCTGTCCCTTGGTTGAAATTTTTTGTGGAAGTTCTTTCATTTTTACATCACTGGGATCAAAGCAATCTTTGAAAATATCACTTTGAAAGGTATATTCATCTCATTTATTGATTATTTTATGACTTGATGTTGTTTATTTTGAATTTGAAATTTTTTTTTAAAATATATATTAAAAATAGGTTTTTGAAATAACTTGTTGATTTTTAGTTTGTAAATATTAATATTATGAAATAGTTATTGTTGAAGATTTCTTTTATTGAATCTGTGTCTGTGAAAGTGATTTAAAAAATTGCTCGATTGATCTAAAAAAATTTAATTATGGAATAAAAATCATATTTTTATTTGATCATTGTTTTTTTAAAAAAAATTCTAAATTTAATATAAATATAGATTTTTTATGTTTATTTTAATATTAAATATTTAAATTAATAATAATTTTAATTATCTATACTGAAGAAGCATTTTAATTTCCATCCAAAGTTGTTAACTTATTATTTTGTTGTTTCTAATTTCCATCCTAAGTTATTAACTTGTTATTGGTGGAAGCTTATTTCTAATTGTGTTTATTGTTTTGTTATGTTTTCTATATAAATGATAGTGTAGATGGAAAATGAAGTAGGTGCTACCAGTGGTAGTGTACCTGCTACTTGTGAGCAAACCCTACCTCTTGCTCTTACAAACATAGGAGACCAACAGCAATAACAAGTTACTAAAAAAGAAAAAAAAAGAGAAAGGACACCTTTGATTTTAAAAGCAAGGCATGGGAGCAGTTCAAGAAAATCTTTAATGGGAAAGGCAAGTTAGTAAAAGCACATTAAGGTTTTTTAAAGAACAGAGAAAATCAAAGCTTTTTTTTTTATCTTCCATCTGTAAAAAATCCTCCAGCCAAGCCTCTCTAGCAAAAAAAAAAAACCTTCTCCTTTTTTTTGCACGCATGCAGACTCTACTTTAAAATGTAGAGTCTGCACGTACTCAACTTGCTCCAAAGGAGCAACAGACCTATATGATCAGATCAGATAGCATTTGTTTTGATTTCAAAAAAAGCCTTCTGTGTTTAAAAAAAAACCTTATCAGATAATCATAAGGATAAAATTTGAATTTTTAACCAATTAAAACACTGAAAAAATAGATAAAAATAAGGAAAAATACGCGAAAAAATAAAAAAATGAAATTATTGCGCATCGGTACTGTGCAATGTCGACCAACATTGTACAATGCCGATCAGCATTGTGTAATGCCAATCGGTATTACACCAGTGCCGATCCTAAAATTTTTTTAATTACCAAAAGACCCCTGAAAAAATGACTTATTTGCAATCAAACCCTAAAAAATATTGCAATTTAGTCCTCAAAGTCCAGAAAATCAACAACCAAGTTCAATTTTTGAATAAATTTCATCATAGGGGCTTACGTCATAATTGTGCACAACTGCATCCCAAAATTGGGTGCTTACAGTTGCCCCCCTTTGTCATTGTTTGCTTGACAAATTGCGGCAAAGCAATATAAGCACACGATTTCAAAAAAAAGAAATTAGGACACTCGATTGTATCCTAAGTGATAGATTGATGCTCACATTGTTGAGCAAGGTGTAGTGTTTGATAAGTCACACTATATTTCCTATGGAACATCTAGTGGACTTTGTGCAAATGAGCTTCGCTATGTTCCCTGTGGGACGTTTAGCGATGATAAGTTAAAATTTGCTATAGTTCCTGTAGAACATTTAGCAATGATGAATTTCGTTATATTCCCTATGGGACATCTAACAATGCACACTATATTCCCTGTAGGATGTCTAGTGTAGATGAATTAAAATAAATTACATCATACTCGGTCGTATGATGCCGATTATACTCGGTCGTATAATCAATTGAGGATACATTGCACTCGATTGTACAATGTCGACTACACTCGGTCATATAGTCTCAAATTGAAATATTGTTATATTCCCTGTGGGACATCTAACGATGCACACTATATTCCCTGTGGAACATCTAGTGTAGTTGAATTGAATTTCATTATATTTCCTGTGGGACGTCTAATGATGAACATTATATTCCCTATGGGACGTCTAGTGTAATTAAATTGAAAACTTGCTATAGTTCCTATGGAACGTCTAGCAATGAGGAATTTGAAAGTTTATGTCATAGCTGCTATGCAATACATAACATAATGAAGGTTATGACTACTATGTAGCACATAACATAATGATTTAAAATTCATATCATAACTACTATGCAGCATATGAAACCTTTAATTGAAATCATGCATGTAAAATGCAAAAAATAAGTTCTATAATCTTTTTCTGTATTCTGTATTTGATAGAAGATTCAAGATCATATATTGATTATGCAATCTTAATAATTCAATGAATTATTAATTTGATGAATGTCATGATTTAATTAGGAACATGTTCCTAATCAGAGTGCAATTATGGACCAAATTGCAAAAGAAAAGATAAATAAAAAGTGAATAAATTGAAAGGATTAAATGGATATCCTCCATTTTATATATTCTTTCCTTTTTGTCGGTCACTTCACTTCTCTTCCCATTCTTTTCTTCTTCTCTTTTTTTTCACTTGATCTTGATTTTTCTTTTCTTGATTTCTTCACCATCTATTGTTCGATTTGCAATTCATCTAATCCAATGGCCTCCTCATCACGCAGACAACATGAGGGAGTTGAGGCTTTAGAATTTTAGAGGATTCTACCTCTTCATTTTCCTCAAAACAATCTGGAACTTCAAGAAGACTCAGCTATCTTTCCCTTGACTTATTTACATACCCACAGGTGCGGAGATGTGGGTAATGAGGTAACTTTTCTTACTTCTATTTATTTCTGTAAAAATATTACCTGTATAATCAGTAATTAGAGTTAGTTACAGAGTAGAAATTGACATTGACATGTATATTAGTCAGAAATTAATATGAAAATGCATGATAAATTGAAATTAACTTTGAAAATATGAAATTTGACTCCCGGGTTGTCAGAATAGAGGATCGGATGTCTGGAACTCTAGTCGGAATTCCAGATTTCTGATCCACCGGGTTAATACCGATTAGCATGGTAGATTGTCGGTCAAAATTTTTTTTAGGGTAATTAATTAATTAATTAATTAACTAATCAAGTCCTTCAATTTAACTTCTTTGATTAATTAATTAATCTTTCAATTAATTAATTATTATTTTCTTTATGAAATCGAAATAGCGTCCGATGAAGTTCACGAGCTATTTCAATCTAGCCCGAGAATTGTTTCATGGACTGCCAAAACAAGTGACACATTTGATTTGGGCTTCCGGATTCAGGCATTTCATCGCTGCAGTTCTGATTATTCGAGGTCGATCTTATTGTTACTCTTTATTTGCTTTGATCGAGCGATGGATGGATACTACCCACACTTTTCATACTCGTGTGGGTGAGCTGACCATTTCGCCTATGAGCTTCTCTACTATCATCAGGATTGCCTTTGGGGGATCCCCAGTTCCATTTGACATCAGCTATTGCAGTCTTCCAGAGCATGCATGGAGTCAGTACATGCACGACTTGATTTGGTTTGCCCTAGCATGGAATAATCGGAAGAACATTCTTCTTTCATCATTAGTTAAGGGATTTAGACGCCTTCCTACTTCGACTCCTCGTCAGATTATTCATAAGGTGAGGTGTTTCCTCTTGATATTATTAGGCACGACCCTCTTTTGCTAGACCCGTCATGAGGTCAGTATTACTCTATTGGGTCCCCTTCGTGACTTGGATCGAGTTGTCACATTAGATTGGGGATCTACTGCACTTGCTTATATTTATTACAGACTAGACACTGTCTGTAGAGGTGCTGTCATGATGTGTGGCTTTTGGCACATCTTGCATGTAAGTTCTCCTTCATTTGATCTTTATAGTTTTGCTCTTCTTTGCTTTTTCTGATCTATTCTCTTTTTTTAGATCTGGAGCATAGAGATCGGGCTAATTCGAGGCTTTAACGCTATCAGTTCTGATAGGACCTTTCCTCTAATGATGAGATGGGGTTCTTCTCGCCTTGTTAGTAACAGGAACACTTTGTATATGTACCATGATTAGTTGAACATTGTTGAATGGCACTTGGTAAGGAAAAATAAAATCATTAGTATGCTACAATTTAATAGAAATTTGATTTAATTTACATAAATTACAGATAAATTCTGATTGGTCGGAGGGTGCTGAAGACACCCAGCATTATGATTTCATGGCGGCTAGAGCCCGCTTAGAGCCTATGAGGATCCTGCTCTCTGGTTATGGCTGTCTGATATGGTATCTAGGGGAGCGAGTGTATTGCTGGTCTGCTGGCCCTTCTCGACGTCACATTCCATTTGATGTCCCCTCCTCTATGCTCTGCAGCTCACATCTTACAGGTTCAGAGCTAAGAGATGCACTATAGGGATATGCTGCCTCAGATTTCCTTGAGCGTTCTCAACATTATCAGCAGTTTATCCATGAGAGCCTCCTAGAGCATGTTCATATTAACGATGACGAGGTAATTTCACATTATTTCAGCTTCTATTTCTAGAACCTATGACTCCTTCTCTTTACATTTTGAGGAGGTTCGCTCTCCTGTTGATACCGATGAGGGGACTGAGATTGCTCCAGAGACTGAGAGCCCTAAGCCCAGACCTAGTCCAGGTCATCCTGCTCAACACATTAGGTCTAGTCACAATGGGGCCATTATCGGTGCTACGCTTGGTAATGTCTCTCTTCCAGACAAGTCTATGTTCTATTGGGCTCCCGCTGTTCAGGCTCCAGTTGAGTAGCAGATGCAGTTTGGTGATGCTCAACTTCCTAGCTTTTATCCACCAGATGATTCTCATGTGAGTTTGTTGGATTTATTTCTTATATGGATCTGTAGACTTGACATTGATATTAATAAAATTTTACAAAATAAATTCCCCAGACATAGGCAGAGAATCTATATGGACTTGCCTCATCTCAAAGATTATTTACGATGTAGGTTACAGACAGTCGGTAGGTAAGTGCCCTCATTGAGACAATGCAAATGTATGCATGTTATGCATGTAATGTATATGACATGGTGTTTTCTATGTATGCAGAGCTATTCCAGTGGTCTAGAGCATAAGAATGAGATGCTTCGTCGGCAGCTTGTAGACTTGGGCTTTGATCCATATAGTGCTGGGATTTCATCTGCTAGATCTCCAGACACTCATCATCCTGATGACCCTACCAAAGGATGGAGCCCATGGCTTGATACCAGAGCATGAGATGAATGATTTAGAGCTTCTGTATTCTTAACTTTCTGTGTACCTATGTCTGACTGCTCTCTATTGTACTGCTATTTTTATTCTTGTACTATCTCGAACACTATTAGATAGAAATAGTGTTTTACACTTTAATGGATTTTTTTAAAATAAGTAATTAAAAAAGATGGTTCATGAACATTATCTTTTTTAATTAATTATCCATTTATCTTAATCCTTTTCCAAGACGGATAATATTAGATAGATAAATAATTAAAAGAATGGATTATCTTCTCAATTATCTATTTATCCCAATCCTTCTCAAATTCTATCACCTTATCCACATCTTTCTTTGCTCGCAAAATCCTTTTCCCACCTGAACTCATCTTCTTTCCCTATATAACACTATTTAAGGGGCATTCTTTTTCATTCTCTATACCCTCATCATGACTCAAGCATCTCTTCAAACAATGAAGAAATTTCTTAAAAGTCTCAATGGTGATGACTGGAATAACCTTCAACCTTTCCACATCAAATCCCTAAAATCTCTTCAGCACTTGACTATTGATAACACTCTCCTACACACTCCTTCTACCTTCTAGGATGTCAAGGACCATGTATTCAGGTTTAATGGGCAAGAGCTTTGTCCAATGATTGAAGAGTTTGCTGCTATTCTGGGGTGCATATTAGATTCGACTGCTATGATAGCCCTTCCTGATTTGGAGATGCAATTTCCTGGAAAATTGGTTACATTCTTTGATTTGCCCCCAGCTAATATTTATATGTATATGCATAACCCTAGGACCATCAATCTTTCTTTTCTAATCACCAATTATGGGACTTGGGACAAGAACACTACTTTTTGGACTAGAACAGTTGCTCTCTGTTTATATGCTCAATTTTTGCTAGTTTCTCACCATGGTGGTGCTAATACACTCATTGTCAGTATCTTGGAATAGGTAAAGCTTGGAGCTAATCCTATGCCAACTATCCTTGCTGAGACCATCATTAGGCTTGACAGTTTCAAGATTCATAATTGTTTCTCAGGCAGTTTACTTCTTTATGTGTGTAACCAAAAATTTTATTTTTATTTTATTTTTACCCTAATTTTTGCCTAATTCGCCCTTTTGGGTTTTCAACTTAGCAGGCTTGCCTTAACTTTTGCCTAAGTCGCCCTTTCGGGTTTTCAACTTAACGGGCTTTTATTTTATTATTCTTATATCAATTTTTTTTAGATTTGGTTATATGAAAAGCTAAGCTTGCTTAATGTACCCCCTAATCCTTTGACTTCTCAACCTCATTAGCTACAATCTCATCCTTTGAGAATGAAGGACAAATGTTCTATGGACCAATGGGTTGACCGGTTGAAGAAGATTTCAGATGCTGAGATTACGTGGGTCAACCCTTGGTGGAGATTGAAGTTCATGACTATTGAGCTATATAAGCACTGTGTTCCTATTCTCGGGCTGCACTTCTCTACCTTTTTTACCCCTTTACGCCTTTATTGTTAATATGGTCACCCTCAGTTCATCATTACTGTTTTGACTGACTTTGAAGGCTTTCTTTTAAGACAAGATTCTCTGGATAAGATTAGGAGCTTGTGGCCTTGTAAAGCCTTTGAACGGAACATACACCTGGATGCAGATGTTGCTACTGATGATGATTACAAAACTTGGGTTGTTACCAAAAGACAGAACCACCAGGATTTGCTAGGTACAAGAGAACTCAAGTTTTGTATGATGGATCACAAAGGAAGAAATAAAGACATCACTAGATAGAATGGTCTCATAGAGCTAGTTTTAGGCTTTCTTATATTTTGTTATCCCTTTAAATACTTATGCTTTATAATAAAGAAGGATATGCAAAGTTTAATGAAACTTCAATTTCAATTTCAATTTCATTCATTAATTAAGGCCAAAATGAGTACATTTAATACATCACATAACATAACTCTTGTTATCAGCTAGTCCTCATGGATTTTCTAACTGAATATTTTTTGCTTATATTTTATTTCCCTAATTTTTGCCTGACTAGCCCTTTACGGGTTTTCTTATCAGCGGGACCATTATTTTTTTATTTATTTCCTTAACTTTTGCATGTCAATCCTTTGTGGGTTTTCTGAACAGCGGGAATGTCCTAACTTTTGACTGACTAGCCTTTTTAGGTTTTCTAGCCAGCGGACTTTATTTTCTTTATTATACTTTTATTCATATTTTTTTTACAGGTAGTACTTCTTGAGGTGATCCAGATTGATCGGTTCCATAAACTCATTCCCTTCAAGGTATGATATCTTAGCAGCTCCTTTAGGTAAGACCGATTTAACTAACTATGGTCCTTCCTAATTCAGTCTAAATTATCCTCTCGGATCGAACACTATAGTTGTAGACTGTTTCAGCACCATATCTCCAGCTTTGATCTTCCTTCTTCCTAGGCTTAACCTTCCTGTTAAATGCCCTTGCTATCCTTCTCTGATATAGTTGAGTGTGGAATAAAGCATCCATCCTTTTCTCATCTAGAGATACTAGATGATCATATCTTTTCTGTGCCCATTCATTCTCAGTTATTTTAACTTCCATGACTACTCTCAAAGATTTAATTTCAGTTTCTATAGGCAAAATTGCTTCACAACCATATACTAATGAGAATGGTGTTTGGCCTGTGGCAGTTCGAGCTGTAGTCCTATATCCCCATAAAGCAAAAGGAAGATATTCAGACCAATCCTTATAGGTTTTAACCATCTTAGAAAGGATTTTCTTGACATTTTTATTAGATGCTTCCACTGCTCCATTAGCTTAAGGGCGATAAGGTGAAGATTTATGGTGTTCAATCCTATACTTTTATAGCAACTCTACTATTTCTGCTTGAAATTGAACCCCGTTATCTGTCACGACATGATGTGGAACCCCATATCTGCAAATAAGGCTCTTCTCGATGAACTGTGCCATCTATTTTTCTTTCAAAGTGTTGAAAGATTCTGCCTCTACCCATCTCGAAAAGTAATCGATTGCCACCATTATGTATTTATGCCCATTTGATGTTGTCAGTCTTATTTCTCTTATGATATCAATTCCCCATGCTACAAAGGACCAAGAGGATGATAAACTATTCAGCACTATTAGAGGCATATGACTAAGATTCCTGTGGATCTGACACTGATGGCATTGTCTTACTGTCCTGATACAATCCTTTTTCATAGTCATCCAGTAATACCCTTGTCTGAGTATCTTCTTAGCTAGAATCATTCTGTTCATATAAGAACCGTAAGCCCCTGCATGAATCTTTTGCATCACCTCTTCAGGTTCATCCTTTTTGAGACACCTGAGCTGTATCCCGTTCGGCATTCTTTTATATAATATCCCATCATGACTTGCATAGTTACGTGCAAGAACACGAAGAGCATATCTTTCTTTCAAGGTCGCTTCATCTGGATAAATTCTCTTTTTAATGAACTTCTGGACATCATAAAACCTAGGCTTTTCTTCGAGCCCCATTTGAACATTTATAATCTGCTCACCCCCATAACATGGTGCTCTAGACTTCATGATCAGTAAAGGCTGCATAGCCAACCCAGTTGCACTATCCCACATTGAAGAGAGTGTTGCAAGTGCATCCGCCATCTGATTATCATCTCTGGATAGATGGATAAAGAGACATTTGGTGAAATTCTTCATTAAAGCTTTCAAATAGCATATATAAAGCTTCAACCTTTCCTCTTTTATTTCCCATTCTTCATTAGCCTGATTGATGACTAACATTTAATCTCCATAAACCAACAAATCTTTCGCTCCAGCTGCCACAGCCACCTCAATCCCATAAATACATGCTTCATACTCGACCATATTGTTTATAACATTGAAATCCAATTTTTTTGCCATTGGTATGGTTTTCTCCTTCTGGTGTAACAAGAATCACTCCTAATCCAGCACCTTTGTTGTTTATAGCTCCATCAAAGTAAAGTTTCCACTCCCGGTGCTCTGTAGCTATTAAGTTCTCATCTGGAAACTCCAAATTCCACTGCTCTTCATCTTTGATCACATTCTGAGCTAAGAATTTTGCTACTACTCCTCCCTTGATTACCTTTGTAGTAATGTATTCTATATCAAATTTAGTTAAGAGTACCAACCATAGAGACATTTTTCCAGTTAAAGCCGATGCTTGAAACAGATACCTTAGAGGGTTTATTCTTGAAACAGCTTGAACCTTGCAAGATTGAAAATAATGCCTCAATTTTCTCATAGCCCAAATCATTATCAGACATGTCTTTTCTACTAAATCATATTTTTCCTCGTACGGCAGAACTTCTTACTTAAGTAGTACACTGCGTCCTCTATTCCATCTGACCCTTCTTGTGTTAATATTGCCCCCATTGCATTCTCTTCTAAAGCCAAGTACAAAACCAATGGCTTACCCTGTCTAGGTTGTTTCAGAACAGGTGGATTAACAAGATACTCCTTGATCTTATCGAAAGCTTTTTGACAATCATCATTCCACTTAACCGGCTGATCTTTCCTTAAGAGCTTAAAGATAGGGTCACAAATGTTAGTGAGTTTTACGATAAACCTACTAATATATTACAATCTGCCAAGGAATCCTCTTACTTCTTTCTCTATCTTTGGTGTCAACATTTCCTGGATGGCTTTCACTTTATCCGGATCCACTTCAATTCCTCGACTGCTCACTATATGTCCTAACAGTTTCCCTAAAGTAACCCAAAAAATGAACTTCTTCGGGTTGAGTCTCAGGTTGTACCTTTCAATTCGGTCTAAGAACTTGTTTAAGGCTTCAAAATTTCCTCCTCTTATCTCTGATTTGATCATCATGTCATCCACATACACTTCAACCTCCTTATGCATCATATCATGGAAAAGTGCAATAGTAGCTCTTTGGTAAGTTGCACTTGCATTCTTCAGTCCAAAAGGCATCACCTTGTAACAATAGGTCCCCCATTCTATGATGAAAGCTATCTTAATCTTATCCATGACTACTATAATGATCTGGTTGTACCCAAAAAATTCATCCATAAAAGAATACATTGCACTTGCTACAGCGCTATCCACTATTACATCAATGTGAGGTAACGGGAAGTAAATTATTTGCTAGCCATTAAGGGTAGTCTACTACTTCTAGGAAGTTAGCTTGTATTTGTTTGGCAATTTCCTCCCTTATCTTTTCTGTCCATTCTGGTTTTAATCTGCACAATTTATGTTTAACTGTCTTGGTTTCTGGATGAGTTGGAATGTGATGCTCTGCTATTTCCCTATCCAAACCCGACATGTCTTCATAAGTCCAAATGAATACTACCTTTCTTTTTATTAATATTCTCTCAAAATTATTTCTCTCTTCAGGAGTTACATCATACGATATAGAAATGTTCTTTGGATTATCATTTGTGCCCATGTTAAATGAATCAAATTGAATTGAATTGAATTAATGTCAAACATGCATGACTGATCAAAATTATAATGCACAGAACTATCAAGATGCACATCACACAAGTAAGCAAAATCAGCACTCATATCATTGACCATAGGAAAAACAACATCTTTGTCCGCATAAAGACCGGATGTTATTACATCAGTTTCTTCATAAAAAAATCAATGAAACTATCACTAATGATAGTAGCTAAGTCCTAGGGTGGTTCCTTCTCAAGTGGCAAACACAGTAGCTCCTCAACGACATCAACATCCATCCTTTCAATTACTTGCTTCATGACTTCCTCTTTGTTGCTGGTCACTAGGCTATCTGCTCCTTGAAGATCTCAAACCTAGGGACATCTTTTCCAGCCACATTAATAAATTCTTTGGTGCCCAGATAATACTTGCCTTCCCCTGGCTTGATGAAATTCTCATTTAGTGGTCCAATCCTTCCCAAGGGCTTGTTTCTTTTTGCTTTCTCTTTGTTCTTTGCTCCTCTACTAGCCGGTCTTGCCTTATTATATCCCAAACCCTTCGTATGGTCTTGGGTTTTAATGTTCGGGGGCTTAGGGCTTCCTTGTTCATTCTTCCCGAGCCCTTGTCCAAGTCAATAATTCATGCTTTCCATCATTTTTGCAACCCTGGGATCCATCTCATCAAATATTCCAGCAACTTGGAAACCAGGTGGAATATATACTTGCTTCTGTTTATCAAGTATGGCTGCCACAACTGCATTGGTTCTAGCTTTTATTGTCACGACATCTCCTTTATGAGGGAATTTTATTTTCTAGTGCACTGTTGAAGGTACTCCTCCCAGGGCATGAAACCATGGCCTTCCTAATAGCAGGGCATAGGTAATAGGGATGTCCAGTATAGTAAATTCAATAGTTGACTCTACAGGCCCTGTTTTGACCAAAGCTTGAAATGTTCCCTCCACATTCCTGGTACTGTCATCGTAAGCTCTAGTAATATCCCGTGTTTTTAAATATTTTTACACTGTACCGGGATATGCAGTGTTAATAAATTTTGAATAAATATATACGATATTTTTACGAGTTAATATGTATTTAAAACCTATTTTAATTACTGTGTATTATTTCCAGTGTTTTACGTAAAATTCTCCCGGGACTTGCATTTTCGGGAAAATTTTCACGTAAACAATGCATTATTAATTATTTTAAATGTATTTTCGGACTTACATGAACTCATACATATTTTTAAAATACTAAATAAAGCTTATGTGTGTTATTTAATATTATTTTATTATATAGTATAAAGTATATATATATACACATTATATATCAAAAATCAAGTTTTTTGGAAAATTACCATTTTGCCCCCGAGTGAGCTTCTTCTTCCCCGACCATTCCCTTCGCCGTCCGGATGCCTGTCACATCGTTTTCTCACCGTTGGTGTGCCGTTCAGTGCGCCACCACCTTCCCCAACCTTTTCCGCCGCCTGTTGTAGCCATTTCCGGCGCTTGGAAGCCATTTTTGGCCGGAGAAGCCAAAAATCGAGCTACCATCGATCACGTCGATTTCGGCCACCATTTTTGACACCGCCGATCTTTTTCCTCTCCTTGAGCTTCGGTGAGTGTGATTCTAGCTTTGGTTTGAGCTAAAATGGTCTAGAATTGCTTAGGTTTCGAATTTTCAATTTCGGCTTATTAGGGTTTTTGATTTTTTTAAGCTTCGAATTGATTGATTCATGAAAACTCCCTTCACAAATGTTGATCCTAGTAGCTCAATCTACATGTATGAATTTTTGTGGAATTTTTGGAGATTTTTTGGATTTTTGGGTATTTTTGAATATTTTAATATTATTTTCTAATTTTCGGAAATTAATTATTTAAATTATGAAATTGGAGTTTATGGTTAAATTAGGTGTTGAAATGAATTATAGGAATTTATTTGGAATTTTTATGAATTTCTAAGTATTTATTTTGAATTATTGAAGTTTATGTGATTTTGAGAAATTAGGGTTAATTGTGTTTTAAATTGAATTTAATTGGGTAATTGAGTTTAATTATTGATATTATTGATAAATATGTTAAGAAAATTAATTTTGGATAATTGTATAATTTTTGGTGAATTTTTGAAGTAATTTAAGTATATTTATATATATAGGGGTATTTTGGTAATTTTACCCTAAATTGTCTAAAAATGTAATTTAATTGGTTTTAATAGTTATTTAAGGTATAAAAATGATTTCTACAAATTAATTAGTATTTTTAACTAATTAAAACTATTTTTCGTGAATTATTTTCAATTATATATATAATATACGGTTTTACTAATAAAATGAGTTTTTATCGGTTTTTACAGTGTTTTAAGGTTAATTATGTAATTTCTACCTATGAGATGTATTTCTAGGTTTTAAGGATATTTTTGGTATATCTGGAATTATTCTGTGTTTGTGGACCCCGGTCGATGGACTTTAGTTTGGAGTCCGATCGTGGGATTTTGATGGTGCTTTATGTAGTTTTTTTGAAGTGTATTTCTTTGCAAGGTCAGCTCTACTCTTTTGAGTAGAGAGATGTCCATTTTACAGGGGAGGTTCTGTCGAATTTTCGATAGAATTCTCGTAAAATGTGATATCCAGTCGAACCCTAATTTCTCATTATGTGTTTAATACTCTAGATCGAATTCTAGGATTTCTGTTAGGGTTTATTCTGATTTCTATTATTTATTGCTTGTTTAGTTGTGCCGAGACCGAGGGCTAGTGGACCAGGCCCGTCGGATCCATCTCGTGGAGCGCACTAGGTGAGTTATTATACTATATATATATGCTTAGGATGCATGATTTAGAAATGCATGTTTTATGTTGATTAAATATGCATAAATAATTTGATTATTTCTTAAGTTTATATTAAGTATATTTTTGGTTTATTTTTGGTATATATTAAATTATATGCATGTTTTGTAAATAAAATATATTTAAAATGTTTTTAAATATATTTCTAGCTTAAGTTATAATTTGATTGAATTCATTTGACATATATATACTCGAAATATACTTGGTTTACTTTTGGTATATTTTCGGTATATATATGGTTTATATTGCTATTTCATTTAAATTCATGCATCACTTATTATGAATGAATAATTTATATTATTAATGATGAAGGATATCAATAGAACGTGCTACCTAGTGGGCAGCACTAGGACCGAGTACGTACCGGTACGCCTATAGTATTTAGGCTATATTACTAACCATTTGTGGATATTGATTTGAATGTGATTATTGGATGTGTGAGATGTGGTTTGGGTGTGATTGCTGGAGCTCGGTTGACCAAGTGTCTCGGGGCCAATCACACTGGCAGTCAGACTGCTGGAGCTCGGTTGACTTAGTGTCTCGGGGCCAGTCTACTGTCTAAATGGATTAAGTGGATATATTTGGATTAAGTGAGCCTGTATGGCTTGAGTGTTGTTTAACACTATTTTCTAAGGTTGCGTTATTATAGGGTTCTATGTGATCCTTCATAAAAGATGATTTTTAATGAAAATATATAAAATGATTTTATTGCATCTGTGTGCAATTGCCTGTATATATACATATTATATATATATTGTTGACTGTATGCATTATCACTTAGTGTGTATGTATATATATTATAGTAATTCACTCAGTGAGGTCTGACTCCCCTTCGTTGACTATTTTTCAGGAGAGTCAACTTCTTCAAACCTCACTAGCAGGTCAATACGCCGGATTTCTTCCGCCCCGGCTTCTTTATGTAAATTATTTACTTGAGTCTTATTTATTTTATCTAGACACTGCAGTAGTTGTGAATTAAAGTATCGGATTTCATTTATTTTATTTAAAAAGATGTATTATGTTGAAACTGGATTGTATTAGAGAGATTATATATATATGTGATGAGATTTGATTCAAATCCAGTGATGAAAATGTTATTAAGATATTTAAGATTTTTATTTTCGCTGCATATATATATTAATATTATTGTTACTATTGCATGTTTTATTTTTTTTTAGGCTTGCTACGGGTTCTGGATTCGAAAGAATTCCCGTTCCCTAGCGCCGGTCATGGCCCCTGTTTTGGGTCGTGACAAAGTTGGTATCAGAGCGGAGTTCTGTGTCAGGGCTTAGTTATGTGAGTTGTGGCCCTAGTTTTAAAGTTATGTTTTCTGTTGGACTACTACAATGTATTAGGTTCGAGTATGTCTTGATAAGTATTCCTTGCTGTAGTTTTCAGCGTTATTCCTCCGTTGTCTGTTTTGTCTGAATCTTTCCATTTGTCTTTTCAGTATGAGGAGGCGAGCGCGTGTCGCTCCACCGGTCGTTGAGGCCGAGGATGATGAGTCTTTTCAGGATGAGGTTTTACCTCCTGAGCAGCCAGTTAGACGTAGAGGTCGTGGCAGAGGTAGACCTCGAGGAGCGGCAGGTCGTCGTAGGCAGAGAGAGTTACAGGACGAGGAGCCTATTGAGCCTGAGTTTGATGTTCCTGTTCCTCCAGTTGTTTAGCCTGTTCAGCCTGCCTATCAGCAGGGTATGTCTGACCCTGAGGCAGCTTTGTTCTATGCCCAAGTTGGCAGGATTACATTTGATGGTGCCTCCGATCCGTTAGATTTTCTGCATGCGATTGAGACTAAGACTCGGACTGCTCATACCGAGTACCAGCGGATCATGATCGTTGAGTTATCTGTCGAGGGACCAGCCTTGGATTGGTTCATTTAGATGATCCAGCCCTATATGATGATGATGACATGGGCTCAGTTTCGAGAGCGATTTATGAGGAGATTTTGTCCAGAGCCGCTTCGTTTAAGCTATCGTCTCCGTCTGACCAGTATTTCTCATGGAGATCGATCTGTAGAGGAGTATACCCGAGAGTTTCTTCGTCTGGGTAGGTATGCTGAGGATCTGATGCGAGATCAGTATTTTGCGGTCACTACATACGTTACTGGTTTGGGTTCAGCTTTTGCTGGTATGCCTACAACAGGTCTTACTCTCGAGTCTGTGATTGAGTTAGCCAAGGAGATCGAGCTGAGGCTAGTTAGGCAGGGAGCGATGCCTGATTACTACCAGCTGGGAGTCCAGTCGAGTGGATCGCAGGCTACTCCGTATTTGAGTTTTCATGTTGGTTCGAGTAGTCAGCAGCGAGGTCCGACTCAGCAGAGTCAGAGACAGCAGCAGCGAGTGCATCGGAGCAGTAGACATGGCCGTGGAGGTCAACGTAGATCGTTCAGATTTGGGTCAGGTGCTTCAAGCAGCAGCAGTGGTCGTAGTTCTGGATCAGTGGCCAGTGTTTGTTAGACTTGCGGTAGAGTCCATCAGGGACCATGTTATCTGACACCACTGATATGCTTCAGATGCGGGCAGACAGGACATTTTGCTAGATCGTGTCCTTATTTCGGGTATCAGCAGTAGCAGATTCCGCGATTCCCACAGCAGTCGATTGCTAGTGCTGCACCCGTGCCATTTCAGTTACCACCAGCCCAGCATCAGAGTTCCACTCAGTTTGTTCCATAGCAGAGTCGTGGTAGAGGTACTAGAGGAGGTGCCAGAGGTGTTGGCCAGGCTTCTACCAGTCAGCAGGGAGGTTGAGGTCAGGCCAGAGTCTTTCATCTTACTCAGTAGGATGCTCAGGCATCTAATGCAGTCGTGGCAGGTATTATTTCTGTTTGTTGCCTGGATGCTTGGGTTTTGTTTGATCCGGGTGCCACGCATTCGTTTGTTTCTCCTATTTTTGCTTCTAAATCTTGTTGGCAAGCTTCGAGGATGGCTTTTCCTTTGTCTGTTGCCACTCCTCTAAGTGATTCCTTGGACGTCGATATTATTCTTTCTGGTTGTCCAGTTCTCGTGGGAGATAGAGAATTACCCACTGATTTGATATTGTTGGATGTGATGGAGTTTGATGTTATTTTGGGAATGGATTGGTTATCTCAGCACTATGCCGTGGTAGATTGCAGGAATAAGGAGGTGACTTTTAGAATTCCTAATGAAGTAGAATTTAAGGTTGTTGGTGATAGGAGTTCAGCACCTCAGAATCTTATTTCTGCTATTACAGCTAGGAAGTTGTTGAGGAAAGGTTGTCAGGGATATTTGGCATTGGTCAGGGATACTTCAGTAGAGAAGTTGTTACTCACAGATGTTTTGGTTGCTTGTGAGTTTCCTGATGTTTTTCCCGAGGAGTTGCCAAGTTTACCACCTCACAGAGAGATTGAGTTCTGTATAGATGTGGTACCAGGTACTACTCCTATATCTATGCCACCCTATCGTATGGCTCCTGCAGAGTTGAAAGAGTTGAAGGAGCAGTTGCAAGAGTTGTTGGATAAAGGTTTCATCAAACCTAGTGTTTCTCCTTGGGGTGCACCAGTCTTGTTTGTGAAGAAGAAGGATGGTACCCTGAGACTGTGCATTGACTACAGAGAGCTGAATAAGGTAACAGTGAAGAACAAGTATCTTCTCCCGAGGATAGATGATTTGTTTGATCAGCTACAGGGTGCACAGTTCTTTTCTAAGGTTGACTTGAGGTCGGGTTATCATCAGCTACGTATCAGTGAAGCTGATATTCCTAAGACAGCGTTCCGCACTAGATATGGCCATTATGAGTTTCTGGTGATGTCTTTTGGTTTGACTAATGCACCAGTAGCTTTTATGGACCTGATGAATAGGGTATTCAAACCGTATATGGATCAGTTTGTGGTAGTCTTCATTGATGATATACTAGTATATTCAAGGAGTATGGAAGAGCATGTATATCATTTGAGGATTGTACTACAGACACTGAGAGATCATCAGCTTTATGCTAAATTCTCAAAGTTTGATTTCTAGATGGAGAGTGTTTCTTTTCTTGGACACGTAGTGTCTAAAGAAGGTATTCAGGTTGATCCACAGAAGATTGAGGCAGTATCTGAATGGCCTAGACCTACTTCTGTTACAGAGATTCGGAGTTTTCTGGGTTTAGCCGGGTATTATAGGTGGTTTGTGTAGGATTTTTCCAGGATAGCAGCCCCTATGACTCGCTTGACTCAGAAGAATGTTAGATTCGAGTGGTCAGAAGCTTGTGAGAATAGTTTTTAATTGTTGAAGGAGAAATTGACCACAGCACCAGTATTAGCTTTGCCTAATAGTGTGGATAAGTTCACAGTTTACTGTGATGCTTCTAGAATTGGTCTTGGTTGTGTGTTGATGCAGAATGCAAGGGTGATAGCCTATGCTTCGAGGCAGTTGAAGAAGCATGAGCAGAACTATCCTACACATGATCTTGAGATGGCTGCAGTGATCTTTGCTTTGAAGATTTGGAGACATTATTTGTACAGGGTGACTTGTGAGATATTTACTGATCACAAGAGCCTTAAGTACATTTTTCAGCAGAGAGATTTGAATTTGAGGCAGAGGAGATGGTTGGAATTGTTGAAGGATTATGATTGCGAGATTCTTTACCATCCGGGTAAAGCTAATGTGGTAGCAGATGCCTTGAGTAGAAAGTCCTCAGGTACTCTTGCTCACATCAATGTTGAGAGGAGACCATTGATCCAGGAATTGCATCTAATGGTGGATTAAGGTCTGATGATGAAGATTAGTAGATCAGGTGGACTGCTAGCTCAGTTTAAAGTGCGATCTGTACTGAGGGATAGGATTAAAGCAGCTCAGAGCCGAGATCCTATTCTAGAAGAGCTTGCAGAGAATGTTCGAGCAGGGAAGTTCACTGATTTCACACTCGATGATGATGGTGTGTTGTGGATCAGTGGTAGATTGTGTGTTCCTGACATGGATGATTTGAGAGAGGAGATTTTAGAGGAAGCACATTCTACAGCCTACAGCGTACATCCAGGTGTTACTAAGATGTACCACAGTATCAGAGATTTATACTGGTGGGATGGATTAAAGAAGGATGTCACTGATTATGTTGTTAAGTGCTTGACATGTCAGCAAGTGAAAGCCGAACATCAGAAGCCTTCTGGGAAGCTTCAGCCTCTTCCTATTCCCGAGTGGAAGTGGGAAAGGATAGCTATGGATTTTGTGGTCGGTTTACCTCATTCGAAGGATGGATACGATTCCATCTGGGTGATTGTAGACAGGTTGATGAAGTCTGCACATTTCTTGCCTGTGAAAGCCACATATTCAGTTGCTAGATTGGCGAAGTTGTATGTGAAGCATATTGTGTGCCTTCATGGAGTACTTGTGTCCATTGTGTCAAATAGAGGTTCGGTTTTTACTTCTCATTTTTGGCAGAAGTTGTAGGAAGCGATGGGCACTAGGTTGGATTTCAGTACTGCTTTTCATCCTCAGACAGATGGCCAGTCTGAGAGGACGATCCAGACACTGGAAGATATGTTGAGGATGTGTGTCCTGGATTTGGGAGGTAGCTAGGATGATCATTTGTCACTCGTTGAGTTTACATATAATAACAGCTACCATAGCAGTATTGGCATGGCATTATACGAGGCATTGTATGGAAGGAAGTGTAGATCCCCGTTGAGTTGGGATGAGATTGGTGAGAGAGTTTTGACTGGACCTGAGATGGTTCAGGATGCTGCAGAGAAGGTCGCCGTGATTAAGTGAAGATTAGAGACCGAAGTTAGCAGATAGAAGAGTTATGCGGATCCTAGGCACAGAGATGTGGAGTTTCAGGTTGGAGATTTTATTTTTCTGAAAGTATCTCCGATGAAGGGTGTGATGAGATTTGGCAGGAAGGGTAAGTTAGCACCGAGATACATTGGACCATTTGAGATTCTCGAGAGAGTTGGCATTGTTGCATATCGGTTGGATTTGCCTCCAAGTATGTCACAAGTGCATCCAGTATTTCATATCTCGATGTTGAGGAAGTATATCTCAGACCCTTCTCACATGTTACAACCTGATAGTGTAGAAGTGAGTGAAGATTTGACGTTTGTGGAAGAACCTATGGCGATCGTGGATTATCAAGTTCGACAGTTACGATCGAAGCAGATTCCGATGGTCAAGGTTCTGTGGCGTAGCGACAGAGTTGAAGAGCATACGTGGGAGACTGAAGCTAAGATGCGAGCTTCTTACCCATATCTCTTTCCTTCTTGATCTTGTTTTCTGGAATTCGGGGATGAATTCTTGTAAGGGGGGAAGACTGTAATATCTCGTGTTTTTAAATATTTTTACACTGTACCGGGATATGCAGTGTTAATAAATTTTGAATAAATATATGCGATATTTTTACGAGTTAATATGTATTTAAAACCTATTTTAATTACTGTATATTATTTCCAGTGTTTTACGTAAAATTCTCCCGGGACTTGCATTTTCGGGGAAATTTTCACGTAAACAATGTATTATTAATTATTTTAAATGTATTTTCAGACTTGCATGAACTCATACGTATTTTTAAAATACTAAATAAAGCTTATGTGTGTAATTTAATATTATTTTATTATATAGTATAAAGTATATATATATACACATTATATATCAAAAATCAAGCTTTTTGGAAAATTACCATTTTGCCCCCGAGTGAGCTTCTTCTTCCCCGACCATTCCCTTCGCCGTCCGTACGCCTGTCACATCATTTTCTCACTGTTGGTGTGCCATCCGGTGTGCCACCACCTTCCCTAACCTTTTCTGCCGCCTGTGGTAGCCATTTCCGGCGCTTGGAAGCCATTTTTGGCCGGAGAAGCCGAAAATCGAGCTACCGTCGATCACGTCGATTCCGGCCACCGTTTTCAACACCGCCAGTCTCTTTCTTATCCTTGAGCTCTGGTGAGTGTGATTCTAGCTTTGGTTTGAGCTAAAATGGTCTAGAATTGCTTAGGTTTCGAATTTTCAATTTCGGCCTATAAGGGTTTTTGATTTTTTTTAAGCTTTGAATTGATTGATTCATGAAAACTCCCTTCACAAATGCTGATCCTAGTAGCTCAATCTACATGTATGAATTTTTGTGGAATTTTTGGAGATTTTTTGAATTTTTGGGTATTTTTGAATATTTTAATATTATTTTCTAATTTTCGGAAATTAATTATTTAAATTATGAAATTGGATTTTATGGTTAAATTAGGTGTTGAAATGAATTATAGGAATTTATTTGGAATTTTTATGAATTTCTAAGTATTTATTTTGAATTATTGAAGTTTATGTGATTTTGAGAAATTAGGGTTAATTGTGTTTTAAATTGAATTTAATTGGGTAATTGAGTTTAATTATTGATATTATTGATAAATATGTTGAGAAAATTAATTTTGGATAATTGTATAATTTTTGGTGAATTTTTGAAGTAATTTAAGTATATTTATATATATAGGGGTATTTTGGTAATTTTACCCTAAATTGTCTAAAAATGTAATTTAATTGGTTTTAATAGTTATTTAAGGTATAAAAATGATTTCTACAAATTAATTAGTATTTTTAACTAATTAAAACTATTTTTCGTGAATTATTTTCAATTATATATATAATATACGGTTTTACTAATAAAATGAGTTTTTATCGGTTTTTACAGTGTTTTAAGGTTAATTATGTAATTTCTACCTATGAGATGTATTTCTAGGTTTTAAGGATATTTTTGGTATATCTGGAATTATTCTGTGTTTGTGGACCCCGGTCGGTGGACTGTAGTTTGGAGTCCGACCGTGGGATTTTGATGGTGCCTTGTGTAGTTTTTTTGAAGCGTATTTCTTTGCAGGGTCGGCTCTACTCTTTTGAGTAGAGAGATGTGTTGAGTTCCGTGATGCAAACGCAACGGAAAAATTAAAATTTTATCACGTTCCCAAGCCAGGATCCATATAATTCGACTAATTGATTAAATCTAGGGTTTTAATAATCTTACCAAAACGCAGAAGAGGCAAGATTCTCTAGAAGGATGAGAGGAGGTTCACACCGGTGACACCTTACCTCGAGCTTTTTGGCTTGGTTGTTCGGATCAAGACGTCTCCAAAAGGATGCGTCCTCTATAGGTATCCACACGAACAGCCCTTCACAAAACGAATTTGAGTGTGTGTGCTAGCAACCTCTTGACTGTCTCACAAATCAAGAACAAAAGGAAAAACTCTGTCTTTGTTTTCTAAGAGGAAAGAAAACGAATTTGGAGGCTAAAACAAGTGTGTGAAACCCTAGAGAATATAACATATTTATAGACTCCAAGTTAGGGTTTCACTTACCAATAACCTTTTGGTAATTTTCCATTTATTATATTCTGATTTTGTTTAAAAAACAAATCAAAAATAATATCTTATTTATTTATTTAAAATAACATTTATCTTAAATAAATAAACAAATAAATAAATAAATAAAACACTTTAATTATTTATTTCCACAGAGTTTATTTTGGGCTTATTAAACCCATATCCATTTTGGGCTTGTTCTAAGTGTGTGACCCTGTAGGTTCACATAACATTGGCAGTGGGCCTAAATCTCTATTTAGGCCTACAAGTCATAAGTGGCCTCTAGCAAGACATTATGACTACCCAAGTCATGTGAAGTCAATAATCCGACATAACCTAATTACAGTGAATTTTATTGTCCCTTTATCACATGATATCTTAATTGAACATAAGGCATAGAATGTCATCCTTATATAGTTCAATATTATGACTTGATTCCAAGTAGACTGAAAATGATAACTCTTTATCAATTCATTTCAGCATGGCCATGCATTTTATTCAGTCTATCTCATCAAGGGGCCTCTAGATATCTTTCTCATATTAATGAGGGATAAATTCCTTCTAAATCACTCACATTCCTCACATAACTAATTTTATATCCAACAACATTCTTTTAATCATCCGGTTAAAGACAATGTTAGAATGTGTCAAAACATAAAATAGCTATATAGAAATCCATGATGATTGCAAGGTCAAAGGACCGAAATAAAATTACTGTGATAAGAAATACTTATGACAATAATCTATGTAGTATTCTCATAGTGGGTCAATCCAGTACATGATCTCTCATCATGTACCTATGAGTTGACTTAATATCTCATATTTATGATTAGTAAAACATAACCATCAGTCAACAACATACTAGCCTTAATACTTTAATATTCATATAATGAATAAATGGCTAGGGATAATTAGAATAAAACTCTTATTTTAATCTAAGGGTTTTACTATCAAGTCACATACTTGATGGCCTTAGTAAGAATTAACCATTCATGTAATTATCATAAAATCAAATGATAATATAATACCTCTTTATTAATAAAATAAGAAAGTCAATACATAATCATAAATGATTGACCTAGTGCATATCACTAACAAGATGTCCGTTTTACAAGGGAGGTTCTATCGAATTTTCGATAGAATTCTCGTAAAACGTGATATCCAATCAAACCCTAATTTCTGATTCTGTGTTTAATACTCTAGATCGAATTCTAGGATTTCTGTTAGGGTTTATTCTGATGTCTATTATTTATTACTTGTTTAGTTGCGCCGAGACTGAGGGCTAGTGGACCAGGCCCGTCGGATCTATCTCGTGGAGCGCACTAGGTGAGTTATTATACTATATATATATGCTTAGGATGCATGATTTAGAAATGCATGTTTTATGTTGATTAAATATGCATAAATAATTTGATTATTTCTTAAGTTTATATTAAGCATATTTTTGGTTTATTTTTGGTATATATTAAATTATATGCATGTTTTGTAAATAAAATATATTTAAAATGTTTTTAAATATATTTCTAGCTAAAGTTATAATTTGATTGAATTCATTTGACATATATATACTCGAAATATACCTGGTTTACTTTTGGTATATTTTCGGTATATATATGGTTTATATTGCTATTTCATTTAAATTCATGCATCATTTATTGTGAATGAATGATTTATATTATTAATGATGAAGGATATCAATAGAACGTGCTACCTAGTGGGCAGCACTAGGACCAAGTACGTACCGGTACGCCTATAGTATTTAGGCTATATTACTAACCATTTGTGGATATTGATTTGAATGTGATTATTGGATGTGTGAGATGTGGTTTGGGTGTGATTGCTGGAGCTCGGTTGACCAAGTGTCTCGGGGCCAATCACACTGACAGTCAGATTGCTGGAGCTCGGTTGACTTAGTGTCTCGGGGCCAGTCTACTCTCTAAATGGATTAAGTGGATATATTTGGATTAAGTGAGCCTGTATGGCTTGAGTGTTGTTTAACACTATTTTCTGAGGTTGCGTTATTCTAGGGTTCTATGTGTTCCTTCATAAAAGATGATTTTTAATGAAAATATATAAAATGATTTTATTGCATCTGTGTGCAATTGCCTGTATATATACATATTATATATATACTGTTGACTGTATGCATTATCACTTAGTGTGTATGTATATATATTATAGTAATTCACTCAGTGAGGTCTTACTCCCCTCCGTTGACTATTTTTCAGGAGAGTCAACTTCTTCAGACCTCAGTAGCAGGTCAATACGCCGGATTTCTTCCGCCCCGGCTTCTTTATGTAAATTATTTACTTGAGTCTTATTTATTTTATCTAGACACTGCAGTAGTTGTGAATTAAAGTATCGGATTTCATGTATTTTATTTAAAGAGATGTATTATGTTGAAACTGGATTGTATTAGAGAGATTATATATATATGTGATGAGATTTGATTCAAATCCAGTGATGAAAATGTTATTATGATATTTAAGATTTTTATTTCCGCTGCATATATATATTACTGTTATTGTTACTATTGCATGTTTTATTTTTTTTTAGGCTTGCTACGGGTTCCGGATTCGAAAGAATTCCCGTTCCCTAGCGTCGGTCATGGCCCCTGTTTTGGGTCGTGACAGCTCTGAATATGAGGTTTGAAGCCGTTAAGTCATCTACTTTCAGACCCAAATTAGGTAGGATTTTTAGTGGGTATACATTTATAGCTGAACCATCATCCACCATCACAAAGTTGGTTCTCTTCCCTTTTACTTCAGCTGGGATAAATAATGCCTTGTTATGATTTCTTCCCTCCAAAGGCAAGTCATCATCTGAGAATGCTACCAGCCCATGTTTCTTTTTTGTAACCTTTTCCACCATAACTTCTGGAGTAGCGGCCGTTTCAATGCTCATGTTCAACAAAGCTTTAATCAAAGCCCTTCTATGGTTGCCTAAATGCATCGGTAATTCCCAAATGCTGACATTTTCCTTAGCTTTCTTGAGTTATTCTGGGATCAGGCCTTCTTTTTATCCTTCCTCTACTTCTGCATCTTCTGTTTCTTCCCTTTCTGCTACTCTTTCATTTTGCTTTTTTGCTGCTCGATAATTACTCCCGCTTCTGGTAACATGATTTACATTTGGAGTATCACTCCATACATCGACTCCAGTGGGTTTTTCTTTATTAGAATCATACCAGATGTCCACGGCCCCTATGATCCGTTCTCTTTTCTTGTTTTTCCAAACTTCCACTGTGCATGTTTCTTTTCCCTTTAACTCCCTCAACTTGTCCATATGTTGACTTAGCAGCTCTTCAACCCCTTCTTGGGACACTTCTGGGGTTAAGAATTCATCTTCCTCAAACTCATCACCCCATCCTATTGGCACAATCGATTCAATGGGGATGTCAGCAGAAGTAGGTTTAGAATAGAATACTCTATAATCGAACTTGCCCAAAGGTTTTCCCAATAGATCTTCAACTCCTCTTAGCAACTGTTTGGGAATTTCAAGCTCTTTTTTTACTGGCTTATCATCAAACTCATCTCCCCAACCTAAGGGCTCAATTGATTCAATAAGGATATCAGCAGAGGGTGGTTTCGAGTAGAATACTTTATAATCAAACTTGCTTAAGGGCTGGCCTAATAAGTCTTCTACTCCTCTCTGTGATTGTCCAAAAGGTTCTCCATTGGGAATAGGGTTTAGGTCCTTAAAGGAGCTTAGCACTTCTTCTTCACTAACCCTTAAGTTGATCATCATGGTGGTTGGTGGTGGAACGTTTCAGTAATCTGGGAAATGGTTATTTCTGGTGTTTGGGTTGGAATTGGATTTCTCAGGGTCGGTGATTTTTTCAGAGTCTGTTAGGTTTTGGATCTCATGTTTTAGGCAAATACAGGTATTTGTGGAATGGCCAGCTACTTGATGAAACTTACAGTAACTGTTTGGATTATAGCCAGGGAGATTTAGATTTGGGGGTTTAGAAAAGGTTAAAGGTCAGAGCATGCCTTTTTGGATTAGCCTCTCTAGGACTTTGGAGAGTGGTTGGTTAAAGTTGGAGAACCTTCAGGGTTACTGAACTACACGCACCTCTACAGCTCGGCTAGTACTTCCTTGTTTTATGCCCCCAGTTGGGTAGTTTCAAGTTCCTGTGCCTCTAAAAGTTTTCTTTTTCTCACTTTCAATTTCCTCAGCTTGTAACCCATCATCATACAAATCCACAAAGGTTTTGGGATTCATCATCTGTAGCCTCTCGACCAAATTAAGTGACACATTACGAACTATCATTCTAACTTGATCCTTCTCAGCAAGCTTATTTTTCATCATCCCTGCTTTATTCATGAAATGAGTTAAGAAATCAGAAAAGGACTCATTTGGTTTTGCTTAGTCAACTCCAAATCCCTAATTGACACTTCCAATCGAGTGTTATAATCATATTGCTTTAAGAATGCAGTACATAGTTCCTTCTAGTCAGCTCTAACAGACTTTTCTAACCCATGGTACCAGTTTACAATCATTCCTTCTAGTGATAGTACAAACAGCCTAGCAACTACTGACAATGGTGCTTTAGTAGTGCTCATGGTTGTGGTGTATTGACTCAAATGGATCCTTGGATCTCCTCTCCCACCAAACTTCTGTAGTTGAGGCATTTTGAATTTGTCAAGTAGCTTATCTCCCTCCATTTGTAGTATGTCATCAAAGTCAAAAGAATATCCCATTCCTTGTCCTCTAATAAGCTCTTCCATCTTGGACATTTTCTGAGTTAATGCTTGCATCTGCTTAGACTCAAGGTCTTGGACCAATTCAAGTGATTCTTTCTTCGCCTTTTTTACCATGTAGTTTTCAATGTCTTCCATTCTCACATCAGTAGTAGGCACATTTCTAGCAGTAGGTTGCCCTCCAACATTATTACCAGCAGGTGGAGCTCCTACAACAATAGGTGGAGCTCCTACAGCAGGTGGCTGTTCAACAATAGTAGCTGGTGGTTGTTCAATAACAGGTTGCACTAGTCCGGCCAAAGCCTATCTCAGTTCATCTTACATCATAGCCCTCATGTCATCCATAAAAGCTCCCTTAATGTCCTCCAAGGTCCACATCTCTGGTTTTTATTCCATTTCAGTCTGTTCAGTCTGAGCTGATTCAGCTTCTAGGAATAGTGGGTTAATTGGACTCCCCTCTAGTCTCTCCAGTCTGTGAAGAATGCCTTGAGCTATAGACTTCGAACTTAAATCAACTCTAGTCAACCTGCCACCTCTTCGTCCCCAGACACGAGAAGACCCAGATGAATCTATGAGGGCTACAAAACAAGGTATTAGTATGATGCATGGACTATATGTATGCATGTATGCATGATGCAGGTGTTATGCAACAAGTAGTAGGCAAGCACTTAGCAAGTAGCAAGTATCAAGAAGCAATCAACAGGCAACAAGCATAAGCCTTCCAACCTTACTTCTCCCACACACATGTTCAATGGTGAGTTTCTTTTCCTAGGATTTTTTATCTTGGCCTTCATATCAACAAGGGATATTAAGAGCCAACGCAGATGCCAAATCTCTCTTAAAAGATAAAGCACAGAAGCAGCATTTCTAAATATAAAGGTCTAGCCTAATCCTTATTAGCCTGAATGAGCTTCAAAGGTATAGGCATGGGCTTTTATAAATAGAAATACCTCATGGTAATTCAAACAAACAAGCACTTTGGGTGAAGATCTTAGGGGAAGCAACTAGGCCATTATATGTTGTTAGAGTCAGGTGAAAAGTTAAGGTTCCCTTAGCAAGATACTCTCCATTATGGACTTTGAGTTACAGGCCAAGGTTAGAGGGGTCCAGCATCCTTTACCAACTCGAGAGAAGATTACCCCCCTTAGGGACTTGGGTTACAGACTCTGGTCAGATGAGCCTGGTAATCTCTCTTGAATCGAGTTAAGGCTAAGAGTGATGATTAGCCAATCTACAACTCTATGAAGCTAGTGGAATCATGGAATCATAAACCAACGCCATCGGTTTAGTAGGGACATGCAGAATGAATGCAAGAATGAAATAATAATCAATAAAACAATTCTAAAGAACACAAGTAGAATCAGTATCTCTTATCCCCAGTGGAGTCGCCACTGTAGACGGTAGGGTTTAGTGCGCGTCTACGATTTTAACAACCATGACACTGTTTAGACTTAGGGCCTTAGAGAACACACTAACCACTGTCACAAAGACATGGCGTGGAGATGAGGAGTCGCCACCTAAGGTAATAACTAGGATAATTTGATTAGTGGTACTCGATTCTCTAAAAGAAAATTAGCACCACAACCAGGAAATTCTGGATACGGAATACTAACTCCTCTTAGTCTTGTGTTCATTTAGAATAATTTTATAAATGATTATTTCATCCTCTAATTACATGCAATTTTATCAAACCCTAATTAACATCCATTTACCCAAAAAGACAACAAGTTAATAAAATTACAAGTAAAAAATACACTCAAGATCGCGTTGTCCCTAAGTCTAAACTATGTTAATTTTATTAAAAAAGTTAGCTAAATCTACATTTTATTTACAAGTGAAATGGACTAAAAGTGAGCCTACATTTTATTAATTAATGAGCCTAAATCTATTTTTTAACCTTTCTAAGATATGAGCTTAAGTCTATTCAATTTTAAAGAAAAATTAAATTAGTGGGCCTAAGTCTAACTTGGTTTTATTTTAAGTGAAATGTGGGCCTAGGTCTATTTATTTTAAAAGAAGTGCAATTAAGTGAGCTGAGCTAAGTCTAAACAAGTTTTAATTAACTAAATGGGCCTAAAATCTAATTAACCTAATGGGCTTAAGTTGATTTTAATTATTTAAAGTCCTAAACCATTTTTAAACCTATTTATTTAGTGGGTTAGACCTAAACGTGGGCTTGGTGCCCAAAAAAAACATAAAAACATAAAAAAAAAAACCTAAAAAACATAAAAAAAATATAAAAAACATAACAAAATCAAATCAAACATACATTCACATATGATTTCTAAAAAAACCTAATTTAATTATATACAAACCCTAATTAACCAAAGTCATCATTAATTTTAATTAATTTTTACCCAATTGAACCTAATTACTAATTAATTTTAAAGTGCAGAAACTTAAATCTTTTACTATTCCCACTACTGGGGCTATTACAAACTACGTATAGAATTAAAATTAAATAATTATACACCCATAAATTAAAATAAACTACACAGGATACCAAAATGCAAAATAAAAATTAACATCCTAAGAACTATTATTAAAACAGTACAGGTTCATCCATGGCATTCCATGAATCTTCTATTCAATTAAACATAGACGGTATCCTTCGTTGAAATCGACTCAGTGTTGATTTGATTATGGATTGAGACTAAAAAATCGATGTATCGTCTTCCTCAAATGAACTATAAAATTAGGGTTTTTTAAAGAACAGAGAAAATCAAAGCTTTTTTTTTATCTTCCGTCTGTAAAAAATCCTCTAGCCAAGCCTCTCTAGCAAAAAAAAAAAAAACCTTCTCCTTCTTTTCGCACGCATGCAAACTCTGCTTTTAAATGCAAAGTCTGGGCGTACTCAACTTGCTCCAAAGGAGGAACAGACTTATTTGATCAAATCAAATAGCGTTTGTTTTTATTTCAAAAAAAGCCTTCTATGTTAAAAAAAAAAAACCTTATCAGATAATCATAAGGATAAAATTTGAATTTTTAACCAATTAAAACACTAAAAAAATCGATAAAAATAAGGAAAAATACGGGAAAAAATCAAAACATGAAATTATTGCGCATCGGTACTGTGCAATGCCGATCGACATTGTCTAATACCGATCAGCATTACACAATGCCGATCCTAAATTTTTTTTAATTACCAAAAGACCCTTAAAAATGATTTATTTGCAATCAAACCCTAAAAAATGTTGCAATTTAGTCCTTAAAGTCCAGAAAATCAACAACCAAGTTCAATTTTTGAATAAATTTCATCATAGGGGCTTACATTGCAATTGTGCACAATTGCATCCTGAAATTGAGTGTTTACAACAACCTTTGATTTGTATCTCATCTCTTCATTCAAAATACCGCTTTTGACAAATTCCATATTCACTACACTGTTTGGTGCGGAGTTTGTAAATGAAATCTTCAAAGTCTCTCATGACTCTAGCAGAGATGCCAACACCATAAGAGCAAGAATTTCATTATCAAAATTTATACCCATTCCTGACAACTGATCCACGATCCCTTACATTTCATTCAAGTGATCGGTGACAGAAAAGTCTTCTCGATATTTTATCTACATTATTTTTATCAGATAAAATAATTTGTTATTGCTGGTTTTTGAAGCGTACAGCTCCTCAAGCTTGTTCCACAACATCCGTGCAAGAGTTTCATTACAAATGTGGTTGTACACATTATCTTCAATGAACTGTCGAATGTAGCCACACACTTACTCATGCTCAAATGCCCATTCCTCGTCCGTCTTGACTTCGGGTTTTTTTGTAGCAAAAATCGGTAGATGCAACTTCATCACAAATAGGAAATTCTTCATTTTGTTTCTCTATATGTAGTAATTTGTGTCATTTAAGCTAACCATTTTGCTAGTTTTAGCCTCAATAATTGCAGTATTTAATAATGCCTCCAAAACACGAACCAACAGCTCTGATACCAAAATTAATAGAGTTGGTACAACGGAATAATATTCACAGAGACAAAATAATATTACTGCAAAAATAATTAAACAAATAAATAAATAAAGACAGTTAAACTAGCCAATGAATGAGTAAAATAGACGGTAAAACCTATCGTATAAATAATAAAAATGATACCAATATTTTAACGTGGTTCACCCTTAATTTTTGGACTACGTCCATGGGATAATATTTAAATAATTCTTCTACTATAAAAATAGTAGGTACAAGAGAGAGTCTTCTCTAGATCAACACTAGAGACATATAATAAAAAAAGTTCTTATCAAAATAGTAGTACTCAAAATATTTTTCAAACATTCCAAAAATATTTTCCTCACTATTTTTATCACTCACCATTTGAGAAAAATTTTCAAACCTTTAAAACTTTCTCACACTAATCAAAACAAAAATTACTTTGGCCACTCTCATAAGCACACACTTCACACTTGAACATTTTCTCTCGCTCTCTATTTCCTTTTTTATGTTGCTTGTTTATCAATTGTTTCTTGCATCCGAATGGTTATTTATAGCCATGAGGTTTGCCAAAAAATCAACTAAGATCCGCAAAATTTGACTTTTTTTTCAAATTTGTGAGTTCCACTAGGAGGGACTCACAACACACACACACACACACACATATATATATATATATATATATATATATATATATATATATATATATATATATATATGCGATCATTCAACACTTTAGCTAAATATTTGAGCTCCAAGAAGTTACTCGATCCGTTGATCATCAACAACAGAATCTGCCATCATTATTTTAGTTTCTTATATATGAAGCAAATAATTTTTCTGTGAAAATCGTTTTTTTTTTTTTTAAGAAAAAGTAAAATTCCCCATGTCTTCTTCATATTATAAGTTGCTGCTACAACATACAGTTGAAAAGAAAAAAAGGTTCCCTCCTTTCACTTTAATTTATTCAGGGTCTGTAAATTAAAGGTTATGTTAATTGCATGACCTGCACTCTTTCAAAAATAACATTATGCTTCACTTGCCATTCCCTTCTCCCTTTAAAGTTAAAGTTCAAATCCTACACTAGTTATACACAAGTGTTCAATTAACTAACGAGGCATATAATTTTTCAAAGACTAGTGGCGTACTTACGAGCTTTCAGATTGGTGAGAAAATATATTGGAAAAATCATCCATACTATCATGAATTTTAAATTAATTATCAATTAAATTTTATTTTAAAAATTATTTTAATTTACTTCTTCAACTTTATAAATTGTGCTAATTATGTCTCATTTTATGTGAAGGATCCAATTGTATTTTAAAAAAATTACTTTTAGGTCTTTATAAAAAAAATTTAAAATTCATTTTTAATTTCAACTTTGTGAAATTGTTTATTTCTAAATCAAATTTTTAAAATTTTCAAATGAATTGATTCTATAAAATATTTATTTAAATTAAATACACTTTGTTAATAAGAATTTATTTAAAATTTATCTATATTTAAAATTAATTTTGAAATGAAATTAATTTTTTAATAAAATTAAACCAAATTAGAGATAACACATAATTAAAAGAAAAGTTAATGACAGACTTAGCCTCCAATTATAGTGGGTGCATTGCCATTGTAATTAATTCCCCTAAAAAAGTTATATTAAATAACAGTTATAGATGGAACATACATGAAAAATTTAAAATGATAATAGTAAGATTAGGACCCTATATTTTAAAATATTTTAAAAATAAGTTACTATTAATTATTTTCTCAATGCCATACATGTTTCATATTTTATTGATTAGTACAATACTTAAATTATCTATTATAAATCTGATTATTTAGAATGTAATATATTGAAAATAGATTAGAATCTCAGGTTACACAATGTCACACGCTACAGTTACACAAAAAAAAAAAAAAAGTATTTCTTTTCACTTTATTCTTGTTCAGCAAATATAATCACACTGCATTTTCCCTTTCGAAAACGAAATCATGCTTCACTCTACCATTCTTCTTCATTTACCCCAATTAAGTAAGAGATAGAAAGCCCAAATCGTAATGCAAAATCTGGAGCAAAGGATTCGCTCGTTATTCACGATGGAGATGGAATTTACTAAACTTCGGATCTAAGTCTTGTCTGGTCCTACCAATACCAATTGGTCATAGCAACTTAGTTGCCATCGTCATCTCAAGTACTATATATACATTTACATGAAGTGGGCACAAAGCCCATTTTGCCCTTTGTTTTTTTAATTTTATTTTTTAAATAAAATTCAATTTTTTTTATTTTTTGAATTTAAAACCTAAGTTGCATATGGATAAATCTATCGTATAAGAATGTAAACACTCGTAAACCATAAAAAAAAAATTAATAATCAAATGAAAAAAAAAATTAATTTTTTAAATTTTATTCTTTTTTTTGGAAAATTCAGAAAAACAGTTTTTGAAATTTAAAACCTAAATTGTATATGAGTGAATCCATCATATAAGTATTTAAACACTTGCGGCCTTGAAAAAATTTTTAACAATTTAGTGAAAAAAATTTCAATTTTTTAAATTTTATTCTTTTTTAAATTCAATTTTTTTATATAAAAATAATATATTATTTTTTTATATAAAAAATAATATATTATTTTTTTAATCTAAAATTTAAGTTGCATACAGGTGAATCCGTCATGTAAGAATTTAAACTCTTGTAGCTTAAATTTTTTTTTTTTAATAATTCAGTGAAAAAAAATTTTTTTGAACTTAGGGGCATTTTGGTAAAAGTGCCGCTACACTTATCTTTATCCTTACAAGATATGAAACATGACCATTTAATAAAATTAGTGATGGTCCATACATTTTAGGCTTTAAGTTACTCGACTGCGGAGGGGAAAGAAAGAAGAAAATGGTTGATCCCATCCAGATGATGAATGCAGTTACGGATCAGCGGATGGCTGACCTCAGAAACGGCATGTTTAGGTCCGCAATGAGGGGTGAATGGACGGAAGTGATAGACACCTATAAGAATGAGAAGGCAGCTTACGGTGCACAAGTCACCAAGACAGGGGACACTGCATTACATCTAGCTGTGCGAGATGGCCATGAAAATGTGCTGGCAAAGCTACTGGAAGTAATGTCCTAAGAACCCGAAGAAGCCAAGAAAGCACTAAACGTTGCCAACGATCACAAGAATACTGCTCTTCACATTGCAGCTGTAGTGGGGAATGCTCTTATGTGTAATTTGATGGCTAAAATAGATCCATCTTTGGTGGGTGCAAGGAATGATGATTGGGAGACTCCATTCTTCTTGGCAGCTCTCTGTGGTAAAAGAGATGCGTTCCTTTGCCTCCACAGCATTTGTGGGACCGATCAGGGCCGTCAATATTATAGAAAGAAAGATGGTGAGACTATTCTTCACGTTGCATTCAGAGGGGAATACTTTGGTGAGCATACATATTGTTCAAATAATAATAGTTTGAGTTATTTCTATTAATTTAGCTAGCTATAATCTGAATGTTTATATTAATTGCTACAGATTTGGCATTTCAAATAATTCTGTTGTATGAAGAACTGGCTGACTATCGGGACCAACATGGAATAACCCCTCTCCATCTCTTAGCAACCAAACCTGATGCTTTTAAAGGCGGTAGCCCCACCGCAAGTTGATATATCACTGTATGTACCAATTAATGATTTCCTTATATATATACATATACACACATTAGTGATTTATATATTAATTATGTTAATTACTTGAAAGGTATATTTGTTGATGAGCTTAAGGCAGAGGAAATATCTGATCAACCACTAGTAGGTCTGGTATCCAACAACACTAACAAACCTCCTTATCCAGAGAACTATGAAACATGCGTGACATTGTTTCAGTTGCTTTGGCAAGCATTAAAATTTGGTGAGTAAACCCGATTTTTTTTATTAATTAAGTAAAACGAAAATTTTTAGGTTGTCTGTAGTAAAGGACTCCTAAAATATTGCAACCAGTTTAACATTGTTAATTTTTTCTATTTCCAGTACGGCATATGCACGGGAATTCAAATAAGTCACAAGGAGATGCAGAGAACCAAAAGGGTGAGTTATTATAATCTAGTTTGCTAGAAGATGGAACCTAATTAATTATTTTGACTATATATATAATAAAATTAATTTTCTATCTACTAAATAAAAGCATTGGTCCCTTGTTGCACACAGGAAAGCTGCCTGGATTAATTCCTTCAAATTACTACACATGCTTTGATATCTTCAAGTTCGCGTCCAAGGCATTGTTAGTCATACTCGGATTAGGTTAATCTTCTATCTTTTCCTTCACTATTCAACCAAGTTGTTTGAATATCCTTTTAAAAATATTTCGTGTTGCGGGTCACAATAGAGTAAAAAATTTCAAAAATATCCTCTCTTTCAATAAATAGTCCTCTTATAATTGAGGAATAAATACATAATTTTAAAAAAATTATTGTGTAGCAACCATGACGTATCATTATTCTTTAATTAAATTATTAATTAGCAATAGTTAAGCGCATATGATTGTATTTTTCTTGACTAATAATAATATTTCTTTACTATGATATATTATTTTTACTAATTTCAGAATATTATAATACTTGTGTATTTGATCATTAATTTTTATATATATTATGTATTGATAATTTATGATTAAAACTTAATTATATGTAAATAATTTGTAGTTCGTTTTTTGTTATAATGTGCACAAAAATAAGTATATCATCTAAATACTTATAATGGAAATTTTAATAATTTTTTTCTTTAAAGTTAATATTTTGATTAAATTAATATCTTTTAAATTAATAAGATGAAAGTACTGTATTTGAATAAGTGAGCAGTTCAAATGGTAAAAAAATATGGACATAATATTGAGGAGAGCATGTTTGAATCCCTTATCCCTCTCTGTTAAACACTAAGCACTCAAATAATCTTAATTCAACTCTCTCAAACACTCAAGAATATACAAAATATTTCTACAACTCTTATAACTCAAACTTTTATTTCTGAATTGTTTGCTTGATAATTACAATGCAAGAGAAGAGGGGTATTTATACTAACTGCAAACTAATATAAACCACTTAATATAAATTAATATAAAATATTTAAAACCACAAACATTATTTCTAACACCTAATACCACATAAAAATATACAAGTGACACACCAACTAATCATCATTTAATTCTTTTAATCTTACCCACAACTTTTCTTCTTTTGATTAAGACCACATATATTAAAACAAGTTTAATTATTCAACACTCCCCCTTAAACTTGTTTTATTATGCCAAGTGCATTTCTCAATCTGACAAAATCTTCTTTTTTCAATGGCTTGGTGAAGATGTCTACAATTTGATCTTGAGACTTCACATATTTTAGTTTCACATCTTGCTTCGTAATGCATTCTCTTATGTAATGATATCGAGTATCAATGTGTTTGCTCTGATCATAATACACTGAATTCTTGGCTAAAGCTATTGTAGATTTATTATCGACTCGAATCTCTATTGGTTCCACTTGTGACATATTCAATTCCTTCAATAAATTTCGGAGCCAAATTGCATGACTAACACATGTTGTAGCAGCAACATATTTAGCTTCACATGTTGACAGAGTGATAATTGGTTGCTTTTTTGACATCCAAGTGAAAGCAATATTTCCCATGAAGAATACAAATCCTGCAATGCTTTTTCTATCATCTAAATCTCCACTTCAATCACCGTCATTGTATCCAACAAGCTTGTAATCATTAGAAATGGTATAGAACAACCCAAAGTTGATTGTAACTTTGAGGTAGCAAAGAATTCTCTTTGCAACTTTGAGATGAGTGGTTGTTGGAAATTTCATGTACCGGCTCACTAATCCAACTGCATAAAGAATATCAGGCCTCGTGCAAGTCAGATCGCATAAACTTCCAACTAAACTTTTAAAGTATATTGGATCCACGCTTTCTCCATCTTCATGCTTGGATAATTTAGCTCTACATTCCACTGGCATACTTATCAGTTTACAATTCTCCATCTTGAAATTTTTGAGAATTTCCTTTGTGTAGCCTCCTTGTGAGATGAAAATTACATCCTTTTGTTATTTAACTTCAATGCCAAGATAATACGCCATGAGCCCAATGTCTATCATCTCAAACTCCATTGTCATTTCCTTTTTGAAATCTTTGAGCATGTTAGGGTTGTTTCCGATGAAGATCAAATCATCCACATACAAACGCACGATCAAGATATCTCCTTCTTTGATTTTGAAATAAAAGGCATGTTCATATGGACATTTGATGAATCTATTCTGTTGAAGATAGTTGTAAATTCTACTATTCTATGCTTTAAGAGCTTGCTTCAATCCATAAAGGGCCTTCTTCTATTTTAGGACTTTGCATTATTGTCCTTTGACTTTATAGCTTGGAGGTTACTAAATGTAGACTTCTTCTTCAAGAACTCCATTTAGAAAGGCAGACTCTACATCCATTTAGTGAATCTTCCATTTATTTTGAGCTGCTAAAGAAATAATTAGTCTCACAATCTCTAAGTGTGCAACAGGAGCGAATACCTCGTCATAGTCAATTCCAACTTTTTGACTGTAGCCTTTTGCAACTAGCCTTGCTTTATGCTTTTCGACCTCTCCTTTAGCATTCTTTTTTATTTTGTAGACCCATTTGACACCAACTGGCTTATGTCCTTTTGGAAGAGCAGCGAGTTCCCATGTGTCATTCTTTTCAATGGCTTTGATTTCATCATCCATTGCATTTCTCCATTTTTCATCTTGCGCAACTTCCTAGAAGTTTACTAGTTCATAGTCAGCAAAAAGACAAAAAAGAGTAAGATTTTCAAGTCTATCAGTCACCTCATAGATATCTTCAAGACTTCTTATTCATTCTTCATTTCTTTTAATTAGGAAAGATGGCGGTGAATTATCTTCATCACTTAGTATTGGTGAAGCAGGTAGTATGGTAGGCTCTTGCTGAAGTTCACCTGGTTAGTTTATTGGCTTTTGCTCTGCTTCATCAAATTGAGGAAAGAAATTGAATTTATCTGTGGAAGATTGAACTCTCATTTTGTTTCTTCGTCGAACATCACATCTTGGTTGATCACAAACTTCTTACTGCTCAGATTGTATAGCTTGTACCCTTTTGAATGAGTGGAATAGCCGATAAAGATATATATTTCACTTTTATCATCAAGCTTGGTTCTTCTTTCATCTGGTACATGAACATGAGCTACACTTCCAAATACTCTAAGGTGAGAAATTCCAGGCTTTCTTCTACTCCAGGCTTCTTGCGGTGTCTTTCCCTAAACACTTCTTGTTGGAGATCGGTTGGACAAGTAAACTGCTGAAGCCACTGCTTCAGCCTAAAATTCTTTCGGTAAATGTTTGCTTTTGAGCATGCTCCATGCCATATCAAGGACAATTCTATTTTTTCAAACTGTAATGCCATTTTATTGTGGAGATCTTGGAATGGTAAGAAAATGCCTAATTCCATTTGTTGCACAAAACTTTTGGAATTCCTTTGAAGTGAATTCTCCTCCTCAATCTGATCTCAATACTTTAATCTTTTCACCACTCTCATTCTCCACAGTAGCTTTAAATGTCCTAAATGCTTCAAAGACCTCTTATTTCTACTTCAAGAAATATACCTAAGTTTTTCTGAAAAAGTCATCAATAAAAAAAAAAGAAGATAGTTATTTTTACCAAAAGAGCTTGGAGTAATTAGCCTACACACACCAGTATGAATGAGCTCTGATGGCTTCTTGGCTCTTGAGTATGATTCCTTCGAAAAAATATTTCTAAACTGCTTTTTGAGCAAACACCCTTCACAAAATTGATCTGGATGATTGATGCAAGGTAGTCCTCTCACCATTCTCTTCTTCGATAATAGTTCCAAGCTTCCAAAATTGAGGTGCCCAAATCGAATATGCCATAACCAAGATGCATCTTTGTAATAATCTTTCAAACACTTTGTAACATCATTTTCAATATTCAAAGGAAATAATCTATTTTTGGACATTTTTTATTTGGCTATCAAATCTCCATTGCCATTTGTTATAAAAAGACAATAATCTTTTGAGTAAAATTATAGCTTTTTTTTAAGAGCTGACTCATACTCAAAATATTGCATGTCATATTAGGCATATGATAGACATCAGAAATTGACTGATAACTACTATCTTTAGCACAAATAAGGATGTTACTTTTTTCTATTACTGATACTTCTGAATCATCACCAAAGAAAACATTGCCAGCCACTAATTCATCGAGTTCCATGAACATTCTTCTTTTTCCACACATGTGGTTGCTTGCACCAGTATCAAGGTACCAAGTACTTCCTTGATCTTCAACACTAGTTCTACAGGATAACAACACCATCTTCTCTTTGATCTTTGCTTCTACATAATTGGTCTTTTCTTTAACTTTACTGATGGGAGCTCTGCATTCTGATGCATAATGCCCATAATTTTGACAATTATAGTATTGAACTTGGGATTTAGTGTACCTTGAGTTTGGATTACCTCTCCTATGACTTCTTATAAAACTTTTACCTTTCTCATACTTATTGAAGTTGTTATTGTAAGAACTCCAACATCGTCCATGACCACGGCTTCCACCTCGTCCGCGACTTCTACCTCTGCCTCAGCCACGTTAATTTCTTTCATTTCCTTAGCTTTCATGCACATCCTTGAGCTTCAGTTTAAGGATTTTCTTAGTGATTCCTTGATGATTCTTGTGCTTCTCTTCATAGGCTTGTAATGAGCCTAGAAGCTGCTCAATCTTCATTTCTTCTAAGTCTTTCATCTCTTCTATAGTTACAACAATATGCTCCCATTTCGGGTTTAATGAGTGAAGTATCTTCTCCATTATTCTCACATCTTCTAACTTTTCACCATTTCTTTTCAATTGATTAGAAACAACCAAAACTCTGGAAAAATAATCAGAAATGGTTTCACCTCCTTTAATGTGTAGATATTCAAACTCCCCTCTTAAGGTTTGAAGACACACCTTCTTCACTTTTTCTTCTCCTTTATATGATGTTTGCAACTTCTCTCATGCTTGTTTAGCAGAGGTTGTATCTAAAATTTTCTCAAAGTTATCATCATCTAAGGCTTGATAAATCAGAAAGAGAGCCTTCTTGTCCTTCTTTCTTAAATCTTTTAAACTATTCTTTTCAAACTGGGATAGTGATTCCTTATTTTATGGTTCATTGTAACCTTTCTCTATGATATCCTAAACATCATGTGCACTAAGGAGAACTTTCATTTTGATACTCCAATTGTCGTAATTGTTGTTATTGAGTGTTGAAACTTGGAAGGATATCACACTATTTTCCATATTACTTAATTTGATAAGAATTTGCAAAATCCAACATCATGAATGGATCTGGAATGCCAAAAAACTTTAAGATGGACTTCAGTCAAAAGTCAACTTTGGTCAACAGTCAAAGTCCATTGTTAAAAGTCAAAGGTCAAAGTTTGATCAACGGCTTAGTCAATGGCTCAATCAAACGGCTTCAAACTCAGCTTGACTTGGCTACAAACTCAGCTTCAAACTTAGTTTGACTTGGTTTTAGACTTGGGTAGACTCGGCTTCAACTCAGTAAGTTGACTGGGTTTCTGGTAGCAAGCCTCCGATAGCGATTGGCGGCGCGTCCAACCTCTGATCAGGGTGATTCTTATAGCATTGGATTCCTCTTTCCAAGAGCTTTAATTTGGTATACTATATGTCTATATTTAACTTTGATACCACTTTGTTAACACTAAACACTCAAATAATCTTAATTCAACTCTCTCAAACATTTAAGAATATACAAAATATTTCTACAACTCTTATAACTCAAACTTTTATTTCTGAATTGCTTGCTTGATAATTATAATGCAAGAGAAGAGAGGTATTTATACTAACCCCAAACTAATATAAACCACTTAATATAAATTAATATAAAATATTTAAAACCACACACATTATTTCTAACACCTAAGACCACACAAAAACATACAAGTGGCACACCAACTAATCATCATTTAATTCTTAATTCTTTTAATCTTATTCGTAACTTTTCTTCTTTTGATTAAAATCACATATATTAAAACAAATTTAATTATTCAACACTCTTTCCCCTCTTATAATGTTGGGAATTAACTATCTATTAAAAAAAGATAAGTAAGTAACTATTTAGGTGCATTCTCATGTAATGCAGTAACCTCTAACTTTAAAATATTCACCCTTAACTATTAAACCCAGTTAATCTCATTTTAAATCATTTTTTGTTATTTTAGATAGGATGAATTAAAGGCTTGTTAAAACAAACTCTTTATTGAAAAACAAAATTTTTTCATTTTCTATTATTTCATCGTATGTCTTGTAGATTGTTTCTCGTTTTATTTTTCTATATTAATAAGCTGGAAAATCAAATATATAAAAATTAATTTAAGATTTTTTACAATAGTTTTATTATTTCTATCAAAAAAATATATCAATTCTAAATATATAAAAAGCATATTAACAATCAATATAGGTTTGTTGACATGTAAACTAATTGTTATAGGCAATTCTAAATTTTTAATTTTAATTTTTATTAATTAAATCGCATAAAATTTATGTTAATATTTTTGTATATGTATGAATCAATAAATTTATCATATACATCCTTATCTTCATAAATGTTTTTTAATGATTTCTTTTCTAGTTATATTATATTTTTAAAATTAATTTTTATTTCCTATAAAACTTTAATAATAATATTTATTTATTTATAGTTATGTTATATAAATTTTATTAATTATATTAATATTTTTTTATTCGATTTCAAATAAACAGTTTATTTATCATTTTTGCTTATCAAACTGAATTAATAATTAATTATTATACCTATAATTGTTATTTCCGTAACAGTTATATTACTGGTTAAAATTAAATTTGTTATGAATGGTTACTATTTAGCATTTTATATTTTATTATTTACTAATTAAAAAAAATATCAAATATTACTTTATTATAGAGTGATAAGTGTGAGTTTTTTTTTAATAACTATTGGAAACGCACACTAAGTAAAGTAATATATTCTTCTTTTTTTTTTTTTTTTTTTAAAGGATCTAAAGATATAAAAAGGCTGGAAGAGAAGAAAAAGAAGCACACATGGTCGCTCCAAATCTTAGACGAGCTTCTTCAACGAGCTATAATGTACGAGTTTGACTACATAGGAGAGAAGCAAACCATTCAGGGGTATGATGAGTACACAGGAGGGAAGCCACCCATTCCAACTGGAGGAATGTTTTCTAATGATGAATCGTTGCCTTACATGTTTGGAGACGGTGGTGAAATTAAACAAAACGTAGATGATTGGGATAAGGAACACCAACCGCAATCTATAGATAGCAAAGAAAATGAAAACAGGAAAAGAGGTATTACATTGTATTTATCTAATTTAATGATTACTTATAACTAAGTTTAATTAGAAAATATTTTATGTAAATGTACTCAGAGTCGGTGATCTTACTTGCTGCAAAGAATGGCATATCTGAAATGGTGGAGAAAATCTTAGAGAAATATCCAGTGGCAATTCATGACGTGAACTTGGAGAAGAAAAATATAGTGCTGTTGGCTGTGGAAAACAGGCAACTGCATGTTTATCAACTCCTGCTGAAGAAAACAGTGTTAAGAGATAGCATCTTTCGCGCAGTAGATAAGGATGGGAATAGCGCACTGCACCTAACTGCCAGGCTTGGAGACTCCAAGCCCCAGCTCATTCCTGGTGCTGCTTTACAAATGCAATGGGAGTACAAGTGGTATAAGGTATATATGATAATTATTTATCTTTATATTTATTTATTTATGATCTAATTAAACCCACTTTCTTCTGATTACTAAAGAAATTTTTAATGTATCCAAACTAGCTTATACTGTATTCGAAGAATTCTTATCTATTTCAAGCTAATTGAATTGCAGTTTGTTAAGAACTCTATGACCCGCGGCTTTTTCATCCACCACAATAAGAACAATGAGACCCCAAAGGACATATTCACTGAAAAACATTAGGAACTTGTGGAACGCGGTGGTAAATGGCTTACAGACACTTCAAATTCATGTTCAGTAGTGGCTGCACTCATTGCTACGGTTGCTTTTGCCACATCAGCCACTGTCCCTGGTGGAATCAATGAGAATAGTGGCTCGCCAACTCTTGAAAGGCATCCAGCATTCCACACTTTCGCTATAGCATCCCTTGTGGCCCTCTGCTTCTCAGTGACTTCAGTGATTATGTTTCTTTCCATACTGACTTCTCGATACCAAGAAAAGGATTTCGAAAAATTGGTGGGTTTATCAACGCTGTTTGTGTCCATCGCTGCCATACTGGTCTCATTTTGTTCAGGTCATTTCTTTGTGCTAAAAGATGAACTCAAGTTTGCTGCATTGCTATTAATGCAGTGACATGTTTGCCAGTTACACTCTTTGCCATAGCACAGTTTCCGCTATATTTCGATCTTGTATGGGCTACTTTTAAAAGGTACCCCAACGTAGCTATATTGTAAGAGCTGAGAACATATCTCAAAAAATTCCAACCGTCTCGAAAAACAAACTAATTAAATTATGCCTGTCTTCAAAGGAAAATGGTACGAAGGGAGAAAAGGCATAAACATAAGCAATCTTTGAAGAAAAATTTTTATTTATTATGAATGTGTTTTATCGTATAATAAAAATACATATCTCATTTTTATTAATCAAATGTAAATTTTAATGTGTCACAAATCTTACTTTAAAGATATAATACATTAAGGGTAAATAAGAATCTCCTAAACTATTGAATATTATATTGATGTAATAAAAGACTTACACTTAGAAAAAGACTGAGATGTATATAATCATAAAGAGATCATTAACATGAATATCTTATATTTTATTATTAAACAATTTAGCATATATTTTAATTATTTAATACTAATAAATACTTATGTATCATTTAACAATTTAATATATAAATGCAACAATACACTTAAATTTTTCAAAGATTTCCTATTTTTGTACATAACATCATAATTTTATATATAGATAAATTTACTAAAAAAATAAAATATATTTGTAATTTAGATTTAAAATTCTTGTTAATTAATGGTGGTTTACCCTTTTATAATCATTATTGAATTATTAAGTTAAGTTGTGAAATATGTGTATTAATTGAATTATAATTGAGTGCTCAAATACATATTTTGCAGTGTTTATTGAGGTAATTTTTACTTTTAGTAGTCAATCTTTAACAAAGTTACATTACAATATCTCATCTTTTTTTGTTATTTAAAACAATATATATATATATATATATATATATATATATATATATATATATATATTGGGTCCAAATACTTTATTGATAACTAAAAAATATGTTATATATTTTTTAGTTATCAATAAAGTATTTGGACCCAATTTTCAGAGCTAAGTACATGGCATTTTACATGTCATTTAACATGACAAGCAATATTGATATGTCAAACTTACAAAATATTATATTAAGTGTCAAATATAACATCATGCTATAAAAGTTTAAGACATAGCTCCACACTAGTGCTATGTCATACATAAAGACATGTGGTACCTAACCTTTAGTAAAGGTATGTCACTTTTAATAAAAGTTTTATTACACTAATGTGTAAGGCATACAAAATATCAAGTCATAGAAATATGACATAGAGTGCTATGTAAGTGTCATTGTCCCATCTTTTCCACTCAAACAGAACACTATCATAGTGTAACATGTATATATATATATAACACATAGATCTACATCAGTGCTATGTCATACATGAAGACATGTAGTAACCAACCTTTAGTAAATGTTTCATTATGTTATGTCACTTTTAATAAAGGTTTCATTACACTAATATATTAGGTATGTAAAATATCTATAATGATTCTATATTTTAAATTAAATAATATTATTTCGAAATATGCAGTATTAATAATTTTAAATTTTAATTGTATATTATTATTGTTAATTACTAATATTAATTATATATTTTATTTTAAGAGAATTATTTACATAAAAAGAATTAAATTTACGTGAGATTATTATTATTATTATTATTATTATTATTATTATTATTTTATTAAATTATATGAAGGGCATTTCGGTGATTTTATAAATTAATAAAAATGTCAAAAAGTACAAAAGTACAAAAGTAAAAAAAATTGGGTCAACAAAATTTTTTTCCCTTTTTCTTCTTCTTCTTCTCCCACTCTTGGTCACTTCCAGCAGACCATTGTCCGGACCGCCCCATCCTCTACCACCGACCGTCGTCGACCCAGGAAGTTCCCAACTGTCGTCCACTACCACCAGCACCGCCTGGAATGCCGGAAAATACGGAGAAGCCGAGAGTGAAGCTTCTCATCACCGGTGAAGATTCTCATCACCGGTGAAGATTCCGACCACTCAAGCTCGTTGGACCAACCTCGCTTGAAAGTTTTTCGTCCGGTAAATCCATTTCTGGGCTCCATTTGAGCTCAAAACCTCTAGATTTTTAGATATCTCCAATTTTTAGTTTATGTGATTTATGGTTTTTATTTTTATTTTTTGAACTTGATTTAGGTTGATTTAATGAAATCTTGCTTCACAAATGTTGTTTGTGGCAGCTCAAGTATATTTTTTGTGAATTTTTTATTATTTTAATATTAAATATTGAATTATTGATAATTATGTTAATTAATTATTTTATTGAGAATTTAGTTGAAATTAGTGTTTATTATGTGAGTTAATAATTTTAGAATTATTAAAATAATTTTTGGTGAATGTATATAATTTTTGAAATATTAATTATATTTTTTATATTTTGTATTATTGAGTTAATTGTGTAATTTTGTGATAAGTATACATAAATATTATGTTTTAAATGGTTTTAGAATTATTCAAGGTATTAAAATGATTTTTATAAATTATTTACTATTTTTAACTAATTAATACTAATTTTCAAAAATTATTTTCAAATAATATATTATTTATTATTTTGGTGATTTAATGGGTTTTTAATTACTTTTAATATATATTTAGGCTATTTAAGCTATTTGAATATATTAAAGTGAATTTTTACTATTTTTAGTTGAATTATTGAAAAATTGGATTTTTATTAATATTATATTATTATTTGGGATTTTTATTTAATAATTGTGAAAATAATTGTATTTGGTGTTTTATTTTTTAAATATATTATATTTTGGTTTTTTTGAGGATATTTGTGGAATTTATTGATTTTTTTGTATATTTATTATTTTTTTCGTATTTTTGGTGAATTGTGAACCTCGGTTGAAAAATTGTGTAATCTGGGGTCTTAACCGGAGGTGTTGTATCATGATCCAAAATAGGGGGTCATGGTCGGCGTTAAGGAACAGGAATTCTTTCGAATCCGAAACCCGTAGCAAGCCTTAAAAGTAAAGCATGCAATAAAATAAAATAAATAAAATATTTATGCAGCAGAAATTAAATCTCAAATAATAAAATAAATTCTTCAACTTCCTTTTATAAAATAATATCACATCTCATATCATAAATAAAATCTCTTAATACAATCTTCAGAGAAACACTCTGAATTAAAATCTTAGACATGCATAAAATCAAATACAACTCTCGACAGAATCAAATACAACTACTACTGCAGCATCTAGAGTACAAAATAAAACTTAAGTTAGTGATTTACAAAATAGGGCCGGAGCGGAAGAAATCCGGCAGATAAATCTACTGCTGAGGTCTGAAGAAGAGAACTCTTCTGTAAAAACATCAACTGAGGGGAGTTAGACCTCACTGAGTGAATTGTTATAATATATATACACGCATTACTAAATGTTAAATGCAATCAATCATTTGTATATAATAAATATATATACAGGCATATACACACAAATGCTGAAAATTACTTTATTTATAATACTGAAAAATATTAGTTTAAGAATGATCAAATAGAACCCTAAATGATCACAATCTCAAATAACAACAGACATCACTCTAGCCATACAGGCTCACTTGTTTCTAAATAAATTCACTTAATCCTTATTCACAGTAGACTGGCCCCAAGATACTAAGTCGACCGAGCTCCAACAGTCTGACTGTTAATGTGATTGGCCCCGAGACACTAAGTCCAACAATCACACTCCCATTCACCTCACACAACAATCACATCAATCAAGTCATGATCCACAAATAGGTTAGTAATTTAACCTACAATCTATCGTCGTACCGATACTTATTCGGTCCTAGTGCTGCCCACTAGGAAGCACGTTCTATTGATATTCTTCATTAAAAATAACTCATTTCATTCATAAAATAATGATGCATGATATCATTATAAATAACATTATAAACCATATATATACTAAAAATATACCTAAAATAAACTAAGTATATTTCAAGTATATATACCTAAAATCAATTCAAATAAATCATGGAATATATTAAATTAAATCAATAATATATTTTAAAAGTAATCTAGATTTAATTAAAAAAAAACATGCATTTATTTCATAATATACCAAAAATATATTGAAAATATACCTAGAATATACTTAAGCATTTATTAAGTCATTTATGCATAAATCATACAATTAAAACATATATTATAAAACATGCAACCTAAATGAACACATATATAAAATAACAACTCACAGGTATGAGCTCCTCGAGATGGGTCCGACGGGCCTAGTCCACTAAGCCTCTGTCTCGGCGCAACTAACAATAAAATAATAACACGAAAATCAAAATAATTCTAACTTAACTTCTAGAGACTCGATATAGGATTACTAACACAGACATAGAATAGGAATTAGACCTGATGTCACGTTTTACGAGCATTCTACCAAAAATTTGACAGAATTTTCTCTATAAAATGGACATCTCTCTATTTAAAAAGTAGAGCCGGTCCTGCAAAAAAAATACACTTCAAACCAAAATTCTCACAAGTTCTCGATCGGGATCCCAAACTACAAATTCCTCCAAATGAGGTTCACAATTCACAACAAAATACAATAAAATATATTAAAATTTAATAAATACCAAAAATACCCTTTAAGTACCAAAATATGGAAATTTAAATATTAAAACACCAAAAGTAATTATTTCACCAATAATTACTTAAAAAAAACCTAATAATAATATAATATTATTAAAAATCGACATTCCTCGATAATTCCACAAATATTAATCAAAATTCATTTTATAAATTCAAATTACTTAATTAGTCCAAAAACATACTAAAAATTACTAAAAATCCATTTATTTACAAAAATAGTATATTATATATAATTTGAAAATAATTTTTGAAAAATAGTATTAATTAGTTAAAATTAGTAAATAATTTGTAAAAATCATTTTTATACCTCAAATAATATTAAAACCAATTAAACTTAATATTTAACTAGAAATTATCACCAAATTACCAAAATACCCCTAATACATAAAAATACACATAAAATACTAAAAAAATTCAATAAATTCAATAAAAATTATATAATTACACAAAAATTATTTTCTCAACATATTATTCATTAAAATCAACAATTACACTTAATTACCCATTATTTCCAATTAAATATATATTTAACTTATATTTCCAAAACTAACATAAACTAAAAATAATTATAAAAATTAAACAAAATACACAAAAATTACAAATTAAATTATAAAATTAATATTAACCACCAATAACACCAAAAAACACAATTTCATAATTTATTTAGTTAATTTACGAAAATAATAAAATAATAATAAAATAATCAAAATAATTGGTTATTTTTTTATTATTTAATTAAAAATAAAAATAATTCCCAAAAATTACACAAAAATTATAGGATGTAGATTAAGCTAAGGGTTACAATTTTTGTGAAAGGATTTCTCATGAATCAAACAAAATAATCGAAAAAAATTAAAAAACCAAGAATGGCCGAAAATGAAATCAAGCTAGAAACTCTATCAAATCACATTTTCAAGCTGAAAGAAGCTTAGAATCCTCCTCCTCGATGTTCCAGGAGTTCAACAACACTAGAATCATCCAATTTGGTGGCCGGACGGAGGAGAATGGAGGAGGAGAAAAATTTCGGGTTTTCGGCTTCAAATGGACCAAACGGCGCCAGAGAAGAAGACTGGTGGTGGCTGAGCTGGCTGGCAAGTGGCAGAAGGCAAGGAGGCACACTTACTAGAGAAGAAACGAACGACAGACGGTGGTGATGGGGTGAATCAGGAGGGAGAAGAGAGTGAGGAAGAAAGGTTTTGATATTTTGTATAATAAAATCATAAAACTATATAATATAATGTAAATAAACTATATATTATAATATATTATTATATTATACAATATTTTATTCAACAAAATTCACACACCACACATTAAAATACACACACACACACACATATATATATATATATATATATACACACACACACACACATACATTAATATATTACACACTAATATTAAAAATATACACATTTAAATAAATATTAAATCCTAATTAATAATATATGTGCATAAATATATATTAACTCATGAAATTACATTTAAATGATGTAATTTATTAAAATATTAATATTTAAAATGCTAAGGCACCAAATTAAAGATTAATAAAATATTATTTCCCAAAATAATAACTTAAAGACATGCATTTAAGTAGTAAATGTTAATTAAACGTAAAATAATAACGATAATAATTTACTAGATAATGAAATAATCAATTATTATTTTAAAATTATTAACACTACATATCCTATTTTAAAATAAAATAATTTAAAAACTCAGGTTATTACAGTCTCCCCTCCTTATAAGAATTCATCCCCGAATTTCAGAAAGAAGAAAAGTACAAAATCAAGGAGGAAAGAAATACGGGTAAGAAGCTCGCGTCTTAGCTTCAATTTCCCAAGTATGCTCTTCTACTTTGTTGCTGCGCCATAACACTTTGACCATTGGAATCTGCTTTGAACGCAATTGTCGAACTTGATAGTCTACGATTGCAACAGGTTCTTCTATGAATGTCAGGTCTTCATTCACTTCCACGCTATCAGGCTGCAACACATGTGAAGGGTCTGAAACATACTTCCTCAACATCGAGATATGAAACACCGGATGCACTTAAGACATACTCGGAGGCAAAGCCAACCGATATGCAATAGTGCCAACTCTCTCCAGAATCTCAAATGGTCCGATATATCTTAGTGCTAGCTTACCCTTCCTACCAAATCTCATAACACCTTTCATCGGAGACACCTTCAGAAAAATAAAGTCTTTTACCTAGAACTCCATATCTCTGCGTCTAGGATCCGCATAGCTCTTCTGTCTGCTAACTGCGGTCTCTAATCTACTCTTAATCACAACAACTTTCTCTGTAACATCCTGAACCATCTCAGGTCCAGTCAAATCTCTCTCTCCAATCGCATCCTAACTCAAAGGGGATATACACTTTGTTCCATACAAAGCCTCGTATGGTGCCATTCCAATACTGCTATGATAGGTGTTATTATATGCAAACTCGACAAGTGACAAATGATCATCCCAGCTACCTCCCAAATCCAAAACACACATTCTCAATATGTCTTCCAATGTCTGCATCGTCCTCTTAGACTGACCATCTATCTGAGGATGAAAAGCAGTACTGAAATCCAACTTAGTGCCCATCGCTTCCTATAACTTCTGCCAAAAATAAGAGGTAAACACTGAACCTCTATATGACATAATGGACACAAGTACTCCATGAAGGCACATAATATGCTTCACATACAACTTTGCCAATCTAGCTATAGAATAAGTAGCTTTCACAAGCAAGAAATGTGTAGACTTGGTCAACCTATCTACAATCACCTAGATGGAATCGTATCCATCCTTGGAATGAGGTAAACCAACCACAAAATCCATAGCAATCCTTTCCTACTTCCACTAAGGAATAGGAAGAGGCTGAACCTTCCCATAAGGTTTCTGATGCTCAGTTTTCACTTGCCGACATGTCAGACACTTAGCAACATAATCAACTACATCCTTCTTTAGTCCATCCCACAGTATAAATCTCTAATATTGTCCTACCAAATCACATTTTCAAGTTGAAAGAAGCTTGGAATCCTCCTCCTTGAAGTTTAAGGAGTCCAACGGCACCGGAATCATCCAATTTAGTGGCCGAATAGAAGAGAATAGAGGAGGAGAAGAATTTCGGGTTTTCGGCTTCAAATGGACCAAACGACATCGGAGAAGAAGACTGGTGGCAGCTGAGCTGGCTAGCGGGCTGCGGAAGGCAAACCGACCAGAGAAGAAATGGATGGTAGATGGTGGTGATGGGGTGAATCGAGAGGGAGAAGAGAATGAGGGAGAAAGGTTTTGATATTTTGTATAATAAAATCATAAACTATATAATATAATGTAAATAAACTATATATTATTATATTATACAATATTTTATTCAACAAAATTCACACACCACACATTAAAATACACACACACATATATATATACACACACATACATTAATATATTACACACTAATATTAAGAATATACATATTTAAATAAATATTAAACCCTAATTAATAATATATGTGCATATATATATATATATATATATATATATATATATATATATATAAACTCATAAAATTACATTTAAATGATGTAATTTATTAAAATATTAATATTTAAAATGCTAAGGCACCAAATTAAAGATTAATAAAATACTATTTACCGAAATAATAACTTAAAGACATGCATTTACGTAGTAAATGTTAATTAAACGTAAAATAATAATGATAATAATTTACAAGATAATGAAATAATCAATTATTATTTTAAAATTATTAACACTGCATATTCTATTTCAAAATAAAATAATTTAAAAACTCAGGTCATTACATGTTGAGTTTTCTATATTAGAAGTGTGTTTTTCTTGCAGGATCGGCTCTACTTTTTAGTAGAGAGATATTCGTTTTATAAAGGAAGTTCTGTCGAATTTTTGGTAAAATTCTCGTAAAACATGACGTTAGGTCGATCCTGAGTTTTCATGTTTTGTCTGAGTTTCGTATTTCTAGATCGAGTCTCTTTAAAAGTATAAGTTAGACTTATTATGATTTTTATTATTATTTTATTTTCTAGTTGCACCGAGACCGAGGTCTATTGGACCAAGCCCATCGAACCAGTCTCGAGGAGCGCAGAATTGTGAGTTATTTTCTTATATACATTGCATATAGGATGCATCATTTTGAATATTTATGTTTTATTAAATGTTTTAGTATATGTTAGGTATATTTTTAGTATATTTTTGGTATATTTCAATGTTTATGCATGATATATTTTCAATATACATTTAGAATATTTTTTGTATATTCATGGTTTATATTCGATATATTTATGGTTGATTTTGAATTTATTTAGCATATATATACTTGAAATATACTTAGTATATTTTAGATATATTTCTAGTATATATATGGTTTATTTAGTCGTTATGAATGTTATTTATGTTTAAATATGCATTATTTATTTCCCGTATGTATTTTTAATTTTATTTGAAGAATATAAATAGAACGTGCTACCTAGTGGGCAGCACTAGGACTGTGTACGTACCGGTGCGATAGATTTAGGGTTGAGTTGTGAATCACTTGAGGTGACTTTGATTTGATTGATTGATTTTGAGATTGATGTGATTGAGTAGTGTGGTTGTTAGATCTCGACTGACCTAGTGTCTCGGGGCCAATCACACTGACAGTGAGACTATTGGAGCTCGGTTGAATTAGTATCTCGAGACCAGTTTATTGTCCAAAAATGAAATAAGAGAATTAATTTGAAATTGAGTGAGCCTGTATGGCTAGAGAGATGTTTTTTATTGAGGTTGCGATTAAATAAGATTCTATTTGAACCTTCACTAAAATAAATGTTTTTCTAGAATTTATTATATATAAAGTGATTTTAGCATCTGTGTAAAATGCATGTATATATTTGTTATATATACTGATGATTGATTGCATATAACATTAGGAGGTGTATGTATATATAATATAATAATTTACTCCGTGAGATCTGACTCCCCTTAGTTGTTTATTTTACAGGAGATTCTTCTTCCTCAGACCTCAGTAGTAGGCCCATCCACCGGACTTCTTCAGCCTTGGCTAGTCTATGCAAATTTACCTGATTTCTATTGTATTCTAGAAAACTGCAGTAATAGTTGTTGTTTGAATTTGCAGAATGGTTTTAATGTCAAAGATCTTTCTCTAAATATTGAATAAAATAGTTTTATTTTATGATATGACATAAGTGTTTATTTTTAAATTGATTTAAGATTTTGATTCTAGTGCATATTTTATTTATTTATTGCATGTTTTTTTTAAGGCTTACTATGGGTTTCGGATTCAAAAGAATTTTCGTTCTTTAGCACCAGTCATAACTCGCGGTTTGGGTCGTGACAATATCATATCATAAAAATATGACATATAGTTATATGTAAGTGTCATTGTCCCATCTTTTATCCTTAAACATAACACTATCATAGTGCCATGTGTCATATATATATATATATGTCAAACTTACAAAATGTCACATTAAGTGTCACATATAACATCATTCTATGGAAGTGTGACATATAGCTCCACGTCAGTGCTATGTCATATATGAAGACTTGGTACCCAACCTTCACTAAAGGTCGCATTACGGTATGTCACTTTTAATAAAGGTTTTATTACGTTGATATATCAGACATGCAAAATATCACGTCATAAAATATGACATATAGCGCTATGTAAGTGTCATTGTCCCATCTTTTGCCTTAAACATAACACTATTATAGTGCCACGTGTCATATATATATATATATATATATATATATATATATATATATATATATATATATATATATATTAAAATATGACAAATTAAAGTTAGACATTTTTAACTACTTTCAAAGAAATCAATTATGAAATACTTAAGAATTTAAATTATTAAGAGTAATAATTTTATAGTAAAAATATCTTTAATTTTTAAGCTTATTATAATGATAATCTTTATAAATTTAACAATTTCTTAATAAGTAAATTTAATTTTTTGTTATTGTGTCCGTGTTTTTTTATTTAATCTTAAATAAATAATTATTTGTATGAAAATTAAATAAATTGAGAAAATCAAATATTTTATTAAAATTTAAAGTTAGGATAAAATTCTCAAAAATTTCAGAAGTCTCGATTTTTAAGCTAATAGACTATTATAAATTTAGCAAATTAAGAAGATTAAATTTAACATTTTACATAATGTCATATGAGCATTTTTATTTAATTTTGATCAATTAATGATTTGTGTTAAAATTGTAAAATATTTAATAAATCAGGATATTTTCATTAAAATTAAAAAATTTAAATAAAATTATAAAATGCCAGAAATATTTGAATTTTTCCCACCAATATACCTAATTTGCATTCCAAAGGTTCTTGGATCTGCTTCTCTCCAAGATTTCACTGCATCCATACGAGCACTATCTAAATGGTGGTAATACCGTTAGTTTGTCTCGTTATTAGAGGGGAGTAAAATATGCAGAAAACTTAATTTTGTATTTTTTTTTTAAAAGAAAAATAATTTCATTTATTCAAACTAACAATATATCAATAGAAACAAATACAAATTTGATAAAAATCATAGAGGATAAAATAACATTCAAATTAATAGCATAATAAATCAGCTCAAAATCTATAAAATTTATAATATTATAGTTACTGGAATATCAATGATTTCAGCTCTGCAACATGCTAACGACTATAATCTAATTCGTTGTCTATATCTGACCGAATATGTTTTACTTGTCTAAATTGCTCACACAAAAATAAAAACCACAAGAAAATATAAAATGAAATGATGTAACAAGACAACAAAAAATCAAATGCCGTACTAAAATAATGAAATCACAAAAAATAAAATAAAATCCAATTATATATGAAATAATTACTTATTTAAAAAATAAATTAATAAAAAGAGATATAGATAAATGATTTTAGGCCAAGAATAGTAAAAAATTACCTCTCCTTTCTTAAGAAAAACGGGGTGGCAATAAAAGAAAGAAGAGAAAATGAGGTTAGAGTTTTTTTTTTTTTTTTTTTTTTTTGTAATTACACAATTTTGTATTTAAATAGTTAAAAAAAAAAAAAACAAATTAAAAGGCACATATACTCTTTAATCTGAACATTAAAATAGGAAATGGGTTCGATCTTAATGAAATTTGAAAAAAAAATTAAGTGATGGACATTATAAAATGAAGTTATAGATTCAATTTCTTGCTCTTCTTCCAAATTGTTCCAAAAAAAACAAATATTAAGATCGGAAATGCACTTTTGCCCTAAATTTAATTTTTGAATGGATGCACCTATAAAAATAAGTTCAGTCAAAATAATTAAATTCTCATCCGTTTCAAAAGCTTTCTCCGTCATTTAGCTCCTCCTTTTGTCTTGCGACTTCTTTGGTCATCCAGCACTATGGCTGCATATCTGAGCTCCAAAAAGCTAGCTAATTTCTCATTTTCCCAATCCCTTGATCTTCAATAACAAAAGTTGCCATCAATAGTTTTAGCTTCTTCTCTATGAAGTATTACTTTTTTTATTGTTAAAAAAAAAAAAAGTAATATTCTCAATGCCTTCCCATCAATATCATACCTCACTTCAAAAAAAAAAAAAAAAACAGAGAGATAATGGTATCACTATAGGGAACAACATAAAAGTAACGGTCCCCTAAAAAATTATATATATGATAAGGAGATAAATTCAATAATTATGTTGAATTCTTTTTTTCTTGGTAATAATTACCTCCAGCTTTTAATCTTCTTCTTAATTGAGCAAGCAAAGCAATAGCTTAGATAATATTATTAGCTTGCTTATTGTGATTTCTATTGACTGCACTTTTAGAAATAATTTCTAATCTTAATATTTTAAGTTGCCACTACAACATTCAGTTAACAAGAATTCATTTGAAATTGAACTCTATTTAAATTTCATTTTGAAATGAAATGAATTTTTTAGTGAATTTAAACCAAATTAAAGATAACATATAATTAAAAGAAAAATTAATGACAGACTTAGCCTCTAATTGTAGTGGGTGCATTGCCATTATAACTAATTCCCCTGAAAAAAGTTATATTAAATAATAGTTATATATGTATCGCACAATAGAAATAATCTTTTTTTTTAAATGACAATAATATGATTTAAATTTTATATTTTAAAATATTTTAAAAAAAAATTATCATGTAATTATTTTTTCACTGGTATACATGTATCATATTTTATTGATTGTTACAATACTTAAATTATCTATTATAAATCTGATTATTTAGAATGTAATACATCAAAAATAGATTAGAATCTCTGGTTACACAATGTCACAAGCTACAGTTACAAAAAAATAGTACTTTTCACTTTATTCTTCTTCAGCAAATATAATCACACTGCATTTTCCCTTTCCAAAACGAAATCATGCTTCTCTCTACCATTCTTCTTCATTTTCCCCAATTAATTAAGAGATAGAAAGCCCAAATCGTTATGCAAAATCTGGAGCAAATGATTCGCTCGTTATTCACGATGGAGATGGAACTTACTAAACTTGGGATCTAAGTTTTGTTTGGTCCTACCAATACCAATTTGGTCATAGCAACTTAATTGTCACCATCATCTCAATTACTATATATACATTTACATGATTTTTGTAATATAATGGAAACATTTGTTTAATTCTCTTCTTTCTAATCTTAATCACTTCTTCTTTTTTTAAATTTATTCATCAAATATTTTTATTTTTTTTATCACCATCAATCATCTTTTAAATCAATAGCAGTTTTTTATTATTTTTTCTATTTTATTTTATTTTTTCATCCAATTAATATAAATCTTTAATATGTTTGTTTTATTTTTTTATTTTTGTTTTTTTTATTCTTCATTCTTGAAGTTATTAATCAATTTATTGAGTTTTAGTGGTTCTTCTTTATGGAGTTTATAGTTTTCTCTATTATAAAACTTTTGTCAGTATTTTTACAATCGGACCCAATTAAAAATCAAATAGTCGATTTATGGCTAATGAATGTCATTAAATGGAACATGAAAATTGTTGAATAAATTATTGAGTTGCAAATTAAAATAGATCTATCAATGCGATTGAAAAATAACGACGAATGGTTCTATATCTGAAATAAGAATTTTTTTCGATATTTTTTTTATTGTACTTTATTCATATTATATGTTTATAAAGATATATTATTAATTTTCAATGAATAAAAGATTTATTTTTTCAATATAAAAGAAAGAAAGGAATAGAAGAACATGTTTGATTCCATGGAGGTGATGAATGCAGTTAAGGATCAACGGATGGCTAACCTCAGAAAACACATGTTCGGCCTATCTTTTAATGATGGCCGTGATTTTACAGAATCCACTAATCGGAAGAACCATGATTTTGTAAATTAACTTTTCTTTTTTAAAAAAAAAATCATCAAACTTTTGTATTTAATAATTGATTTGAGATATCCAGAAATATTTAACTCCCTATAATATATTAATAAGTCGATAGATGGATCATTGCCATTGTAGAAACCATTGTAGCTAATTAATATATTAACATACAGTTGGGGGAAAAAAAAAAGTAAAGATTGAAAAAATGAGTCCCTCCTTTCATTTTAATCTCAGTCTGCAAATTAAAGGTTGTACTAATTGCTCTGCACTCTTTCAAAACAAAATTATGCTTCACTCTACCGTTCTCTTTTCCCTTTAAAGTTAAAGTTGGAAATGGAACTTACTAAACTTGGCATCCCAGTCTTATTTGGTCCTACCAATTTAAATTTTTTTGGCTTTAAGCCACTAATATTCCATCCTCTTTCGAGTAGAATTTATTAAATTTTAATTAATTCAATTAGATTTAAATAAAATTATAGAGTGATAAAAAATTTTAACTACTAATTTAACACAGTAACTTCATATACTAATTTTTGCTAGTTAATTTTAATGTTTGTTAGTTTTTACTCTTTTAAATTATATCATGATTATTTTGTAATTCTTTGATAAATCGGAGGAAAATCTAAATTTAAGTTTTATATATAAAAAATAAATATTTAAAATATTTAACTCTTTTATAAAATTTTCATCAAACTTAAATTTTAAAATAATCAAAATATATGTGATTATGGAATATTAAAAACATCAAATTGAAAAAATTATTATATATACTAACACTTGGATAATCATTCATAGTCCATGCACTTAAGTTACTTGACAGTGGGAGGGGAAAAGAAAAAAAAAAGAAGAAAATGGCTGTTCCCAAGGAGAAGATGAGTGCAGGTACAGATCAAGGGATGCCCAACCTCGGAAGAGACATGTTTAAATACGCAATGAGAGGCGAATGGAGGAAAGTGGTTGCCACTTATAAAAGTAACGAGGAAGCCTACGGTGCAGAAATCACCAAGACAGGGGAGACTGCACTACATCTAGTAGTGCGAGATGGCCAGGAGGATATCCTACTGGAACTACTGGACGTAATGTCCTGCAAGCCCGATAAAGCCAAGGAAGCACTAAATGTTCCCAACAATTACAGGAATACTGCTCTTCATATTGCAGCTATAGTGGGCAATGCTCGGATGTGTCAATCAATTGCTAAAATAGATCCATCTTTGGTGGGTAAAAAGAATGATGATATGGAGACTCCATTCTTCTTGGCAGCTCGCTATGGGAAAAGAGATGCCTTCCTTTGCCTCCACAACATTTGTGTTACCAATGGCGATCAGGGTTATCGCTATTATAGAAAGACTGATGGTGAGACTATTCTTCACGTTGCTATCAGAGGGGAATACTTTGGTGAGCATACATATTGTTCATATAATAATAATAATAATAATAATAATAATAATAATGGTTATTGTATAATTATACACTTTTAAAACTATTACGAATTAGTATATGAACTTTTTTATTGGATGCAAATATATTTATGATCAAAATAGTTTTTTCCCATGTTGAAATGAGATGTTAATGTGTCATACATGTAAAGATTATTTATTAAAAGTAAAGATACATTTGAAAAAAAAAAATAAAAGTTAAGGATATATGTGTAAAAAAAAAGATAAAAGTTAAGAATAAAAAAATTACTAATTTTTTTTTAATTTCTACATTAACAAATAAATTTATACATGCATAATATGTTAGTATGGGCACATTATATTTTGACTATAGATAAATTGACAACAAATTGAAAAATTTATATATTAATTTATCATAATTTTAATTGGCAAAAATAATTATAGTTTATAATAAAATTCTACAACAATCCATATTATTGTTATATATTTTCATTAATTGAGCTCCAACAGCAATTTAAATTCATAAATTTACAATTATGAAAGATGACTGTAGCCAACAAGCTAAGCCTATTGGCTTAATTATTAGGGGAAGCATATTAAGTTTTGGTATTTTGTTGTTGTATTTATAACATGCTAAATTGAATATACATTGAGTATTGTAAAATTGCTACAGATTTGGCATTTCTAATAATTCGTTTGTACGGAGAACTGGCTGATCGTCGGAACCAGTATGGAATAACCCCTCTCCATCTCTTAGCAACTAAACCTGGTGCTTTTAGAAGCGGTTCACCCCTCGGAGGCTACAAAAAGCTAATATATCATTGTACGTACCAATTAATGAGTCCATTTCATAAAATATATTTTTACACACACATTGATGTTTGTAGAATGATAATGTTTCTTGTCTTGAAGAGCAATAAAAAACAGTTTTTTGCAAGAAGAGATAATTACTTTCTATTTCTTAATTTTTTTAAGAGAAAATTATAGTTATCTCTATATTTTTAAAAGTCAACAAAATGCCCCATAACATTTGATTTCATTAACTATTTCCTCCTTCTACTAACTATATATATATAGTTAGTAAAAGCAAAAAATAATTAATAAAATTAAATGTCAGGAGTTATTAGTTGAATTTTTAAAATATAAGGATAAATTAGTGGATTTGATCAGGATGGTTATAATTTTTCCTTTTTTAATTACCTTATTATATATATATATATTAAATGTTGAGCCATAAAGTTGTTTAGCCAAAAACTTAACAAATATCTATATTTATATTTAAATATTCACTTTAAAAGTTAATGTGTCGAACTATTAAAAATCCTAATTTTTTATTAAAAATAAAATATTTATCATAGTTATTGAGTATTATTTTTTAACTAAATATTGTACATATTTCAATATTACTCAAATTGTAAGATTATTTATTTATTACGTATTTTTCTACCTTAAATCACTCAAAATATTTTTGTTAAACCATTAAAAAATTACAGTAACTACTTAGTATTATTTTTTTAACTGAAACACTAAAAATAAAATTAGCGTGATATATTTTATTTTTAATTTATTAAGTTATTATCCTATTCCAATTAATTATTTAATGATTTTATTTTACAGTCTGCATAATATCTAGATTCACGACTACTTATTTATAAACTACAAATCTTTAAATTATTAAACACATTTTAAGTTTTACATTAAAAAAATTTTAAAAATTCAAAAAAAAATTAAAATTCAAAAACATATATATATATATACACACATTTTTATTTGTGTTTATGCTTGAAAGGTATATTTGTTGATGAGCTTAACGAAGAGGAAATATCTGATCAACCAGTACCATATACCGTGCCCAGCGGGACTAACAAACCTGCTTATCCAGAGAACTATGAAACATGCATGAGATTGTTTCAGTTTCCCTGGCAAGTACTCAAATTTTGTGAGTAAACTGAACTTTGTTTTATTCATGTAAACTACTCCTGAAATACTGCAACCAAATTAACATTAATTGTTAATTATTTCTATTTTCTTTAGTACTGAATATACATGGCAATTCAAAAGGGTCGCAACTAGGAGATGCAGAGAACCAAAAGAGTGAGTTATAATTTTGCTAGGAGATATATATATACCAAATAAAAACATTAGTCACTTGCTATCCACAGGAAAGGAGCTAAAAACCAGAAGGCGTCGATCAATTCCTGCGAATTACTACACCTTCTTTGATATCTTCAAATTTGCGTCCAAGGCATTGCTAGTCATATTGGGATTAGGTTAATCTTCGATCTTTTCCTTCAATATTTCTCATTTGTTTGAATATTCTTTTCACTCACTTAAAACACCTATTTAATTAAATTGTTACTTATATAGTTAATAGTTGATGAATTGTGTAGTGTTTGGCGAAATTATTACCACATGTTTTTTTTTTTTAATGACTAATATGACTATTTTTTTTATAATAGCATATTTAATTTAATATTATTTTTCCTAAAGATAGTATTAAGATTGATTAAAAGGTCAAATTGGACGCTCAACTACACCTCAAAGTTAACATTGAACTTTAAAATTTTTTTTGTCCTAATGAAAATTTTTTCTTCTAAAATTGGATCATATTTGACTTTATCTTTAAAAAAACTCTTACAATTAAGTACTATAAGTCAAACAAAATTCTAATTTTAATGGATAACAATTATTTAGATTAATAATAAAATTCATAGATTTGTTTCTAAAAAAAATATATCTTCCAATTATAAAATTTTAAAAAAATTTAAACTTATATAATAATTTTTATAAAAAAATTAAAAAAACATTTGAATTATTAAATTTCTTTAAAAAAATTTAAACTTAAAAATTTTAAAAACTTTAAGAATCAAGTGATATACATATGAAAAATTCATCAATTTCTTTTATAATTTAATTTAACAGTGCAATAATAAAATTTTATTCATCAATTTAATTTTAATAGTTGATTGACCATAAACTATTTAAATTAATCACTTTTTTTTTTAAAGTATATCATTTTATCATAAAATTTTAAAGTTTTAGGTTTATAAAAAATTTTAAGGAAATTTAAAATAAACTTTTAAGAAAAGTTTAAAATTTTTTAAAAAATAAAAAAAGTATGTTTGCTTAAAATTATTAGAATTTTTATAATTAGATTATATATATATTTAAAAAATTACTTGAACTTAAAAGGTCAAACTAATAATATCAAGTCATTTAATTAAATTCAACTATGTGCCATTAGATTTTAATTTTAATTGATTTGACTTATCAACTTATTAAAGGTGAGGATTTCGATCCATTGATCCACCCATTAAGCAAAGTGATGTGTTTAATTTTTTTAATTTAAAGGATCAAAAGACATTAAAAAGCTGGAAGAGAAGAAGCAGAAACACACATGGTCGGTCCAAATCATGGACGAGCTTATTCAACGAGTTGTAATGTACGAGTATGATGAGTACACAGAAGGGAAGCGACCCGTTCAGGAATACGATCATGAGTACACAGGAGGCAAGCGACCCATTTCGGCTGGAGGAATGTTTTCTAATGATGAATCGCGGCCTTACATGTTTGGAGACAGTGGTGAAATTAAACACAACATAGAGGCTTTGGATAAGGATCACCAACTGCAATCTACAGAAAACAAAATAAGTAAAGAAAATGAAAACGAGAAAGGAGGTATGCATTGTATTTATCTCATAATTAAAATAAATTATTACTTTTATTTGTTTGTTTACTTATATGGATTGCATGGTGGACGACAAATGTTTAGAAAAAATTTTGAATAACTAACGGAGTTTAATTAGAATATTTTTTTATAAATATATTCAGAGTCAGTCATATTACTTGCGGCAAAAAATGGTATAACTGAAATGGTGGAGAAAATCTTAGAGAAATATCCAGTGGCAATTCATGACGTGAACTTGGATAAGAAAAATATAGTGCTGTTGGCTGTGGAAAACAGGCAACCACATGTTTATCAACTCCTGCTGAAGAGAACAGTGTTAAGAGATAGCATCTTTCGCGCCGTAGATAAGGATGGGAATAGCGCACTGCACCTAGCTGCCAAGCTTGGAGACTCCAAGCCCTGGCTCATTCCTGGTGCTGCTTTGCAAATGCAATGGGAGTTCAAGTGGTATAAGGTATATATGATAATTATTTATTTATTTATGATCAAATTAAACCCACTTAATTTCTTCTAATTACGAATGAAAATTTAACGGTTTCTAAACTAGCACAAGAATTCTTACTCATTGCGGACTTACTGCAGTTTGTTAAAAACTCCATGTCGCCCCACTTCTTCATACACCACAACGAGGAAAATAAGAGCCCAAAAGAATTATTCACCACAACACATCAGAAACTTGTCGAAAGTGGTGGTGTATGGCTTACAAACACTTCAAATTCATGCTCATTGGTGGCTGCACTCATTGCTACGGTTGCTTTTGCCACATCATCAACTGTCCCTGGTGGAGTCAATGAGGATAGTGGCTCGCCAACTCTTGAAAGGCATCCAGCATTCAATGCTTTCGCTATATCATCCCTTGTGGCCCTCTGCTTCTCAGTGACTTCAGTGGTTATGTTTCTTTCCATACTGACTTCTCGATATCAAGAAAAGGATTTCGAGAAAGATTTACCTAGAAAGCTATTGGTGGGTTTATCAGCATTGTTTGTATCCATCGCTGCCATACTGGTCTCATTTTGTTCAGGTCATTTCTTTGTGCTAAAAGATGAACTCGAGGTCGCCGCGTTGCCTGTTTATGCGGTGACATGCTTGCCAGTGACACTCTTTGCCATAGCACAATTTCCACTATATTTCGATCTTGTTTGGGCTACCATTAAAAAGGTGCCCCAGCGTAGCTACATTTTAGCTAATTGATTCAGTGCTCTTCTCATTTTGTATGACCAAAATTTGTTTTATGACTTGGGTTTTGCTGCAATGTTCATTCAATTTGGCAATATCTTCATGCCAAATCAAAATATCTTTATAAACTAGATGAGTTTATTTGCATTTGTATGAAGAGAAATTTATTATTGATAACTTATTTACAGAACTCTTGAATTTGGAATTTTGCAAGTGATCAACAAAGGGTAAGGTGAAAGGTGGGGAGGATTTCCACAAACACTCCAATACCTAAGTCAGAAAACAGAGAGAGAATTTAGAGAGAGAAAATGAGAACAACTAGAATATAAGAGAATAGAATTAATAAGAATGAAAGATATGTGGTCCTATTTATAGTGTTACTTAGACCTGAAAAGAGTAGGATTCCTCTTTGGATAGGAATCCTAAACCAAATAAAAGAGTATTTCTTCTTCGTTTGGGAGTCTTCTTGAAGTAGGATCCTTTCCTTAAATGGATGTGGTTGTTTTCCCTTTCCGAGTAACCTATATAGGAAATAAAGTTCTTTAATTAAACAAAAATATATACATGTGTGGTATCAAGAGTCCCCCCTGCGGGTCTATTCAGATATTCATGTTCGGCGTATCCGAGTTTGTAAGTGATAGAACATTTATTCTTCTATATAGAGAGAGAGTCCTTAAATCACTTTGTTTGATATGGAGGGGTGAACTGAGGTGGCTAACCTCAGTCACAGAAAAAGATAAAGCTCGATACCGAGTATTGAAACTGTCGTGTAAGGATGTCGCAAAAATGCCAGTTGGACTTTAGAGTGCACAAAATCTGCGAAAAAGAATATGTAATGGATTAACTGTTAGTGCGAAGATAACATGACAGAACCAGTCATCATTGGAGTTTTGATGCTCGGTGCATTAAAAGCGCGGTCCGAGTGCCGAACCTTAGTATTATATAAGTGACTTGAGGGTGCCAGCTTCAGTCACTGGACTAATGCTCGAGGCTTAGATGCTCGGTGTAAGGATGCGAGGCTTACATGCTCAGAACCTCAGTACTATAGAAGTGACCTGAGGGTGCCATCTTCAGTCACTGGACTTTATCTTAGTGCATTAGAAGCATGTCCTAATTACCGTATAGTCTCGGTGCATTAGAAGTGCAGCCCAAGTGTTGGATAGTTTGGGTGTCTTACAAGTATGGCTCGGATGCCCATCCTCAGTACTATAGAAGAGACCTAAGGGAGCTGGCTTCAGTTACTGGTCTTAATGTGTGAGGCATAGATGCTCGGAACCTCAGTACTATAGAAGCGACTTGAGGATGCCAGCCTCAGTTGTTGGCAGATGATGTTGGATCTTGCTATGCCGAGTGTGGAAGAACAATTGGCAATGGTGTGCTCAGGGCGGGTAACGTCTATGTCGCCTCGACATCTTGATTTTTGAAATTTGAATTGTGTAACTGTCACGTCTTTTCGTGTGTCAAAAGATGAGATGTTTCTGCGATCATAATGATGACTACTCAATTAATGGGTTTTTCTATTTTCCAAACTGCCCTTAATGATGTAGGGAGAAACGAAATAATTATGAGGGTAGTTAATGGTTTATTCTAGAGCCTTCTATTGCTTTATAAGTATCCCTATTTCTTCGAGTTGATGCATTTTTGCTCTTTTCTATTTTATTGGTATCTCGTTCACTTTGCTACTGCCACCAATCTTTTCCTGCGGCGACTTCTCCATTTTGCAACCAGGTGATCCTTTTCTTCCTTCATTCATTCCTCTTTTATTTCATTTCTTAGATAGAATTATGGCACCGAGTGAATAAGTTTGCTCTGATTTGTTTATGTCTAGGATAGATGAGGAGTTATTAGGGTGGTATTTGAGCCGGTTTAGCATTCCCGCTAATTACGCCCTGCACACCGTAGATAGGAAGTTCAAAGCCCACACTCCCATGCTAGATTTTAGTAGGTTAGTAGTGTATTTTGACCAACTAGAAGGGGGTTTGAAGTTCCTGTTGGATTCTTTTGTAAAAAGATTTCTTAATAGGTATAACATAGTGCCCGATAAGCTTCACCCTAATAGTTACCTGATTCTGACCGGGTTCATTCAGTTGATGCACGAGGAGGGTAGAGAGCTAGACTTAGATGTTATTTAGTATCTGTATAGCTTAACTAGGAAAAAGGGAGACCTGATGTTCTCCTTATCAGCTATCCCTAACCATAACCTATTTGTGAAGCTTTCGGATCTTCATAAGAAGTGGAGGCATAAGTTTTTCATCATCGAGTACCCTATAAACTTCCTGGATATTCGGTGAATGTGGTCTGACAAATGTCATAGGGTGAAACGGCCTCCAAAGTTAACCGACCACGATACGGAGATGGTTTTGAGACTTCATCTCGATGGCTTGGCCGAGGCTTTGTCAACTGAAGACGTATCAAGAAGATACTTGTGGAGAGTCTGTCTAGACTGTGTTCAATCTACTGGTATGTTTTGATTATCTAAAGGTATCTTTCTGACTTCTATTTTTATCTTTTTAATTATAGATGGCTAACTTTTATGCTTTTACAAATGAAATTTGGCTTGTAGCTAACGAACTAGCAAGGCTGGAAGAAGTGCAGATCTCCTCCCCCTCTCTAGATCCTGAAGTACCTACGGTCCTTGAGGAAGCGGCCAATAATCTGAAGGGAAAGGTTATGGCTGGGTCTTCACAATCTGGTAGGGAAAGCCGACAAAAGAGGCAGTTGATTAACCAAGGCTTGGATGTTAAGGAGCTAGATGAGGAAATATACGTCCAGTGTCTAAGGCTCTCTGGGTGTCTGGACATAAGGGTGTGGATCTTGAACAAAGTGAAACTGCTAAGTGTCTCGAATGCCCAAGTCTGAGATCAATATGTTGAGTCATTGAGGCTGCCAGTTGAGTCACTGAGGCTGCTAGCGGATCTACAACGCTAGATTAGGGAGGGTCAGGAGGAGCTGTTCAGTTTGATGATCAAGCATTCACTAGAAGTAGGTGTTGAACACTTTTTATCTTATCTTTTTAAATGTTCTTGTATTGAGGTAATGACGAGTTTTTTCTTTTATAGATGACCTAGGCTTTGCTACTGGCAAAGGACTAGTATTTCTACCTCAAAAGCTAGTACAATCTGAAGGAGACAGAGGTCAAAACAATAGCAATTGATTTTAAAAAGAAATTGGATAATGCAAAAGCAGCACTAAAGCTCTACCAGACCAAATATGCAGAGGCTAAATCTGAAGCTAAAGCGAGCCAGAAAAAGGTGGCCAATCTAGAGCACAGTCAACCTTAATTGACCAAGAGGATCGAAGAGCAGGACTATCATATTACAGATATGGAGAAAAAGCTAATTGAGGTCAAGAAATCTCGGGAGAATGATAAGAGATTCTATCAGGGCATGGTTGAAGGATTTCTCAAGGCCTACAGGTCTGAATGTAGAAGGGTCCTGCTTTAGAGCTGGACTTGGCTAACCTAGATTGAATAATGCCAACTGATTTAGCTAAGCTTGCTGCTAAAGAGGATGCCCAACACAAGGTCACTTCCCTTCATGCAAGGAATATTTTTAAATCAACTGAAGGGTCCTTTTCTGAGCTTCCAACGTTTGTTAGTGTTGTCAATGTTGTTCCCTCTCTCATCTCCGAGTCTGAACCTTTGTATGTACACTTAATAGACTAGAGATTTTTTTTTGTAATTGACTTTTATAATACAATTTTTTTCCAATGAATGAAAATACTTTATTTAATATCATTCCAAGTATATTTATTAGTAGTATTTTTTAAGGCAGTTTGAGTTCCAAAATCGTTATAGTTCCTGGCCTTTTTTATCTTTTATTCTGTATGCCCCTTTAGATGTGTGCTTTATAACCTGATAGGGGCCTTCCTAATTAGGATCCAGTTTGCCAGTACTAGAGTTACCTTTGCCAATATCCACCTTTATGAGTACCCAATCTCCTACCTTGAACTATCTTAGGTGACTATGCCGGAGGTGATATTGCATTATTTTCTGTCGATGTGCTTCAACTATAGCATATGCCCATTCTCTTCTTTCTTCTAGTGGGTCTAAACATATCCGGGTGTTAATGTTGTTGATGTTTTGATCAAAGTCTTGGCTAACCCTATAACTTGGTGAACTGATTTCTACTAGTACTACCGTGTCCATACCATAAGTTAGCATGAATGGTGTTTCCTCTGTGGATGATTTAGGAGTGGTCCTATAAGCCCAAATTACATTGTTAAGTTCATTGACCTAGTTTCCTTTCTTCTTGTTGAGTCTCTTCTTTAACCCTTGCATGATAGTTTTGTTGGTGACCTCTGTTTGCCCATTCGTCTGTGGGTGAGTTACCGAGGTGAAATGAATCTTTATTCTAAGGTCATAGAAGAACCTTTTAAACTTCTTATTATCAAAATGTTTGTCGTTGTCTATGATCAGGGTGTGTGGTACGCTGAATCTGTAAATGATTTCTCTTTAGAAGAAGTGTTAAATCTAAGCTTCTGTGATGGTCGGAACTGCTTCCACTTCTACCCACTTAGTGAAATGGTCTATAGCTATAATTAAGAACTTTTTCTATGAAGTGGAGGCCATAAAGGGACCCAAGATGTCCATTCCCCATATGGCGAAGGGCCAAGGGCTGCCAATCAGATGTAGGGGGTTGGAAGGCTTGTGATTGAGAAGAACGAACTACTGGCACTTATGACATTCTTAAGTTAACTTCTGGGCATCATTAGACATAGTGGGCCAGTAGTATCCTTGAAGTAGTGCTTTCCTGATTAGTGTGTAGTGGGATTCATGTGCTCTATAAATTCCTTTGTGAATTTCCCTAAGTATGTAATTCCCTTCTTCTAGGGATACACATTTGGACCATAGGTGTGAAAGGGATTTCCTATAGAGCTCCCCATGATCGATAGAGTAGTGGGCTGCCTTCATCTTTAGTTTTCAAGCCTTTAGTTTGTCTTCTGGGAGTGTTCCATTTTCCAGATATTAGACTATCGATTGCATCCATTCTGAAACTTCCCGTACTTCTATGATATCTGGGTCCTTAGTGATGGGTTTTATCAGTACCTCGGTGAACTCCATCCCTTTAAATGCCTGATTATCTTAAGTTGTTGATTTGACTATGAGGTCATCCTCAAAGTTTTTATGTTTGGGTATCTGGACTATCTCCCACTGTCCCCCATTTTGTTCGATATTCTTTAAGAGTTGCATAACTTTTCTTACATATCTGGCGATGCTCGGATCCTTGATCTAGAATGTCCCATTGAGATGGTTTACTATTAGTTAAGAGTCTGAGTGTATTATGAGGTGTTCGGCTTTGACTTCGGCAACCAACTTTAATCCTATGATGAGTGCATCATATTCTGCGGCATTGTTGGTTGCATTGTACTCTATTCGAACTACATATTGGATGTGAATTTTATGTAGTCCCTTAAGGATAACCTCAATGCCTGATCCTTAAGTGAAGGATGCTCCATCCATATAGAGCTTCCATTTTGGTGCTTTGGTGGTGGTAAGATCTTTCGACATCATTTCTTCAACGAAATCTGCTAACGATTGAGCTTTCACCTGCTGACAGGGCTCATAGTCAATGTCAAATTATCCAAGTAATACTAACCATTGAACCAATATGCCTAAAGTCTTAGGCTTTGTAAAACTTTTTACAAAAGGAAGCAGGATCTGACAATGATGGGATGAGCCTAGAAGTAGTGTCTAAGCTTCCATGATGAGTGGACAACAACTATGGCCAGCTTATCTAGCATTGGGTACTGAACCTCGGACTCTCGGAGTATTTTGTTAACGTAGTATACCAGGTTTTGCTGGCTCTCTTCTTCCCTTACTAGCACTGAAGCTATGCATTCTTGACCCACCAAGAGGTATAAGTATAGTGTTTCCTCTGGTATCGGCCTGTTGAGTAAAGGTGGTGAGGATAGGAATTTTTTAACATCTTCAAAAGCTGCCTTGCAATCTTCAGTCCAAAAAAATTTCTTGGAATTTTTTAAAGCTTGAAATAATGGTAAGCACCGTTTGGCCGAGCAAGAGATGAAACATCCCAAAGCTATGATCCTGCTATTTAGCTTTTATAACTCAAGGATAGTCTTCGGAGCTTTCATGTTAAGAATGACCTCCATCTTTTCCGGGTTGGCTTCAATACCTTTATAGGATATCATAAATCCTAGGAATTTACCTACTTTAACTTTGAAGATGCATTTTTCTGGATTCAGCTTGATCCTGGACTCACTCAGTAATTAGAGGACCTGATCTAGATCCACTGGGTGTTGCTCTGAATGTTTGCTCTTGATAATAATGTTGTCCATGTATACTTCCACATTTTTCCTAATCTGAAACTAAAGTACATGGTTCATCATCCTTTGATATGTTGCTTTGGCATTCTTTAGTCCGAAGGGCATTACCTTATAACAATAAAGACCTTCATGGGTGATAAAGGATGTCTTCTCTTGATCTTCCCTCTTCATCGGTATCTAATGATATCCTTATGTTATGTCAACAAAACTATATAGACCATGGCCGGCAGTAGAGTCCACTAGCTGGTCAATTGTAGGTAGTGGGTAGTTGTCCTTAGGGCAAGCCCGGTTAAGGTTAGTATAGTCCACACACATCTTATATTTTTCATTTGATTTCTTGACTAGTACCACATTAGCTACCCATTCTGAGTGACTAACCTCTTTAATAAATTTGCCTTTTAACAACTTCTTCATTTCCTCAGTGATTATCTTCTGCCTCTTGCATGCAAAGGTTCTTTTCTTCTGGATTACTGGCTTTGCCCCCGGTCTGATGTTCAAGCTATGACAAGCAATCTGGGGATCTACCCCAGTTATTTTAGATGCCCAAGAAGTGAAGTCTTCCGAGTGTCTAGTGAGGACTTCCCTTATTCCTTGCTTGGTGTCATAGTTGAGCTCATTGCTAATCTTCACCATTTTCCTATAAGCAATTTGCAATGTTTCAGTGTCATCGACTGGTTATGGTCCAGCACCTTGCTTCTCTATTTCCCAAGTTTCTAGGGGGAAGGCTTTTGTTTGAGGCTTTATTGCCATTTAGTAACGCTGTCTGGTAATGTACTGATCTCCATGGATAGTGAGAGTTTCACCCTCGACTGGAATCTTCATAATTAGGTGTCGGATGCTTGTGACTGCATCTATTTTGTAAAGCACTAGTCATCCTATAATACCATTGTATGGCAATGGGAGATCCACTACATTGAACAGAGCTTTAACAACTTTTGTCTCTTCATCGTCCTGATTTCTAAATTCCATATTTAACTCTACAATTCCCATTAGTTGTATGGTTCCTCCATAGAAGCTTGTAATGGGATTCTGGATGGCTTTCAGGTTGGTGACAGAGCCTTTTATGGCTTTGTAAGCATTCCAAGACATTGTGTTAATGGCACTTCCATTATTTACCAATAACCTCTTCACCAGATAATTATTAATGTATGCATTTATCACCAGGGCATCATAGTGGGTTGGCGAACATGAAACTCATCTTCTAAATCAAATATAATCTCTCTTTTCTTAAAGGCTAGCCTTTCTCCATGACTTCTTTTAGGTTTCTTCTCAGCATTTTCTCCTCTAATAATCATGTTAATGACGCCAACTGGCTCATTTTGAGCCTTCTTTGTTTCTGGCCTGTCTCGCCCATGGGCATCCAGATTCCTAATTCCTTTGGATGTGTCAGTGAAATTTTTGAGTTTACTATTCTGCACCAGTCTTTTTATGGCATTCTTCAGTTCTTTGCAGGCCTTAGTGTCGTGTCCGTATTCCCAGTGATACTGGCAATAGTATCCCCTATCCTACGTGGCTCTTTGACTTGGGCTTATTCTTCTAGCTTATTCGCTGTTCTATCTGACCCATATGAGGATTCTAGAGCTAGAGGTATTTAGAGGTGTGTATCTGTCTGCTTCTCTTTTAAATCTTTCTACCAGGTTTCTGAAATTTATTTTTGGGAAGCTTGCTCATTTGGATCTTGATCTTTCATCTTTAGTTGGTGGTTATTCTTCTTCCCTTCACATCCTTCTATCTTTATCCATCTTTATCATTTTGATTGCCATAGCCATTACTTCCACAAAAGTGCCAATTCCTTCATCATTATCTTGTCTTTGAGCTTTCTGAGTCTAGCACCATTTTTTAAAGTTTCTATAGCAACTTCATTTATAAGGCTTTTGATTTGCATGGCTACCTTATGGAATCAATCAAGGTAGCTTCGTAGGGACTCATCGGCCTCTTGTCGGCACATATGAAGATCATTGATGTTTTTGGTAGGGGGAATGTTGGTGATGAACCTGGTACAGAACTTCTCTGCCAAATCCTCAAAAGAGGTGACAGAGTTCTCTGGAAGCCTATGAAACCATTTTTAGGCATTCTTTGTAAGTGTGCTTGGGAAGACCCTGCACATGATTCCGTCATTTACATTCTGGAGTAAAATTCTTATTCTAAATGAGGATATGTTATTGATGAGATCTCTGATCCTATCATTTTGATCTAGTTATGGGATTCTGAACTTGGTTGGGATCTCTATCTGGATTATTCTTTTCATGAATGGCGTTCTGCCTTCCATAATACATTCATCTTCCTTCTTTAGTCTCGTGCGAGCTTTGTGTATAACTTCTTCAACCCTCTGAGTTAACTTTGAGTCGTCGAGAGCCAGAATTGTTGAACTAGATTCCCCTTTTGAAACTTTACTCTTCCCCTTGTTCACTTCAGGTATCTCCAAAGATGTTGTGTTGTTGTCCATGTGAGTCGGCCTGGGGTTGTCGCCTTGAACTAAGATGTTCAATTATAGTTGCATTAGAGCTATTTGAGCTTGGATATTTTGTATCATTGCTTCCTTATTGGTTGGGGTGAGGTTGAGTGTTTGGGTTACAGTGTTCAGGTTAGGCATAGTTATAGTCGGTGTATCTGTTAGGCTTGGAAAAGGTATAAAAGGTATTGGTTGGTGATGGTGTTGCAATAGAGCATAATATGGAAAGTTGGCACCCAAAGCTAGCCACCTTTGGGTATTTCTAAGAGGGTATTTCTAAGAGGAAAGTGCGTACTTCTAGATGAAGGTTTGGCATATTGGAAAGTTGCTAGAGGTACTGCTGTTGGGAGAGGTGTTGACAGATTGATTAGAGGAATGGGTGTCGAGAGGTTAATGTGAGTTTCAGGAGTTGAGATTGGCGGTGGTCTGGAAATCATGGTATTGATGTCTTAATTTAGCAAATATACGAATGGCATTTCCCAAGAGTTCCCATAAATGGCACCACTTGATAACTTATTTATGGAACTCTTGAGCTTGGAATCCTACAAGTGATCAACAAAGGGCAAGGTGAGAGGTGGAGAGGATCCCCACAAACACTCTGATGCCTAAGTCAGAACTAGAATATAAGAGAATAGAATGAATGAGAATGAGGGATATAGGGTCCTATTTATAGTGTTACTTAAACCTGAAAATAGTAGGATTCCTCTTTGGATAGGAATCCTAAACTAAATAGGAGAGTATTCCTTCTTCATTTAGGAGTCTTTTTAAGGCAGGATCCTTTCCTTAAATGGATGTGGCTGCCTTCCCTTTCTGAGTAACCTGTATAGGAAACAAAGTTCTTTAATTAAACATGAATATATACATGTGTGGTATCAATTATGTTAAATTATTTATTCGTATATATGAGACAGTTAGATATCATGGATTGCGAGATCGTAATCCATGAGATTGTAATCCATGAGAAAAAATTGAAATTAAATTTTTGCCTTCATGTTCATGCGATGCCAGAGCCTAGAGGCAAAAACTTAGAGATGCCTTTTTTGTTACTTTGTCGTGACTCACAAAAGTACTATTATCAAATAAATTGGCAACATAAGAGGTTCGCCTCACATGGACAGGCCAGAGGAGCCAAAATCTAGGAATTATTTACAAATGAGCCCAGCCTAGACAGTAGCATTGGTAAAATACATATTAACTAATAAATGAGAAGAGGCACGGGCACAATGCTATAGCAATGGAAGGTTGATGAAGTGCGACGTGGTCCATGAGATTAGGGTTGGCAATTAGTCACATGACCCATTTAAACGATATGACACGATATGGAATTAAATGGATTTGAGTTTAGAATAAACTTATTCAAATCATAAATGGGTCAATCCGATTAAAACATGAATAAAATCGTGTTTAAATGGATTGAACCTGTCTAACCCATTTAATATGTATTGACATGATTAACCTAAAATACGTTTAAACATGTATTAACACGTATAAACCTATTTATATATATACATATATATAATAAAATTATATATTTTTATTGCAAATTAGCATTGTTAATTGTACTAATAATATATAGTCTTGATATATTACATTGTATATCAAAATTATGTATTTTTTAACATTAGTGTAAATCAGCATTATCAATTACGTATTATATTAATAATAGCATTATCAATTACATATTATATTAATAATATATGGTTTTGACATATATATAATCTTAATATTATTTGGGGTGTATGTCTTTAAAATTTGAATATTTTGAATTTGAACACATAAACTTAAATTATGTAGTATTTAGTTTTTTTTATTCTATTTTGTAATTTATATGTTAAATGTGTCTAAATGTGTCATTAATCATGTTCTAAACCCATTTAACACGTTTAGGCATGTTTAAGTTAAACGGGTTATATGGGTTATGTTGTATAACATGTTTAATAAACATATGGGGTTTGAGTCTATACTTTTGACATGTTTAATTAAATGGATCGTGTTCAAGTTAGGCATAATCGTATTATATACGTCTCTCGATATGACCCACTTATGACCCGCCAACATGAATTGCCAGACCAACATGAGATGTTGGAACTTAAAAGACAAATAAGGTTAGTGACATATGATAATATAAGGCAAATCAAATAGCAAGCCACTTTTTATCTCCTCTATACGTACCACCACGACGATCGTTTTATGGTAGGTCGTCACTGGATTTGGACTTGCTCCATAATCCACACCCATCTAATCCATAGTCTTATCCTTGCTACCTCAGTTGTTGTTTTCTAATAATTTCACCTCTAAATTAGGTGTTGCAAAATAACATAGAAAATAATAAGAGTAAAGAAAGAAAATAGAAAAGAGAAGATGGACATAGAGATTTAACGAGGTTCAGTAATGTGCCTATGTCCTTGGGAGTGAGCGGCTAGGGTTTTCTTGTTATTCACAACACGTTCTAGGGTTATAAATACATGCTCTATATATAATAGAATATGTATGGTACATATTACAAAGTCACCCCTGTACCATACCACGGGGCATTGCCCTCGCACCCCCAACTCATTTAACCATAAGCCCATAATTAAACTACTACTACATATGAGCCATACACTAAAATCTCCACCTTGGCGAATATCAAGCCCTTAAAGAGATAGAAATTCTGAAGTTTCTCTCATACCAAATAGGTTAGGGGAACATGCTTCTTTAACATCTAGCAACATTCAATAAGTCCAAGCAATGCTTGAATTTGTCATTGGTAATTGGCTTTGTCAACATATCAGCTGCATTCTCAGAAGTATGAATCTTCTGTAGCAATATTTCTCTAGATGTAATCAACTCCCTAATGTTATGAAACCTCACATCAATATGCTTTTTCCTAGCATGATACACTTGATTCTTTGCTGAATAAATGGCATTCTGACAATCATAATGCAATTGAAGTCCACATTGCTTAATACCCAATTCCTTCATTAGTCCTATAAGCCATAATGCTTCCTTAACAGCTTCTACTACTACCATATACTCTGCTTCAGTTGTAGATAATGCCACTATAGATTGAATTATGGATTTCCAACAAATAGGTCCTCCTATAATAGTAAACACATACCCTGTTGTATACCTCCTATCATCTATATCACTAGCATAATCTAAATCCACATATCCTACAATTGAAGGATCACCCTACTGACCACCAAACATGATGCCATGACCTATTATGCCCCTCAGATATTTGAATATCCATTTGATTATTTCCCAATGTTGTCTGCCTAGTTTTGACATAAACTTGCTAACTTGACTAACAGCATAAGGCAAATCAGGTATGGTACAAACCATAGCATACATCAAGTAGCCAAATGCACTAGCATATAGTACCTTTACCATATCTTCAATTTCTCTATTTGACTTTAGGCACTGATCTAAGGAAAGTTTGAAGTGACTTGCCAATGGAGTACTCATTAGTTTAGCACTACTCATCCTAAATTTATTTAACACCTTTTTTGTATAGTTTTTTTACTGAGATAACCACAATTTTCTAGAGCCCATATCCCTATGAATCTCCATTCCAAGGATTTTCTTTACAGCACTTAAATCCTTCATGTTAAACTCTTTGCCTAATAATGCTTTTAACTTAATAACATCATGCCAACTCTTAGCAAATAAGCATATCATTAACATACAATAATAAAAAAATAAAAGAACCATCATAAAGGCTCTTAACATAAACATAACAATCATACTTACAGTGCCTATAACAAATTTTAATCATATAGGAATTAAATCTCTTGTACCATTGCCTTAAAGACTGCTTCAACCCATACAAGGACCTTTTCAATTTGCACACCAAATGTTCCTACCCAGGTTGGGTCCTTCTAACTGCACTATATAAATATGCTCCTCTAGGTCATCGTGAAGAAATGTTATCTTCATATCCATATGCTTCAAGTGCATATCCCAACTAGCTACTAATGATAACACTGCCCTGATGGAAGTGTGTCTAACCATAGGAGAAAAGATCTCATCATAGTCAATCCCCTTTTATTGTAAGTACCCTTTTGCTGCTAACTGAGCCTTAAACTTTTCCCCTTCTTTATCTGATACTTTTGGTTTTTTCTTGTTCACCCATTTGCACCCTATAACCTTTTTTTCCTCAAGTAAATGAGCAAGCCCCTATGTTTGATTTTTATGCAAAGATTCCATCTCCTCTACTATAGCACCCATCCATTTATCTTTCTCCTTACTAAGCATAGCTTCCTAAAAAGTTAATGGATCTCCACTGCTAAAAAAGAGAGCAAAAGAAGCTAATTATTTATATCTAAATCTGTTAAGAGGCTTCATGGTGCATCTCTTTTTATCTCTGACTAGACTGTAGTGTTGTTCTTCACTTGAAGTGGAGCTTGAAGGTCTTAAATTAGAATTTTTAACCCTTTCATTGTCTAGGATTTATAGTTCTAAGTTTACTTACACTACCTTTGAATTAAAACTACTTCCATCACTTATTTGCATATCACTTTTATTCTTCTATTATAACATAGAGTGCTCATCAAATACTATATCCTTATTAATCACCACCTTCTTTGAAACTTGATCCCAAAACTTGTACCCTTTCACACCTTTCATATAGCTTAGGAAAATACACTTCTTGGACTTTGGATCAAGTTTAGACCTCTCATCATTGGATATATGCACATAAGTAGGACAATAAAAAATCTTTAAATTATTAAGATCAACTAGTTTACCTATGCATACCTCTTCTACAACCTTCCCACCCAATGATGCCCGTGGTAATCTGTTTATGATGTAGCACGCTATACTCACAGCTTCTGCCCAAAAACTCTTAGGAAGCCCTTCATTCAATCTCAAGCACCTTGCCCTTTCAATAATAGATTTGTCCATCCTCTCTACCACACCGTTTTATTGTGGTCTCTTAGAAAATGAAAAGTGCCTCTGAATACCATGCTCCTTATAAAATTTCTGAAACTATGAATCTGTGTATTCTATCCCATTGTTTGATCTTAAATATTTGATTTTTCTCTCTGTCTTGTTCTCTACCTCTGCTTTCTAATGCTTGAACTTAATAAAGACCTCATATTTCTATTTTAAACAATACACCCATATTTTTCTATAAAAATTATTAGTAAAAGTGATAAAATATTAAGACCCACCCAATGACAGTTCTCTAGTAGGCCCCCATATATCATAATGCACAAAATTAAGAATTCCCCTTATTGTGTGCTAACCAGTCATGAATTTGACTCTAGATTTTTTTCCAAGCATATAATATTCATAAAATTCTAATTTATAACTTTTAACACCCTTTAACAGACCTTGTTTATGCAATTTAGTCATCCCACACTCACTATGGTGACCTAGATGCATGTGCCATAGTTTTGTATTATCATTATCTGACATTACTAATGTAACTCCACCTATAATAGTATTCCTTAATAATTTATAAATATTCCCTATGGTTTGTTTCCCTTTCATCACAGTCAATATACCCTTAGTTACTCTCATGATTTCCTTATCATCATCAAATTTATATTAAAAACTATTAGCATATAATGAGCCTAACGAAATCAGATTCTTTCTCAAGTCCGGTATATACCTAACATCACATAAAGTCCTAACAATACCATAATGCATCTAAACTTTCATTGTTCCTATACCGAAAATAGCACAAGGTTTATCATCACTTAAATAAACAACTCCAAAGGAACCTAACCTATATGATGTGAACCACTCCTTGTTAGGTGTCATGTGATAAGATGCTGCTAAATCAAGAATCTAGCAATCTGCGAACTAATTTATTGTAATTGACAGCATATCCCCATCTTTAAAATTTGAATCATCATCCTAAACCACATTTGCAGACTTTGACGAGTCATCATTCTTTTTGTCATAATTTTTCCCTCTTTTTCTTGGATAGTCTTTCCTAATATGTCTATTCTCCTTGCACTTAAAGCATTGAACTACATTTTTGCTTCTGGATTTCAACCTAGACTTCCTCCTTACAGAATCTTCTCTACCTTGTCTCCTACCACGATCCAGATTACCCTTCACATACAATCCTTCACCATGAGATTCTTCACTTGCATTCTATTTTTGTTGGTTAAGAGCCAATAATGCTGCAGTAATCTCCTTTAGGCTAATGGACTATTTTCCATATGTAAGGGTAGCCATCAACTATTCGTAGGATGGCAGTAAAGAACATAGCGGTATAATTTCTTTGTCCTCATCCTCAATCTTCATATCAAGCCTAACCAAATATGTGATTATCTGATTGAAGACATTAACATATTGTGCCAAATTTGATCCATTATGCATCTTTAGCCCATACAATCGTTGCTTAAGATATAACTTATTTGTAAGCGATTTGGACATATACCAATTCTCCAGTTTCTGCCATACCTCTCCCAGAGATTTAATGTCCATAACTTGGTATATAATCTCATCTGCCAAGCATAGTCATATTATACCTATTGCTCGTTGTTGTAATGCCTCCCAATCAAGATCATTAATGCCTTCTGGTTTCTTGGCCCACAGCGCCTTTAAAATCCCTTGTTGTGCCAATAAATCCTTTACTCATGTCTGCCATAATCCAAAGTTACCGGTTCTATCAAATTTTCCCACTTCGAATTTTGCTCCAGAATTTAAAGCCATCACAACTACTCTGATACCAGTTGTTGCGAAATAACATAGAAAATAACAAGAGTAAAAAAAGAAAACATAAAAAAGAAGATGGACACAAAAATTTAACAAGGTTCGACAATGTGCCTATATCCTTGGGAGTGAGCGGCTAGGGTTTCCTTATTATTCATAACACTTCCTAGGATTACAAATACATGCTCTATATATAATAGAATAGGTTTGATACATATTACAAAATTACCCATGTACCATACCACAGGTTATTGCCTCCACACCCCCAACCTATCTAACCGTAACCCCACAATTAAATCTCTACTACATATGAGTCATACACTACATTGGAACCTTATTTAATTTGACAAAAAAAAAAGGACTTTATTTATGTTCTAGTTTTTTTTAACACTTATTTATGTTCTAGTTTATAATATAGTTCTTGCCTATTCATGGATGTAACATTGAAAAAGAATTCGGTTAATAATAATAATAATAATAAAGCAAATTGGTTTTATAGTAAGGGAGACTATTCAAAAGGAATTTTATTTTATTATAATGTAAAATTTTATTTATTATTATTATTATTTGAATTTTTTCCACTTTAAATGTGAATTATTTCTTAAATCCACCAAAAATTTGAATCCCATATATGTTTTTATGTAAATGATTTTGTTCTGGTATGGACAAAAATATCTCTAAAGAAGTTAAGTTTGAAAATGTTACTCTAAGTCTCTAACTAGTTTTATTAAAATTAAATAAAAATAAATTTTTTTGTTTAAATATATCATTTGAAATGTCATATCATATTTTATATGTACAGTGGTTCCTTATTATATTTTTTTCTTTTATTTACTTTATTTTATTTTCTTATATTTAATAAATACAAATCTCATTTAAATACATACCTCATTTGGAATTACATTTAATTCCTTCATGACATTTGAACATTTTTCGGTTGTGAAAATTTTGTTAATTATTGAACTCATTTAAATATTAGATAGTAGATTTGTAATTGTTTAAAGTCATTAAATGAAGTGTATGGATTAATAAGTTGTAAACTAAAAGAGTTATGTCAAGAGCGATAAAAAACTTTACAATAACGGAATTTTATTTTGATATTTCTTGATTGTACTCTTATTTTATATTATCTTTTTATTAAGATATATTTTTAATTTTTATAAATAAATTATTTGTTTTTTCTCTAAAAAAATGTGTGGTTTTTGTTTTTGCGTTGCTTATTTCCATAGAAGAAAAGATCAATTAATCATAAACTAATCTAAAAAGAGTATTAACAAAAATGACTAACTCAATTATCAAATTATTTTATTTATATATATCTTTTATTAAAGTTTGTATACAAATATAAATTTATAGAAAAATATTTTTTATTAATTAAAAAAATTAATTTTGTTGATACTATTTTTATATCAATTGAAAGTTAAGAAAAGAGCATATATGTCACGACCCAAATTTAGGAGTCATGACCGCCGCTAAGAAACGAGAATTTATACGAATTCGAAATCCCATAGCAAGTCATAAAATAAAAACTAATACCACAAAAATACCTCAAAATTAAAATTTTGTAAAGCATAATCAATATTTTTCGTAAATAAAAACATCATATCGAAACTTTATAGATAATATCAAATTAAGATCTTTTACAATACTCCATATCAATAGTACAACTCATAACATTCAGACATATTACAACCAAAGTATGCTACTACCATAGCGTCCAATAATATAGAAAGATAAAAGTTCAAAGTTAACATAAATCAGCCGAGAAAGAAAGAATTCGATGAAGAGGAAATCTAGGAGAGGTCTGAGAAGAAGAATCCTGAAAAAAATAGTTGAGGGGGATTAGACCTCACTGAGTGAATCATTATTATATATATGTATTAACCTAATGCACATACATACAATCATCAATAATAATCTTTGTATATTTATATTTATATAGTGCATACACGCAGTTCATACAGATGTTTGAAAACATTATTTGCATTTTATTTTATTGGAGGATCAAAGCAGTACCCTAAAATTTTCCACAACCTCAATTACTGAACCTCACTAGCCAACAGGCTCACTTCAATCCAAAATATTTCCCTTCTCAAATTTGACAATGGATTGGCCCTGAGAAACTGAGTCAACCGAACTCTCGTAGTCTCACTGTCAGCATGACAAGCCCCGAGATATTGAATCAACCGAGCTACAATAGTCACATCGTCTGTATGATTGGCCATGAGACCATTTATGATCAACCGAGCTACCGTAGTCATACCTCTCAATAAACCTCATAAATCTGGATAATCCATATTTCAAATGATAAATTCCATATTATCAATCCTACCATTTTAACGTACTGATGAGCATACAATCCTAATGTAGTCCACTAGATAGCATGTTCTACGGCTATCTTCCAAAATATTTTATAAAAAATAATTAAATAAATGAAATCATATTAAATATATAAAGCATCCAAATTATGAACATAAAGTTTACATTTACAATATATATATGAAATCACATATGTGTGCATATATGATAATGATAGTAATAATTAATAAATAAATAAAATTTGATGCAAACTAATATATTAAATTCATATCATCAAAATATTGATGCTAACAATGATTTCTATATGTCATACATACATATAATAATAACTCACAGTTCTACTATGCTCCTCTACTCTGGTTTGACTAGTCCGATCCAGTAGGCCTACCTCACAGTGTAGCTAAGGAAAAATAATAATGATATTAGAATTAAATTCCTAATTTTTTTACATTTAGAATTTCTAAATAACTACTCGATCTAGAACTCAAAACTTAAGACCGACCCGATATTACGTTTTATGAGAAATCTATAAAAAATTTGGCAAAGTCTCCTTTGTAAAACGGACATCCCTCTATAAAAGTAGAGTCAATCCTACATGCAAACACACTTCAAAATATCCACAAAGTTCAACTTCTTGTGTTGGACTCCCGAACTACAATTCACATTCAACCAAAAACCAAAATCACAATCCACAATTAATAAAATAATATAAATTCCAATAATTCACAAAAATTATAAAAATTCATTTAAATATTACAAATCAATTTATTTACATAATAAAAGCATAAAAGGTATTTATTTTCAAAATAAATAATAAAATCCTCATTTATAATTAAATTCCATTATTAAAATATATTCTTCCAATATTCAAAATTAAATAGCATTAATTATAAATAATTATTTAAATTGCTAAAACATATAATCAAAATAATCAAAAACTTATTTAAACTTGAAAATAATAAATGAAATCATTATTCATATATTTTTCCAGAAATTACTAATAATTAGCTAAAAATAGGAAATAAACTATAAAAATTATTTTATTGCTATTTATTACTCAAATTCTGTCAAAAACATAATAATTAATAACAATTTTAACTAAAATATAAAAATTACTAATTTATACTAATTTTTTTAAAAATTCATTTTTTACATAAATATTCAAAAATTCATAATAAATATTCTACACATAATTTCAATAAACTTCCTTAACAAAGTTTACTCTACATAATTAATAGAATTTATTAAAAAGTATAAAAATTTTCAACTAGGAACTATCTGGAATAGTGATGTAAACAGTACTTGACGCCCAAAAAATTAAATAAAAATCACAGTAAGCAAGATCTCAACCTCAATTTCAATAATATACTAACCATTAAATCTAATAAAATTGAATTCAAACTCAATTTAACAAAATAACTCAAAAATAATTTCACAAAATTGAGGTCGTTACCTGAACAAATTGAATATACCAAAATGTTTCTAATAATTACTTGAACACAAAAAAAAAAACCTCAAACAACCTAAAAAATATATTGAATAAAACAATTAAAATAAAAACTAAATTTAGCTAAAAATATTCGCCAAATATTCTATGGGTGTAGATCGGATGCGTGCTCAGTGCCTATAGACTCCTGACAATGATAGAGACGTAATGAAGGTAACCCCATCACCTAAAACCCACTGGAACAGTAGAAAACTATAGAAAAAGCCAATGGTTTCTTTGAATTTTTGGGCATTTTCTGGGCATCTTCTCATGAAGCCAAAACTACTGGAATAAAGAGGAGAACAATACGAGTCTATAGTTCGAATTTGAGATTGACCAAAATTCGTTTGGAGGTTAAACAAAGAAGAAAACAAGTATTAATATTAAAAGGTAATTTTACCATCCAAAACTTATTAAATGAGCTATTCCTCTTCTTTCCCCATCCCGTTGCATACTTCTTTGCCCTTTTTAATGGGGATGGACACCCACGTGCCCATCTTCCCATGGTTTTTTTTAATAAACTAAATATTTTTTTTCTCTCCAAATTTTCCTTTAAATCTCCACTACAATTTATTTTAATAATAAATCACATAATATTTTAAAAATTAATATTATTAACACATAATAAAATTTACTAAATTATACAAATAATAATTTTATAAAATAAAATAATAATAATAGACATTAAATCCAAAATTTAATTAAACACTTAATTAAAAATATGGATTATAACAATATAAATTTAGGTTTCTTTAAAAAAAATGTGGCACTTTTTTTTAAAAAATAAAAATATCATTTATGAACTAAATTCAAATAAAAGCATAATTTTTTTAAACAGTATTAACAAAAATCAAACCTTAACTTTAACTTATTAATTTGTTTTAAAAAAAATACCATTTAATTATTAAACCTGCAATATAAAAAATATTTTTTAAAAAGGAAAACGCAAACTTGGTTAACTTAAATCAAGCTGTAAAACATAAACAAAGAAGTGAGGAATGGAATCCTCCAAAATCATTGGAACTGCATAAGAAACACTAACTCGAGCTAATAAATGAAAAGTGTGATTTGCAGATCGCCTAACAAAGGACAAGTTTAATGACTAACATGATTAATTAAATGCAAACAATCATCAAGAATATGACCAAAAAATATAAAAGTTTAGATAAATAAGATTTATCATATTGAAGGAAGCGAGGTTCAGTGTGCGCCAAAGTGTTCAACGATCACAATATTATGCAGGCTTCAGGTCCACTAAGAAACACAATAGCTACTTATAGTTCAAGTCATAGATGGGAGTTGTCATTCGGATGAAACCCAAAACACATTTTTACAGCAAACTAGATTCCATAAAAGGCCCCAATAGCCGTCCTCAGAAATTGGATTCGGAAAATATGTATGAGCTTTTGAATGTCCAACCAACCTTGTGGTTGACCTTCATTTGTGTTTAATTATCTCTTTATTTACATACAAATTGTAATTTCCTCCAAACAATTGTCAAATTTTTACAATTAGGTCCAAGTTTTAGATTTAATTCCATTTACATGCAATATAGGTGATTCACAACATTTATACATTCATCTACAATAAATAAAATAAACAAATAAAGTAATGAAAGAGTCCTAGAGGGGTTGAATAGGACTATCGAACAAAAATAATAAATTAAAAAGATTTGAACAAGAATTAAAAGAAATATTGAGAAGGAATAATGAAGAATACAATGATTTAATGAGTTCGGATTCAACTACAATCCTATGTCTCCATCTAACTTATCTCTAAGTTAAGATTTTCAATCACCCACAATCTTATTCACAAGATTGAGATTACATAAGAGTTTTATGGCTCACTCTTACAACCTTACAACTTGAGTTTTTAAGGCTTACTCAAAAACTAATTGACAAGTGTTTTCAAGGCTCACACTAAAACTAAATTCCTAAGTGTTTTAATGGCTAAACACTTAAACCAATTCCTTTAGAATAGAATCTCACTTCCCATTTTATTAATTCCAAAAAATAGAAGAATAAGAATTTCTTATCTAACACTCACCAACTCTCATAAGAGTATACAACAATAAAATGAATTTTGAAAGAGTTTAGAGAGCTTTAATTGAAGTATAGAATGAATAAAAAAGTATTTTTTATCCTTAAAACAATCTTCAGAGGTCATATTTATACTTAAGCAATTCAATTATACCTGTTGGAAGCAATAATTTCATTCCTAACAAAAACAAAGTCCATTTGAATGAAATTTAGACTTTTGAGCTGCATTTTATCAGGTCTCGATTGGGATATCATCACTCTCAGTCAGGATGAGCATTGAATAGTTGTTACAAGCTATTGTGTTTGAAATTGTACTCTGGTCCCGATTAGGAGATTAATGTCTCAGTTGGGATATTAATGTCTCGATCGAGACTACCATGTCCTAAACAGTGTCCTGATTAGGATCAGTTATGCTATTTCTTCATTTTTATGAAAAAATTAGTCTCCTTTGGTCTTGGTCGGGACTACTTTGGTCTCGGTTGGGACTATGACAAAACTAGCACTTTCTATGCAATTTAGTCCCAGTGAGTAGTCTGGTTGAGATAGTACTTATGATGACTTTGCAAAATGATTTTTCTTCAATAGTTCATCATTATTTTGACTTCCAAATTATTCCTAACTTATACACACTTGAAAAAAACATATTAGTAGCTCAAAATTAAGTTTGTTAATATCAAAATCAAGATTGATCACTTGCTAAGGTCAACAATCTCCCCCTTTTTGATTTTGACAAACTTATTTTGAGTTTGATAAAAATAATACAAGGTAAAGTGTATGATATATAACAATTATAATAATAATGATGATATCAAATAAAATCAAATATATTTCTTTATTTCACCCCTATGAATATGGACATGATAAGAAATATAAATTTTAGTTTATTCTCAATGTTAGAAATATAAAATATGTCATGAGAAAATTATGGCCTTCCATAACAAATGTGTTAAAAATATAAAAAGAATGTTTGACAATATGAAAGAAATAATTTCAAACATATTTTCATATAATGCATCAAAAAAATAGTATATATAGGAAGACCTCACATGATTATATAAAGCTTAGCTAGCTAATTAATTATATGGCACTTAGCATATTACAAATATAAATACTAAGCATAAATATTAAATGGCTTTTTCTCCCCCTATGCTAAAAAGGTGGAGTAAACAAAAGACCATGAACCAAAACAATGATAAATAAAGATACACAAAATCTTTATGAGATAATATGGCATATTTAAAAATAATTTTCTCTCCCTTATCAAAAATAAGGGAAAAATTCAATATTAAGGACACACTATCATATATAAAAGTTAATTCCTATAAAAAAATTTAATTCCTTTTAATGTAATGCAGACTCAAATATTTCTCCCCCTTTGTCAAAAATAAAAAAGAATGAATACTAGAGAAATTTATTTTTTAAAGAAAGGAAAATTTCATTAATAATTAAAATCCATTCAGTACAAAAATAAAATAATGAAAATAAACTAAACATAAACAAGCATAAAATGAGCCTAAAAACAAACTAATAATTAGAGGCTCATATACGAAAAATAAACCAAACATATACGAAAAATAAAATAAATGAAAAGTACATATGAGGTATATTCTAGAGGAGGAGAGGAAGGAGGAGGAGGAGGATAGGTGCAAGTGTAGTCTTATTGCTCATAAATATGATGGACATCATGTTGAAGATGAGCAATGTTGCCATCGATTTGATTGAAATGCACATTAAAATTAGATTCAACTTCATCAAAGCGGGAATTGAAGTTGAATTCCATTAAGGACATGTGTTCAAAGATTTATCCTACCTAAGAAGGTTCATCATCTTGACCTTGAGCACTTTGAGTTGATGTACCTTCACTTCTTATTCTTTTCCTTAAAGGGGCAACATGAGGTTAAGGTTCTTGTTCTTCTTCTCCAAGATCTTGACCTTCTTGCTCTTCCAATTCATGACATAGCTTTAATGTTTTCATTAGCTCCAAGGTCATATTCCCAATTCCATACTCCATTCTAATGAAAGATACATCAAGAAGCATGAGTTTGGTAGAGGGTAAAGAGTTAAGATTAATATTATAGAATTTAGCTGACTTTGTAACAATTCCACCAATACAAATTGCACCGGTATGACTAACACTAATTAGCTAAATTCTCCATTGTAAAAATCTTCCTAAAGCAATATTCTTATTATGATGAAGACAATAAAGAATAAAAAGGTTATCAAGAGAAAGTGCTTTATTTGAAAGAGCTCTACCATTGATAGAGTAGGTAATGAAATGATGAACATACCAAAGTGCTTTGGATTTTATGAATGAGGCTTTAGTACATCCAACGGAGAATTAAGGAGCATTAGGAGCTTTGATTTCATCCCAATATAAAGAGGTAAGCCAATGAAGGTTAAATTGAATGTGTCTCTCTTGAGAAAAGATAAAAAGAGTATCAAATTCTTGATAAGTCATGAAACGATCTCTCGCTCCCAATTTGAATCTCATGGAGAAGTAGGGATTGTCATCATTAAATTTGATGGAATAGAAAGTGTATGAAGAAAGAAACTCAATAATGAGAGAATGGTAAGATAAAAAAAGGTGAGAAAGCAAAATCATAAATCCAACCATTGAGAACAAGATCTTGTACTTCTTCATAACAACCAATTGCCTTAAGAGTAGGTTTATCCATGAATCTTAAGGGAATGAATGATCTTTTTTGAAATTGAGACATTCTCTACCTGATTTCTTGAGAAGAGTAAGAGAATGGAGAATAAGTTCTCTTACGTTTATCCTTTTTAGAAGGAGGAGCTTCAGAAGATGAAAGAACCTTGCTTAATTTCTTAAGAGCCATTAGAAGAGAAAATAAGAGTATTTGAAGAATTTTTATAGAAAATAAAAACTTGATTAAGATGAAAAAAATTAAGAGGAATAGAGTGGTATTTATAGGCAAGAATAGGGTTGGAAATAGTGTGAAATTTGAATTTGAACTAAATAGGAACCTTAAAAATCATTCTTGATTTTGATTGGAGAGTCAAAAAGTTTATAGGATTTGAAATCTTAATGGTGTTAGGAGCTATATTTCGGTTGGGACATGCTCGCATCTTGATTGGGACATAATGTCCCAAGTGATATCCCAATTGGGGTATCCATTCGGGATCAATTTTGAGTAAAAGACACAAAATTGACAAATCATGTCCCTATCGGAACATGATCTGGTCCCAGGCAGGACCAAGGTTCTATCAATAAAATTTTGAGAAAAGTTTGCAATTAAGTCCAAAATATCTTACAATTAAGTCCTTATGAATTTAATTTTCATTTATTTGGAATTATTTGAGGATTTTTAGAAAAGTTATATGAGTATTTGAAAAGAAATCATTTAAGGAAGGATATATTTTACCAAAATTAAAATAATTAATTTAATAAATTAATTATTAATTTAGCAAAATAGAAGGAATTAAAAAATATAGATAACAAGTATCATATACCAAAAATAATCATAAAGAAAACTCAAAGAATTATCAAAATTAAGAAAGACTAGAACTGTCAAACATGCCAAGTTCATGTTTAATGAAATGTAATTTCTCTTCATTGAGAAGTTTTATGAAGTATCAGTAAGTTGATTATTTGTATCAATAAAATCAAGCGAGATATCTCCAATCTGAACATGATCATGTAAAAAATAATGTCGAATGTTTATATGCTTAGTTCTAGACTATTGAATAGGATTCTTTCTAAGGTTTATAGCACTTGTATTATCACATTTGATTGGAATGTGATCAATTTTTATACCATAGTCCAACAATTATTGTTTTTGCCATAAGACTTATGAACAATAAAAACTTGCTGCAATATATTCAGCTTCAGCAATGGACAAGGCAACCAAAACTTGTTTCTTACTAAACCAAGAAACTAAACACTGTCCTAAAAATTGATAAATTATAGAAGTGCTCTTTCTATCTAGTAGGCTATCGATAAATTTTGCATCAAAATAACTAATCAAGTTAAAGAAAGAACTTATAGGATACTAAATTCCTAAATGCATTGTACTATAAAGATATTTAAAAATTCTTTTAATAGCATTCAAATGAGACTCTCTAGGACTTTATTGAAATCTAGCACATAAGCAAGTAGCAAATGTAATATCAGGTCTACTAGTAGTTAAATAAAGAAGGGATCCGATTATACCTCTAAATCATTTTTCATTAACTGGTTTACCATTCTCGTACTTGTTGAGTTTGGTTGTGGTGCTCATTAGAGTTTTGCTTGTCTTAGATCCATCCATGCCAAATTTCTTGAGAATGTCTCTTGCATATTTTGTTTGATTGATGAAAATCTCATCCTTCAATTGCTTGATTTATGATCTGAGAAAGAATTTTAGTTCTCCTATCATACTCATCTTGAATTCTCTTTGCATTAGCTTAGAAAATTCCTGGCACAAGTAATGGTTAATAATACCAACAATAATATCATTAACATATATTTGAACAATTAATAAATCATACTTGGATTTCTTTATGAAAAGAGTTGCGTCAACTTTTCCTTTAGAAAACCCTTTATTTAGTAAAAAGTTGCTCAATCTTTCATACCAAGCTCTTGGAGCATGTTTCAATCCATATAATGCTTTTAACAATTTAAAAACATGGTTTGGAGAATCAAATTTTTCAAAACCCGGAGGTTACTTGAAATATAATTCCTCTTCAATGAAATCATTTAAAAATGCACTTTTAATATCCATTTGATAAAGTTTAAAATCCATGAATGAAGCAAATGCAAGTAGCATTCTAATAGCTTCTAACCTTGCAATAAGGGAAAAGGTTTCATCATAATCAATGCCTTCTTCTTCATTATAACCTTTAGCTAGTAATCTAGCTTTGTTCCTATTTATGACACTTTGTTCATTCATCTTATTTCTAAACACCCATTTAGTGCCTATAATAAGATGATGTTTTGGTCTATGAACCAAAGTCTAAACCTTGTTTCTCCTAAGTTGATTTAACTCTTCTTGCATAGCAAAGACCCAAAATTCATCACTCAATCCATCATCAATATTTTTGGCTTAATTTGAGAAATAAATGCTAAATTAACAATAGACTTTAATTTATATATTGTAGTTACCTTTTTATAGTGTTACCTATAATGAGGTCTTAATGATGAGCTTTCTTAAATTACCAATCCTTTGGAAGTTCATCCTTTAAGGTAGGTTGAGATATCTCCTCATTATCATCCTTGCTTAGGCCTTCAAGTTCCAAAGGCTTACTAGCATTTTTTTCTTGAGTTTCCACAATCTCATTATAGCCTACAAGATCATCAACACTACAAACATCTTTTTTAGGATCAAGTGAGTTTGATTCATCAAATACAACATGCATTGACTCTTCAACTACTAGAGCTCTCTTATTAAAAACTCTATATGCTTTACTAGAAATAGAATAGCCTAGGAAAATTCCTTCATTGCTTTTGGAATCAAATTTCCCAAGATTGTCCTTGGCATTTAATATGAAGCACTTGTATCCAAATACTCTTAGATATGAGATTTTGGGTTTTCTATTATTCTATAGCTCATAAGATGTTTTGTTTAAAATTGATCTTTTAAAAACTCAGTTTGAAATATAACAAAATGTGTTAACGACTTCGGCCCAAAAGTATAAAGGCAAGTTATACTTGTGAAGCATTGTTCTAGCCATTTCCACAAGACTTCTATTTTTCCTTTCAACTACACTATTTTGTTAAGGAGTTCTAAGATATGAAAATGTATGTGAAATACCATTTTCATTACAAAAGGTTTTGAAGAATTCATTTTTAAATTTGGTTCTATAATTACTTTTTATGGATGAAATACGAAATCCTTTCTATATTTGAACTCTTTTAGCAAAATTTTCAAAAGCTTTAGATGCATCATTCTTATGAGCAAGAAAACATACCTAAGTAAATCTAAAGTAATCATTAACTAATACATATGCATAGTGAATTCCACTAAGACTAGCAATTCTAGTTGGTCTAAATAAATCCATATGTATAAGTTTAAGTGGTTTAGAAGTAGACACTGCATTTTTAAGCTTAAATGAGGACTTGGATTATTTTCCCTTTTGACAAGCATCACAAGGTTTATCTTTAGGGAATTCAAGGTTAGGTAAACCAATCATAAGTTCATGTTTACAAAGATCATTTAAAAGCTCAAAATTTGCATGTCCTAACCTTCTATGTCATGTCCATGTGTCATGAAAAATAGACATTAAGCATTTAATGTCTTTGTCATCAATCTTATTTAAATCAATAACATAAACATTATCTACTCTTTCACCACTAAAAATTACTTTGTTTTCATCAAGACTACTAATAAAATAATTTTTATGATAGAAAGTCACCTTATTTCCCATGTCACATAATTGACTTATACTAAGCAAATTATGTTTAAGACCATAAACAAACAACACATGATGTATAGATAAGGATTGAGGATTACCTATTTCTCTAATGCTAATAATCTTTCCTTTTGCATTATCTCCGAATGTAACATGTCCTCCATCCTTAACATCAAGCTTTTTGAATTGCTCCTTGTCTTCCATCACGTGCCTTAAACATCCACTATCAAGATACCACTTTCTTTTTGTTTTTATGGATTTCAAGCACACCTACAAAAATAATTTAAGTGTTCTTTTAAACCAAAACTTTTTTGGTCTAGGCTGGTTAGTCTCAAGATAATCCATAGGAAGCAAATTCCTGTGTAGTCTCCTATAGAAGCACACATTGTTGGTATGTCCTTTGATCATGCAATATGAATATATAATATTTTCAAATTTATTTTTCCTAAGGTAATATGCTTTCCTAGTATGTGAAAATGCCTTTTATGTTATGGTGGTATATGTCTCCTATTATTTTGAGTCATGGTGTGAGACATACATTGGCAATGGCAATATGTATTTTGATAGGTTTGTGCAATATATTTATATGCATTGTGTTATGTAGCATACCTAATATGATTATGTCCAGTGTACATATAAGCATGTTTGGGTTAAGGTTCTCTATTTTGAGCCTTACCTCTTTATGTCAAATAGGATTGAGTCTTATGATACTTTCTTTTAATATTTGACAAATGAGACATTAACTTTGAAAGCTTGAGTCTTAATTGGCTTTGAAGTAGAGGGAATGAAATTGCATGATGCTTTAATAAATTTAATATGCAATGATGATGAATATAAGGCCATTCCATTAGTATATCCAATTCCATGAGTATTTCCATGAAATTTTTGAGAGTCAATTAAATTATCTAAACTCTCTTTTCCTCTTTAAAATTTCGTTATGGAATTTTTTAGCTGAATTACCTCATTAGAAAGTTTATGATTTTCATCACTAGATTTCTTGAGTTGCTCTTGTAAGGAATTAAAAGATTTTAAACCACTAACAAGTTTATCATTTTATTTAACAAGACTAGCAAATTCAATTTTCAACTTCTCAAATTCCTTGGTTAAGTTGTTTAACTCATGCTTATAATGTTTCTTTTTAGATAATAAGCTTTTGCATTTAAGCAGGAGTTTGCTCATAATAGAGCTCTCAACATCATCATCATCATATTCATCATAATCATAATAATCACCACAAGAGGAGTTAGAAGTAGATGGTACCTCTTTTTAATCTTCAATAGTCGTGAAATAAAGATTAGCCACTTCTTGTTGTTCCTTTTCCTCTTCGGATTCGGAGGAGTCATCTTAAGTAGCTTTGAAGGCCTTCTTCTTATCCTTTGCTCCCTTGTTTTTGAACTTAAGTTTGGGGCACTCACTTTGGATATGTCCTGGTTTTCTTGCATTTATAGTAAGTAACTTTTTTGGTTTTCTTCTTGCCATCTCCTTCAAACTTTTTACTGAAGTCCCTTGTTCTTGAAAAATTTTTCTTTCTAAAAAACTTATCGAAGTTCCTAGTGAGCGTGGCAATATCACCATCTTCATTATTAGAATCTTCAACATTTTCATTTTCACTTTCTTCTTGTGAGACCTTCAATGCTATGCTCTTTTTCTTTTCTTCTTTCTCTTTTTGTTCTTCACCTCTTTGCTTAATTGTGAGCTCATCTGTCAGGAGCTTACCAATAAGCACATCAGTTGAGAGGGTAGAGAGGTTTTGAACTTCCTTAATTGAAGTGACTTGAGATTTCTAATCCTTCTTGGGTAGGATTCTTAGAATCTTATTGTTCACCTCTTCCTTAGAGAAATGTTTTCTAAGTTTCTTAAGAGTTATGAGGAGAGCATTAAGATGGTTTGTCATCTCCGTGATTGATTCTTGAGGCTTCATTTTGAAGAGTTCATATTCATACATATGAAGTTGAACTTTTTGCTTCTTACTTATACATTGCCTTTATAATGGTTCTCCAAAGTTTCTCACATTTCCTTGGCCAAAATGCAATGTTGAAGCTTGCCTCCTTCTTCTCTTATCATAGAAGAAAGTAAAGTGATAATAGCTTTCTTTTTTTTAGTTTTTTTCTTTTTAATCATTGTTCCAATCACTTCTTGAAAGAGTAGTTTGTACACCATCAATGATAGTTTTTGGTGGTTGCCAACCTTTGAGAACAACTTCCCAAAGTCTAATGGAATCACAATCTAGATATAGTTCCATTTTGAACTTCGAATGAGGATAATCACTACCATCAAAGAATGGTCTAAGTGAAGAAATATTTTGAGATTCACTCCTCATGATCTTGTATTCTAACAATTAAGTTCTAAGCATTCAAGATCTGATATCAATTAAAAGAGTCCTAAAGAGGGGGGGTGAATAAGACTATTGAACAAAAATAATAAATTAAAAATATTTGAACAAGAATTAAAAGAAATATTGAGAAGGAAGACTGAAGAACACAATGATTTAAGAAGTTCAGATTTAACTACAATCCTACGTCTTCACCTAACTTATCACCAAGTTAGGATTTTTAATCACTCATAATCTTATTCACAAGATTGAGATTACATAAGATTTTTATGGCTCACTCTTACAACCTTACAATTTTAGTTTTCAAGGCTTACTCAAAAACTAATTTACAAGTGTTTTCAAGGCTCACACTAAAACTAAATTCCCAAGTGTTTTAATGGCTAAAAAATTAAACCAATTCCTTTAGAATAGAATCTCACTTCCCATTTTATTAACTCCAAAAAATAAAAGAATAAGAATTTCTATTCTAACACTTACTAACTCTCACAAGAGTATACAATAATAAAATAAATTTTGAAAGAGTTTAGAGAGCTTTAATTAAATGCTTAAAAGTATAGAATGAATAAACAAGTTTTGTTTTAACCTCAAAAAAATATTTAAAGGTCATAAATATACTTAAGAAATTCAATTATAGTTATTGGAAGCAATAATTTCATTCCTAACAAAAATAAAGTCCATTTGAATGAAATTTGGACTTTTGAGCTGCATTTTATCAAGTCCCGATTGGGATATCATCAGTTCCGGATAGGACAAGTATTGAATATCTGTTACAAGCCATTGTATTTAAAATTCTGCTCTAGTCCCGGTTGGGATATTAATGTCCCGGTTAAGAGTCTCGAGTAGTGTCCCGAACGAGACATTGGATCAGGATTGGTTCTGCCATTTCTTAAGTTTTATGTAGAAATTGGTCTCCCTTGGTCCCAATCGGGACTATGAAAAAACTAGCACTTTTTTAAGCAATTTAGTCCCTGTGAGTAGTCTGGTTGAGATAGTACATATGATGACTTTTCGGAATGATTTTTCTTTAATAATTATCATTATTTTGACTTCCAAATTATTCCTAACTTATACACACTTAAAACAAATATATTAGTAGCTCAAAGTTAAGTTTGTTAAGATTAAAATCAAGATTGATCACTTACTGAGGTCAATAAGTAAATACACACACAAAGAAATGGGGGAAGGAGAAAAGAGTTACATCCCTTTAAACATGCAAGCAAATAAATAAAATAAAATGCACACATAAAGAAAGGAGGGATGAGAAAAGAGTTACATCCCTTTAAGCATGCAAGATTTACAAAAATAAGTAAAACTAAAATAAAATAAATCTAAAAGGATCTATAAATTAAGGTAAATTATTTGATGACCAATTCATCACCCTAATTTATTCTTGAAAAATCAAAGTTAATTTCGCTCTCAAAAAATCCTATAAAAGAAATCACCAAGTTTTTTTTTGAAAATAAACTGGAATTAATATTAAAAGTTCTCACGAGTAATCACAAAACATAAGAAATTTGGGATTGTATCCCAAATATAAAGATTAGACATGGAATGAGCAGCTTTAGCACATAGATGTGCAACCTCATTCTTAGACCTTCAAATAAAACTGACAACATTGTTGAAATGTTTTAAATTTGAACATACATCATCAAGAAGTAAACCAAATGCATTAATTGGATGCGGACTATGAATACTTTGAACCACTAACAAAGCATCAAATTCAACAATCACATTATTCAAATTGTTGGAAACCACCAAGTTAAATTCTTAAAAATAAAGTGAAATAAACAACAATAAAACAATTGCACGTAACTCAACCATAGAAACTATAATTAATAAATAAAATAAATACAATGATATGAAATAAAAAAAATACAAAATGATAACTAAGCAAAAGAAAATACATAAACAATCAAAGTTTCATAAAAAAAAATAGCCTGTAAGAAAAATAAAAATAATCTAACTAGAATCACTAACCTAATAATTTATTAAAAATGAAATTATTTATATGACAAATAATATAAGTTGAAAATAAAGAATATATACATATATATATATATTCTTAATATATATATATATATATATATATATATATATATATATATATATATATTACTAAATTCAACAAATATTATTTACTAAATTTATTAACATTATTACTTGGGACTAAAATTTAAAAAAAAAAACTAAAATTAACTAAAATATCTAACAAAAATACTAACTTTACTAAATTAGTTAAAAGACAAGTAATAATTTGATCTTTACATTCTAATTAATATAACCATCATTAATTAACAATAAAATAAGTAAAATAATTTATAAAAAGTAATGACCAAAATTAATGTGTCAAACTATTAAAAATTCTAATTTTTTATTAAAAATAAAATATTTTTAATAGTTATTTAGTATTATTTTTTAATCAAACCACTATAATACATATTTTAGTACTACTTAAATTCTAAAATTATTTATATATTACATATTTTTACCTTAAATCACTCAAAATACTTTTTCTAAACCATTAAAAAAATTACAGTAATTGTTTAATATTATTTTTTATCTAAAACACTATTATACATACTTTAATATTGATCTAATAATTCTAAAAACAAATCTTATTATAACTACAAATTTATGGCAACATATATATATAAACCATTATTATTATTATTATAGATATGTAGAGTGTTAAACTATTTCTATTTAGAGACTTTAATCAAGAACCAAGAGCCTTGATTTTTGCATCACTAAAACTTGAACCCGTGACTTTTAGACCATTTGATCCAAGCTTCATTCGCTAAAACAAATAATTATGATTATGATTAGAAAATTTTGGAAAAGTAACAAACGTGGTGTCTTGGGGTTGTAGGAAAAACAAAATAAATAAATGAGATTCTTACCTACATTGGGTACATATATACCTAATGTCCAATGGTAGGATTTAAATAGCCTCTTTAATCCTACCCTAGGTATAGAATTCTTACTTTCAACCAAAAAAAAAAGAGACAATTGGTCAAGTAGGTCTTTCAACTTGATGAGTTAGGCCATATAGGCCGAATTTTAACTTTTTTTACAATTAGGTCCAATACTTCTATCTAAAGGTCTAATAACCCCAATTTTTTTTTATCAAATTGTGCGTATAATACAACTTCCTCAAAAAAGAAAGTGAAAATTATATATTGAATATTTTATTAATGAAATTCTTTGGATTTTGCTTGTGGCAAACTACAATGGAAGCTAAAGCATACAAAGGGCCACCAGATTCATCAAAGTATTTGATCCTTCTCTTTCTCTATTCATATGAAAATGGAAGCTTTGGCATTGTACCAACATGCTCTTTATCTACATTGAAGCATACCCCATTCCCTGAAAAACTAATCCAATGAATAGCCCCATTCTAATACATGCCATTATCAAAAGCTATATCATATGGGACCATTAAAGGTTTCCCAGATAGTCTTCATACATCACCACCAATAATAAGAGGAGAAGGAAGTGTGAATAGTTATTTGGTCATGGAATTAAAGATGTGGTAAGTTGGTGTTTGACCAATTTCAGGTAGAGTATAACAGAGGAGAAGTCCATTATGGGACTGGAGAATTTTAATATGATAAAGGAAATCATATCAATAATCGATTTGTCCCTAAAAATCTAAAATCCACCTCTCAATCTCCTTCATCATTTACATCTTTTTCGTCTTCATTCCAGCATTATCTATATTGTTTTTAAATCAAAATACTATCAGTGGACATATTAATACAATAATTTAAACCCCTCATTTATCAAGGTTATACAAACCATCAAATACTATAAGAGATGAAGTTAAAAGAGATAAATGGTGGCTGTAATTTTGAAGTGGCTTTCTTTTTAGTTATGATTAGAAAGAAATACAAAGAAATGAAAAAAATACATTTTGATAGAGAGAGGAAAAAACTAGTGTTGGGTTTTAACAAAAATATAGGAGAGTATGAAAATTCAAATTGAGCCTATTTGCCCTCTTTCAAGCAGGAAGTAAGCACTCTCATTTGTCAGAATAAGCTACTTTTCACTTTCAGGTAGGAAGTAGGCACATCTCTTTCTATAAAACCTTTGATCTTCACCTTCAGAATTTGGGTTTTTAACATATAGCCAGTGACCAAAGGCATAACCTTTATGAAAGTTAATCGCACACGGACAAGTTCACTTTTGAATTTTTTTTCTTTTGGTAGAAAACACAGCATAAGTAGCAAACAACTATATAGCTATTAATATATCATAACTGATACCTAATCTATCATGACTTAGCCATCCTAATAAAGTAGCAGGTGACTCTATCAACTTATGGCACCCCAAATCCCATGATTTAGCAACAACAACTAAATAATCAACTGCAAAATTAGATTCCCTGTATACATGTTGTAAGTGCACTTTATATTCCCTCTATAAAAGAGCTTGAATTGAATTTACCACATTACTGTGCCTATGAAAACCACCAGAGTGAGCTTGTATAAACTGAATAGCACATAAGCTATCCATTAAATTTTAACATGTAGAGTTGTCTTTTGCTGGCAAGGATTTTACCATTGGTAAAGAGGAAATGTACTCAGACCTTCAAATAAAGAACAAAATTAAATTGACTAATTTGCTTTCCTCTTCTTATTTATATTCTCCTCTTTTAACTTCACTGGCAACACATTAATAACATATTGACTTTGGTGATTGGAGAACTATAATTTATAATTGGGTACTTTAGTTTTCGTTGATTCTATAGCACTATTTTATTTTAGGTTCTGGTTTTCTATTATTGATTAGCTTTAAATTGCAGGGGTGGAGGTGATGGATTGCGGTGGTGATAAAAGAAAAAAAGAAAGGCGATGATAAAGTCGTGGGTGGAAAAGAATGGCAGAGGTACGGTAGAGATGAAGGAGAGCAGCAATGATAAGAGGAAAAAAGAAAGGTGATGATGAAAGTTATGGCTGGATAAGAGTAGAGGTAGTAAGGGTGTAAGGGTAAGGTGGAGATAAAGGAGAACGATGGTGATGAAGAACAACTATAAAGATTTACAGCGTTGAAGTTTGATGTTTTTAGGATAAATTTTTTTTTTTTAAGGCAATTCTAGGAGAAAATTAAGGTTAAAAATTAGTGAATAAAATAAGAAAATGTGATATTATTTTAATTTGCTTTTGCACATGAAACACACATGCCTAATTTAGCTCTAAATTGAATTAATTTGGCCATAAAATAAAAGTTTTGGGCCTATTTGTGAAAAAAGTTCAAATTGAGCTTATGTGGCCCTACTTGTCAAGTTGAAGGACCTACTTGACCATTTGTCCAAAAAAATAGGTATAAGGACATTTAGAAAAAAAATAAATCTACTTAAATAGAATCTAGCCAAGTCAATTTGGCTAGAAAAAGTCAATAATTATGAAAAGACAATTATGACCAGGAGGTAGATTTTAATAGTAAAATGGAAAAGCCAATAATTAGCAGTAAAATGAAAAAGGAGGGAACCAATAATAATAAAACATCATTTCCCTAAAAAACTATGAAAGATTAAATAACGCTGTGAACAGCGAGGTTTAGCGCATTTAAGATTTTAGCAACCATGACACTGTTTGAGCTCAGAGCTTTAAAGAACACACTATCATATCACAAAGATATGATGTGCAGAAGGGGAGTCACCAACCAAGGTAATAATTGGGGCAATTCGAGGTGGTGATAACTCAATTCTCTAAAAAAAAAAATTAGCACCACAACCAAGAGATTCTATATACAAAATACCAACTTCTTTCAGTCTTGTGTTCATTTAGAATTACCTTATAATTATTAAATTATTCTTTAATTACATACAATTTCATATAAACCCTAATTTAGCATCCATCTAACTTCAAGGTAACTATTTATGAAAGAGTACATAAAAATGCATTTATATAGCGTAACATCCCTAAATCAATCTAATCTACATTGATTTTAATTAAGTTAGTTAAATCTACATATTTTTTCACAAAGTGAAATGGAAAACTAAAGATGGGCCTACATTTTAATTAAATTAATAAGCCTATGTCTACTTATTTTAACTCTAAAAATAGTGGGCCTAAGTCTACTAATTTTAAGAAAAAAAATATAAATAAATTAGTGGGCTTAATCCTACTTAATTTTAAATTAATTAATGTGTTGCTAAATCTATATATTTTAAAAAGAAAATGTTTTAATGGGCTGAGCTAAGTCTAAATTAATTTTAATTAAACTAAAAATGGGCATAAGTCTAAATTAACATAATGGGCCTTGTAAATGGCAAGGTTTAGCACGCGCCTAAGATCTTAGCAACTGCGACATTATTTGAGCTCAAGGCTCTAGAGAACACACTAACCACTGTCACAAAGACATGGCGTAGAGATGAGGAGTCACCACCTAGGGTAATAATTGGGACAAATTGAAAAATGGTGGTACTCAATTCTCTAAAAGAAAGGTAGCACCACAACTAGAAGATTCTGGGTACGGAATACCAACTTTTTTCATTCTTATGTTCTTTTAGATTTACTTTATGAATTACTATCTTACCCTCTAATCACATGCAATTTCATATAAAACCTTATTAAAACAATTAACTCCAAGCAAACTAGTAATGAAAAATACATATAAACAATGTACTCATTTAAATCAACAATCCCTAAGTTAGTCTAATCTACATTGATTTTAATTAAGTGGGCTAAATCTACATGTTTTAATTTACAAGTGAACCTAAGTCTATTTATTTTAATTCTAAAGGATGGGGCTAAATCTAAAAATTATGAAGTATTTAAATTAGTGTGCCCAATTCTACATGTTTTAATTCTAAGGTGACCTTAAATCTATAAGTTATAGAAAAGGCTTAATTTTAATGGGCTAAGTCGATTAAATTAAATTAAACTAAGTGAGCCTATGTCTAAATTAACTAAATGGGTCTAAGTTATCTCTACCCTAAACCTAATTCATTATGGGCCTAAAAATGCATTTCAATTAATTAAATCTAAAAAAACTAAATTTATTTAAATAGGTTAAAGCCTAATTTTGGCTTAAGGCCCAAAACACATAAAAAGAATAAATAAGCCCAAAAATAATAAAAAATATAAAAAAAATCAAACAAAAGATTAAACTTATTTCTTATAAAAACCCTAATTCAATTAAAGTAACCATAAACAAGCAAATAAAATAAAATAAAATAATCAACAAGCAACCCTAATTCTGTTCACTTAAATCTAACCCAATTTTAATTAAACAAACCCTAATGATTTTTATAGCCATTAATTTTAATTAATGACCTAATTAAAATCCTAAGTTTACTAACTGATTAATTAAAATAAAACACACAGTCACACTAACATGATTTCATTATTCCCACTATTGGGGCTATTACAATGAGCTATTGAAAATAAAAAGAAAAGAAACATTAATACAATCCCAAAAATAAATAAAAATAAAATAATAATAAACAATTAAATTAAAAAAATTAGAAATATATTTAGCTACAATGTTCCATCCATGGACCTCCATGGCATTCCATGGACCTCCATGGATTTTGTTCTCCAAGTAAGATCATCATGTAATCCCCTCTATAATCACTATCACAAAAGGGTAAAACAATGATTGGTGAATAAAATTACAACAAAAATTGAATAAAATTGAAATTCAATAAAATCAAAATAATAGAAAAAAGAAAAATAAAAAAAAAGTAGGAAGAAGATAATGTTTATGGATGCATAATAAATTGCCCTTCAAACTAGTGAGATCACCGTTGTTTTATAGTAGGCCTTCAAAAACTTATTATTCTTCTTATAAAAAATCTCCTGCTCCTTACTTGCCAAATGAATAAATCATAAAGAATTTTTTTTTTGTCCCTAAAGAAAAGTCTAGAGAGCTTCAGAAAAAAGAGAGGTGAGTGTTCCCTAAAAGTCCTCCATTCCGTGAGCTTTTGCTATTCTTTTATAAAAACAAAACAAAAATAAAAAACCCTAGGTCATAGATATACTAAAGAGTTTCAGTTTTAAAAGGACTTTATTTCCTAAAAATTTAGAAAAATCCTAAAAAGGAATTTAAGAAAATATTTAACCAATCAAAATTCAGGAAACATGTTTTTTTTTTATTTTCTATAAAAATACAAAAAAATGACAGAAAACATATAATTTTGACTAAAATTGCGTATTTCCGATTAGAATTACACATTCTGATCAAAATTATAGAATTCCAATCCCCTTTTTTTTAACTTTTAATTATAAAAATACCCCTAAAAGAATTTAAAAATTTTAATTGGGTCCTAAAAAATTATAGTTAAGTCCTTAAAAAACCAAATACTCTTTTTTAAAATTGCATTCAGACTCTTAAGGTTTCAAACTTCAAGTTTTTTAAGACCTATTTATAATATTTTCATCATTGGAGTCTTTTGTCACATCCATATTTTATTATCCTAAAATTGGGTGTTTGTAATTGTCCCCCTTTGTCACTGTTTGCTTAACAAATTGTGGCAAAGCAATAAGCACACAATTTCTTAAGAACAAAGTTTGAGTACTTACTTGTACTCCTTGAGGCTTTTGCTTATAAATAATCGTCAGTTCACGATGAATTCTTGTATTGCCATATAACACTAAGCATAAACTTAAAACATCTGAGGAAACACTATACTCAAATGTATAGTATTGGTTTGAAAGGATACATCACACTTGGTTGTATGATGATAACTATACTCAATCGTATAGTACTGATTAAAAAAGTACATTATACTCGATCGTACAACGTTGACTATACTCGATCACACAGTTTGGATTGAAATGATGCATCACATTCAGTCATATGATGTCAATGTTGACTATTTAATAATTCAACAAATTATTAAATCATGTAGCTTTGTAATTTAGGACTAAATTGCAAGAAAAGCTTTGGACTTGAATGCAAACAAAGTTAAAGGACTAAAGTGGACGTTTGCCACTTTAATATAAACTTTGTATTTTGCTAATTCATTCTTCATTTCCTTTATCCCTTTCATTGCTTAGCGATAATGTTGCAATCCATAATTGCTCGCGATTAACCGCAACCCTTTCAATGCTCACCGATGATGTTGCAATCCATAATTGCTCGAGATTAGCTATAACCCTTACATTGCTTGCCTTTGAAGCTACAATCCATAATTGCTTGTGATTAAATACAATCCATAATTGCTCACTGATGATACTGCAATCCATAATTGCTTACGATTAGCTGCAATCCATAATTGCTCGCGATTAGCTACAATCCATAATTACTCATGATTAGCTACAACCCTATGGCTATAATCTATAATTGCTCACTAATGATGCTACAATCTATAATTACTCATGATTAGCTACAACCCTTTCATTGCTCATTGATGATGCTGTAATCCATAATTGCTCACGATTAGCTGTAACCCGTCCATTACTAGCCGAAGATGCTTTGATAATGCTACAGTCCATAACTGCTCGAGATTAACTGTAACCCTTCCATTGCTTGCCGATGATGCTACAATCCATAATTGCTTACTAATTGACTGCAATTCTTACATTGCTTGCCTTTGATGCTATAGTCTATAACTATTCGCGATTAGCTATAACCCTTCCATTGCTCGCCGATGATGCTTCAATCCATAATTGCTTGCAAATTGACTACAATCCTTTCATTGCTCGCCTTTAATAATGCTATAGTCCATAACTTCTTACTGATTTTAATTAACTACAACCCTCTCGTTACTCACCTTTTGATGCTGCATTCCATAATTGCTTGTAAATTGACTATAATTTTTTCATTGCTTGCCTTTGATAATGTATAGTCCATAACTGCTTACTGATTTTAATTAACTGCAACCCTCTTATTTCTTGCCTTTAATGCTGTAATCCATAATTGCTTGCAAATTGACTACAATCCTTTCATTGCTCGCCTTTGATAATGCTACAGTCTATAACTGTTGGTTAATTTTAATTAACTGTAACCCTTTCATTGCTCGCATTTGATACTACAATCCATAATTGCTTACAAATTTACCGCAACCCTTACATTACTCACCTTTGATAATGCTACAGTCCATAACTGCTCACGAATTAGATACAATCCTTTCATTACTCGCTTATGATGCTACAATCCATAATTGCTTGTGATTTTTATCTTTGGTTGTTTAAGTCCAATGCTTTGAATTCTTTGTGCTGACTGATTAGAATTTTTGCTATATAACTTTGAATTTTATTATGTTTTCTTATTAGAATTTCTCTGCTGTCTAATTTCAATTCCACTATGTTAAATAACTCTACAACTTAGGTGCACTTCCTTCTAGATTTGCAATTCCTACAGACTTATTGAAGTTAGTTTCAATCATGATGAATGTACAAAAGTACATTATAATATTGAAAATTCATGAGAAAATTCATCACTTTTTCACGAGATAGCATGCACTTAACGAATCTCACTATTTTTTATTTTCATGACTATCATTTATTTGCCATTTGCAAAGGTTAGAGGTGTCATTAACTACCTTATACTGAGAGCATATCTTTTACTAGTGTGGATACTGCCAGAAGTTTCATGTGGATACTCTTACTCATCTCTGAGCATTGGAGTAAATTATGCTTGCTCTTTGTTCGATTCTCCTCTTAGTAGTCCCCCGCTTTTCTCGCATTACTTAGCATGGATACTGTTAAGGGATTTTTTACTCATACTCATTTCTAAGAATTAGAGTAGATTATATGCATGATTTATCATTCAAAAGACTGAAATGATACTTTGAAATTCAAGCCATTTATGCTTCAAGTCCATAGATTTTGTATTTGCATTTTCTTCCCCTCGTTTGGGTGCAAAGCAAGCATTTGATTAATTAGAATTTATAAACTCTCAACACAAACCCATTAACTAATCATCTAAATTTTGCAAGGCTAATAAAAGAGCCATTATGATTAAAAGTCATGAGATAGGCTTTTCGCACATGATCTTATGAAGTGGATGAATTTACTTTTAATTTATGAACTTTATAATTGAGATGGTACTTTATTATAGAATCTAAGGAAATATAGTTCTATCACTTCCCTTTTATTATCTTGATGAGTGTTTGGTATTTGCTATCTAGCCCATTCTTATTGATGTATCAATTCCTTTCCCCTTCTTCATTCTCTTTTATTTTTCCATGGACAAAATACCATAAGTTAGTATGGTCTATTCGTATGCGAATAAATTTTATTAAAATGCAATGTTATTCTTTTGCATTTTTCCCTTTTAATTGTGGTGATGATCAATTAAAAGGGAAAAATGCAAAATCATCACAAAGGTTATGATACTCCACTATTGAAATTATGGCTTTAGACTGCGTTTGTATTTTCATCATTCCATTAATGCTATAGTAAATGGCTTCATTTCTCTTCTTGATATCTCCTGCAAAAAAAAGGTTCAGGAGTTAGAGATCTTATTTCATGATTAAATAATTTTTCAGAGTGCATTCATTTTAGGTTTAAGTGCATCCTTCCCTTTTATAGGGCTGATGAATGTATTGTTGACATGTTAGACCTTCTCATCACCATATTCCATACCCTACACTAGTTTGATTGTTATAAAGAGATATTCAAAATGATGCTCCATATGAGACTATGGAGATGGATATTGAATCTGAGGAGCTTGAGCATCCTATCCAACCTCTTGAAGTCACCAAGATGATGCTTTTGTAAATATCACTGTTAGTGATATTCCCTTATTGGATGGACCCATAATTTGTTAGGCTCTTGAGGTCTAAAGTCCCATTGAGCATCAGGTTCACCTTGATAGTATTGCTCTTCCTAATTTACTTCTTTAAATGTTTTATATGTGAATCCTCTAACTACTTTCCTACACTTTTACAATACTAATTTTGAATGTTAGTAGCAAAGTATTTATATAATCTTGTCTGGGCTCAAAGACTTTATTAAGTAAAGAAATTATTTCATAATAAATGTATGTAAGTGTATGCATATTATGTATGACATGCATGATCCTAATAGGTCTTTTGTTTGGAAGAGAGCTATATTTGCAGCTTGGAGTATGAGAATGAGGTGCCTCATCAGTAGCCTGTAGGTTTGAGCATTAAATGCTTCACTATTAGCACTTCTGATGTTAAAGCTTCTGATACAGCTTGTCCAGTAGATGAAAAGGTGGTGCTGTATTAATGAATTATTGGTTGTTACTTATGGTTTACTTCTTTCTGCCTCCATAACTCTTATACTGGCTCTTATACTCCAGTGTTCTATCTTCGCTCTTTGAATGCAGACTCAATTTGCCCCCAAAGTTACATTTTGCCCCTGGCTTCATTCTGAATTCATTTATGCTATTCTCATAGTATTTTTCATTATACATGTAATAAACTCAGTTTGTTCACTAATATTGTTGATCCTTTGACTTACTAACCCTATTAGGTATAGTCTCATGCATTGAAGATGCAGAGGAGTGGGTGAACTGACTGAAGTGAGTTCTTAAAGCTAAAATCAACTGGACTTGCACTTCAAAGAACTCTTAAGCAGAATATGAGGCTTGATGTTTATGTGATGATTGACGATAGTTACAAGGTATAAGTTGGAATGCAAGTTATTGAGCCACCTGAATTGTTTAAATGCAAGAGGACACTAGACTTACAAAAAAAATCACAAAGGGGTGGCAAAAAAAGAAAACATAACTAAAATAGTGATCTCATAGCTTTAATTTAGTTTTCATTATGTATTGTCTTTCCATTCAGATACTTACGTAGTATGATTAGACGAATATGCAATATTTGAACAAAAATTCAATTTTCATTAAGGCAAAAATGAGAACACTCATTACATCACATGATATAACTCTTGTTATCAGCCAATCCTAAAATTTTTTTCTCTCAAATTTCCTATCCTCAAAAGTTACATGATGTGATATATGAATGTTTTTTGAATATGCATTTGTGCCCGTGCTGAATGAATCTAATTGAATTGAATTTATATTAAACATGTAGATACTACCAATACCACAATACCATTAGGATGATAATACATAAGTAAGCATGATTAGAATTCATATCATTAATCACTAAAACAAAGCAAGTTCTAAAGAAACTAAAATTTTATTCAAAGAAGACAATAAGAGAATTTATTTCCTATTCTAGATGCTAGGGATGCTAGGTCTCAAGGTGGTTGTCCTTTAGGTGGCTAACATAACAACTATTCTTACATCTTCTTGCCAATTGTCTCCATGACTTTATCTTTTTGTACCTCAAATGTGCATTTTGCTTTCTTATCTAATAGCTTCTCATCATCAAACTCATCACCCCATCCTGTAGGCATAATTAACTTAAAGGGTATGTCAAAAGAAGGTGGTTTAATGTAAAACACCTTATAGTCGAACTTGCCTAAAGGTTGACCTAATAAGTCTTTTGCTCTTTTCATATCTTTAGGGACATTAGGAGATTTCTCTTTGGTTTTAAGGTCTAAGTCCTCAAAGGAGCTTAGCACTTCTTCCTCACTAACTCCTGAATTGATCATTATGGTAACTGGGGGTGGTATATTTTTGTAGTTTAGGAAAGGATTATTTCTAGTGCTTAGGTTTTTGGGGTCTATGATCTTTTTAGAGTCTATAAGGTTTTGGATTTCATGTTTGAGGTAGATGCAGTTATCTATGGAGTGTTAGAGGTTTTGATGGAATTTGTATTGCTTGTTTGGGTTATAGCCTAGGGTGTTTGGGTTTGGTGGGTTTGGATTAGGTAAAGTTTAAAGTATGCCCTTTTGCATTAGTCACTCTAGGACTTTTGACAAAGGTTGGTTAAAATTGAAGAATCTCTTTAGTTGTTGAATAGCATGCACTTCCACAATCCAGCTAGTGCTCTATTGCTATGTGCCCCCAGTTGGGTAGTTTCTTGCTCCAATGCTTTTAGCAATTTTCTTTTTCTCACTTTCGATCTCCTCAGCTTGCAACCCATCATCATTAAGGTCTACAAACATTTTAGGGTTCATCATTTGTAACCTTTCGACCAAATTAGGTGACACATTTTGAACAATCATCCTAACCTGATCCTTTTTAGCCAGCTTATTTTTCATCAATCCTGCCTTATTCATGAATCTAGTCAAAAAATCTAAAAATGATTCATTGGGCTTTTGCTTGGTCAATTCTAAATCCTTGATAGACACATCAAGCCTAGTATTGTAGTCATATTATTTTAGAAAGGTAGTACACAATTCTCTTCAATCAGCTCAAATAGACTTCTCTAACCCATGATACCAATTAACAGCCATACCCTCCAAGGATAGTATAAATAATTTGGTAACTATAGATAAACGAGCCTTAGTGGTGCTTATAGTAGTTGTATATTGACTAAGATGGATCCTTAGGTCTCCAGTACCATCAAACTTCTGCAACTGTGGCATCTTGAATTTGTTAGGCAGCTTATCCTCCTCAAATTACATCACATCATCAAAGTCAAATGAATATCCAATGCCCTATCCTCTCATCATTTCTTCTATCTTGGACTTTTTTTGAGTCAGTGCTTTCATTTGCTTGGATTCCAGCTCGTGAACTTGCTCAAATGATTCCCTTTTTGCTTTTTTAACCATGTAGTTCTTAGCATCCTCCAATTTCATTTCCACTATAAGTACATTCGTAGCAATGTTTAAAGGTTGCCCCCCAGCATTGTCATTATTAGTAAGTGGTGCACCCATAACAGGTGGATTGGCCATAACTGGTAGTGCAACAGTAAGAGGTGGCATTAATCTAGCCAAAGCTTATCTTAGTTCATCTTATATGATTGCTCTCATGTCATCCATCAAAGCTCCCTTAATGTCTTCTAGGGTCCAATTTCCTCCTTGTTGTTGTTCCATCTCTTATGTTTGAGTTGGTGTAGCTTCTAGGTAAAGTGGGTTGATAAGACCCTTCTCTAAACTGTGAAGGATCTCTTTTGCAATTGATTGCAGGCTTGAATCGATTCTCACTAGTCTACCACCTTTTTGACTCTAAACACAGGAGGACCTAAATGAATCTATAATGGATGTAAAAGAAAGTGTTAGTATGATGACTCCATTTAATCTTTACTATTAGAATTTCTTTATTTCATAGTTTCTTTATCTGTCTATCAAAAATTTCAATTAGTTCTTCTTTATTCTTTAAATCTTATGTCAACCATATTTCTAACTCTTGTACTACATGACTAGGATTATATTTATATCTTCTTAACACGAAAAATGGAACACAACATGTATCTGAGATAATTCTAGTGGAAGTGCTAATCTGTACGCTAAAGGACCAACTCTTTCCAATATCTTATAAGGGCCAATGTACTTAGAACTCAATTTTCCTTGCCTGCCAAATCATATAATGCCCTTCCATGCTGATACTTTTAAGAACACTTTTTCACCCACATCATACTTTATCTCTCTTCTATGCTTGTTCACATAACTTTTTTATCTGTCTTATATAGCTTTTAAACACTTTTTGACTATTTGAATCTTGTCCACAGTTTCTTATATCAATTCAAGACCTTCTAATTATCATAACCCTTTTATATCCCAACAAATAAGACTTCTATATTGTTTGCCATATAAAGCTTCATATGGAGCCTTACCAATACTTGAATGATAACTGTTATTGTAAGCAAATTTAATTAAAGGTAAATGCTTATCCTAATTCCTTTTACATTCAAGCATACAAGCTCTTAGCATATCTTCTAATGTTTGAATTGTCCCCTTCGATTGATCCATTTATTTGGGTTAGAACACTGTATTGAAATGTAGCTTTATTCCTAAAGATTTTTGTAAACTTCCCTAAAAATGACATGAAAACTGTGGATCTCTATCTGATGCAATTGATGTTGGCACACTGTAGACAGTGGGGTTTAGCATGAGTCTAAGATTTTAGCAATCATGACACTGTTTGAGCCCAGAGCTCTAGAGAACACACTAACCAATGTCACAAAGACATGGCGTGGAGATGAGGAGTAGCCACCCAAGGTAATAATTGGGACAAATTGAAAAGGTGGTACTCAATTCCCTAAAAGAAAGCTAGGACCATAACCAAGAGATTCTAGATATAAAATACCAATATTCTAGCAATTAACTCTAAGGAAAACTAGTCATAAAAAATGCAAGTAAATAATGCATTCAATATAATCCCTAAGTTAGTCTAATCTACATTAGATTTAATTAAATGGGCTAAATCTATATGTTTTTAATAAGTAAGCCTAAAAGGCCTAATTCCTTTTAATTTTAATTAAATGAACCCAAGTCTATTTATTTTAATTCTAAAAATGGGCCTAAATCTACAAATTATGAAGTATTTAAATTAATTGGCCTAATTCTACATGTTTTAATTCTAAGGTGATATTAAATTTACAAATTATGAAAAAGACTTAAATTAGATGGGCTAAGTCTAATTAATTAAATTAAATTAGGTGGGCCTATATCTAATTTAATAAATGAGCCTAAGTTATCTCTACCCTAAAAATCTAATTAATTATGGACCTAAAGATATATTTTAATTAAAACCTTGACCTAATTAATTTAATGAAATAGGCTAATTAAATGGTGAGCTAAAAAAGAATTATTTAGACCTAAACTTAAATGAATGAGTTGAAGGCTAACATGGGCTTAAGGCCTAAAACACATAAAAATAAATTAATAAGCTAAAAAACATTAAAAAAAAACATCAAAACAATCAAATAAGAGATCAAACAATCAATTAATTTATTCCTTCTAAAAAACCCTAATTTTCTTTAAAATGCAACCTAAATTAATCTACTTCCTCCATTGATTTTAATAAGTTACCCAATTAAAACCCTAATTTTACTAATCAATTCATTAAAATAAACATACAACCACACATATAATTTTACTATTCCAACTATTGGGGTTATTACAATAATCTATTGAGAATAAAAAGAAAAATAATTAATACAAACCCAAAAATATAAATAAAATAAAGCAATAAAATAAAAAATAATAAAAACCCTAGAAATTATATCTCTACAAGGTCTTATCCATGGTATTCCATGGACTTCTCATGAATTTAGTCATCCAAACATGATCATCATATATTTTCCTCCATAATCACCATAAAAAGAAACAAAAATTATGATTAGTGAATAAATTATAAAGAAATTTAAATAAAATTGAAACTTCATAAAATCAAAAAGAAAAATAAAATAAAGAAGAATATGGAGAAGATGATGCTTATGGATATTTTTAATGGAGTGCTCCTCAGATTTTGTAAAATCATCGTTCTTAATAGGTCTTTAAATATTCTTCTTCTACTCTTTTAAAAGCCTCCAATTAATAAAAAACAAAGAAAATTTTGTGTAGAGAATACTCTTTTTTAAAAAAAACAACCAATAAAAGAAAAGCTATGTATGGAATGCTGATACCAAAAATCTTCTACGAAAAGAGAAATACTCCTCCCTTTTCTCAAGAAAAATCCCTTTCTCTTAGGAGCCAAACCCGTCCTTTTATAGCAAAATAAAATAAAAACCTTAGTTCACGTTTCTATAGAGTTTCATTCCTAAAAGGACTTTATTTTCTTAAAAAATCAGATAAATACCAAAACAATTTTAAGAAAAATCCTTCGACCAATTAGGATTCAAAAAATGCATTTTTTATTTTCTAGAAAATCCAAAAATCAGACGGAACAAGTATAATTCCCATTGGAATTGTGTAATTCCGATCAGAATTATACAATTCCTTTTAAAATTAGTGTAATTCCGATTGGAATTTCACAATTCTAATCAGAATTGTGAAATTCTAATCAGAATTGTGTAATTATAGAATTTTGATTTTTTAAAACTTTTAATTACAAAAAGACCCCTAAAAAAATTTAAACTTTTCAATTATGTCCTTAAAATCCATTGCAATTTAGTCCTTGAAAATATTAAATTCTTTCTTTAAAAAATACAATCAGACCTCTAAAGTTTCAAAACTCAAGCATTGAAGACCTATTTAACATTTTCATCATATGAGTCCTTTCTCGCATCCATAACTCATTATCTTGAAATTGGGTGCTTACAGTTGCCCCCTTTTGTCACTGTTTGTTTGATAAATTATGGCAAAGCAAACTAGCACTCAATTTCTAAATTGAAATTTAGGATACTTACCTATGCTTCGTGAAGCTTTTGCTTATGAACTTGCTATACTCAGACGTACAACATTAATTTATAAGGACATATTATACTCGATCGTATGATGTTGACTATACTCAGTCGTATAGCATTATGTGAAAGGGATACATTGCACTTGGTCGTACAATGTGGAGTATACACGTATAATACTGAGTCAGAAGAATACACCACACTCGATCGTATGATGTTGATTGTAAATACATTATACTCGGTCGTACAATGCCGACTATACTTGATCGTATAGTCTAATTTAAAAGGGATACATCATACTCGGTCATATGATGCCGATTATACTAGGTCGTATAATCTTGATTGAAAATACATTGTACTCGGTCGCACAATGTTGACTATACTCGGACGTATAGTTTGAATTGAAAAGATACATCACACTCAGTCATATGATGCCGATTATACTCGATGTATAATTTTGATTGAAAATACATTGTAGTCGGTTGTACAATACCAACTACACTCGGTTGTACAATGCCAACTACACTCGGTCGTATAGTCTTGAAGATACATCATACTCGATTGTGTGATGCTAACTACACTCGATCGTATAGTCTGAATTGAAAATACATTGTACTCGATCGCATAATGCCAACTACACTCAGTCATATAGTCTTGATTAAAAATACACTGTACTCGATCATACAATGCCAACTGTACTCAGTCGTATAGTCTTAATTGAAAAGATACATCACACTCGATCATGTGATGCTGACTACACTTGATCGTATAGTCTGAATTGAAAATACATTGTACTCGGTCGTCCAATTCTGACTACACTCGATCGTATAGTCTTGATTCAAAAGATACATTACACTCGGTCATGTGATGCTGACTACTCTCGGTCGTATAGTCTGAATTGAAAATACACTATACTTGATTGTACAATGCTGACTACACTATGTCATATAGTCTGAATTGAAAAGATACATCACACTTGATCGTGTGATGCTGACTACACTCAATTATATAGTCTAAATTCTCTTTTGCAATTATGTTGAAATCCATAATTGCTAATGATTGGTTGTAACCCTTTTGTTTCTCACTGATGATGCTACAATCCATAATTGCTCACGATTAGCTATAACCCTTTCATTGCTCATTGATGATACTGTAGTCCATAACTGCTCATGATTAGCTGCAACCCTTTAATTGCTCACTAATGATGCTACAATCCATAATTACTCGCAATTAGCTGCAACCCTTTCATTGCTCACTAATGATGCTACAGTCCATAACTGCTCATAAATTAACTGCAATCCTTTCATTGCCCGCTTATGATGCTACAGTCCATAACTGCTCATAAATTGACTACAATCCTTTCGTTGCTCGCCTTTGATAATGCTACAGTCCATAACTGCTCAATAATTTTAATTAACTGTAACCCTCTTATTGCTCGCCTTTAATGTTGTAATCCATAATTGCTTGTAAATTGACTGTAATCCTTTCATTGCTTGCCTTTGATGCTACAGTCCATAATTGCTTGCGAATTGACTGCAATCCTTTCATTGCTCACCTTTGATAATGCTATAGTCCACAACTGCTCGCTGATTTTAATTAACTGCAACTCTCTCGTTGCTCGCCTTTAATGCTACAATCCATAATTACTTGCAAATTGACTATAATCTTTTCATTACTCACCTTTGATGCTACAGTCCATAACTACTCATGAATTTTTATCTTTAGTTGTTTAAGTTGAATGCTTTGAATTCTTTGTGTTGATCGACTTTGAATTTTACTGTGTTAACTGATTTCAATTTTGTTGTGCCTACTATCTCTATAAGTTAGGTGCACTTTGTTCTGGATTTGCAATTTTTATAGACTTATTGAAGTTAGTTTCAATCATGATGAATGCATAAAAGCACCTTATAGTATTGAAAATTTATGAGAAAATTCATCACTTTTTCATGAGATAGCATTCACTAAGCGAATCTCACTATTTTTAATTTTCATTACTATCATTTATTTGCCATTTGCAAATGTCAGAGGCATTGTTAACCATCTTATGTTGAGAGCATATCTTTTACCAAGTGGAGAGCTTACTTTCATATTTAATTTTAGGGAGAATTTTCTAAACAAAACTCATGAAATTTGAGCATAAACATATTGAATTATGAGTATCAAAATAGCCTTTGAATTATTTTTGTGCTTTCCTTCCTTATCTGAGTATTCCCCCACCTTTCCCATATTACTCAGCATAGATACCGTTGGAAAGGTCCTTTAGATACTCATACTCGTGTAGAGCATTGGAGTAAATAGAGCAATTTTTGACATGATCCTCTTTTAGTATTCTCCCACTTTTCTCATATTACTCAGCGTGGATACTGCCAGAGGTTTCATGTTGATATTTTTACTCATTTCTGAGCATTGGAGTACATTATGCTTGCTCTTATTTTGATTCTCCTCTTAGTATTCCCCTATCTTTCTCGTATTACTCAACGTGGATACCATCAAGGGATTTTGTACTCATACTCATTTTTTAGAGTAGATTATATGCATATTTATCATTCAAAAGACTAAAATGATACTTTGAAATTCAAGCAATTTATGCTTCATGTCCATAGTTTTTTTTTTTTTGCATTTTCTTCCCCTCATTTAGGTGCAAAGTAAGGATTAGATTGATTAGAGTTTATAAACTCTCAACACAAAGTTGCTAACTGCTCATCTGAATTTTATGAGGCTAATAAAAGAAAGCCATTATGATCGAAGGTCATAAGATAGGATTTTCGCACACAATATCATGAAGTGGATGAATTTACTTTCAATTTGTGAATTTTATGATTGAGATGGTACTTTATTATATAATCTAAGGAAAGAGAGTTTTGTTGCTTCCCTTTATTCTCTTGATGAGTGTTTGGCATTTACTATCTTACATATACTTATTGATGTATTGGTTCCTTTCCCCTTCTTCATTCTCTCTTGTTTTTCCCTGCACAAAATACCATAAGTTAGTATGGTCTATTTGCAAGTGAATAAATTTTGTCAAAGTGTAGTGTTATTCTTTTTTCACATTCTTCCCTTTAAATTTGTCTCTGATCGCAGGGTCATAATACTCCACCATTAAAGTTATAGCTTTGGGCTACATTTGTTTTTCTGACATTCCATTAATTTTATGGTAAGGGACTTCATTCCTTTTCTTGATATCTCCTATAAAAAAAAGTTCATGAGTTAAAGATCTTATTTCATTATCAAATAATTTTTCAAAGTGCATTCATTTCAAGTTTTGAGTCTTCCCTTTTATAAGATCGATGAATGTATTGCTAACATGTTGAACCTTCTCATCATTATATTCCATACCCTATGCTGGTTTAACTATTGTGGAGAGATATTCTAGATGATGCTTTAGATGAGACTATAGAGATAGATGTTGAATCTGTGGAGCTTGAACGTCATATCCAACATCTTGAGGTCACAAGGATGATGTTTTTACAAGTGTCACTATCAATGATATTCCTTTACTAGATGGGCCCTTTAAAGTCCTGAGGTCTAAAGTCCCGTTGAGTATTAAGTTCACCTTATTAGTGCTACCCTTTTCCTTTTAGATGCTTCACATATGCACATTCTAACTACCTTTCTGCATTCTTACAATATTAATCCTAAATGTTAGTAGTAAAGTGTTTGTACAATCTTGCCTAGGCTCAAAGACTTTATTATGCAAAGCAAGTATTTCATAACAAATGTATGCAAGTGTATGCATGTTATGTATGACATGCATGATCCTAATAGGTCTTCTGTTTGGAACAAAGCTATGTTCGCAGCTTGGACTATGAGAACGATGTCCTCATCAGCAGCTTGTAGGTTTAAGCATTGGATGCTTCATTGTTGGTACTTCTAATGTTAGAGCTTCTAATACAGCTCATCAGACTGATGACCAGGCTAGTGAGTGGGGTCCATGGCTTTACACTAGAGCTCATGATTAACCGATGCAAAATTGAACTTTTCTTTTTGTTACTGCTTTTGCTGTATGATGATTAAGGTATTAGCTCTTACACTTTTTTTTCCTCGAGATCACACGTACTAGCTTTTATACTTTAGCGTCCATCTTTGCTCTTTGAATGTGGACTCAATTTGCCCCCAGAGTTGCATTTTTCCCCCAGTTCCATTCTAGATCCATTCCTGCTATTCTAGCAGTCTTTTTTCATTTTTCATGTGCAAAAGACCCACTTCATTGACTGCTATTATTGATCCTTTGATTTGCTAACCCTATTAGTTGTAATCTCATGCATTAGAGGTGTAGAGGAGTGGGTGAACTAACAGAAGTGAGTTCTTGATGATGAAATCAACTGGACTTGCACTTCAAAGAACTCTTTAATAGAATATGAGGCTTAATGGTAATGTAATGATTGATGATAGTTATAAGGCAGGAGTTGCAATGCAAGTTTTTGAGCCACCTGAATTCTCAAGGTATAAGGGGACGCTAGGCTTATAAGGAAAATTACAAAAGGGTGGCAAAAAAAGAAAACATAACTAAAATAATGATCTCATAGCTCTAATTTAGCTTCCATTATGTATTTTCTTTCCATTCAAATACTTATACAGTATGATATAGACGAATATGCGATATTTTGAACAAAAATTTCAAATTCAATTTTAATCATTCATTAGGGAAAAAATGAGAACATTCATTACATCACATGATACAATTCATGTTATCAGCCAGTCCTGAATTTTTTCTCTCTAATTTTTACCTCACTGTTCTTTCTTTCTCTCTCTCCTTATTTTTTCTCTTTTTTTCATTCTTTTTATTTTTTTCTTAAATTTCCTATCGTTAGAAGTTACATCATATGATATATGTATGTTTTTTAAATTTGCATTTATGCCCATGCTGAATGAATTTAATTGAATTGAATTTATATCAAACAAGTAAATGCGATCAATATCATAATGCATAGTACAATTAGGATGTACAGTACATAAGTAAGCATGATCATAATTTATATCATCTATCACTAAAACAAAACAAGTTCTAAAGAAACTAAAATTTTATTCAAAGAAGACAATAAGAAAATTTATTTCCTATTCTAAATGCTAGGGATGCTAGGTCTCATAGTGGTTATCCTTTAGGTGGCTAACATAATAGTTATTATTGCATCTTCTTGCCAGTTGTCTCCATGAATTCATCTTTCTATACCTCCACTATGCATTTTTCTTCCTTTTCTAGCAGCTTCTTATCATCAAACTCATCACCCCATCCTGTAGTTATAATCGGCTTGAAGGGTATGTCAAAAGAAGGTGGTTTAGTGTAAAACACCTTATAGTCAAACTTGCCTGAAGGCTTACTTAATAAGTCTCCTGCTCTTTCTACATGTTGGTGGCATTAGGAGATTTCTCATTAGTTTTAAGGTCTAGGTCCTTAAAGGAATTTAGCACTTCTTCCTCACTAACTCATAAGCTAATCATCATAGTGGCTAGGGGTGGTATATTTTGGTAGTTTGGGAAAGGATTATTTCTGGTGCTTGGGTTTTTGAGGTCTGTGAATTTTTCAGAGTCTATAAGGTTTTGGATTTTATGTTTGAGGCGAATACAGTTATCCATGGAGTGTTTGAGGTTTTCATGAAATTGGCAGTGCTTGTTCAGGTTATAGCTTGGGTGTTTAGGTTTAGTGGGTTTGGATTAGGTAAAGGTTGAAGTAAGCCCTTTTGCATTAAGCGCTCTAGGACTTTTGACAAAGGTTGGTTAAACTTGGAGAATTTCCTTAGTTGTTAAACAATATGCACTTCCACAATTCGGCTAGTGCTTCTTTGTTGTATGCCCCCAGTTGGGTAGTTTCTTGCTCCGGTGCTTTTAGCAATCCTCTTTTCCTCATTCTCAATCTCCTCAACTTGCAACCCATCATCATAAAGGTTTATAAACATCTTGGGGTTCATCATCTATAACCTCCCAACCATATTGGGTGACACGTTTCAGACTATCATCCTAACCTAATCCTTCTCAGCCAGTTTGTTCTTCATTAATCCTACTTTATTCATGAATCTAATCAGAATATCTAAAAATGATTCTATAGACAGTGGGATTTAGTGCGCATCCAAGATTTTAGCAACCACGACACTGTTTGAGCTTAGAGCTCTAGAGAACACACTAACCACTATCACAAAGACATGGCATGGAGATGAGGAGTCACCACCCAAGGTAATAACTGGGACAAATCAAAGTGGTACTCGATTCCCTAAAAGAAAGCTAGCACCACAACCAGGAGATTCTAGGTACGGAATACCAACTTCTTTCAGTCTTGTGTTCATTTAGAATTACTTTATAAATTACTATATTATCCTTTATTTACATGCAATTTCATATAAACCCTTATTCTAGCAATTAACTCCAAGGCAAACTAGTCATGAAAATACAAGTAAATAATGCATTCATTCAAACATATAATCCTTAAGTTAGTCTAATATACATTGATTTTAACTAAATGAACTAAATCTACATGTTTTGATAAGTGAGCCTAAAGACTAATTCCTTTTAATTTTAATTAGATGAACCTACGTCTATTTATTTTAATTCTAAAAATGGGTCTAAATCTACAAATTATAAAGGTATTTAAATTAGTGGGTTTAATTCTACAAGTTTTAATGTTAAGGTGATCATAAATCTACAAATTATGAAAAAGCTTTAATTAAGTGGGTTAAATCTAATTAATTAAATTAAATTAAATGGGCCTATGTCTAATTTACTAAATGGGCCTAAGTTATCTCTGACTTAAAAATCTAATTAATTATGGGCCTAAAATGCATTTTAATTAATTAAACCTAAAAACCTAAATGTATATGAATGAATTAAAACCTAATATGGGCTTAAGGCCCAAAACACATAAGAATAAACAAACAAGCACAAAACACATGAAAATAAATAGACAATCCCAAAAATAAATAAAATAAACAAGCCCAAAAACAAATAGAACATATTAAAATAATTAAATTAAAGATCAAACAACTAATTAAATTAATTCCTTCTAAAACCCTAATTTTCATTAACATGCAACCTAAGTTAATCTACTTCCTCCATTAATTTTTAATTAATTACCCAATTAAACCTAATTTTACTAACTAATTAAATAATATAAACATGTAATTACACATAATTCCACTATTCCTACTATTGGGGCTATTACAACAATCTATTGAAAATAATAATAAAAATAATTAATACAACCCCAAAAATAAATAAATAAAATAAAGTAATAAAAAAAACCTAGAAACTATGTCTCTATAAGGTCTTATCCATGGCATTCCATGGACCTCTTATGGATTTGATTCTCCAAGTATGATCATCATATGTTTTCCTCTATAATCACCATAAAAAAGAATAAAATTATTATTAGTGAATAAATTATAACAATAATATAATAAAATTAATAAAATCAAAAAAAGAATAAATAAATAAAATAAAATAATAAGAAGATGATGCTTATGGATGATCTTAATGAAGTGCTCCTCAGATTTATAGAATCACCATTCTTGATAGGACTTCGAATGTTATTCTTCGAAAATTCTTTAAAGATCCTTAATTAATAAATAAAGCAAAAAGAATTCATAGAGAATAAGATTTTTTTCTCTTTTTCTCTCCTTTTTCTCTCTTTTTCTTCTCATTTTTTTCTTTATTTTCTTCTCTCTTTTTTCTTTTGCTTTGTTCCCTTTTTTCTTTTCCCTTTCTTCCCTTCATTTTTCTGCCTCTGTTTTCTTCTTCTCTCCTTTTTTTCAGAGCCAAAACCCTCCTTATATAGGGATACATCTTGAAACCCTAGTTATAAATTGATTCTTAAAAGACTTCTATTTCCTTAAAAACATTATCAAAATAATTTTAGGAGAATTTCATACCAATTAGGACTCAATTTATCTAAAAAATTCAAGATTTATCTGAAAAATTCAAGAATTAGTGGAAGGAGTCTAATTCCGACCAGAATTATGTAATTCTAATCGGAATTATATAATTTCAATCAGAATTAGTGTAATTCTGATCGAAATTAGTATAATTCTGACCTTTTTTTACTTTTAATTACAAAAAGGTCCTTGAAAGAATTTAAGTTTTGCAATTAGATCCCTAAAAAGCATTACAATTTAGTCAATGAAAACATTAAATCCTTTCTTTAAAAAAATGCAATTAGATCCTTGAAGTTTCAAAGTTCAAATATTGAAGACCTATTCATGACATTTTCATCATTAGAGTCTTATGTCGCATCCATAACTCATTATCCCGAAATTGGATGTCTACAGATTCATTAGGATTCTGCTTGGTCAATTCTAAATCCCTGATAAACACTTCAAGCTTGGTATTGTGGTCATATTATTTCAGAAAAGCGGTGCACAACTCTCTCCAGTCCGCTCGAATAGATTTCTCTAACCCATGATACTAATTAACAGCCATAGCCTCCAAGGATAGTACAAACAACTTGGTAACTACAGATAAAGGAGCCTTAGTGGTGCTCATAGTAGTTGTATATTAACTTAGATGGATCATTGGGTCTCCAGTACAATCAAACTTCTGTAGTTGTGGCATCTTAAACTTATCAGGCAACTTATCTTCCTTAAATTACATGACATCATCAATGTCAAATGAGTATCTGATGCCTTATCCTCTCATCAACTCTTCCATCTTGGACATCTTCTGAGTCAGTGCTTTCATCTGCTTGGATTCTAGCTCTTCAACTTACTCAAGTGATTCCCTTTTCATTTTTTCAACCATATAACTCTCAACATCCTCCAACTTCATTTCCATAACAGGTATGTTTTAGCGGGTGGCATACCTATAATAAGTGGATTAGCCACAATGGGAGGTGCAGCAGTAGCAGGTGGTGGCATCAATCCAGCCAGAGCTTGTCTTAACTCATCTTGCATCATTGCTCTTATGTCATCCATCAATGCCCCTTTAATATCCTCTAGAGTCTAGTTTCCTCTTTGTTGTTCCATCTCTTCTATTTGAGTTGGTGTAGCTTCTGGGTAAAGTGGGTTGATATGGCTCTTTTCTAAACTGTAAAGGGTCTCTTTAACTACTAATTTTAGACTCAAATTAGTTCTCACTAATCTGCCACTACTTTGTTTCCAAACACAAAAAGACACAAATGAATCTATGATGGCTGAAAGATAAATTGTTAGTATGATGCATGTATGCATGTATGCATGTATGCATGATGCACGTGATATGCTATAAGTAATAATTAAGTCAAGTATATACATCCTTCCAACCTTATTACTCCCACACACATATTCAATAGCGAGTTTCTTTTCCTAGGATTTTTCATCTTGGCCTTAATATCAACAAGGGATATCAAGAACTAATGCGCATGCCAAATCTCTCAAAGTAGTAAAGCATAGAAACAGTAATTCTAGGTATAAAACTATAGCCCAATCTTTATTAGTCCTAATGGGCTTAGGCCTTTATAGATAGAAATACCTCATAGAAACATTCATAAGCAATTTGGGTAATCCTAAGGGAAGTTACTAAGCCACTACATGAGCTGAGTCTAGTAAAAAGGTTAAGGTTCCCTTAGAAGGATGCCCTCCTTTAAGACTTGAGTTACAAGCCAAAGTCAGAGGGGCTCGGCATCCTTTGTAAACTCGAGAGAAGACTACCCCCCTTTAGGACTTAGGTTACAAACTCTAGTCAGATGAGCCCGGTAATCTCTCTTGAACTGAGATGGTTAGCCAATTTACAATCCTATGAAGCTAGTGGAATCATAGAACCATAAACCAATGCCATCGGTTAATAGGGACATGTAGGATGAATGCAAGAATAAAATAATAATTAATAAAATAATTCTAAAGAACACAAGTAGAATCAGTATCTCTTATCCCCAATGGAGTCACCACAATAGACGGCGGGGTTTAGCACGTGTCTAAGATTTTAACAATCGTGACACTGTTTGAGCTCAAGGCTCTAAAGAGAACACTAACAATTATCACAAAGACATGGCATGGAAATGAGGAGTCACCACCCAAAGTAATAACTGGGACAAATCAAAAAGGTGGTACTGGATTCCTTAAAAGAAAGCTAGCACCACAACCAAGAGATTCTAGATACGAAATACCAACTTCTTTCAATCTCGTGTTCTTTTAGAATTACTTTATGAATTACTATATTATCCTCTATTTACATGCAATTTCATATAAACCCTTATTCTAGTAATTAACTCCAAGGCAAACTAGTAATGAAAAATACAAGTAAATAATGCATTCAATACAATCCGTAAGTTAGTCTAATCTACATTGGATTTAATTAAATGGGCTAAATCTACATGTTTTTAATAAATGAGCCTAAAGGGCCGAATTCTTTTTAATTTTAATTAAATGAACTCAAGTCTATTTATTTTAATTCTAAAAATGGGCCTAAATCTACAAATTATGGAGTATTTAAATTAATGGGCCTAATTCTATATGTTTTAATTTTAAGGTGATCTTAAATCTACAAATTATGAAAAAGGCTTAAATTAGATGGGCTAAGTCTAATTAATTAAATTAAATTAGGCGGGCCTATATCTAATTTAATAAATGGGCCTAAGTTATCTCTACCCTAAAAATCTAATTAATTATGGACCTAAAGATATATTTTAATTAAAACCTTGACCTAATTAATTTAAATGAAATAGGCTAATTGAATGGTGAGCTAAAAAAGAATTATTTAGACCTAAACTTAAATGAATGAGTTAAAGCCTAACATAGGCTTAAGGCCGAAAACACATAAAAATAAACTAATAAGCCAAAAAACATAAAAAACATCAAAACAATCAAATAAGAGATCAAATAATCAATTAATTTATTCCTTTTAAAAAACCCTAATTTTCATTAACATGGAACCTAAATTAATCTACTTCCTCCATTGATTTTAATAAGTTACCTAATTAAAACCCTAATTTTACTAACCAATTCATCAAAATAAATATACAACCACACATATAATTTTACTATTCCCACTATTAGGGTTATTACAATAATCTATTGAGAATAAAAAGAAAAATAATTAATACAAACCCAAAAATATAAATAAAATAAAGCAATAAAATAAAAAATAATAAAAACCCTAAAAACTATATCTCGACAAGTTCTTATCCATGGCATTCCATGGACTTCTCATGAATTTAGTCCTCTAAACATGATTATCATATATTTTCCTCCATAATCACCATAAAAAGAAACAAAAACTATGATTAGTGAATAAATTATAAAGAAATTTGAATAAAATTGAAACTCCACAAAATCAAAAAGAAAAATAAAATAAAAGAAGAATATGGAGAAGATGATGCTTATGGATGTTTTTAATGGAGTGCTCCTCAGATTTTATAAAATCAAAGCTCTTAAAAGGTCTTCAAATATTCTTCTTCTACTCCTCTGAAAGCCTCCAATTAATAAAAAAAAACAAAGAAAATTTTGTGTAGAGAATATTCTTTTTTAAAAAAAAATCAATAAAAGAAAAGCAATGTATAGAATGCTGACACTAAAAATCTTTTATGAAAAGAAAAATCCTCCTCCCTTTTCTCAAGAAAAATCCCTTTTCCTTAAGAGCCAAACCTATCCTTTTATAGCAAAACAACACAGAAACCCTAGTTCACGTATCTGTAGAGTTTCATTTCAAAAAAAACTTTATTTTCTTAAAAAAACTAGATAAATACCAAAAAAATTTTAAGAAAAATCTTTCAAGCAATCATGAATCAAAAAAGCATTTTTAATTTATGGAAAATCCAAAAATTAGATGGAACAAGTCTAATTCTACCTAGAATTGCGTAATTCTAATTGAAATTCTGTAATTCTGATTGAAATTAAAGAATTCCAATTTTTTAACTTTTAATTATAAAAAGACCCCTAAAAAAATTTAAACTCCTCAATTACATCCTTAAAAAGCATTGCTAGTCCTTGAAAATATTAAATTCTTTCTTTGAAAAATACAATCAAACCTCTGAAATTTTAAAACTTAAGCATTAAAGACCTATTTAACATTTTCATCATTGTAGTCCTTTATCGCATCCATAACTCATTATCCCGAAATTAGGTGCTTACACACACCATGTAGTCTTATAATTTTTGACATATATATTTTAGACAAGTTATGTAGTGAATCACTTTGTTGCACAAGTAAAAAATGAGCTGATTTAGTAAGTCGATCAACAATTACCCATATGAAATCATGCTTCCTGAAAGTTCGAGCAATCCAAAAATAAAGTCCATCATTACTTTTTCCCATTCCCACTCCAGAATAGATAATGGGTGAAGTTTACTAGTGGGTGCCTGATGTTCAGCTTTTAGTTATTGACATGTCAAACATTTTGTTACACATTCAGCTGTATCTTTCTTCATTGTCAGCCACCAATAAAAAGGTCATAAATCCCTATACATTTTAGTGCTTCCAGAATGCATTGCGTACAGTGCATAATGGGCTTTATTCAAAATTTCTTCTCTCAATTCTTTTATATTAGGAACATAAATACATCTGTTAATCAACAACATCCCATTGTGCCTCAATACAAACTATTCATTCATTCCTTGTTGCACCCTATCCTTCTTTTTTCTTAAATATGGATCACTCATTTGCTTTGGTTGAATTTTACTCTCTATCAATGGCTTGACGTGCATACTTTCAATAAGTATATCATCCCAAAATGCAAATTGTACATGCAATGTTCTAAGCTTTAACAATGACCTTACTGTTCCAATATTTCTCTCAATGGCTTTCCTACTTAAAGCATTAGCAACTCTATTGGCTTTTCCCATATGGTAATCTACGATACAATCATAATCCTTTATTAACTCCATCCACCTTCTTTGTCTCAAATTCAACTCCTCTTGTGTTGGAATATATTTAAGACTTTTATGGTCAATGAAAATCTAAAATGTTTCTTTATACAGATAGTGCCTCCATATTTTAAGAGCATGGACAATTGCTACTAATTCTAAATCATGAGTCAAATAATTCAGTTAATGACTCTTTAACAGTCGAGAAGCATAAGCAATAAGTTTTCCATTTTGAATTAACACACATCCCAATCCCTACTGTGATGCATCTATAAAAATTACATATCCACCATGGCCTGATAGTAGAGTTAGAATGGTACAAAAATCAGTCTTTTCCTTAATTCTTCAAAACTTTCCTTACATTTAGCATCCCATTTAAATATTGTATTCTTCTTTAACAATTTCATTAATGGTTTAGCAATAATAATTGAAAATCCTTTAACAAATCTTCTATAATATCAAGCCAATCCCAGAAAACATCGTACCTCTGATACATCTTTAAAGGGTTCCCACTCCTTTACAGTTGCAATCTTTAAAGGATCAGGTTATACATTATTTTTAGAAAAATTATGTCCCAAGAATGCAATCTCTTCTAGCCAAAACTCCCATTTACTGAATTTTGCATAAAGCTGCTTTTCTCTCAAAATCTATAATACTATGCTCAAATATTCTTCATGTTGCTCTCGAATTACAAAATAAATCAATATATCATTGATAAACACAATGATAAATTGATCTAGATACGTCTTGAATATTTTGTTCATTAAGGACATAAAAGCAACAGGTGCATTTGTTAATCTAAATGGCATTATAACAAATTCATAATGCCCATATCATGTTCTAAATGCAGTCTTTAGTATATGTGCCTTTACAATTCTCAATTTCCAATATAAAGACCTTAAACCAATTTTGGAAAATATAGTTACTCCTTTTAACTGGTCTAACAAGTCATCAATTAATGCAAAGGATATTTATTCTTTATGGTAACCTAATTTAACTTCCTGTAATCAATACACAATCTCAAACTATCATCCTTCTTCTTTACAAATAACACCAGAGCTCCCTATGGCGATGTACTCAGTCTAATAAACCCTTTTTCTAATAATTTTTCCACCTTCTTCTTTAATTCTTTCAACTCTAAGAGTTTCATTCTATATGGTGCAATTGATATTGGTGCTACCCCAGGTATAGTTTCTATCTCAAAATCAATCTCTCAATGTGGACGTAAACCTAGTAAATCCTCTGGAAATACATCTGCAAATTCCTTCACTATTAGAACATCCATTACTCCTAGACTCTCACTAGCTTGGTTCTTACTCCAATAATCTCTGGCTATATGCGTCGGCTTACCATAATAATAATAAAGCATTTTCCTTCGTCCTCAACACTCTCCACTGTGAAACCTATCATATCTAGCACATGATGCACTGTATCCTCGACTAGCTGAAACACGTCCCTTACCTCTCTTACTCTTTACTTTGCTCTGACTATAACCACCTCATCTGCCTTTACTTGATGTTACTGTGGTAGACCTACTTATACTTTGATGGCCAACTCCTCTCCCATAATATCTACTCCCTTAAGACCCAGAAACTCCAAAAAAAATATCTCTTCCTTTTCTTTCTAAACCATTATACTCACTTGTTGCTTTTCTTTTCTTTGAAAACATTGCATCTTTCTTAGTTAAACACTCTTCCACTCTCAATGTAGCCTCTAATAAAGCATTATAACTTGGTGGCTTCAATTCTCGAATATCCATTCTTATCCCTTTTTTAAACCGTCTCTATTTTGCATTCTTTATAGCCACTTCTTCTAATGTATACTTTGACAACTGAGCGAATTGCATATTATATTTTGATACTATCATGTTTCTCTATTCCAAGCTCAGAAACTCCATTTTCTTTTGATCTTTGTACATTGGTGGTGTGTATTTATTTGTAAAATTTCCTAAAGAAGTAATCCTAAGTCAAAGTCATAGGTCTATTTCTACTTCCTGGAATCAGATCCCACCAATCTAAAGCTGATTTTAACAATAATGATACAACATATTTCAACTTTTACTTTAGTGTGCAATCCAGCCTATCTAGCACCCTGTCTGTTTCCCGTAACCATTTCTCTTCTACCTCAAGATCAATGGTCCCCTTAAATTTTATAGCCCCCTTATTTCTTATTTTGTTATAATTTTTATCTCTAGCCATTGTTTCTCTAACTTCTACCATTAGTTGCATTATTGGCTATTAAACTAGCTGGTTGGCTACTTGATTAACTATTTATAACACTAATTGCATTATTAGCTATAACATCTCAAGAAATTACTGCATTACTGGTGGTAATTCATAGGTTGGTTATGGTGGTACATTTACATGTAGACCCCATGCACAGACTCAAACTCACTTAGGTCAGCAAGATTCTCTCTCAGACCCGCTCTACTTATCTTATGCAAAATACAAACACTTAGTCTTAATTTTTAACATCTATATGTATTCTTAACATATATATGCATTCATATTTTTACCCCAAGGGATCCTAAACCATGCTTTGAAACAACTAAATATGACACCTGTTAAGGATATCAGACATACATTGTATGCATTTGACTAATAAATAATATATCCATTAATATTGGCCTTAATACAAAATATGAAAATTTACTAAGCATGTTGTAAGCACCCAATTTTGGAATAGTTGAGTGTAGATGCCATAGAGGGCTCTAATGATGAAAATTTATTGTAAATAGGTCTATAGTAATTGATTTATCAATCTCAAAGCTCAATTGCATTTTTTTTAAAAGGCTTAATTGTAATGTTTTCTTTAGGGACCTAATTGAAAAATTTTGATTCTTTCAAAGGTCATTTGGTAATTCAAAGTTAAAAAAAAGAAAGATTACTAATCGAAAATATTCCGCCCGGAATTACAAATTTTCGATCGAATTCTATATTTTTTATTGGAAATCTACAATTTCAACCGGAATTGCACTATTTTGATTGGTCCTGCACTGAATTTTCAATTTTTTTAATTTATGAAAATATTTTTCCAGCAGTTTTGATTGGTTAAAAAATATTTGAAAAATAAAAGAAGATAAATGTACTTTTATTATATTTTTTTTATCAGATAAATAAAAGATTTTTGTCAAAAAAAAGATAAACAAAAAATTTTAAAAAAAAAAAATCAATCTCCTGTGATTTTCCAAAATCACAGGAGGTTACATGACTTCCTTCAATAAAAAAATATGCCAAACTAAAAAAAATATCACAGAGAAGCTTCTTTGTGGTCCTATTCTTCTTCTTCCTACAAAAAAAAATCACAAAGAGAGCAAAGAGTAAAAACAAAAAAGGCAAAGAGAGTTATTACGAAATTCTTCTTTCACGTTCTATTCTTTCGGAAAAAAAAAAAGAAGGGTCCCTATATTATGAATGCAATTTAAGCTAGAGAAGAAAAATCAAAGTAACATATCCTATTCAACACAATGATCAAGTACTCTAAGGAGCAAATCAATACAGCATCACACTCCATCCTTTTCTTCTTTTTTTTTTCTTTTTTTATTTTTATTTTTATTTTTATTTTTATTTTTATTTTTATTTACTTTATAACCATTTTTTTATTATTTTCTATGTTTTTTTTTATTTTGATAGTGGGATGGTTTGCCTGAAGTGATTGAATTAATTCAACCCATAAAGATCTAGGGAATGCCATGAATTTAGATCATGTAACTATTTTACATAGATTTTAGATTTTTTTTTATTTTGTGTTTTTTTTTGTTCTTTTTTATTATTTATTTGGTTTATTTGGGCATGTAATTAATTAGTTTTAATTTACGTATGTAGGAATTGTAATAACTCTAGTAGTGGGAATAGTGAAACCCTTTTTTTCACTTAAAATTGGCTAGTGATTAGGTTCATTTTGTAAAACCTAAATTAAAATCAATGGTAGCTTTAGTTAATTAGGGTTCCATGTAAATTGAATTAAGATTGAAAATCACAGTATGTATGTTTTTTATTCATTATTTGTTTTAATTTATTGTTTGGGCTTGTTTGTATGTTTTTATTCGTTTTAGGCCTCAAGCCCACATTAAGCTCTAACTCATTTAATTAATAAGCTTTTAAAAATGGATATAGGTTTAATCAAATTTAAAATTAATTTAGGCCCATTTAGATTAATAGACTTAGGCCCACTTTATATTAATTAAAATTGATTTATACTTAGCTCAACCCATTAAAGCATTTTTTTAAAACAAATATATTTTGGATCATATCATTTAATTTAAAATTAAGTAGAATTAAGCCCACTAATTTATTTTTATTTTCTTACTTAAAAATTGTAGACTTAGGCCCAGTATTTTTAGAATTAAAATAAATAGATTTAGGCTCACTAATCTAATTAAAATATAGGCCCACCTTTAGTTTTCATTTCATTTGTAAGTAAAACATGTAAAATTAGTTAACTTTAACTAAAATTAATGTAGATTAGAATAACCTTGGGATGTTGCGATCTATATTAATGCATTGTTTGTATATTCTTTCATGACTAGTTGCCTTGGAGTTAGATGTATGCTAAATTAGGGTTTAAATGAAATTGCATGTAAATAGGGAATAATTTAGTAATTAATAAATTAATTCTAAACAAACACAAGATTGAAAGAAGTTGGTATTCTGTATCCATAATCTCCTGGTTGTTGTGCTAACTCTCTTTTAGAGAATTGAGTTACTACTACCTTCGAATTGTCCCAGCTATTATCCTGGGTGGAGACTCCTCATCTCCATGCTATGTCTTTGTTATATAATAGTGTATTCTCTAGAGCCCTGAGCTCAAATAATGTCGTGGTTGCTAAATCTTGGACACGCACTAAACCTCGCCGTCTACAGTAGCGATTCTACTCGGGATAAAAGATACTTATTCTACTTGTATTCTTTAGAATCATTTTATTAATTATTATTTTATTCTTGCATTCATTCTACATGTCCCTATAAATCGATGGCATTGGTTTATGGTTCATGATTACACTAGTTTCATAGGATCATAAATTGGCCCATCACTCTTAGCCTTAACTCAATTCAAAAGAGATTACTAAGCTCATTTGACTAGAGTCTATGACCCAAGTCTTTAAAGGGGGGTAGTCTTCTCTCGAGTTTGCAAAGGATGTCGTGCCCCTCTAACCTTGGCCTGTAACTTAAGTCGTAAAGGAGGGCATTTAGTAAGGGAACCTTGACTTTTCCACCAGAATCAGCTCATTTAATGACCTAGTAACTTCCTCTAGGATTTACCCAAATTGCTTATGTTTATTATCATGAGGTATTTCTATCTATAAAGGCCCAAGCCCATACCTTTTAAGGACCATTTGGGTTAATAAAGATTGGGCCAATCTTTTATATCTAGAAATGTTTTTTTATAATTTACTGCTTTATGAGATTTGGCATGCACATCAATTCTTAATATCCCCTGTTGATATTAAAGTTAAGACCAAAAATCCTAGGAAAAGAGACTTGTCATTGAACTCATGTGTAGAAGGAATAAGGTTATAAGGATGTATGTACACTTTACTTGTTATTTGTATACTTGACTTATTATTTGTATACTTGACTTGTTATTTGCTACTTGTTGCATAACACGTGCATTATACATACAAGCATCATATGTAGTTCATGCATAAAACTAATACCTTATTTTTCAGCCATCATAGATTCATTCAAGTCTTCCTGTGTTTGGAAATGAAGTAATGGCGAATTAGTAAGAATTGATTTGAGTCCAAAATTAATAGCTAAAAAGATCCTTTGGAGTTTGGAAAAAAGCCCTATCAACTCGCTTTACCTAGAAGCTACACCAACTCAAACAGAAGAAATGGAACAACAACAAGGAGGAAACTAGGCCTTAGAGGACATTAAGGGAACCTTGACGAATGACAAGAGAGCAGTGATGCAAGATGAACTAAGATAGGCCTTAGCTGGATTAATACAACCTCCTACAATTGTTACTGCTACTATTCCACAAAATATTATTGTCCTACCTATCATGGATGATTTATTTGTTAACAATGACAATGTTAGGGAATCACCACTTAATTCTACAAGGAATATGCCTACTGTGGAGAGGAAATTTGAGGATGTTAAAAACTATATAGTAGAAAAAATCAAAGAAAGAATCACTTGTGCTAGTTCAAGAACTTAAGTCCAAGCATATGTAAACATTGAATTAGAAAATGTCCAAAATGGAAGTGCTGATAAAAGGGCAAGGCATAGGTTACTCATTCGACTTTAATGATATATTGTGCATGGAAAGTGACAAGCTACCTAATAAGTTCAAAATGCCTCAACTATATAAGTTTAATGGTTTTGGAGATCCAAGGATACACTTTAGCCAATATACCACCACTATGAGCACCACCAAAGCTCCATTATCTATAGTCACAAAGTTGTTTGTACTTTCCTTAGAGGGTATTGCTATGAACTAGTATCATGGATTAGATAAGTCTGTAAGGGCTGACTGGAGGGAACTATGCACTGCTTTCCTAAAACAGCATGATCATAACACTAACCTAAAAGTGTCCATTTAGGATCTAGAATTGACTAAACAAAAGCCAAATTAATCATTCTCTGATTTTCTCACTAGATTTATGAAAAAGGTAGGATTAATGAAAAATAAGTTGGCTAAAAAGGATCAAGTTAGGATGATTGTTCATAATGTGTTTCCTAATTTGGTTAAAAGGTTACATATGATGAATCCTAAGACATTTGTGGACCTTTACAATGACGGATTGCAAGCTAAAGAAATTGAGAGTGAGAAAAAGAAGAGCTCTAGAACTACTGGAACAAGGAATTACTTATTAGGGCACAAAATAAGGAAGCATTAGCTGGGTTATGGAAGTGCATGTTACTCAACAACCAAGGAGATTTTCTAATTTTAACCAACCCCTGTCCAAAGTCCTAAACCGCCTAATACAAAAAGGCTTGCTTAGACCCCTCACCTTTTTCAAACTACCAAATTTAAATGTCCTAGGATATGACCCGAACAGTTATTATAAATTCCACCAAGTTATTGGCCATTCCACAAACACATGTACCTGCCTTAAATATGAAATCCAAAACCTTATAGACTCTAGAAAAATCACAGACCCTAAAAACCTAAGCACTAGAAATAATCATTTCCTAAACTACCAAAATACTCCACCCCCAAATTATATATAATCAATTTAACAAATTAATAAATAACTTACTTTGTAGAAATAAATAATTAAATAGAGTTAATTAGTTATGTAATAGAAGTTGACGAGAAATGTGGAATGCCTAAGACTTTGCTAGAAGCTTTAGGTGGCAACATTTGATTTAAAAAAAAGGATAAGATAAGAAGATGATAATATTAGAAAAAAATAATATTAGAGAAAGATAAGATTAGAGAATAAGAGACTATGGGAAGTAAGAAGAAGCAATGAGAAGCATCTAGATTATATAAGGAAGAGGAGGTTGCTCTCTATGAAAAGAAGAAGAAGAAGAAGAAGAAGAAGAACTATATCACTATTCTATAAAAGGATATCAATAAATTGAGTTTGTACCAATTTTAAGTCTATCACTTACACACACACGCATACAAAAGGAGAAAGTTGAGAGGAAGGAATGTAGGAGCTTTAGCAAGGTGAGTGAAATTTCTTCCTTATCTTCTCTTAAATTTGTCTCTTAATCTTTGTTAAATTGATTGCTTTATGGAATTCTCTATCTTTATCTTAGATTGATTCCTTAGTTTCTATTTAATTAAATATCCTTTAATTGAATATCTTTGATGGTGAATGAACCCTCATTCCTTTTGATTCTTGATCCTAAGAATTTTGTTGGGGGAGTAAACACCTTCTTTTCAATTGTTTGTTGAATCCTAAGTTTACCTTGAAACTTTTGCTTAGTTGAATTTTGATTCTTAAAAAATCTTGCAATTTAATATTTCCAAAAAATTACTTGCTGAAATTAATTGTTTACATATGAATTGTATAAAAGATATGCAAGTATTGTTTTATACTTAGTGAAAATTTATCTAAGAACAAAAAGATTTACCATTGAAGGTTTAAAAATTGGGTGCACATGTGAACAGTAAAATTGCAACAACCATATCTTGAGTTTTTTATGTTACTAAAAACTTTGAAATGTCTTTGACAAATTTGTCAAAAATAGCATAAGCAAAATTTTTCCTTTTTATAAGGTTTTCAAAGCCAAAATTTTTCTAGTACAAAATCTATAGATTTCTCGACCCAACCAAATTGATTTTGATGTTTCTCTTCACTCACACATTCGATTGGTGTAAAACTAATTTCAAATTAATATAAACACCCACAACTTTAGATCCAGAGAAAACTATTTGAAATTACGAACTATGGAATTTTTAGTGAATTTTTTATTGTCCTTTATAAATTTTGTCAAGTGAAATAGACACCTCAAGCGGGCTAGTTTGAATTGAAATTTTCAAAAGATCATAACTTGAGTTCTAAAACTCAATTGAGATGAATTTTGATCCTATATAAACTTGGAAATGTCCTCTATATCTTTGATAGAAATAATAAATATCAATTTTTATTGTTTTTATGGTCTTCTAGATCAATACATTTTATTGCGCAACAACAATAAAACAACTTGACCATAATGAGCAAGGTTTCATATAACTTTGATGATATATATTAAATTTGAGTAAAATTAATTGCAAAGTACTTTAAACACATGAAACTAATAATCTAAAGAAAATTACATGAAAATATTCAATTTAGAATATTTTATGAAATTTTTAACTGTATATACCTAAACACTTGCACTCAAAGGAGTGCCATATCAAACAAGTGAATATATATATACTCAAAAAGGAACTTATGTGAAGATGAGCCTGTATTGAATATTAAGGTAAGAAAAATTAATAAACAACTATAAGGTAAATGATGTGAAAATATGTATAATTGAGCACAACACAAAATTTTGGAAGGTTATAGTAAGACCGTACTTGGGGTACTGCTGGGTTCAACAAGACATAAAACTGTATCTGGGACACAGTAGCTCGTGTGATTTAAATATTTTATTCATACTTTTAAGTATGGTATGTTTATGAATTAATGGAAGTTGAGATTTATGTTGGCCAATTATTGTGTTAACTGTCTTGTGGACAGCGCTTGAGATTCAATAAACTGTTGTGGCAAATCCAAGAGGTATTATTTATATGCATACAATTGTAATGAACCTTTGATGTGCTAAATGGTACCCGCCACATCAATATCAACCTATGAATTGTGCAATTATGCATTTGTGCTCATGTGTTTTTATGCGCTTATGAGTATGTGCCTATGCTTTTAAATTATGAATCAGTGTTTTGAAAAGATTTAATGATATTACCTATTTAAGCAAGTTTTATAGTAGTGAGTAATGCCTATAGTCGAGAGTTACATACTGTTAAATTATTAAAAGAATTTTATAGTCTAAACGTAACAAAAATATGATTGGCTATTACAAAAAAAAATTATAAGGAGGCTATAATGATAATTTTAAAATATTAATATAAATTTCAAATTAAATGGCAGTTATTGAAAATTTTCAGTTTAACATCTCGTGTTCATTCTTGTACCTTATTTGCTTTTATTTGGTAATTTGCCACTCATTTCATATTCAATTATATTATTCTTGTTTACCATATTATCATTGTACTTTATCTCTCAATGGGTATTATCTTTAGAAAATACTCACTCCCTTACTTATATCCTTCCAAGTTATTGTAGCGTATAAATAGCATTTTAATATTGCACTATGGCTTACCACGGGATGTTTACAAGACAAGAAGTGAGACAAGGCAAAACAATGGTATACCCTAGGATTTGATTTATCCTATACCCATTTCTTACTTTGTTCTATATAGGCTAATCAATATATAAAGGGTTACAATCATATTTTGGAGATAAATTTTTATAGAACCATATACTTGTATCCTACAATCTAGCCTACTAGTGCATAGTTATTATGTATACATTTTATGCATGTTAGCAGCTTTGTTTTCTTGCCATCTACATTTAAGAGATTTAAAGATGATCTTTGGTAATATCTATTTTATGAAAATATTACACAACCTAAATAGGTTATGCAACGAAAGGTATATGATTAATGGTACATAATTTTTAATAGATTAAGAAAATAATTGAAGAGTTATCTGAAGTTACTTAAAAGTGGTGCCTCTCTACACTGGCTCTCTAATTAGGTGATACAGGATTAATAATCATCTAATTAAGGTACTAGTGGAGTGGGGTGTCACATACTCCCAATATTTTCTAGCTTCATCCACATCAAGAGAGACATTAGTGGTTTTTAGCCTTTCATTCTCTCTTCTCAATCCATTGATGTACTATGCTTCATGTTGAGTGTACTTTTTGTCCACCCACATGTGATACCCACAGCCACTCTATGAAGTAAAACATTTTTTTACTAACTTATTAACAAATAAATATAGGAAAAATTATGTATGGGAAAAATGCAAACATTATGTCAATGCAATGGACATTTCTTACTGATTCATTTGCACAACCAAAGAACCTCCTCCCTAGATTATTTTGATTTGTGCTTACATGCATGGTGCATGGAATGCTGCAGTTGCATGCCATTGGTTCACAATGCAAAATAGATGTTTTGTTTCAGTGTTTGTGCTATGAAATGGGAAATGGGATGGTGTTGAAGTAAAATGTTCAGTATATATTAATGAAGTCATATAAAGTTATTTTAAGAATTGAGGTACTTCCATTATTAGTAGCCACCCTCTTAACTCGTGAACACCAAGTATATTAAATCACATTTTTCCAAGATCACCTAAAAAATCCCAACAGTCTCTTTCTTGTTTTAAATGATAGTTATCATGCAATTGGAAGAGACATAAAGTTGCACCAATTGAAGATGCTACCATCAGACCCTATCTCATAATTTCAATATGGTGAAGTGACCTATGGAAACTAAGTCAATTAAGTAATATATTATCTTCAAACTTATGATTACTAAATACGATAAATACACGTTTATAATCCAAGTTCTTGACCATGAAAAGAACATACTTCACCAATGTAAATTATTTTTTTCTTTTAAGATTGACCAATGTAAATTATTGGAAGAGGGAAAACCCTAATTCATATTATATAACATCTACATATTAATTTTATCCATGATTCTTTTTATAATTTATATTATATTCATGTACAATAGATTATATTCATCTATATAAATTGGTAGGACTAAATAAATATTCATATTTGTTAACCTTAATATAGAGAAAACAAACATTTTAATTAAATATTCCTAATGATATATTTAAATAGAAACATATAAATTTATATATATTTTTCTAGGAAAATTCTATAAGGTATTACAAAAGCTCCCATTTTTCTCACAAAATATACCACATTAAACAACATAAAATTGTCAATTAATTTTGTCCATCAAAGTGAATTATACAAACGCCAATGACGAGTTTAAATCTCCTATGACATCATCATCATGTTCATCTGCATCTGCATTTTAATCATCTTTATCTTTTTCTTCAACTTCCTCATTTTCATCTTCATCTTCTTCATCTGAAATTTCCATCTCTAAATCAGTTGACACCTAGACTAGAGGATGAGGCTCAGTCTCTCCATGCGGTCCATCCAACATGTATGTTGCAGTGTCGAACAATTTCCTCCCAACCCTGACCAAAAAATAATCTCCCATTAATTTTTAGAAGTCCTAAGTCCTCCACCATAATCATAGGCCAAAGGTGGTATGGCACTTATTTGGTTATCCTTATTGTCACTTTGCTTGATATTGACTTCTCCATGAACTTAGTGGCATGATATAGGATTATCTATATTATAAATAACATTACATTCATATTACAACACTAGAACCAATTATTTATAAATAAATTGCAGAAAATCACAAAGATTACATTTTTATACTCACCATTATGGCTTTTAGATCCCTTACTCTTACTGTGAAGGAATTTCAAAAAATTCCTAGAGGGGGGCTAAATAGGACTATCAAATAAAAATAAGAAATTAAAAGAATTCATCGCAAGAATTGAATGGAAATTGAGAAGGAAGAATGAAGAACACAAAAATTTAAGGAGTTCAGATTCAACAACAACCCTACGTCTCCACCCAACTTATCCCCAAGTTAGGATTTTTAATCACCCATAATTTTATTCATAAGATTGAGATTACACAAGATTTTTATGGCTCACTCTTACAACCTTACAACTTAAGTTTTCAAGGCTCACTCAAAAAACCAAATCCCAAGTGTTTTAATGGACAACACTTAAACCAATTCCTTTAGAGATAAATCTCACTTCTCTTCTAATCTATCTTAAGATTTAAGATGAAGAGAAATTATATTTCTAACACCCAACTAAATCTCACAAGATTTATACAAACAAAGAAATATTTAAGAGAATTTGAGAGCTTAATTGAAAGCTTAAGAAAGAATGAATGATAACAAGTTTCTTAACTTCCATTCAGCTCTTAAGGTGTTTATATAGACAAACACTCAAAAATATAGCTTTTGGAGGTGCAAATAATGTGTTCAACATCTATATTTTGAATTCAATGTTTATAATTTTGAATTATTGAAGGTGATACTGTTAGACAGTTATCCATGGATTGAAACCATAATTGGCTACTGAAGATGTTTGATTTTACCCACACTTTCTTTATAACAATTGTAGATATTTGACTTACCTTTCCATATCATTTTGAATCACCCTAATTGGACTTCTTTGGCTCAAGATATGTCCAAAATACTAAGAGCTATGCAATCTAAAATATAGACTACTGTCAAACAACTATGCATAAATTGAACCCATGATTTTGTATTGAAGACATTCGAATTTGCTAAAAATTTCTTCATAAATTTATAGATATTTGACTTATATTTTCATATCAATTTGAATCACCTCAATTAGACTTATGTAGCTTAAGATATGTCCAATATACTAAGAGTTATGCAGTTTAAAATGTAGACTACTATCAAACAGCTATACACAAGTTAAAGCCATGATTTTTTATTGGAGACATTGAATTTTCCCACACTTTCTATAAGAAAGTTATATATATTTGACTTAGCTTTCCATATCATTTTTAATCACCTCAATTGGGCTTCTATAGCTCAAGATATATCTAAAATACTAAGAACTGTGCAATCTAAAATGGCAGCTGCATATGTTGACTTTGACTTAATATTTGCATACCCCAATGAACTTAGATTTTGATAAGCAAGCCCAATTCAAAAAGCTCAAGATTTCTATTTCAAATGTAAGAATATAACTTTCTTATTATAAAGCTCTAAGGATGTCAAAAGCCTCCTTGAATCTCAGAGGTCGAATAAACCCGAGATAATCATATTGCATTTTAACTTCCAATGGAGTCCTAACTTATACACACTTAAACAAACAAATTAAATGCTTAAAATTAAGTTTGTTAAGATCAAAATTAAGATTGATTATTACTAAGGTTAACAATCTCCTCCTTTTCAATTTTGACAAACTTATTTTGAGTTTGATAAAAAATCATACGAAGTAAAGTGTATGATAATATTTGTGATAATAATGATACCAAATGAAAAAATATATATTTCTTTATTTCTCCCCCTATGAATATGAACATGATAAGAAATATAAATTTATAGATTATTCCCCTTGGCAAAAAAATAAAAACAACATAAAATATAGCAAGAGGGATAAAAACATGGCATTCTTATAATAAATGTATTAAAAACATAAAATATGACAACATGATCGTTTAAATAAATGTTAGAAAATGTGAAAAAAATAATTTCAAACAAATATATATATATTGCCACTAAAATGCATCATAAAAATAGTACATATAGAAATAATGTTGATACTAGACGTGCTTAATTATCATATAATCATATAGAACTTAGCTAGCTAATCAATCATGTAGTACTTAGCATAAAAAAAAATAAACACAAATTATTTATAACATATTTTCCTCTCTTTGTATAAAGGCAAAAGGAAAAAAGAGAGATATAAGGGGAAATGAACCTAAAGGGACCAAAATTCCTATAGGAACAATGCAAAGATACATTAAATCTTCGTAAAAATATTCATGCCTTATCAAAGATCAAAACAATTCCTAAGAAGATATTCATGTCTCATCAAAGATCAAAACAATTTCTAAGAATATATTCATGCCTTATCCTTATGCATGTATAAACACAATAATAAAATATTATACACATGTATAGTAACAAATAACAAACTCAAATATATTTCTCCCCTTTTGTCAAAAGCAAAAAAAAAAGAGAGAGATATTGTAGACAATGAGGTTTAGCGCACGCCCAAGATTTTAGCAACTGCGACACTGTTTGGGCTTAGGGCCTTAGGGAACACACTACTATGTCACAAAGACAAAGTATGGAGAAGGGGAGTCGCCACCCAAGGTAATAACTAGGACAAATCGAAAGGCGGTACTCGATTCTCTAAAAGAAAGCTAGCACCACATCCAGGAGATTCTAGGAACGGAATACTAACTTCTTTCAGTCTTATGTTCATTTAGATTTATTTTATGAATTACTATTTTATTCTCTAATTACATTCAATTTTATTTAAACCCTAATTAAACATCCATCTAACCTGAAAAAGGCAATAGGTAATAAAATTACATGTAAAAATGCATACAAAAGGCAATGTCCCTAAGTCTAAACTAGGTTAATTTTTAAAAGTTAGCTATTTCTACATATTTTTATTTATAAGTAAAATGGACTAGAAAAAGATCTACATTTTTAATTAATTTTTGTAAGCTTAAGTCTATTTATTTTAACTTAACTAAGGGAATAGTCCTAAGTCTACCAAATTTTAAAGAAGAAATTAAATTAATAAGTGGGCCTAAGTCTAACTTGATTTTAAATTAAGTGATGTGATCTTAAATCTATCTATTTTAGAAAAAATGAAATTAATGGGCTGAGCTAAGTCTAAATTAATTTTAGTTAACCTATAAAATGGGCTTAATTCTAAATTAATCTAATGGGCCTAAATTGACTTTAATTAATTAACCTAAATCATTTTTAAGCCTAATTTTTATTTAGTGGATTTGGACCTATCGTGGGCTTAGGGCCTAAAGAACTAAAAGATCCAAAAACAAAAGTCAAACAAAAAATCATAACAAAATCATATCAAACATAGGATTTATATGATTTTCTAAAAAAACCCTAAATCAATTTACATACAACCCTAAATTAATATAAAGCCACCATTGATTTTAATTGATTTTTACCCAATTAAGACAAAATTACTAATCAAATTTAGTGCAAAGAATATAAAATTCTACTATTTCCCACTATTGGGGCTATTACAAGCTACTGTATAGAAATTAAAATCAAATTAATTCCAACCCAAAACAAAAGCAAATTAAAAAATGTAGAAATCATAAATCCTAAATCATACAGGGGTTTTACAGATCCTAATCCATGGCGTTCCATGGATTCTTTCAAAGGTCAATGCCCAAAATCATATATCTCTAACCTTATCTCCAGAATACCACAGAACATTAATCAAAACAAAAAAAATTAAAAAATTAATTAGTAATGAATCAATCAAAAAATAAAAGAAAGAAATCAACTCAAATTAAAAAAGAGAAAAAAGCGTAGAAGATGTTGTGCAAATGTTGTTTGAATGCCCCTCAAATTAAGATTGTCACCGTTTTAAGATTGACTTTATTATTTTTTTATTCTCTGAACTTTAAAAGCAAACAATGTAGTTTTTGTTAATTTGAGACCTGTAGTAGAAGGTTTGTGTTTTTCAATTCACTCCCTTTTTATAGTAGCTAATTAGGGTTTTTTCTCTCTGGTTTTTTATAACTTTTTTTTAGGGTTTTTTCGCAGCTCTTTTTTCTAGGATTTTCTCGTAGATCTTTTTTTCCCTCCTTTTATAGACTATGTCTTTTGACTTTTAATGCTTGGCCTAGCAACCCCAGCTCCTGTGATCATACAGGAAGTTGCGCGATAGTTGGGAGCAACATCAGGAGTATGCATTTTATTTTTTGAATTTTCAAAATCAAGATAATGAGATGATGAGCGATAGGGTTTTGAAAAATCAAAGACTCACATGTAGGGACACATGGTGTCTTGGACTAATGAAAAAATTGAAAATTGACAAAATCAGTGTAAAAATCACTTTTTAGCAAAAATCAGCATTCTAGAATGCCGATCAACATTATGTAATGCCGACTGGCATTGCCTAATGCCAAATGGCATTATATAATGCCAGTCAGCATTACATAATGTTGATCGGCATTAAATGTCAGTCGACCAATTTTCATCATTTTTTTAAATTAAATTATAAAAAACATCCTCAAAAGTTTCTAATTTCTGCAATCAAATCCCTAAAAACCAATTTTGCAATTAAATCCATAAAAAGTTGTAATTTAGTCCTTTAAATCATAAAACTCAACACCAGAGATCAATTCTCAATTAGATTTTCATCATAGGGGCTTTCGTCGCATGCGTGCATAATTACATCCCAAAATTGGGTGCTTATAATTGCCTCCCTTTGTCGCTGTTTGCTTGAAAAATTGTAGCAAAGCAATAGTAGCACATAATTTTGAAAGAAAGAATTAGGGTACTTCATTATATCCTAATTAACATGCTGATGCTTAAATTGCTGAGCAATTTTAAGCAAGATGCTATGTTTAATATGTTTCATTATATTTCCTGTACAACATCTAGTGAAATATATGTAAATGATTTTTGCTATATTCCTTGTGAGACGTTTAGCATTTCCTAATTTGAGAACATGTTATATCTCCTGTGGAACGTCTAGTAATAATACTATAACTATTGTGTAGTGTCTGGTGAACTGCACTATATTCCCTTTGGGATGTCTAGTGAGATATATGCAAATGAGTTTTGTTATATTCATTGTGGGACATTTCGAGAGCCTTGATTTTGAAAGAAGTGCTATAGTTCCCATGCAACGTCTAGCAATTAGGTGATTTAGAATTTTACTACATTCCCTGTGGGATGTTTAGTGATTCATGATTTGAAAAATGTGTTATAATTCTTATGGAATGTCTAACAATGATACCATAACTATTATGTAATGTTTGGTAAACTGCACTATATTCCCTTTGGGATGTCTAGTGATAATGAATTTTGTTATATTCCTTGTGGGACGTTCAACGAAATGAATACAATGACCCTTGCTATATTCCCTATAGGACATCTAGCGATCTTTGAAAATGGTGTTGTAGTTCCTGTGGAACGTCTAGCGATTTAAAATCCGCTATATTCCCTATAGGATGTCTAGTGACATCACCATAACTACCATGTAGTGTCTGGTGGTAAAAAGTTAGAAAAAGGTCATGTTATAACCGCTATTGAAGCATATAACATATGGAATTTAAAATTCATCTTATAACTATTATGTAGCACATAACACGGTAATTTTGAAAATTTGTGTTTCAGCTACTATGTAGCACGAAACAAATTTTGACATTTGATTGAAAATAATGCACGTAAAAATGCAAAACTGCATTCTATAATTATATTATGCATTCTGTACTTGATAGAAAAATTCAGAATTTAAATACAGACGCAATTAATAATAATTCATTAATTGATGACATGAGTTGAATTAATTAATTAGGAATCAATCCTAATCCAGATGCAATTAAGGATGAAATTGCAAAGAAAAACTTGATTTTGAATGCATGCATAGTCAAGAGACCAAAATGGATATTTTCCATTTATAACAAGCTTCCCTCCTTATTTTCGATGCTATTCTTTCATTTCCCTCTCCATTTCTTTCTTTTTTTCTTTGATTTTCTTCTTTTTATTTCTTACTCATCCGAAGTCCGATTCATAATTTGTTGAATCCTATGGCTGACGTACAACACAGGCTATACATAGGAGCAGAGATTCCAGCTGATCCAGCCATTATGCCTCTCCATTTTCCTTAGAACAACCTTGGACTTTGAGAAGGTTCTAATGTGCTTCCTTTAACTCGCCTGCACCTTCATAGGTGCACAGATATGGGCAATGAGGTAACACTTCTCCACCTCTGTTTATTTTTGCAAAAATTTATTCATACAATTAGTAATCAGAATTAATTTTAGAATGTAAATTAGTGTGTATATTATTAAAATTGGATTAAAAATCACTCAAAAATGCATAAAAATTTTAAATTTAACTCGGGAATATAGGATTTCAATTGAATGGCCGACCAAAAGTCTAAAAATCAAACTCAAAATTCCAGAAGTCGGTCAGCATTTGTGCAATGTCGATTAGCATTTACAATGTTGATTGGCATTGTGGAATGTTGATCAACATTCTACTTTGCCGATCTATATTTTTTTTTAATTTCAATTAATTATTATTTCTCCCTCGAAATTCTCCTAGCGACAGATGAAATTCATGGGTTGTTTTCACATAGCTCGTGAATTATTTCACGGGCTGCCGGAGAATGTGGCACAGCTAGTGTGGACCTCTAAGTTTAGATGATTTATTGATGGGCTTCCAATAGCTCGAGAGAGGTTCAATCGCTATTCTTTATTCGCACTGATTGAGCTATGGATGGGCACCACCCATACGTTCCATACTCATATAGGCATGTTGACCATTTTGCTAATGAGTTTTTCTATGATCACTAGGATTGCCTTCAGAGGGACTCCCATTTCTTTCAATATCAACTACTACAGTCTCCCTGAGCATGCATGAAGTCAATATGTACGAGATTTGATCGGGTTTTCTTTGACATGGAAAAATCATAATAATGTTCTTCTTTCATCATTAATTAAGGGATTCAAATGCCTTCCTACTACCACTCCTCATCAGATTGCCCATAAGGCGAGGTGTCTCCTTCCAATATTGCTTAGTATGACCCTCTTCTATGAGACTGGTCATGAGGTTAGCATTGCTCTTCTTGGCCCTCTTTGAGACTTAAACCGAGTTGTCACCCTTGATTGGGGATCTGCTACATTAGCATATTTGTATTAGAGATTGGAGACTGTCTGTAGAGGCGTTGTCACCATGTGCAACTTCTGGCATGTCTTGTATATGCGTCTGTCCCCTTTTTGTTTCTTTTCTTCTCTTGTCCTTTTCCTTCTTTGTGTTGAATTATTCTCTCTTTTAGATCTGGAGTGTAGAGATTGGGTTAATTCGTGGCTTTAAGGCTATCAGCTCTGATAGGAGTCTCCCCCTATTGCAGAGATGGGGCTCTTCCTATCTAGCAAGTGTCAGGAATACTCTAAGACCTATCGTAATTAGCTGAACACCATCGAGTAGGACCTAGTAAGAAAATAAAATCATTAGTATTTTATGACTTAATACAAGTTAAACTTAATTAATCCTAATTTTTCAAATCTATTCTGATTAGTTAGAGGGAGTCGATGACATCTAGCGATATGATTTCATGGATGCCATAGTATGACTTGAGGAGATAAGGGTTCTACTCCCTGGTTATGGTTGTCGGATGTGGTATTTGGGAGAGTAGGTATATCAATGGTGTTCTGGACCTTCCTAATACCGTATTCCTATTGTTGTCCCCTACTCGATGCTTTATAGTTCCCGGCTGATAGGTTCAAAGTTAAAGGAGGCATTACAGGGCTATAATGCCATGATTTTTCTAGAGCAATCCCATCATTACTGGCAATTTGTCCATGAGAACTTCTTGGAGCAGGTTCCTATTGATCAGGCTGAGGTACCTTCTGACCATTTCTTTTCTGGAACTCTCCAATCACATATTCTTTTCTCACAGTTTGCTTTTCACAAATTAAGGAGGTTCGCTCCCCTGCTGATGAAGTGATGGAGGAGGCAGTTAGGGCTAATCAATGATTTGAGACTACGCAGGAGAGTGAGGTTGCCCCTGAGCCTGAGATTGCACCTGAGGTCCCCAAGCCCAGTCCTGGCAGTGCACAGTGCACTCAGTATATTAGGACTAGCCATAAGGGAGCTTTTGCTAGTGCTATTTTTGACGATGTTCCCTTTCCTGATAGATCCACGATCTATTAGGCTCCTATTGTTCAGGCTCTGGTTAAGCAACAAATACATTTTTGTGATGTTTACCTCCCCATCTTTTCTCTAGCAGATACTTCTCATGTGATTTTGTCTGATTTATTTCTTGTATTACCTGTACACTTGGTATTGATGTTAGTTCAACTTTACAAAATAGGTCCCCTGAACACAGGTAAATTATTTGCATGGACTTGCCTCGTCTCAGAGGTTATTTACCATACAGGTCACAGATAGTTGGCAGGTAAGCATATACACTTATTATGCAAAAGTATGCATGGAATGCATATAATATGATGTTTCTTATATATGCAAAGTTATTCTAGGGATCTGGAGTAGGAGAATGAGATGCTTCGTCGGCGGCTTAAAAAAATGGGCATGGACCCCTACAGCGTTGGTACTTCATCTATCAGACCTCTAGATACTTATCATCATGATGACCCTAGCAGAGGATGGAGCCTATGGCCTGATATTGGAATCCGGGATGATTGATTCCAAGCTATCTTTATCTCTTATTTATAGTTATTTTAAATTTTCATTTCTTGAAATTAGACTTAAATGAATAGATGGTACTAAGTGAATTTTATTTATTTTCATTTTTATTTTTTATTTTTTTATTTTTTTTATGCCTTAACTTTTGCCTAAGTTTCCCTTTTGAGTTTTCAACTTAGCAGGCATGCCCTAACTTTAACCTAAGCCGCCCTTTTGATTTTTTAACTTAGCAGGCTTCTTATTTTTTCTTTTTAAATTTAGGTCATGATACAAGCTACAGAGCCACCTGAATTATCTAGATACAAGAGGATTAAGCTCTACATGATGAATCTTAGAAGAAGAAACATATGTGCCACTATAACAAAATGGTCTCATAGAGCTACTCTTAATCTTTTATGTTCCATTTTCCTTTCTAATGCTTATGTATTATAAATAACATAGAACATGCAATGTCATAATAAAATTTCAATTTCAATAAGATTAATTAATTAGGGCAAAAATGAGTACATTTACTACATCACATGACATAACTTCTGTTATCAGCTAGTCCTTTCATATTTTCTAACTAAATATTTTTCGCTCACATTTTATTCCCTAATTTTTGCCTGACCAGCCCTTTATGAGTTTTCTAATCAGTGGGACCTCTTTTTATTTTATTTTATTACCTAATTTTTGCCTGCCAATCCTTTGCAGGTTTTCTGAACAGCGGGAATGTTCTAATTTTTGCCTGACTAGCCTTTTCAAGTTTTCTAGTCAGTGGACTTTTATTTTATTTATACTACTTTTATTTATTTTTATAGATAGTATTTCTTGAGGCAATCCAGGTTAATAGGCTCCATAAACTCATTCCCTTGAAGATTAGATATCTTAACGGCTCCCTTTGGCTGAACTGACTTGACTAAGTATGGTCCTTCTCAGTTTGGTCTAAACTTTCCTCTTGGATTGAACACCACTACTCTGAATTATTTTAGTACCATATCCCCAGCTTTGATCTTCCTCAACTTTACCTTCTTATTAAATGCCCTTGTTATCCTCTTCTAATATATCTAGGTATGAAATAAAGTATTCATCCTCTTCTCATCTATAGACACCAAATGATCATATCTTTTCTATGCCCATTCACTCTCGGGTGCTTTGGCCTCCATAACTACTCTTAGAGACTTGATCTTAGTTTCTACTGCTTCACAGCCATACACTAGGGAGAACGGAGTTTGGCATGTGGTAGTTTTGGTTGTAGTTCTATATCCCTATAAGGCAAAGGGAAGAAACTCATACCAATCCTTGTAAGTTTTGACCATCATAAAGAGGATTTTCTTAATATTTTTATTTGTTGCTTCCACTACTCCATTAGCCTGAGGTCGATATGGTGAAGACTTATGATCCTCGATCCTATACTTCTATAATAACTCTGTCATTTTTGCTTGAAACTGAACCCCATTGTCTATCACTACATGATGTGGAACCCTATATCTGCAAATGAGAATCTTCTCGATAAATCAAGCCATTTTTTTTTGCCTTTAGAGCATTGAGAGACTTAGCCTCTACCCATATAAAGAAGTAATTAATTGCCACAACTATGTACTTATGCTCATTTGATGTTTTTAGCCTTATTTCTCCTATGATATCAATCCCCCATGCTGCAAAAGGCCATGCAGATGATAAACTATTCAGCACCATTGGAGGAAGGTGGTTGAGGTTCCCATAGATCTGACACTGATGGCATTACCTTATGGTTCTAATACAATCCTTTTCCATGCTCATCCAGTAGTACCCCTGTCTGATTCTCTTCTTTGCTAGGATTATCCTATTCATGCGAGAACCGCAAGCTCCTGCATGAACCTTTTTCATCACATCTTCCGCTTCATCTTTCTTAAGACATATGAGCTGCATTCCATTTAGCATTCTCTTATACAATACCCCATAGTGAATTGCAAAATTATATGTACGAACATGCAGGGCATATCTTTCTTTTGAAGTGACCTCATCTGGATATTTTCCTTCCTCAATGAACCTCTGAACATCATAAAACCATGGCTTCTCTTGAGGCCCTATCTGAATTCCCATAATCTGCTCACCCCCATAACACAGAGCCTTTGATTTCATGATCACTAACTACCTCATAGTCAACCCAGTCACACTATCCCACATTAAAAAGAGTATCGCCAGTGCATCTTCCATTTGATTGTCATCTCTTAATAAATGGATAAAAAGACACTTGGTGAAATTCTTTATTAAAGATTTTCAAATAGCAAATGTAGGGCTTCAGCTTTTCCTCTTTCACTTCTCATTCCTTATTAGCCTGACTGATAACCAACATAGAATCCTCGTATACTAACAACTCCTTTGCTCTAGCTGCCATCACTGCTTCTACTCTATAAATGCACGCTTCATACTCAGTCATATTATTGGTTACTTTGAAATCCAGCTTCTTGGCCATTGGTATGGTTTCTCCCTCTAGCGTGATGAGGATCACTCCTAACCTGGCTCCTTTGTAGTTTACTACACCATCAAAATAAAGCTTCCATTCTCGATGCTCTACAACTACTAGATTCTCATCTAAGAATTATAGGATCCACTGTTCATCACCCTCTACTGCATTTTGAGCTAGGAATTCTGCTACTACCCTTCCCTTAATAACCTTCGTGGTAATGTACTCTATATCAAATTCAATCAGGAGAATGAGCCATCGAGAAATCCCTCCGGTCAGAGCAAGTGCCTACAGTAAGTATCTTAAGGGTTCTATTTTCAAAATGGCCTAAACCCTATAAGACTAAAAATAATGACTCAATTTCCTTATTGCCATATCATTATCAAACACGTCTTCTCCACCAAATTATACTTTTCTTCATACTGCAGGAACTTTTTGCTAAGGTAATACATTGCATGCTCTATCCCATCTAGTCCTTCATGTGCTAACATTGCCCCTATTTCCTTTTCTTCTAGAGCCAAATATAGAATCAAGGGTTTACCTAGCCTCGGTGGTTTAAGTATAGGTGGATTAATAAGATACTCCATTATCTTATTAAAGGCCCTTTGATAGTCATCATTCCACTCTACAGGTTGATCTTTTCTCAGAAGCATGAAGATTGGGTTACAAATATTAATAAGCTTTATAATGAACCTGCTAATATATTATAACCTACCTATGAACCCTCTCACATCTTTCTCTATCCTTGGTGCTGGCATTTCCTGAATGGCTTTCACTTTATCTAGATCCACTTTGATTCCTCTGCCCAGCAACTTCCTTAAAGTAACTCTGAAAATGCATTTCTTTGGGTTGAGTCTTAAATTATACCTCTTAATGAGTGCTAAGAATTTGTCCAGTGCTTTAAAATTCCCCTCTCTTGTTTCTGACTTGACCATCATATCATCTACATCTACCTCCACTTCCTTATGCATCATGTCATGGAAAATAGCAATGGCTGCCCTTTGGTATGTTGCACCTGCATTCTTCAACCCAAAAGGCATAACGTTATAGCAATACATCCCCTATTCTGTGATAAAATTTATCTTGATCTTATCCATAACTGCCATCATTATTTGATTATACCTAAAGAACCCATCCATGAAGGAGTACATCGCACTTCATGCCGCACTATCCACTATCACATCGATGTGAGTAAAGGGAAGTCATCCTTTAGACATGCTTTATTTAAATCTTTGAAATCAACACACATTCACACCTTACCATCTTTCTTAGGTACCAGGACTATAGTTGCTAGCCATTGCGGATAATCTACTACCTCTAAAAAGTTGGCCTGAATTTATTTAGCAATTTCTTCTCTTATCTTTTTAGTCCATTCTGGTCTCAGCCTGTGCAATTTCTATTTAACCAGTTTTATTTTCTAATGAGTTGGAATGTGATGCTCTACAATGTCCCTATTTAAACCTAGCATGTCTTCGTAGGTCCAAGCAAATACTACCTTTCTTTTTGTTAGTATTTTATCAAAATTTTCCCTCTCTTTGAGAGTTACATCATATGATATAGAAATTTTCTTTGGATTATCATTCATGCCCATGTTAAATGAATCAAATTGGATTCAATTAATGTCAAACATACATGAACAATTAAAATTATAACGCATAAAACTATTAGGATGTACATCACATAAGTAAGCAAAATCAGCGTTCATATCATTGACCATGGAAAAAACATAATTTTCGTCCTCATAGAGACCGAACGTTATTACATCAGTTTCTTCATAAAAAACATTAGCAAAGCTATCAACAATTCCGATCGGGATTGTATAATTCCGATCGGAATTACACAATCCCGGTCAAAATTGAATTCTTCCATTTTTTTCTATTTCTGTTTATTTTCAATTTAGTGTTTTAATTGGTTTACACTTCCTAATTAACTCAATCCTACCCAGTTTAAAATTTCTAAATACACTTTAGGAATTAGAATCACATTAGGATTAGGGTTAGGCTTCCTGGTTCTACTATAAAAAGAAAGGAAGGAAAGTAGTAGAGGAGGGAAACAAAAGAGGAAAAGAGAGGAGGAAAGGCAGAAAAGGGGCGTAGAAAAGAAAAGAAAAAGAAGGAGAAGGGATGGGAGAACAAGAAGAAAAATCATGATTTTCTTTTGAATTTTCTATAAAAAATTCCTTTTATTAAAAATTAATTCAAGATTCGTGGAGAATTTTTTAAGAAGAAGATTCGAAGATTTATCAAGAACGATGAATTACAAATCTAAGGAGTACCCTAAGTCATTCATAAGCATCATCATCTTCTTCTTATTCTTTATTTATTTATTTATTTTATTATTAATTATTTTTATTCTTTCGAGTTATTATCATAATTTATTCATTAATCATAATTTTATTTTATTTTTTTGTGGTGATTATGGAGGAAAACGCATGGTGATCATGTGGGAGGGATGAATTCATGAGAAGTCCGTGGAAAATTATGGATAAAGCCTCGTAGAGACTTAGTTTCTAGGGTTTTATTTTATTTTATTTTATTTGTTGCTTTTATTTATTTATTTATTTTGTTAATTGTTTTAGGAACTAATGTAATAGCCCCGATAGTGGGAGTAATGAAATTATGTGTGCGGTTGTATGTTTATTTTGATTGAATCGATTAGTAAAATTAGGTTTCAATTTGGTAATTATTTAAAATCAATGGAAGAAGTAGATTAATTTAGGTTGCATGTTAATGAAAATTAGGGTTTTAGTAAGGAATAAATTTAATTATTTGTTTGATCTTATTTAATTGTTTCTTTTATGTTATTATTTGTTTTTAGGTTTATTTATTATTTTTGTGTGTTTTGGGCCTTAAGCCCACTTTAGGTCTTGATTTATTTATTTAAGTTTAGGTAATTCTTTTAGCCCATCTCATTTAATAATTAATTAAGTTTAATTAATTAAAATATATTTTTAGGTTCATAATTAATTAGATTTTAGGTTAGAAATATCCTTAAGCCCATTTAGTTAATTAGACATAGGCCCACCTAATTTAAATTAATTAATTTAGACTTAGCCCATTTAATTTAAGCATTTCTTCCATAATTTGTAGATTTAAGATCATTATTTAATTAAAATATTTAGAATTAAGCCCACTAATTTAAATATTCCATAATTTGTAGAATTAGGCCCACTTTGGAATTAAAATACATAGACTTAAGTTCATTTAATTAAAATCAAAAGGAATTAGGTCTTTAGGTTCACTTATAATTTAAAACATGTAGATTTAACTCATTTATTTAAAATCCATGTAGATTATACTAACTTAGGGATTATATGATTTATTGAATGCATTACTTACTTGTATATTTCATGACTAGTTTGCCTTGGAGTTTATTATTTTGGGTTTATATGAAATTGCATGTAAATAGAGAATAAGATAATAATTCATAAAGTAATTCTAAATGAACACAAGACTGAAAGAAGTTGGTATTCAGTATCCAGAATCTCCTGATTGTGGTGCTAGCTTTCTTTTAGGGAATCGAGTACCACCTTATCGATTTGTCCCAATTATTACCCTGGGTGGTGACTCCTCATCTCTACACCATGTCTTTGTGACAATGGTTAGTGTGTTCTCTAGAGCCCTGAGCTCAAATAGTGACACGGTTGCTAAAATCTTGGACGCACGCTAAACCCCGCCGTCTACAGGGGCTTACGTCGTAATTGTGCACAATTACATCCTGAAATTGGGTGCTTACACTCCCACATTTCTTTGGCCAACATACAATGTTAAATCTTGCCTCCTTCATCTTTTATCATTGAAGAGACTAGAGTAATTATAGCTTTTTATTTTTGTGATTTTCTTCCTTTTTGATTAATACTCTATTGGCTTCTTACAAGAGTAGTTACCACACCATCAATGATAGTTGTAGGTGGTTCCCAACCTCTTAAGACAATGTCCTAAATTTTGATGGAATCATAATCAAAATATAATTCCATTTTGAATTTCCAATGTGGATAGTCACTACCATCAAAGATTGGTCTAAAAGAAGAGATGTTTTATGATTCACTCCCCATGATCTTTTATTCTAGTAATGAAGTACCTAAAATTCAAACTTTGATACCAATTAAAAAGAATCCTAGAGGGGGGTGAATAGGACTATCAAATAAAAATGAGAAATTAAAAGAATTCTTTGCTAGAATTGAATGGAAGTTGAGAAGGAAGAATGAAGAACATAAAAATTTAAGGAGTTCGGATTCAATAACAATCCTACGTCTCCAACTAACTTATCCCCAAGTTATGATTTTCAATCAGCCATAATTTTATTCACAAGATTAAGATTACACAAGAGTTTTAGGGCTCACTCTTATAACCTTACAACTTGAGTTTTCAAGGCTTACTCAAAATCCAAATCCCAAGTGTTTTAATAGACAACACTTAAACTAATTCCTTTAGAGATAAATCTCATTTTCCTTCTAATCTATCTTAATATTTAAGATAAAGAGAAATTCTATTTCTAATACATAACCAACTCTCACAAGAGTTATACAAACAAAGAATTGTTTAAGAGAATTTGAGAGCTTAATTGAAAGCTTAAGAAAGAAAGAATGATAATAAATTTTTTAACTTTCATTTAGCACTTGAGGTGTTTATATAGATAAAAACTCAAAAATATAGCTTTTGGAGGTGCAAATAATGTGTCCAACGTCTATATTTTGAATTCAATGTTTATAATTTTGAATTATTGAATGTGATGCTGTCAAACAGCTATACATAAATTGAAACCATAATTGGCAACTAAAGACATTCAATTTTGCCCATATATTCCTTATAAAAGTTGTAAATATTGGACTTCCCTTTCCATATCATTTTGAATCACCTTAATTGAAATTTTTTAGCTAAAAATATGTCCAAAATACTAAGAGTTATGCAATCTAAAATGTAAATTACTGTTAAACAGCTATGCATAAGTTAAACCCATGATTTTATATTGAAGAAGTTTGAATTTACTAAAACTTTCTCCAAAAAAAATGTAAATATTTGACTTATCTTTCCATATTAATTTGAATCACCTCAACTGGACATCTTTAGCTCAATATATGTCCAAAATACTAAAAGTTACATAATCTAAAATGTATACTACTATCAAACAGTTATGCACAAGTTAAAGCTGTGATTTTCTATTAGAGACATTTGAATTTACCCATGATTTCTTTAATAAAGTTATATATATTTTATTAGCTTTCCATATTATTTTTAATCACCTTAATTGGGCTTCTGTAGCTCAAGATATGTCAAAAATACTAAGAGCTGTGTAATCTGAAGTGGCAACTGCATATGTTGATTTCAACTTAATATTTGCATACCCAAATGAACTTAAATTTTGACAAGAAAGCCTAATTTAGAAAGCTCAAGATGTTTATTTCAAATGTGAAGAAGATAACTTTTTCATTATAAAGCTCTAATAATGTCAAAAGCCTCCTTAAATCTTAGAGGTCGAATCAGCCCAAGATAATCATACTTCATTTTAACTTCTAATGGAGTCCTAACTTAAAAAAACTTAAATAAACAAATTAAATGCTTAAAATTATGTTTGTTAAGATTAAAATTAAGATTAGTTATTGCTACGGTCAATAAATTTCTTGTTATCTTTTCTTCCCCTGGCAAATGATCTCTTAGGTATGCAGCCGCCATAGTGATGAATTTTTTTTATGTTTTATCTTTATTGAAAGAAGTTTATAGGTTTCTTTTATACGATGAAAATGAATCAACAGGTTTTCTCAAGATATTTTTATATGAAGTTGTGTAAACTAAGAATTTAAGTAAACCATATTTCTCTCCATTTAACTTATTGACAATATGAGGAAAGCCAACAAACGCACCTTTTACTATCCCTTAACAACCCCATATATGTAACATTGACCCTTTGACTCTTTTGTATAAAAAGATGTCCTTATTTGTAAGTTTAGGCATTAGATGTTGATTGTAATACAACATTAATTATATTAATATTACAAATACAATTCTGTTAGCGGTAATACAACAAACCATAATATAGGATGATATAATAAACATTTCATATGAATGTTATCTTAATTACATATGATAACACCTATACAGCAAACATAAATATTTTCCAAACATTATAATAAAAACATACATTAACTATATGTAATAACCAAATTTATTTACACTAAACCAAAATAAAAGATGTGTATCTCTGATATATTACATAATTTATCATTAGTCATCTTTCATGTAGTCCTCCTCTTTTATCACATAGTAATCATTGAGCTACTGAATCATTCTGGCATCATAAATATCTTCATCGATTGAACCTTTGTATTAGTAACCATGGTTAGAATATTCTATTCCACCCTAATAATGTCTGGAATTATAAATAAATCTTTCTTCATTCCAATCATATCCAAAATAATCATTGTAAAAAAAGTTTGGCATGTACCATAACACCAAATCTTTATGCATGTTGATCACATATGAAAGATGCCCTCCTACCATGACATAATATGGTCCAATTGAAGCAGAAAAATTCATAATTACATGTATGCATGTATCCATTTGTAGTCTTTTCTAAAATTGATTTTTTTCCAAAAATATGCTACAAATTCAGGAAAAACCTGCCAGAAACCTCCCTCGACAGCCAATCTGGAAATGGAGCAATACCATGCATAAACCAAATAAAAAGCTTATGATAAAATTCCAAGGAATTTGGTGACATTGCCTAAACAATGACGAAATAACATTTTAGTACAAATTACCATATACTTTCCTTTGATGAACCCATATTTGTTTTGGTATAAACTATTTTACAATCTGTCAGTATTCCCTCCAGCATCATTTGAACCCTTTTCATTAATGCACCCATTGTGCATTCACTTTTCCTAGTCTTGCTCTCCGTGACCAGTCTCCAAGCCTTTACTCGAAATCTTTTTTAATGTGCCATTAACTCATCTAAAGAGTTGAACTTTCTGTTATATAGACAGAACTAGTTGTTTATAAAATCTTTATGAAATGTTATAAAACCTCTTGGGGGTTCAACACCCTAAGTACATCAACATGGGCATGGCTCAACAGTTAATGAAAATTCTAAACTTTTATCTTCAGTCATTTCCATTTGAGGGTATCCATGTAGCAATGCGCATGTGTTACAATTCAACAAGTATGGGACCTACATATAGATATCAATATATCCATTTTTCCATTTTTCCTTATTATAAAATTTGGCATCTGCATCAATATAAAATAGTTTTAGTAACATTGAATACATCGCATCATTTGTGCGATGTTCATCATTGGACTTAGTGAAATGGTGTATAAGCTTCATCTCCATGGTAAATGTATTCTTGTATTTGTCTTTTTTATCTCAGGAAGGTTATTAATAATTCAATATCCCTTTATTAAGTGACTTATGGTTTATATGTCTAACAATGGGTACAAAATAAAAGAACTACTGAAATCAAGATGTCGTTTCGCGATTTTATATTAATTTCAATGTTATTATAATTTCAATGTCATTAACAGTTTTGATATTTTATATTATTTATTATTTATTAACATAATTAGATTATTATTATTATTATTAGATTATTGTTATAATTAGATTAAAATTATTCAATTAGAATTTTTTAATAATTAATTATAATTTAATATGATTAGAGTTTAATAAAATTTGAGTGATTAATAAAACTAGATTTATATTTTTATCAAAGTTATTAATATAATTAGAATTTAATAATAATTAAAGTTTAATTAGTGGGGGCTTCTGCAACACCCTGAAGGCATAAATGCCTTTAATTTTTTAGCCATTGGATTAAAACTTAAATTAGAGTCATTGAATTAAAAATTAAATTAAATTAAATTCCATTACTTTGAAACATGAAATAAATCAAAAAGCTATAGTTAAACTCAATTGTAAATTTATAAACATTTAGAAACTTACCTTAACTATAAATTCGATGATAGTTGAATCTTAAGGATTGGAAGTAATAATTAAATTTGAGAGGGCAATGAAACTATTAACTCTAAGCAGTGGTTGAATATGAGGAATTAAAAGTCATAATACAATTGTAAAAATGGTCAACGTAAGAATAGATTTTTTGTTTAATTAAATTTTTAGATTTTTTTTTTAAAAAGTTCAAAAAGTGTTTAAGAATATTAAGTGAACTTTTTTAAAACTGTAATGGCATTTAGTTGTTATAAATATTTACTGGTTAACCTATTATTATAGGTAACTTTTTTTTAATTTTTTTTGCTTTTAACAGTAGGGATACCTAGAATACTCCATGATTGATTAAAATGGTTAGAGTCAAATCTAATGTGCATCACCAATGGCTCTGTAACGGATTCATTAATGACCTACTTAGTACAAGACATGTCATTTTGGCTTCATTTTGAATGTTAAGATACACATTGAATTATTATCAGTTAATTGTGAATGGTTGACGATTATAATGACCATTAATAAAGTTCATAAAGTAACCAATTGTTTATGGACCAACAACTCTAATAACCAATTGCAATATACATTATGGTACAACATGCTAATATGGAATTATAAGTTAACTATATCTGCATATATACATTAAAGTACACATATAAGTGTAGTTTAATATATAGTGCATTGAAACAATAAGGTACTATTGTAATATGTTATACAATTTTTTCTAAGTTTTATAAATAATTTATTATATTAATGTGTTAGTATTTCCTCCCTTTCTAGCCTAGTGGCTTAGGTGACAGATATTATAAGGTCAGGTTGTGGGTTCAATCCCCCACTCCTCCCACTCCCCCATTGACCTTCCAGTCATTAAAAAAGAAAAATATATATATTAGTATTTCGTTTACTTGTATATATATACCATATTAAAAGTGATGTACATTAATATAGTACCTTGACACACATGATACTACTATAGTGTTATATACAATTGAAGAGAATTAAAGTTTACAGCATTAAGTTGACTTGTATATATACCACATTAAAAGTGATGTACATTAATATGGTACCTTGACACACATGATACTACTATAGTTTTATATACAATTGATAATATTAAAGTTTACAGTATTAAGTTCACTTGTATATCTACCACATTAAAAGTGATGTACATTAGTAAATTACCTTAAAACATTTGGTACTACTATAGTAGCTTATAAAATGAAAATGTTTATTCATATCCGTCCCCATATACAATTGCTCATATATTAGTATTTAATTGACTTTTATATGTACCACATTAAAAGTGATATTGTTTAATATTACCATCACACATTTAGTACTACTAAATGTCAAAATAGAAGAGTGTAATAGTATGTTATACAATTACAATGTTTATTAATATCCTTAATCACGTTTTATATACAATTGCACATATTATGAGGCTTTTTAATTAGTTTGACCTATAGATATACCACATAATAATTTAAAAGTAATAATGCATGTAATACATTTGTATGATGTACATGTGCATATAACACATAATGGGCTAGTTGCAATTATGCACATTAGATTTTACATATGCATATATAATTAACATGGTGTTGAACATAATTTAGGTTGACTATTACATTAATCATATAATTAGGTTGACTATTAAATATATCTTCAGATATATTGTACATTATGCATATTACGCTTCTTTTGGTATGGTGATCGTCAAATATATCACACATTATATATTGACTAATGACATAACACATTATAACAAAAGTTAGATAATATTACATCGGGCTACATTGTATTGTAATATAACATAAAATATTTCAAATTACATTATTAGAGTTTAAAACAAAAATGTGTATGCATATAATCCAATCACACTCTAAGAAGGTTACAAATGAATGTTGACAATGGTGTTAGTCGGTATTCAATTATACATACATTAATCCATAAGTTAATGTAATAATATTTTAGTTTGGTAATATAATTACACTTATATATATTATATCGTTTAGTCATTTAAAGTAGTTATACCCATACTTGTTTGTATATTAAATAACGGATGATATCCAACCTGTCTAATCAAAATCAAAATGGAGAAGTAAGATCTAGGTGAATAGTTATGATCCATGTTGCACAGTCCACTTAGTACCACTTGGTACTCCAAAAACCATTAATAAGAAGCAGGCCACTTTCTAATCAGCAAAAAACAAACTTCCTAGTTTCATTCACATACCCTTCAATTCAAACCCTTTCAAAATTTCATCTACTAATTCCAAATCGCCATCACATTTAATAACCCTAAACCTCATGAGTTGATTAAACCATACCCTATTCTTCTCCCAAATTTTCAAAAAAAAATTACAAAAGCTACAACATATAGAAGCAAATTTCAACATCCATTACAAATTTTTCCTTCAATTAACTTACTAGACACTATAACATCAAATATGTCGACTACTGTTACAATATCAACGCTGGCAAGTATATCCATGTCGTTAATCAAAAAAACCCTTTAAAGCTCAAGCCTTTAGTAACATCTCATTAGGTGTCTAGGAAGTCTAGGTTTTATTGTCCTCTAACTCAACATCATTCAACTCACACCATTGATACCATATCGACAAGTCCCAAAAAAATACTACACCTTTGCCACTTATTCCGACTGAGAATGAGGAATTGACTAATACAATTAATGAGCAGGTAATCCTTCTGTGTAATTATAAACTTGTGAGAAATTTTAAGTATCATGCACAAAATATCGTGAACTTACATACATATATATGCCTAAAAAACTAGACTCCAAAGGAGATATCAAATGAGGAAAATGATGATCAAGAATACTGTCCTCAAAAGTTGGTACTAATAAGAGCAAAATATTTATTATTTACTTATTCTTTAACACTTAGTTTGATGATGATTTTTATGATATTATGATCTAATTAATGTCTTTTATGAATCAGGAGTCAAAATTAAAGCATTAAGCAAAATGTGCAATTTTTAGTTAATTGGCAACTTTGACCTCCAAGTTTTGATGAAGGTTTTGGAGTATCTAAAGCCTCAGAATGTGAAAGTGACCTTCTTTGAAAGTGAAGTGGACTTTTAAGGTTTCCAAATTAGGCTTATTCATTAAGATTAGAGTTCATTTGCATTGTCAAAATTTGGGCCGAAGTTAGAAGATGTAGATTCATCACTATATTAAGTATATGTTAGTAATTGGGCTATATCTTGGGCTATATAGGTCCAATTCAAGTGACTTAAGGCTCTATGGAAAGTTAAGACATGTGGCTATAATTCTTGTGAAGAACCTAACTCTAAATTCAAAGTCAATTAGTGCAGAATTCCTATCTTAAATTGTTGTTACTGTAAGAAGTAGATAGGGACAAATATAAGAGTTATTATTAGTAACATTTTGGGAGTTTTTAAAATATGGCTTAAGAGTGTTATTAAGAAAAGGAATAATGTAGAAAGATAATTAAGAGAGTTAATGTTAGTAATGTCTTGATGTTTTAAAAAAAAAGGTGATAGTGCTTTTAAAAAGAGGAGAAGAACATAAAGAAAAAAGACAAGAAAAATAATAACTTTTAGAATAAGAATAAGATTTTAGGAGAAGATGCATTGCTAGATTTTCTTATTTAGTTCAAGGGGATTTTAAGCCCTAACTCAAGTTGATGGTGCTTTCTTTTCAGTAACATTATTTCTTCCTTTTTCCTTTTAAGAAATTATTGATATTATTATGTTTTTAATGTGAATTGATGTTTAGTTTATTGATTTAAATAAGATCTATTGAATTAATTCACTGAATATCAATTACTAGATTAAGAAATTAGATTATATAATATGTTAACATATTATATAGGGATTGGATACCACATGCGGTGAATCTAGTTGAATTTATGTCTATAAGCCCACATGGAGAAATAGAGGACGTACCGATTCAATCACATTTTCCTTTTGAAAGTAAAGATGAGTTACAAGATTTACTTCCACCACTTGATGCGGACATAATGAAGTCTTGGCACAAGCCGCATGATGAATGGATCAAATGGGTTATAAGCTTAAGTCTTACTTTTGGCCAAAAGTGGAAAACATTGGTATAAGCCAGCTTATTGAGATGAGCAAAGTCAAACATCAATTTTAGTAGAATATTATATGTGCTGCAATGGATTTCTAGGCACCAAGTGTAAACTCTCTTATTTTCCCCTTTAGATTGGCATCGATTACACTTAAAGATGTGTTTGTGCTAACTAGTTTGCCAATGATTAGGGCAAATGTAGCATATGCAATAGATAGAGATGACCCTGAGTTGATAAATTTTACAGTTGCATCAACTGAATACTTATCATATCACTCATTAATTCAATACAGAATTAAGTCCAAGGGTGATCCAAATGACAAGGAACATATTAAGTTCCTTTGGGTGTTAATTTATAAGTTTTTAATGTGCCTAAGTTCTGGGAAGCCAACTATTGAATACATTAATTTGGCAAGAGCTTTGGTATAAGGGAAATATTTTGCTCTTTGATGAATACTCCTTGGCTTTACTTATAAATCCCTTAACTACTACCATTCTTTCAAGTCATTCTTGAAATTTGGAGGATCTTTGTGGTTGGTTGAACTTTGGTTTTTTGCATATTTTTCAAAAATTAGAAGTGCCCAACTAAAATATTTTGGTCTTCCAATTGGAATTCAACATTGCAATTGCACTTATTCTATGAGTGAGGAAGATTTTATGTCTTTTTTCAACCGTTTGAAGTTAAGGACTAAAGAAGATCTTTTCATTTTTCCTAATGAAGAATCAAAGAACCCTTGGTTAGAGTTCATCAAGTACAGAGATGTAGAGGAGAATCAACAGAAGATTGAGAAGATTTTCTTTTACACCTACACATGTAGGAGGATTTTTATATGCGATGGATCATCAACTTTCAATTAAACCAGGCCCACATTGTCTCCTGCAACGTACCATCCATACTTGTGGGCTAGACAATTTGGTCTTGATCAAGCACTATATTCGTCATTGGAGGATGTAGGTTTAAGTAATTTGCCAACTACATGTGGTCGGGTCAGTAAATGGTCACAGGCTTTGAATCAAATGAAGTGTTGTGTAACACCAACATTGCAACTGCATGTTGATTGGTTCACTACCTTTTGGAGTGATAGATACATTAATCTAATTGGAACTCCAATGGACAGAATTTTATCAAGTATTTTCCTCTTCTTGATTAGTAGATATGATTTTTTATTGTATTATACTTTTATTCGAACATGTACAAATACATTACAAATGTTGATGTTATCATTATTTGTGTAGGTCTTAAAAATTTAATTTAGCATTCTCCCAGTAAGAAAAGAAAGATAACAACTAAAGAAACCAAGGATAATGTTACATCTAACAAGGAGAAAAATGTGGGTGTTAGCATGCAAAAGACAAAGAAATCAAAGCAGATGGCCACTAATTAAGCTATGGTTAAAAAACTAGTCTCTAAACATTCTAGAATTAAAAGGTCAAGCAAGCTAATTAAAACAAAGATGTTTGCTAACACCCAAAGTGATCCACTAAATGTATCAGATGAAGATTAGGAAAATCCAGAAGAATATAATGCCGATGAAGATATAACTAAAGTGACCAATGCTACTCAATAAGCTTATATGAGATGGAACCCTATAATTATACCACAACAAATGAAATTGAAGGACATTTTCATTATTTACTTGGTAATTCTACCAAACAAATGTACAGAACTTTATTTGTTATACAGGTTATGTGGTGAAGTTAATTAAAATTGATGTGTATATATGTTTTGTCATAATATCAGTTATGATGAAAAAATTATATATCATTGGTACTTATTAGGGTGATAAAATGGAGCAATTTCAGAGTATGTGCACATGATTCACTAGAGGATCCACTATCTGTTGTGGACTTCAGCTTCCTTGAAGAAGGCAACATTAATGCTCCACCTCAACCATCATCTTTAATAAGGGACGACATTGATAAAGTAAAAAATCAACTGAAATACATTTTATAGAATGATCTATTATCTATTAGTTTATAGCAGTTACTCGCAATAAAATCATCGATTTCAATATTATGCAATCCTACCAAAATGCCATATCAAGTTGAATCTCTTAATAAAGTTCTTCAAAAAATAGATTTAACATACCAGACTTCTGTTTAAGTGACAAAAACCATTGATGAACTACATGCTAAGATTGAAGATGTGAAACATCAGGTTATCAAAACCAAAGGCTAGAAGGAATTTGTTAACACACATTCAAAAGAGTTGTTTGAAATCCAGACACATCGTGAAAAAAATGAAGAGCACATAAGTAATTTAAAGAAACAAATTGCTAAGATTGAGACCAAAGACGGTGAACTTTTATATCAAGCTAAAGAAGACCAATGATAAAAACAAATAGTGAGGAAGCAATATGAGATTAGTAATAATATGCTACTTCAACAACATGATTTGGCAAAATAATGGACAACTGAATTCAAGAAAGCAACTCAAATTCGAGATGATTGTTGCTCAAAATGATGTGGACTTAAATCTTTTGATTTGGATTCCATTTGAATATTCATGTATGACTACAATATAAACAATATATTAGTAGTTGCTAAATATTGATATGTTTATGTTTTAATTAACTATATGGTACTTTTGCACTTCACATTTTTTATACATTTATATATTGCTATGCATAACTTCAATAACTCTTACAGTGTTGTAGGTCCCTGGGTTGCTGATACTTGTGATTTATAATTAAAAAAAGTTAATAAAAAAACACTTATATCACATAATTTGTTAACATATCATTGGCAATTAAAGCAGGATCAAAATAAAAAACTTAACTCATTATTATATCTTCAATATTGGTGAAAACTAATTTACTCATCTAAGTAAGTTAATTTTATCTCTTGATAAATAAGATATAGATTTATAAGCTCAATCATCTAATTATATTTAAATTACATACGTATTATGATAAATGAAAAAATTAAAAATAATATTGACTTATAATATGTAAAATTACACAAATTACATATATTACTAAATAAAAGAAAGGTAACATTTTAACACCAAAATAATTCTCCCTAGATTAAGGTTAACACATACAACTTCTATCACTATAAAAGGAAGCGAATACATCCACTTTAAAACATACAATTATCCATTAATATTAAAAATCAAGTTAGGGAGCAGCTATTCAAAATGGCAAGATGTGTAGGTAGTGCACGAGCAAGTGAATGGGAGGTTTTGCCTTCCTAAAAATCACTTAAGGCACTATATGTAGTAGTGCGAAAATAGCTCAACGACTTACATGAGGAGGTTAAGGTGTACCTGACTAGAAACAAAAATACTTAGGGTAATCTCTTAATAGAAAGTGAGCTCATCATTCCCCATCCCTTGGTTAAGGTGTATGACCTCTACCTTGAACTCAAGTAGTCTAAGGTGAAGGAACGCCAAAAAGAATTTAACACCCAGCTTCATAAAGCAGCAAATACTTCAGCCAAACCATCACCTAAGAAAAGGGGATGAAAGCTAAGTGCAGCGAAGAAATAAATTAAAGAAATGCAACTTACTATCATAATATTTATGTTTTGTGCTTTGTTTCCTTTTATGTTAGGCCCATAGTGAAGGCTATGTACTGTTTATGGGTGGTTTTGTTTTTGTTATTTCTTTAACTTTTTGTGGCATGTTTTACATAACCATCATGTCTTTGCTGGTCATGTAGTCTTTTAATATATATGCTATCATTTTTTTCTTTATTTTCTTTGGCAAAATTTAATTAAGTTTATTAGTATGTTAATATAAGCTTGTTGTAGAATCCATCGTGATTAAAACAAAAACAATATATAGTACTTCATCAAATTCAAATTCTAAAATATGCTAATGCATTTTTTATCCACCAATGCAAAATGTATACTTAATAATGCAAATTCATAAATAAATATGGCGTTAATGGAAAAAATAGCTTATTTTTCACTTGACAATATGACATTGTATGAATATGGAAATTGATTATTTTTAACACTTAAAATATTCAATTAATATTACGTAAATGACATCGTATAAATATAAGACAATTCATTTTCCAACATTAGCATGACTGAATTGTGCTTATAATTGCTTACAACCAAATCCGCTACACCGACCTACTCAGTTTACGAATCTAACCAGGTCGCACTTATAAATGACACCATTTACAATAAGACATTTCAGTCTCCAACGTTGGTGTGACAATTGCATTAATAATTTTATCTTTGCTGACACGCTAATTTGAGCTAATCAACATCATTACTACCTTGCCCATCCAAACAACGCTTGCTCATAATCACTTCATTAAGCAATCCAAATTTTGCAGTTTCTTCATTACTAAATATTTTAAAAAGCACTTATGTTTTTTAATTTGAAATTGTCTTATAAATATCAGTCAAGTGAAATAGTCCATACATGCACACCCAAACAACAAAAGAAATAAACAAATATCAAATCTAGCTATAAATAGTAAATAAGCTTCACCATGGAACTATCATCCAAGTGAATCTACACTAAGGGCTTTTTACAAATATGTAAGAAAAGAACTTAAACAACTTAGGCTGGAACTCGAAGTGTACTTGTATAAACAACTTGAAAATAAAAAAAAATGAGATCCATCCGTCTAAAACACAATCCTTGAACCAAAGCCTCTGATAGTACTCTATCACATATACCTTAAGCAGAATAGGCAAAAGGAAGAGGAATGACTTGCAAAGGAGTTAGAAGAGGTAGCATTAAAAGAAACATCATCACCAGCACCAGCACTAAGGACAGTAAATTCCAATGACAACGGTCTTGATTTATCTTATTCACTAGAATTTTAATATTCTTAATGATTTCTTATTTCTCTTTAGTTATATTATGAAATGATATGGTGATTTATATTTATGTTATTTAATATATGAATTATGCCATTGGATCGTTTATCTTATATGCTCAACTTCTCCATTTGGTTCAAACATTTAAATTGCTTTGGTTGTTTGCTTATTTTCCAGAACTCAGAAAGTATCAGTTGAGTGAGAGAGAAGTTCTCGTGCTTTGATACAATAACAAACTTTGCTGGAAGAGAAATGAAAAACGTTTATTTATTCCCACTATAACTAATTACGTATATAGCTACACAACTAATTAGTAACTAACTATTGTATATTTACACAGATCATTATAAATGAACTAATGAACCTAAAAATGAAACTACATTGTTTTGTAGCAGAACCTAAAAATGAAACTACATTGTTTTGTAGCAGCATTGTGTATGAACTGATAGCACTATAGCGATGTCTTTAATAGCAACTTAAATAGACTGATAGCATTGTCTCTAATAAAGCTTATAACTATATATACATAGGTCATCATAAATTAACTAATGAACCAAAAAAAATGAAATTACACCATTTTAGAGCAATGCTCTGTAGCACTGTGTATGGACTGATAACGCTGTAATGCTATCTCTAATAAAGCTTGTGACTATATATCTAGTAACATGGTGAAGCTTGTGAGTATATCAAGTAACCTAGTTAAGGATTATACAGTAAACTTATAAGATCTATTAATGTTGAAAAGGAATCAAAATAAAACAAACAGAGTTCCAGCATTTAAATTTTCAAAATCTAAAGAGATATGAAATAAAACAAACAGAGTTCAAATAAAGATTAGAAGCCTAGATAAAATGTCTAAGCTAATAAGGGACTAATTTGATTGCCTTCTTTCCATAACCATTACAAGAGCTTTCACAGATTTGGAATCGGATATCATATTTCTTCTACTTCTTAATCTATTCATTTATACTCAATGAATGATCATATTTAATCAGAGGGGCCAATTATGAAGATTTAATTTATGGTTATTTGAATAGGTGAATTGCGTACAAAAATGAAGCCTTGAAAAAATCAAAGATAATGAATATCAATAGACAAAGAGAAAAAACAGTACTTGAAATATTTTTCTCCATTAATCCTTTATAATAACATTACATATTCAAAAATTATAACTTACACCAACTTTTAATGTAATTGTCTGCTAACAATTATACCTAAAAAGAATAATAGTAAAACAATACAACAAATATAACATAAATTCCAACCATGCAATAATTTAATCATGATGGTTCCGTTCTTCATCAACATGCAGAAAAATCGTTATTTTTTACTATCGTCATTCCAAAATCTAGGAGATTTATTTTTAAAATTATTTCATTGATTGAACTTCTGTCATTATCGTTGTTTAACTTAAAATATACATTTCAAGTTTCTACTGCTTCTTCCATTGTCGATAATGAACGAAATAAATATCCACTGAACTCAATTACACAAGTTGAACATTCTTTCTATGAAGTGTATATAATAGGTCAAGTCTATCTGAAAACTACATAATACTTTATCTTCTTCCTCTTCACCTTTATAGATTTTTGACTTGAAACTTTGATTTAATATCCAAAAACAAGCTAGATTCAAAATAAAATATTAATACGGTGTTGTGCTCTAATGAAAATTTCTTCTCACGATAGTAATAATTTTTTTACTTAGATGAATTTAAATTTAAAATTCAAAATGATCAAAATTTTTAATAGAAGTCATAATGGGCATTGCACTTCGGTAATTTATCGATAATAGTTCTTACACTCAACCTAAGATTATAGTAATGTCCTTTCTAACTAAAAAAATTTAGCTAAATTCTATTCTGTTAGCATAATTTTTTAAATAATATGTATTAAATCCTATTATTGGTGTAAAGACCCTGTAAAAAATCCATCGATTAAAAAAAATCAAATGATTTAAAAAAAAAAGGCTCAAAAAGAACTCTGCCATTTATTAAATCTCACTGGTCAGTAAGTAGTCACTAGTTTCCCCCTCTTCCTCCTCCGGCCAACTTATCGCCGGAATAAAAACCATGCAACCGGGAGACACTGTTTCCTGGTCAACTCTCTACAGACCTCTGCACCAAATCACTGAAGATGACATTTCACAGGTCACTCGCGAAGATTGCCACAGATACCTCAAAGAACAAGGTCTCAGCGTCTCTCTTGCTCGCGTCGCTATACATATACTTATATACACAGTATATAATTATTCTCTATGTATCTGCGTGTTTCTTCATAGTAGCTGAGTGAGTGATTACTGAAGAACAAGCATTACTGCAGGCATGAGATGGCCGTCGTGGAACAAATCACAGGCAATACAGCAAGTGATCTCTCTCAAAAATCTTCTTGAAACAGCACCGGATTCCGGCGCCAGCGATCCTCGACCGAGATGCTACTTTCCCCGCTCTGGTAGCATCTGCGTGCGTTCCATTAACCTCTACCACACTTTTTATTATTATTATTATTATTAAAAGGTTTGTACACAAACTCGCATTTTTTATTTGTTTTTATTAATATTAATATTAATATTATTCTTATTCTTTAAATAATTGAAAATGTTATCACAGTTGATGCCATACCTAACGGTATTTCTACTTTCTGCTACTGATTTTTTCATCCATCGGAAATGCTGTAATTGTCACTTTATTATTATTATTATTGTCATTATTTTTTTGAATTCTACTATAGGCGCCTGCAAATTCCTCTGTAATCGGCGGCGACACCCCGATCTCCGCATCCTCACCTGATCAATTGATTCCGTGTCGCCAAGTTGATCCACCAAATCACGATTTTCCCGGCGATCTTCCTTTCTGCCTGGTAACCACCGAGACTGATTCGGTTTCGCCGAGGATATTCCTTCACATCATTCACTCGTTTTAGTTAAATGTTAATGTTAATAATGATATGGATTATTAGCAGCATTTTTTAGCTCAGCTACTACCTGATGATATGTATTGTGCTCATGAGGATACTATTTTATGAGATTATTATTTAATGCCTTTCAGCTGTTACCTGCACGGACACTTCTACGTTTATGTATCCTGTTTTCGGTATCCGTGCTGTCTAGATAGCGGGACATTTCAATTAGAAATCGTTTCCATGTCGGTATCCCTTGCAACAACTATTTTGTCATTTTGGTCAACAATGACGGTTTGACTTGTCTTCACCTTCTATTTCATTTTTTTGGTTTTTAAACTGAGCCTACACTACAACTGCAATTTGATGTAATTCGTTTTTGCTTTCTTTCTTTCTGTCTCTCTGTCTGTTTTGTCATTGTAAAGTCTATCTTTATATAACATCGGTTGAATTGCAGTGCTTGTATTGTAGTCTGTTTGAAGTGTGAAAATGATGGTAATTATGCCTCTTCTCTGTTAAGTATTGTTTTTCTCTCTTGTTGATGGCATATTTCACCTTATTGTAATAACACAGTCTTTGCGAATCATTTGTCTCCTGATGAAATGCCTTCAAGATGGAACTAGGTTGAAACACATCCTTTTTCCACTGGTTCTAGAACATCTGAGAGAGCAGATGGGTGGAGATCATGTGTGTGTATGTGCGTGGGCTTGGTAATGGAAGTTCTTCAGTCATTGCTAGTAACAGAACAAAATCCCACTTCTCTGGAGTGAAGTTTTGCAATGATGTTATAAATCATAATCTGTGTAGTTCAATCTGAATTCCGGGCATTTTGATTTAGCTGGAATTCCTTGTTGGCTGTTTCCTTCTACTGCAATCAACTTTCTGTCTTTATAATTAAATTATAGAAACACAGCCACCTTTTTATCCTTGTGCATATGTGTAAATTTTTGTCTGGCATTTGGGTGCCTTGGATTTTGAGAAGCAAATTTTTATGTTATCATAGACTACGGATTTGAAGTTCAAAAAGCTGAATAATTCATTTGAATTTGTCAGGACTACGGGTGCAGTAAACGAGCCCATAGGACAGATGACAATTTTTTACTGTGGAAAAGTCAACGTATTCGATGATGTACCAAGAAATAAGGTACCAAATTTCTTTTGTAGCAAGACTGTCTGGACACTATTTTCGTTTTGCAAAAGACTGATATAGTTGACTGGCCCTCTGTTGTAATTATTTCCAGGCAAAAGCAATAATGCAGCTTGCTGCATGCCCACTCTCTTTATCCCTGGAAACTTCATCTGATGCATTTCCAGCATTGTGGCCCATTCAATGCCAGTTGGAAACACCAGGTGTCAAAACATCTCCCATTCGGCCTATGTTGATATTTCCAACCCTGCAGACAGATGGTCTCAAGCATTTTAAAGGTCTTAGTTTCCATAAATTTGAAGAATCTATATGAGGATTTATTACTGTCCCTACATTCTGTTACAGTGGCTCCAAATTTGTCAACTTGATGACTATTGGGGTGTTTGTTTCCACATTCGTAGCTTTTATTAACGTACATTACCACATAAATGGCCTGGCAGTCGTTAGTTCAATTGCAACATTTCTGAACATAAATGTCATTTTTCTTGGAGAATCCTTTGACAGATTGTTGTGGCTTTTCTTTACAGGGATATTGGCAGAAAACTGTCATATGCCGAGGGAAGAGGGTAATTTATCTCATGAAGACAACGTAGATCAATGCCTATGCTAAGCTAAGTTACTCATAATAAAATTCCTATTTCTATGACTTTTGTTTTTCTTTCTTTAGATACATCAAACTTTCTTTTGAAAGAAAACAGAGCAGTTGTTGCCCTGAGTAAATAGACTTCTGTATATAATTGTATTTAGCAGCTGTCCTTAATGAGCTGATACTTTTAAATGTTTTGAAAGCTTTATAGTTCAGGCTTACATTTTTTCTACTTCAATACTCATTCAATGTTTCCTTGTCAGCCGTAAATATCTATGGGAATCTCTTCTATCATGTTGAATATGTTCATAATAACCATATGAGAATTGAGAATGAGAGTTCTTCAATAGAGTTACCTGTTGTCAACATTCCAATTCCATCTCATGGGTTCTTGCATCAATTGATGTAGTATGAGCCTTTTGATCATGCGGATGTCTAAGAAGATGTCTTATATCCATTTCCAATTACTTTCATGCTATCTGTACAAGTACCTTTTCAAGTACAGAAGAAGCATCCTGTGTTGCGCCAATTGACCCAGGTGGGTAGCTTTTTCATGACCATTCTGCTTGAGGGTTTATTTTATAGAGCATGTCAGTTTCTGAACAGCATGAATCTTTTAAGCCAGGTCCCTAAACCAACGAGGCATCCCAACACCCCTTCCATTTTTTCCTTGTTTGTTATGCATTCTCATTTTTATCCAGACGTATATCAAAATACATGTATGATGTATGGATACATCTTCAGTCATTATGACAATTTAACTATCTGCCTTTTATCATCTTATTCCTTTTCTGTTTCTAAAAAATGTTTCAGAGGGCCCCACAAGCAGAAGAGCATCAGTGCAGAGATATCTTGAGAAACGAAAACACAGGTATTGATATGCTCTTTATGACAGAAAATAAAGCAAAAGGCCTATTTTGCTCTATCGTTTGTCCCTCATACCCCTGTTAGGTGAAGGTTCAAGAACAAGAGAAAGGCAGCAATGCCTTCTTCTGCTAGCTTGGACGTCCGTGCACTCCATCGCGAGAGCAATCATTTGTCTAATAATCAGTGGAATCTAACCGATGCATGCTCCCTTACCCAACCCAGACCACCTCAAACACCTACCAGATGCAGCTCTGTTGAGATTCCAGCAAAGTATTCTTATCACTCTGCTGATCTCAATAACAAAGGTGACATGGACTAATCTTTATGGCATACATATTCACTTCATTTAGAGATAACACATGATGTACCCTTGGAATGCATGAGATTAGTTAATGTTGTTTGAATGAATGCAGATTGCGACAAAAGAATGTTGAATCATGAAAATGAATAACAGCCCTAAACTCTAGTTGAGGAGAATATGTGCTGCTTTGTTTTCTAGTTGCTGAACTTGAAATTAATTTTCAACTAAAATTTACATATTATGTCATTAACAAACATTTACTTTTGTTATCTTCTCAGGTCACATTCATTGGACAGTGGACACCCTTTCAAAATCTATTAGGAATAGCAAAAGTCTCTTGCTTATGCCCGTTTTTCACAAGCTTAAAGTTTTCTAGGAAGCAGTATGTAACTTCTATTGCAAGCAGTTGTCTTATATATATAAACTTTATGTGTAGCAATAAAGTTGTATTTTGTTTCTATATTTTTCTGAATTGTTGTCATGTGTTATTTACTAGCTTGTCTATTAGTTGTTGTTGCCACCTGGTAAAGTTTATTCAAAGATGTCATGATGTACTTCACCACAAATTTTTTTTACCACATGTTTTTTATTTGCCTGCAACTAACTGATTCTTCCTGGAATTTGTTGCCTTACTATCCCAGTTCCATCATGCCATCATAGTGTCCATCATATTAGATTGTTATCTTGTCAGGTATTATACAAAATGCTAGCACGAAAAGGTCGACCATAGTTTCACTCTAGTTTCTGAATGGTGTTATAACAGGGTCTCTAATTACTCGAGAATTATAGTTCCATTGTCCATATGAGATTGCCTTACGTCATGCCGTGTGTTTATTTCTTAGTAGTTATAGTGTCAAAGATGTAATATAGTATTGGCATTAGAAATTCCCCCCTTTTTTGAGTTGATATAACTTAAGGGACATCAGCTTGGCACATTTCCTTCATTCATAATGGCAGTGCCATGACAACAATCGACGACAGCATTTCTTCCTCTGTAGCTCTGTAATATAAGATTATTATAAGAAAAAGATTGGAAGTATGAATCCTTTTTTTTTTTTTTTTTTTTTTTTTTTTTTTTTGTGCATGTATTACAGATGTTGAAGAAGGTTGCACAAGGAAAGAATGAGCTTGTCATGTGAGATGCTGCCTATCTTTGTGCGGAAGGACACAAAGCATATAGCATACTCCACCAGTGACCGTAACTATTTTCTGAATCCTGATATAACTGAAGCAGGCTATAGAGAGTAGGTCCTCTGAAAGAGTTTCTGCCATAGGGTATATTCTGTTGTAGAAGTTGTAGCCTTTTCTAAGTTATTAACAAAACAAATTCCAATTTGAGATCTATCAACATATGCCCATCCCTTTCAGTTTTTCCTAACATCTTAAAACTAATGTCCTTAAGAATGGGGCAAATTGGTAGTCCCATTATCTGAGCTGGTAGTCTTTGCTCTTTGTTCAGGGTACATGAGCGTATAAAAAGTAGCTCAAACAACACTGTCTTTTGCGAAGGAATTTAAATTTGTAAGTGCAAATTTGTATCAGTTTCTTGCTGAGAGTGATAGACTAAAATATTGAGCCAAGGGAACATCAGTGGGGCTTGAAGGACCCATTACCTGGGCGGGGGCGCTGGTTTAGGATATGCATGCTTAACAGTTGGGCTGCCATTGGTGACAGAAGTCAAATTATTGATCAAGTGGAAAAAAAGAAAAAAAAAAAAAAAAAAAAAAAGATATATACATATTTTTTAGATGCTTGATGCCGCCTGCCTCTCATTGTCCGTTTCATATTTGAATCGGTGATAAAAGATAGAAGAAACTAAACCCACCATTCGTTGTCCTATGCTTCAATTATTGCGGTGACCCATTATATTTCCTTGTTCATGTCCCACTTATTGTGTAGCAAATTGGCAATCTTCGTTGTAACTTTCATTTTCCCATTTAATCTTGTCTTTTCTGTTTTACGTTGTTTTTTACTCGTGTTACCTATTTAATAATCAGTTATACATAGGCTTATTTCCATTATTATTAATTTATTTCCCATTATTATTAGTTTATTTCTAGCCTATCTTACTAGTTGCTGGCCTGAAGTCACCTGATTTTAAGTGTATCATAAAATATCACATCATTAAAGATTCGCTTTTTCTGACTATGTATAATACTGCATAATGACAAACTGATCTTTTTGAGCATTCACTTTGGTCTTGAGGGGTAATGAAGCCTATTTATCGTACTCCACTTCTCTTAACCTTAACTGGTAACTGCGAGCCTGTGAAGAATGTTGTTTTTTTTTTTTTTTTTAATTTTTTAGGGGGCATGCATTTTCCAAATAATGAAAAAAATATCAAAACAATAAAAATATGATCCTACGCTTCAAAAACACTCCTACCCGTGATGAATAATTTCATACTGAATCAATGGTCATGTACTCATGGTCGTCCCACAACCAAAGGCAACAGCAGTCTGCAAGTTCAATCCGACTCAAAGGTAGAGTTGGATAGAAAGAAAAACAAGAGTAAAGTAAATAATAGTAACAGTTTTTTTGTAATAAAAAAATAAAAATAGTAACAGTTGAGGTTGCTTTAGTAATTTAACAGCAACAAAACACAACACTCCAAAGAATGCCGAGTATTCGGAGGCGAAAACATCGCCGCTAGTAGACGGCGTGATTATGTATGATCGAGGCGCATGTGCTGTCTAATGGTTTCGCATTTGTATTGGGCAAATGCTGCATGTATGTCACTCACACGTAAAATTGTGTTCGACAGATCCGCAGGTGCTGTGTAGCGTACTACTACTCCGTAGTGGCGTAGTCTGTACAAAAACCCTTCTAATTATTCGTCATTTTATTAAAAAAAAAAAAAAAAAACTTAACCTATATTTCACCTCTACATTTTTTTTCTTTAAATTACCTTACCTTACCTTCTACACTTTAATTTTCATAGATTGATATCTTATATTATTTTATCTATACATTAATTCCTTATACTTTTATTTTTCTGCACAAAACTATTTTGTAACTATAAGTGAGTCTTTATTAAAAAAAAAAAATTATAAATAAGAGTGTGAGTCTCACTTGTCATTAATGAGACTAAAACTTACTTGGAAGATTTTTTTCTATACTTGATGTTTTATGTCATATCACTGCATGTAAAACACATAAGTTAAGTATAAAACAATTGACCAATGAAAATAAAATACCTAATTTTTGATTCAAATATAACTATTAGGTGTATTATACCCAAAAATATCCTAAAAATAATTTATAGAAACTTTTACATTTACCTTTATACTTTCATTTTTATAAATATTAAGTCCTTATACTTTTATTTTTGTACACAATAATCCCTAGTTGATATAAATTTACAAAATTTTATCAACTACATATATAATTTAATTATTCATATTTATTTTTAATATAAAATTAGTATTAAATGATAAATGGTCTTGTGAAAATTCAATCTAAATAATGTAATAGTAATTTATTCTTTAAACTTTTTTATTTGCTTTTTGTAAGATAGTTTAAGCAAAAATTTCAATAGATTTTATTTTAACTAACTTTAGGTAAAAATAAATGATGAAATTTGTTTATATACAGATTTTTAACAAATATAAAATTTTTATACCTGAAAAAAAAATTGGTAAAAAATAAAAAATTGTACCGATATAATTTTTAAGAAAAAATTTCCAAGTTATTATAGTAAACAGGAAAAAGTTTGAGTGTACTTACAAGTTTTAGAAAAAAAGTAAGTGCATCTTTTATTAATTTATTATTTGAAATTAAATTAATGGAACAATATGTAAATTAATATAATATAAATTAGTATTAGATTATAGTTAATAAAAAGACAAACAACTTAACAAAATTTTATGTTATAATAAAATATTCAATTAAAAGTTTAATTTAGTTCAATTATAAATTTATTAATTAAATATATAAATGTTAATAATTAACTAAAATATTTATTTAAATTAGAAAAATAGAAAAAGGTCATTTAAAAATATTAAGGATTAATTTCTCAAAAATTTAAAATATATAAATTTATTGAAAATTTTTAAAAATTATAAGGACTAAATAATATATTTTATTATACATTTGTATTGTTAATTATATTCATCTTATCGAATGACTCAATATGTAGAAAAATAAAAATATAAAGAGTTAATGTATTAAAAAATAAAAGTATAAGATGTCAATGAAAATAAAAATGCATGGGTGAATCAATAATCAAATAAAAAACCATAAGGGTCAGATATAGATTAAGCCAAAAAAATTAATAAATATAACAAATGTATGGCTTCTAGTTTCTAAGAAATCGAGAAAGTGAAAATTTACATGTAGAATTTGTGCAAAAAAATTGCTATTACTATTACTATTATCCTTATCAGTGTGATTGTCATCATCATCATCATCATTAATGTCAAGGATTAAATTTGCAATTCATCCTTAAAAAATATAATCGATAATTGGAGATTTTAATATTGAGATTCATATATAATTTATCACTTTAACGTGTAATGTGTATAATTTGGTTGATTATAAAGAATTTAAGTCATTTATTTTGAAATAAATAATTATTTTGAGTGAAATATTTTTACTTATTTAATTATTTTATAAAATTTATTAAAATTAAAAAGTTATAAAATATTTATCTATCTCATAATATATATATTATCGTTTATACATCACTCATTTAAAAGTGCACAATTAATAAAATAACAAGATGATGAAATAAAAATATATAAAAACTATATGGATTTTATTGATTGGTCTAAAAAATTCAATTTTTTTTACTTATTATGACTTTAGCCAACCTTGTTTAAAATATTGGTAACAATGGTCAAATTTCACAAATCAATAGCGGTTATGTCTTAAGATTAATTTTAGTCAAAATTGAGTATGGAGATGTTGACATAACAGTTTAGGTGGCATTATTAATGTGGAGTTTATTGTTGTATCAACTAAATCTTCACATAAAAAATCTAAACATTTTTTATTTGTAGCAATTTTGCCATAAAATTTTAATTTCGGCATAGATATTTTAAATTTTTTATATATTAAATTTTATTATTAAATATATAATATTTAATAATTAACTATAATACTTAAATTATCAATTATGTTTATAATTTATAGAAATTTTAAAATATACAACATACATTTTATATTAAAATACATTAATTTAATTACTAAATTTTTAATTATAATTTATTTTGAAATAAAATAATATTTACATAACTATTTTTATTGAACCAGAAGAACAATTATGAATGGTCATTGCTCATGAGAGATTTAAGAGTGACTTTATTTTTTAAATATGCTAAATACTTTAAATTCTATTTTACTTGTATCATATATATTTTTTTATTACTTAATAGTAATTATTAATAGAATAATGTTGATTTTATAAAAACATTACCACTTATTGTCTTTAAATTTTGTTAATGTTTATAATGTTAAATATAATTGTTTGAATTATTTAATGTTCAAATGCAAGCAATAAATTTTATATCTAAAAAATTAGGAAAACTTATAAATTTGATGTTTTAACTATTTTTTTCTATTTAAATGTCTGAACTTTAAAAAAATATATTAATTACATGTATCCGACCTATTTTAAACTAAATGTATGTTTAAGAAACTCAATCAGGTCCACATTTTTCTTACTTACATGCCACGTCATTTACTAACTTTATCTTTTTTTTAAACGGACAAAAATGACTTTCATTTTTTCTATGTGAAGATAAAAAATAGGCAAAACATAATTGATTGACAAAAATTAACCTAGATTAAAAAAGATATAGCAGTTCTTCATTCTTCTTCCGCTTAGTTTCTACACTTTGAAGTGTTTGATTTTGTTTATGTAAAAACCCAATTCCCAATTTCCATTCCATTTATAAAATGACCAACTTAGGGACAATTTTGTTCACTTAAAAAAGGGTAACGATAATAAATGATGTGACATGTGAGTCGGAAAAAAATAAATTCCGTTTGAATTAATTAGACACACAATTAACTTAAAATAGACTGAATATACCTTATTGATATATTTTTTCAAAGTTCAAATATTCAAATAAAAAAAAAATTCAAACACTTAAATAGAAAAACTATAAATGTTCATATACCAAATTTGTAATTCTTTTAAAAAATTATATACATTATGTTTAGGCTCTTACTATAGTACAAATGTTTATATATACACAAATGAAATTATGACCGTTAAATTATTATTTATTTAATGATAACTATTAATTATTTGTATATATCAGTACCCATAATTTGTATCAATAATTATTATTAAATAAACATTAATCTAATAGTTATAATTTGATTTATATGCATACAGATGTTTATACTGAAGAATTCTTTTTAGTAGATTCAATTTTTTTGCCACATTCAGTTTTTGTATAAATTAAAATTACCATTTCTCCTAAAAGTTAACTCAATTTTGCATGATTGCCTTGTGTATTGTGGTGTGAGTAATACACACACTAGTTTCACCCGCAAGAATACTTACCATAATTCAATCTCTTAATAAATTTCAAAGGACCCCACCTTAGTGACACAATTATTGATGCAAAGCAATTAGTCACAAACACCAATCGTAAACGACGTCGGTTTTGTCTTTCAGCACGTCCAAATTTTATTTTATGTTATTAATCCCTAACCATTTTTCTTTCAGCCTGTTTATTTGGTAAAAATAAGAATGAATGATTCTAATTTTTAATATTTAGTTAGTTAAAATTAACATGAAATAAAAATATAATTCTTCAATAAATAAAAATCATTATTTCTCTTTTAATTTGTAATAATGATTTTTGTTTCTTTTAAAAATTAAATAAAATCAATTAATTATAAATTAATTAAATATTTAAATATTAATATTTATTTTTAAAATTTATAAATAAAATATATAAATTAATAAAAATATGTATTAAATATTCAAGATAAAAATTTTATTTAAAAGTAAATAATTTTTTTAAAAATTATAATAATATATTTATAAATAAATAATTTAAAAATATTTTATAATATATAATTATAATGTTAATTAAAATATATAAAAATAATTATAATATTAATTTATTTTACATAAAAATAATTATAATATTAATTTATTTTACATAAAAATAATTAAAAAATATATATTTTTATAAAAAAAATTTAGTTGTTAAATAATATTTTATTTTAATTTTAATTATCATTCCATAGAAAATCAATAATTTCCTTCAAATTTTCACTCTTTTTCAATTTCTTTGTGTTCCGACCAAAACCCCCTGAGATTGAATTACTATTTTCTCTCGAACTTAGATTAATATTATTGCGTCGTCTTTATTTGGAAACTAGATTGATTAATTCCTTCATCCTTATTCTATTAACATTTTCATCGTTTCTATCCACAATTTGATCCTTTCTTTCAGTTAGAGGTGAAAACATAGTCAACACACTAATTCTTTTTAGTGAGAATATAACATTATTCTTATAATATATTACTTTACCCGTTCCAAACTAATTATCTATTTTTTAAATAAAAAAATTTCAAATTAATTATCACTTTTATATATCCAATACAACATTAATTTTTTTTTTCATTTTATCCTTATATCACCTTTATTTAATTGGTTTTGTAAAATTTTGTAATTTTTAAATATATCTAGAAAATAGTTATTTCGTCCCATTAAGCTATTTTATAAGTCTATTAAATATTTTTGTAATTCAAGTGAAATACTAAAAAGAGACAATTAGTTTGGAACAGAGGAGTAATCAATTATTATATTTTTTTATAAAAAAAACCTTGTATTTTTGTCTACAATTTAATGTGTTTCTCTTAGTTAGAGTTGAAAACATAGTCAATACACTAAAGTATTTATTGAAATATGAATTGTCCTTATAATTATGTCATAATAAATGAGAAAAAATATTTAAACAAAATATAAATACCACTAAATAAATAAGAAAGAAAAAAAATATCATGCTTACTTTTTAGTTGACATTCAAATCAAATAAATATAATGGATTTATTTTTGTATTTTTAACTAATACAATTAGAGATTTTTCGTACATTTTTTAGTGAACTGATTTTTAATTATTGATATATTATTTATGCCAATGATTTATAATTTGCAATTTTTTTGAATTTTGTATATAGAAAAACAAAAAAAACCAATCATAAAAGCAAAAAACTTCTCCCTTAGTTGTGCAAATAATTTTAAAAATTAACTATTTTAATTTTATATAAATTTATATTTTTAATTAAAATTAAAATTAAAATTTATTATTTCATTTCTAAAATTTTTATCCCTTGCCATCGACATTTCTATTATTTATTAATTTTAAACATTTTATATAGTAATGTATATCTATTTATTTTTGTGACAGATAAAAATTATTTAAATAATTCTTAATTTTAAGCCCTTGATAATTATTTCTCTTGAAGACATCTCCTTTAAATGGAAGGTTTTCTTTTTTTTTTGGTAAAGTGAAAATTTAGTGATTCAAAACAATAAAATGTTGGAAAGTCACAAATAGTAAAAAAAATAGTAAACCCATGATGGAAGGGCTATTTTGTTCATAAGATGAAACTATTGGGGCATTTTAATTCAATTTTCAAATAAGAAGGGTTTTCTGTGTATGGTTTAGTTTTTATGCTTCCAAAAAACAGAATTTGCCAAATCTCTCTCTCTTCACTTTTCTTTGCTACTCTCTAACGGGAGGAAAGTGGAGCGAGCCACAAAAGCAAACACAAGAAAAAGAAAAAAAAAACTAACTTTCCCTTCTACCAAACAAAGGAAAGTTAAGCAAAAAAGTCGGAATTCAGAATTTTCCCCTTTGGATTCCTTCACTTTGATCTTTCATTCCTCTGCAAAAGCTCCTGAAGCTCGTAACCTGTGATTCGTTTATTCATATCTTCAAATTCAAAGTCACAGCTCACATTTTGTCTCTGTTAATCTATTGTTTCTGGTGCTTTTGGGTTTTCTTTGAGGGGATTGGGATGGTTATAATGTGGGTTGTGTTTCTCTTTTGCTAGAGATCTTAGTCGCTCTTACTGGGTATTTGGCCTTTTCTCTGTTTCGTTTGATATGATATGTCAAAGAATGAGACTGATGGTTTTTGTCGTATGTTAGAGAATAGGAGCTTTTGTTCTGTTTATTCATTTCTCTGAATTAGAACAAGCATATAGGAGTAGGCAGGGATTGCCATAAAAAAGAAATTGGTCTTTTATGTCATTTTTTGCCGTCTGCTTTTCCGGTCAACTTTTTATCTGTTTCAAACTTACTGAGTAATTTGTATCTTTTAGCTACTTGTTTGTTTATATATCTTTGTATTTTTGTGAGTTTTTTATCTTTAACCAAAAAAAAAACCGACCTTTGTGTAGAGATTTGTTGCTTTGTGGGCTTAGGAGACTTCTTGACTGGGTAGTGATTTGGGATCACAATAAAACTTGCACCTTTTTTTTTTTTTTTTGGAAAAAAATTTTATCTTTTGACTCCAAAAGTTTTTTTAGTTTTTGATTTCTGGGGAGAGAGAGTGTGGGAGGGGGAGTTAGCAAGAAAGTGGAGGAAAAACCTATCTGGCTACTGTGGAGATCTGGGACTTGTTTCATCTCTTATGCCCCATGAGGACTTTCTTCCCTTCTGAGTCATGTAAAGAGTCACAACTTAATGCTTTAAATCCGCAGTCTTGGCTTCAGGTTGAAAGAGGGAAACTTTCCAAACTCTCTTCATGCTCTTCTTCCTCTTCTTCTTCTTCTGCTTCTTCTTCTTCATCATCATCTATGTAAGTTATTACTTTCATTTCCTGCAGCTTTTATTAATAGATTTAATTTCTTTTTTTTTTTTTCTTTCAATAGATTGATTTTCGTTTGTTCTTTTTTTTTGGTAATTAATTGTAGAGAATCACTTATCAAGGTCCCTGAACCTCCAGTTCTACCATTCTTTAAACCTGTTGATTATGTAGAAGTTTTAGCTCAGATTCATGAAGAACTTGAATCATGTTCTACACAAGAAAGGTCAAATCTCTATTTACTGCAATTTCAGGTCTTTAGGGGCCTTGGGGAAGTCAAACTGATGCGGAGAGGCCTCCGTTCAGCCTGGCAAAATTCTAGCACTATACATGAGAAGCTTGTGTTTGGAGCATGGTTAAAGTATGAGAAGCAAGGAGAGGACCTTATTGCTGACTTGCTTGCCACTTATGGTAAAGGTGCACTAGAGTTTGGGCCCATAGATATTGCCTCCCAGCTCCATACTGATTTAGGTTTTAGCTCCAATGAGGCTGTTTTGACGAATTCTGATTGTAAACTGAGAAATGTTGTTTTTAGTATTGGAGATGAGAAGATAACTTGTGATCGAAAGAAAATTGCAGGTCTTTCTGCACCATTCCATGCTATGCTTAATGGTTGTTTCTCAGAATCTCTTTGTGAAAACATTGATTTCTCCGAAAATGACATATCCCCATTGGGTTTCAAGTCAATAAGCGAGTTCAGTGTGACTGGAAGTTTGAATGAAGTACCTCCAGATAATTTGTTGGAAATATTGATTTTTGCAAATAAGTTCTGTTGTGAAAGGCTGAAAGATGCATGTGATAGGAAACTTGCATCTTTGGTATCCTGTCGGGAAGATGCTGTAGAACTTATGGGATATGCTCTTGAAGAGAACTCTCCTGTTCTTGCTGCATCATGCTTGCAAGTTTTCTTACATGAATTGCCTGATTGTTTGAATGATGATAGGGTGGTGGAAATATTTAGCAATGCTGGTAAACAAGAGAGGATGATTATGGTTGGTACAGCCTCATTTTCACTATACTGTTTACTAAGTGAAGTTGCTATGAACATTGATCCTCGAGCCAATAAAACAGCTTGTTTCCTGGAGCGCTTGTTAGAGTCAGCTGAAACTAACCGGCAGAAACTGTTGGCTTTTCATCAGTTAGGATGTGTAAGGCTCTTGAGGAAAGAGTATGATGAAGCTGAACGTCTTTTTGATGCAGCTCTCAATTCTGGCCATACTTATTCAATATCAGGTTTAGCTAGACTAGGTTACATTAGGGGTCGTAGGCTTTGGGCTTATGAGAAACTCAGCTCTGTGATTTCCTCTGTTACTCCTCTTGGATGGATGTATCAGGAGAGGTCTTTATATTGTGAAGGTGATAAAAAGTGTGAGGACCTTGAGAAAGCAACTGAGTTGGATCCAACTCTTACGTATCCCTACATGTATCGTGCTGCTTCTTTGATGAGGAAACAGGATGTTCAAGCTGCTCTTGCAGAAATAAACAGGGTTCTTGGTTTTAAACTTGCATTGGAATGCTTGGAACTCCGATTTTGCTTTTATCTTGCTCTTGAGGATTACCAAGCAGCTCTTTGTGATGTTCAAGCGATTCTTACTCTTTCCCCAGATTATAGGATGTTTGAAGGACGGGCAGCAGCATATCAACTCCGTACCCTTGTGCGTGAGCACGTTGGTAACTGGACAACAGCAGATTGTTGGATGCAATTGTATGAGAGGTGGTCTTCAGTTGATGATATAGGGTCCCTTTCTGTCATATACCAAATGCTTGAATCTGATGCGCCAAAAGGTGTTCTATACTTCAGACAGTCTTTGCTTCTTCTTAGGTATTTTCTCAATTTTTTTTTTTCCGTTTACTGGCGTCATTACATAATCCCCTGGGCCAATGCATAACTTTTGCATGAAGCATATAGAACCCAACATGGGCACATGCAAACCTTTTATTGAAGCTTCCTGGTGTACATCATCAAAATTTTGAGCTCATGGAAGGATTTTTTTTTTTTGAGTTAACCTCACAACAGCCGTAATTAGATCATGTGCTTTAGTTTTCTTGACTGCACTATTTTTTTCTTCCTTGGTGTAGTTTGTTCATTAATTTCCTGTCACTTGAGAAAGCTTTCTGGTTTTCTACATTCCACTTCAATTAAATTCTTCTGTTCCTTGTAAACTATCATTTAGGATGTTGTGAACTGCACAGTCATTTTAAATTAAGCTCACGAATCTATTCTTGATCAGGTTGAAAAGCTTTCTGGTTTTCTACATTCCACTTCAATTAAATTCTTCTGTTCCCCTTGTAAACTATCATTTAGGATGTTGTGAACTGCACAGTCATTTTAAATTAAGCTCACAAATCAATTCTTGATCAGGTTGAACTGTCCTGAGGCAGCCATGCAAAGTTTACAATTAGCCCGTCAACATGCATCAACTGAACATGAATGCCTAGTTTATGAAGGATGGATCTTATATGACACTGGTCATTGTGAGGAAGGGCTTTGCAAAGCAGAGGAGTCTATCAAAATTAATAGGTCTTTTGAGGCTTTCTTCCTTAAAGCCTATGCACTGGCTGACTCTAGCCAGGAACCATCTTGTTCTTCAACTGTTGTTTCACTGCTTGAAGATGCTTTGAAGTGCCCTTCTGACAGATTGCGTAAAGGTCAGGTAGGGTTCTTATGTACCTTACATGTTCATAACAATATTCCTTTGTACGGCAAGCATTTTCCTACTAAATATAAGTCTATTCCCAGGGTACTTTGGCATATGCACAGATGTTGGACTGCAGATGTCTTCTGTCTGCCAACTTCATTTTGCATTGAGGTTCTATGCTGCCAATGCCTTTTTCTTGGATCAAAATCGTAAACTACATCTCTTTTTGGCAATAGATTAAATTGTGAATTTTAAAATGTGTTGGTCAACTATATTTTCTTAGTCGTGAAAGATTATGCTGTGGCTGCGCTTAATTCTCAATTCCAAGTAACAGCTGCAATGCAAGAGAGTTTATCGCGAATTTAAGGGACCTAGGGAGGTGAAGTTCTGAAAACAAGAAGCTAGCTTGACAAAATTTTGGACAATATACTGTAGTGTAAATGATTTAGGAATCATGCTTTAGATAGTAATATATTTTTTTCCCTGGAAAGCTATTAAGTAGTGTATTGTTGTCTGAGTATCTGCATAAATGATTCCCAATTCTGCGAATTGGGAATGCTAAATATGACCTCACTTCTGTAGGGACAGATTAACAGCTGGAACCAAATGAGGTGTACTCTGTGTTATGTAGAAAACTTTGATGAATCTTATTGAGAGAAATTGTTGTGTAATATAAATTAGTTTTCTGATTCTAAATATATCTTTTCTGTTGCTTTTAAGGAATTTTGGCCCTTAGGCTGCTCTCTGACTGATCTAATAATTGATTATGTATTTTTGCTCCTAATGATCTGTTATTGTTTGCCATTGCATTCTGCATTTGGCTTTGACGTTAAAAGAGCACAGATGTAACCGCACATGAATATTTGACATTGTAATTCTCAAAATTCCATTTGCCAGGCTCTCAACAATCTTGGAAGTGTCTACGTGGACTGTGGGAAACTAGAATTAGCAGCTGATTGCTACATAAATGCCCTTAAGATCAGACACACTAGAGCACACCAGGGCCTTGCTAGAGTCCATTTTCTCAGAAATGACAAGGCTGCTGCATATGAGGAAATGACCAAACTGATTGAGAAGGCCCGTAACAATGCATCTGCTTATGAGAAGAGGTCTGAGTACTGTGATCGTGAACTCACAAGAGCAGATCTAGAGATGGTCACAAAGTTGGATCCACTTCGAGTGTACCCCTACAGATACAGAGCTGCAGGTGAGATTATATTCTCCTTGGGTACGCCCATTCCTCGCTGCAGTATTTGAGTGAACTAGATTTTAGCTAAGCTACACAAATGGATAGTGCAATTTGCATGATTTTAATTTATAGCAATAATCATTATCCTTTTCTTCTCAATCCAACTGACACTGAAGGTGCTGCGTTGCTTTTTCTGTTGGGGCAGTGTTAATGGATGGTCACAAAGAGAAGGAAGCCATAGCTGAACTATCAAGGGCAATCGCATTCAAAGCAGACCTTCACCTGCTACATCTGAGGGCAGCTTTTTATGAGCACATTGGTGACGTGATGGCTGCCTTACGTGACTGTCGAGCTGCTCTTTCTGTGGACCCAAACCATCAAGAAATGTTGGAACTTCACAGCCGTGTAAACAGCCATGAGCCCTGAAGCTTTTAACACAAACTATTTCATGCAGGTGGAGAAAATTTATTTATATATATATTTAAAAAAAAAAGAAACTTTCTTTTTTCATTACAATGTATACTATTCAATCCACTCCCCTCAAAAAATTTTTTTTTTGTAATCTATGCGTTTCCAATTTTTGTAATTTAATTTAGTTAATGTCAATCATGTTTCCCTCCCTGCTTTGTGTTGCATTTCTCAATCGTATATTAAAGGTAAAGGGGGAAGTGTGGAAGAGTATGAATTTATTTGCAATCGCAAGACAAAGATGAAAGTTAATATCCGAAAGGAATGTGTTAAGTATAATTGAACTGAATTTGGAGAGATCATAAACTTGAAATGCATCAGTTTTGGTTTTTAAGAAGAAAAAAAGGGAAATAAAGAAGGGTATGGTATGAGTGAGTATGGTGCTGCTAATCAATTGGCTTCACTCGCCACACTTATTATTGTTGTTATTACTGCATGGGTTGACATTTGGCTTGTTTGTGTGGGAATCGTATATCACTTTCTGCCATGTACTCCATTATTGTATTGCAACACCAAAGCAAAGATGAAGACTTTGGTATGCCTTTGCTTAGGGGTTCTCAATGTCATTAATAATTATGTGTTATGTTATCATGGTCGAAATGTGCTAAAAACAATTTTGAAATTGATGATGAACTCTGCCGTGGAAGCTCCTGACTTCACTGCTGACCCGTTTCTAAATCTGTCACTTGGCTATTGCTACCACGAAATGCTTGTAATTACAGAACTGAATTCTCCTGTTTCGTTTTTGAGAGAGCAGAAATTGACCATGGTTCTTTTCGATTAATTCTCAATCCAATTGAGGCAATTATTTTACCCATCTCTTACTCAAATTGCTTTCTATCTGTGTATTCATACTGTTCAATCAGGCGTTAGTTATAAGATTGTTATTTATTTATTTTAATTTTTTTTGTCTACAATAATGAATCCAGTTCCATTTCATTCATCTTCGGCGGCACCTCCACCACCATCGCTTTAGTTGTTGACAATGTTACCACCAAACCCACCGTAGTCAAGTGCTTTCTGCGAGACCAAAAATGTGGATGATCAACTGAGAGATTCACAAGTGACTCTGATTCTCTCAAAAGCTATGTACTTATTATTATTATTATTATTATTATTATTATTATTAGCAAACCTGTTTGTTTGCTTGTAACCTGTGGTTGGTTTCATTATCATGCAGGGCATTTTCTCCCAAGGGAGGATGACAAGTTTCTTAAGAGAGTTCGGGCTGCAGTTGAGGAAGAGGAGCCGCAAGCAGTGGCTGCTGCTGACATGGATGCTGCCAAGGGCAACTGCTGAGAAATCTAGGAAAACGCATCCATTTCAAAAGATTCAAGTGCTGATAATGGTGAAATTAAGGAGACTAAGCTGCGAGCAAAGAAAGTAGAGATTCTGCTGCAGTCAGTGGCCCAACTGAAGAAATAACTGAAGGTCAAAGTTATAGTGGTACATACGATTCTTTGGCAAACTTACCAATGGAGTTCTAACACTATTATCATGACAGCAATAATTATATGGGCACACTTATCGAGGTGATTTGCACTTTTTCAGCAACTTACATTTGCATATTATAGACGATTCCTCAATATTCTGAGGCAGTCTTTCTATTGACATCTGCTCCAGATATTGACATCTGCTCATTGGTGGGTTGATTTGATGACACCATCACGAACGCCATTCAATCTCATGCATCATTTAATTGTTGCTTTCAGGTTAGAAGAACATGGGATGCATAAGGTAAGCAAGCAAATCACTTCGCCAATCCACAACGCCAACTTTAGCCTGATTATTGCTGCACATGACACCAGAATTATGTGCACGTGCTTGCCTATGGGAAATAGGCAAATAAGCATCTTATTATTTTGATTTATGCTACTTAGCATTTAGTAATTCATATGGAATTTGGGTATAGCCGCATTCCAGGGCATTGGATTCAGCCACCATTTCCGACAGATGACATATGGGCATCCTACCTTGTTAGGCCTTGATGACTCCTTATTGAACTGAGAAAAGGCAGTTTTGGCTTCTGTGACTGACTGTTATGGTAGCAGAATTTGGAAAGCACGTCCAAGCTCCGAGGTTTTTCTTGGCCTGCTTACAGCTATTATACTGGATGATCTCAGTGGCTTTTAGCTTGAAAACAGTGAATGATCCAAATGTATCAGCAAGTGAAAGCCCTGAATGATCCAAACGTTGATGACAACTTGAAAGCAGTTAATGATGCAAATGTTTAGAGGTGAAGCAAACAAAGTGGTCGCTAGACAATGCATCAAGCAGTTCTTTACCCTTGACATCTATGTTTCTCTCAAAATAACAAAGATTGGCATGCTTTTCGAGAAACTAAAGACTGACCTCCAAAAGCATTCGATTCCATTCCGGCTGCAAGCTTCGATCAAATCCCATTAATGCTGCACTTGAAATGGACGATGTATACAAGAACATGAAATAATTCCATCCACATTTTCAATCGCAAGACAAAGATGAAAGCTAATATTCAATCAAAGGAATGTATTAATACACCATAAACCGAACTGAGTTTGTAGGATCATAAATTCGAAATGCATCAGTTTCAGTTTAACTTTGATTTGAACTGCCAATAATCCATTTACTAGAACAAAAAAGAAGTTAAATAACATCATCAGTATCGTGCATGGATGGAGGATGAGTGGTCCTAATTTCTGAATGGAATTTACATCTGCAGAAATCCAGACCCCCAAACATTATTTCCATGCCTGAATTCAACCTCATCAGCAGTATAGTGCATCATAAATAGAAAGGCATCCATGACAATTTATCTTCAATTATAGTTCCCTTGAAACCGTCAAGCTTAAAAATACTAGAATTCAGACAGGCTGATGCACACAATCCCTAATATGAAACATCATCTGTTTCTGATAACATATACATTCTGAGAATAAACTCGTAAAAATGAAGGGGCAAACTTAGGATGGGCTTCGGGCATTAATTCTTACCCATTTAGAGAAACTTTAGCAATGATCAGATGCAAGGAAAAGACTATCTATCGTGAAAGCTGAGCTTTCAGATGATGCCCCCATCAGATGAAACCATTATATAGTCAGCATTATCAATAGATGGATTACGCTGTAAGACATCAGGCACAAAGACAACCCTCTACTGCACATTGCAACAACATGCACAATAAATCAGCATGAGAAACGCAACCAAAGAATTAATTTTTGACCCAATTACCAATTGAGCAACAATTGAGCTTCTCCGTATCTGAAGCATACCGTTCTACAACGCATTACAATTCACTGCAAACCTGAGAAGCTAGCTGAATTAATGTGCAGCAATGTCAGCTGCTCAACTCGATAACATGTAGCTTCTGTTCATGATCCTTCTTCATGTGCATTTGAATGATAATCTACTTTCAATTGGATCCAAAATTAGTTGGCTCCTTATGAAAAGCTTCTATCTAGAATCCTAGATAATCTCAAATGGCATGGGGCTGCAAAAAACTTTTCCATGTCAGACATTAGGAAACTTTCATCTTCTTCTCTTTGGTATCCTGATCTTCATTAAGGTCCTCTAAAAATCTGACTTCTCATCCTTTGTATTTTCCTTTGGAATGTGGAAACTGTTGCTAAAAGAAATTAGAGTGCATCCTTTCATGTTTTGTATTACAAAATGATTGTGAAAAAAGTATACCTCCAAGGGACAACGATCTCTAGGTGTATCAAATGGCACGATGTGTAAGTTTTCCATAACTAATCATTTAGGTAAGCTTGAAATAAGGATGCTGCAAAGCATCATCAACACTCAATCGCTCCTCCTGCAATCTCAAGAAATTAATCAAATATCCAACACATTCAACCATGTGTCATGTTTGCATTGCTGCCATCCAAAAATGAAACAGTAAATAGCAGATAACGGGCTACATAATCTACCACTGGTAATGGGTTTTGTTACATTAAAGCAGACATGTCTCACTATTGCATTCTCATCAACTCCCCACAAGATATTCTAGGATTTTTCCAAGAGATTTAACAGCCTCTAAAGCTTGGATACTTAATTGAATACATTGCATGCATAAACTCAAAGGGGGAATCTATGGCCTGGATGCCAACAAGTAAAAGATGCTAAAAAAATTGATTTCCATGTCCTCGTTAATTTGTAACTTGGCTCCCCATGCACATTTTCATAAACTAATTCTCCATAGATTAGAAATAAATTGAAAATTGTACCTCTCTTTTACAAGTATCTAAAAATATCCACAAGATTGCAACAAAATTACCAAACGTCCCTTTATCAGTGAACTTACTGGATTCCAAAGTAAAAGTTGGCGCACTAGCCGCAGAGCCCATATATTCGGAAATCTACAAAAATTGTGAGTACCAGATACGTAAAATACCAGCACTAAGAGGCAAACATGAAATAGAATATAATGATGCTGGAGTTCAATCAGAGATGGTATCACATTATACACTACCCTAGTGCCAGAGGATCTCTGCTCTTGATTTGCTGTGAAAAGAAGTCTTCAGAGCATTTCCAGGAAGCAGGTGAAGCATCACCCTGGATCTCCAAAAATAGGCTCTTTTTCAGCATAAATAAAAAATGGTTCAAACATAATGAAGGTGGTGCAATATTTGCAAATTAACTTTCTCAGAGAAATATAAAAAAGTTTAGGGACTGGGTAGATGGTTCAACTAGGGTTGGTGCATAGTTATGGCAGGGCCGCAGGGGCTATAGGAACCATACATGAGTTAGATTTAAGGCTAAACTGCTTGTACTACCAGTAGAATCTGTTTTATTTCTATTTTATTCTTTTCTTCTCTTTCACTAGGCAACACAATTGGGTGACCTTCCACCTCATGAAAGTATTCCCACAATAACACATATCTGGCCTAGTATTGAACTCATGTTTTAACATACTTTGTCATACTTTAAAACAAGGAAAAGCCACTAGACAACAAAATCACTCACCCTGAAATAATCTACAAATAAAACATGATTCTGTCTCCTACTATCAACAAAAGTTGATTTCTTAGATCAGAAAAGAAGTCGCACATAGCAATTAACTACATCAGTTGACAGTCAAGCCTTGATCCTAACAAGGAGTTCTTCTGGGCCTATCACTAGAACATTGTACAAGGAAAGAGAATTCCTACCAACCATAAATTGCGTTATGAAGAGAAAATTCAGGACATGTAGCAATTAAGAAAAGCACACTTACTTGGCCCATTGCACGCTGATGTTTTGAGGAACTTCCAGGGATTAAGATGCACAACTCCATGAATGATCTAAGCCTGGTGCCGCAAAAATATCCGGTCATGAATGTCAAAACTATCCTAATTTCTGTTCACAGCTGAACAGGTTACAACTATTGATACTGTTTTCATATGAAACCTCATGGCTCAACAAGCAAGGAAGGTACAAATACAAAATCCAATCCAGACTCTTAAACACCCATGAATGAGAGGACAATGCTCAATAGCCAATAATTAACAAGGCAATCATGACTCAGCTCCATGAATGATAAGAATCTGAGAATTTAATTAAAATGATTGTATATGGGAAAACACTAACTTGTACGCAAGCTCCTTGAGGTCTTCATTCCATCCCCCAACATGTTGTTCTAGAAGGGCTCGCGTTAAGGCACTTATTTGAAAAACATTTGGTGATCCCAAAATCAACTCTAAAATCACAACACCAACACTCCACATATCATACCTGCCAAAATCCACAAGTATTGCCAACTATTTGGTCAAATATTTAAAGCTAACATTTGAAGACATACTTGGAAAAGGAAAATAATTATTTTGTAAGACACTGAAATATAAATCTCAGCATCATTAAATGGGGCAAAACATACTTTACATTCAATCCTGCTGGACCTTGATACCAACTAGCATTAAGAAATGCTTCTGGAGGAGCGTATTCATAAGTTTGTTCAGCCCTAATTAGCACAGAAGACAAATCTATCATAAGCACTTCGGGAGAGTCTAAAAACGTAGAGAGAGATGAAAAAGGAGCCTCTTAAGAAATCAAATACCTAGAAGGTCCTGCTGACCCATATAAATGTTTCAGAGTGAACTCATCCATTGCACTGCCAAAGTCAATAATGCGCCTAAACATTCAGAAAAAGAGAAATCAATAACCAGTTTATAACACGCAAGAAAGCACGTCACAAATTAATTTTTCACAAAAAACATATTCCATCTAGTAATCAATGGCTAGAAATGTATATGTAGTGGAACATATAAATAATGGAGCTTTTTGAGCAACAAGAATCACTATGGAGATGGTCGTACATTTTGGTGGTATAGTTCTTGTCTCCGCTGGGACCTTTTCTTAAGCATTTACCAGTGTCCTGATCTTCAAAGCATATCACCATGTTCTCTACCAAATAAAAAAAGATGCAAATGTCTTTTAAATAGAGAATCATTCCACTTCCCAGGAAACAACTTTCCCATAGGATAACAAATATGTACCCACACAAATCACACTTCAAATATGCTGACAGACTGAAAAAGAATGTGACATTAGCTGCAACACAGATGATAAATCTCAGAGTATGGTCCAAAAAATTCAGCCAGCTGATTCCTGAAAGAGTGATTTCAGTTTTTTTACTTTATTATTAGGATCAGGATCATTTTGTGATACCATATTTGCCCATAGTTTTTATGCTTTAATTTGTAACAAGATCAAAATTTCAAAGTCTCACTACTTTCTTTTTAATTTTTAATCCTTTTTCATTGGATGGTCAAAGGATTTGTCAGTTTCCATTGTTGAGAGGAAATACAGAGAAAATTCATAAGGGCTTTGAATTAGGCACAGTTAAGCAGTAGCATCCAGTAGTAATGTTGACCCTAGGAAAGTCAGTACATTAAGCAGTTTACTAAACCGAGAAATGACCAAAATCAGAATCATGGACCAAAAGGCTGGCGGCCAAATATTGTCAACAGCAATATAAACTGTTTCTTCAGTATCAGCATATAATAGTTTTCCACAACAGATTGGGCTACTCACAAATTTATACTTCAAAGAAAATTGGTATATTTTCAAATCACATCACACTAAAACCAACCCTAACAAAAAAAAGACCTTGTTGCTCTCACCAGGTTTGATGTCCCTGTGGGTGATGTTGCGGTCATGACAGGACTTAAGTGCCAGCAACTGGGCAAGTGAACAAGCAAAACACATCAGATATTTGAATAGCAGTATGATAAAGACATGAATAAAAATGGAAAAAAATTATAAAAGCTTCTTCAATCAAAAGACATGAACCAAAACTTGTTACTAGATTGAGATTTGAAAATGTTAAAAGAGTATATTCCATTGCAACAACTGTTCACCAAAACATGCAAACAATGCATAAAAGTAAAATCATGCCCTTTTGTTGTACCTGAAGACCAAACCAAACTTCCATGTGAATATTTCATAGAAAAAATAAAGCTTTGAGCAACAAGTCCTCATACTTACTCAACTAGTTTTAGTTTTCCCAATGACAACAACTTGAGCAAAAAGAGAAAAAAATATATATTTAATCTGAATAATCGCATACTTCAAAGCTAATTCATGTGGCTATGTAATATAAATAAGCAAATAGAAATTTATGCAATATCTAGAAATGAAAAAGAACAAAGGAATTTGTGATTCCTGAATTACCAAAAAAATTCAGGATTATAAAACACTCAGTTTAGAATTTGTTTGCGGGCATACCAACTGCCATATGAGGTTGCGCATTTCCTCATTTCCGGCTTTTGTTGTCTTCAACCAATTCCACCACTTTGAGGGGTGCAACACCTGAACACTTTTCACTTCCTCAACCTTTTCTTCATCAGCATTATGCTCTATTTCTTCAACAGTATATATCAGCTTTGACAATGACACACCTTCATAATGGAATACAAGCCACATTTCATTAGATCGCGACTCAAAAGACTCTACATATCTTGCTATATGGTTCAAACCTTCTTCAAAAGAAGCTTCCTGCATTCTTAATTTGTTGGCAAACATATTTCCAAAACTCCAACTATTCCCCAATCTGTAAACTGATTCATTAGTTTCTAATGGGTCGTCGAAATCTGATTGCCATTCTTCTACTAAAGACGTGGTAATTCGATCTGATAGTAAACCTCCAAGACACCTAGATGCATTTAGAAAAACTTCACCAAAATACTTTTCCCGTAAACCACTTAAGTAAACTGCAGTGCCTCTCTCCACCTGTTACAGTAATCAACTACTTTTTAAAATGAGTTCAACTTCCGAAATTACCACTAAAAATGTAAAAAAACTAAAGAGGCAGTAATTTCCAAATTCCAAGATAAATCCACAGAGATAGAATATAATAACTGAGTCCCTTAAGTCCTCTCAAACCATAAAAACTTAGAATTGGAGGGAAATCAATGAAAAAAAAAAAGTAAATTCCAAATTTTCAAACAAATCAACTAGAACAAGAGCCAGGATTTCTGAACCTCAAGAACTGCACAACCATTGAATTCAGGCCCATATTAATATTCTGTACATAATTTATTTGGCACATGAGCAGGTCGGTGCGGCCTAGCATAAATGTAAATCACAAGCGTCAATTTCGTTAGGAGCCTAAAGACAGAAGTCATTGTGTGAGAAAAACTTTATATCTTGCATAAGATACATGTTTGTTCACTAGTATCAGGTAATTGTGACTATTTTTTTCCGAAGTGGATGAACGCGTCATCACTGCTTGTTGTGAGGTGCTAAGTAAAGAAAACAGATTTATATTGAGGAAATCTTTTCAAGCTAATGATCAAGACGAATAGATACTCCCAAAAAAAATTACTCAGTAGAGAAGATTCTAGCTTGAGATCTTAAATGAAAGAATAAATTATATAAACCATTTTTAGGAGATTAAATTGTTTGTCAACCACTTTCTTATCTTTTACTAGTTCATATTATATATGCACGCCAATTTGAAAACAAAATAAATTGTGTCAGACGTGAGATTGCTGTTGAACAATCTCCACTGTAGCTATCTTTAAAAGTCTCCAGACTTGCCAGATTAACAAGGGCAGAAAATAAACAAATATTTTGGATGTTTCAAGATCCAATATTAACCATTTTATATGAGAACCACTTATTAAAAAAGCAATCAGATCAAGTAGTATGCTATAGATCAATTCAAAAAAAAATAATAATAATATTGTGAAACTGTGAACAGTAATAAAAGCCTTGTACTAGTGAAAATACCATGATGCGTTTTAAAATAAACAAGTCATCTTCAGAAAAACCAGCATTGCCATCATGAGTAGTGCCATAAGCTGAATCTCTTCTATTTGCATTTGAACAACTATTAAATGACATATTTTCATTCCTTTGAGTCCAACTTGAAGCATTGCTATCTTGATGACAATTCCAATAAAAAGCAAGCCATACTTCACCATATGATCCACGACCAAACCTTTTTTTTAGTACATACCTAATAGCCAAAAGTACAAGCATTTTAGAAGTTCAGTCCAAGAGAAAATAAAGAATGAAACCAAACCCAAACATGAATTAGAAATAATTCAACAAAAGCAATAGTTACAAGCATTAATACAGAGAGGCAGCCCGACAACCAAGGCACACCAGCACATAACCATTGCATAACTTACATAGTGCAAAGAATGATCACTACAACCCACCACCAACTCCTACCTGCACTTCTCCAATTTCTGAGTTTGATTTATAACCTGATAAACTCAAGAACATGCAGTTTTGCTAAAATCCCCAAAGTAAGATCATTTTCTGTAGTTTATGTTATTGTTAAGTATTAATGAATTAAATAAACCTCAGACGACTTCCCAAGTAAAGATCGTTTTCTTTAGTTTATGGTATTGTTATGCAAGAATTAAATAAAACTCAGATAACTGGAGATAAAATTTGAATAGTGAATTTTATTCCATGAGAGAAATAAGCTAAAAGCAACAGAGATTCAGGAAGAAAAAAAAAAAATCAGTACAACATAAGATTTAAACCTTAAGTCAGTTGATTGATAATTTGAACCAGCATCCTGGAACGGAATAGATTCAAGCAAACCCAAGAAGCTCGCAAACCCTTCAGAAGTAGTGCATTGATCTTTGACTCCACCAACAATCATCTTGAAATGGAGGCAAAAATTCAGGTCATTATACAAATTTAGAGGCCCACCTAAAACACAGTTCAAACAATGGGAGGTGAGCGTGCTAATTCTGACCAAATCCATGCCCACGCCAAAACTACCTATATAAACTTCATCTAATTAAAGTTTCTCTCAAAGAACTATAAAAAATTAAAAGAAAAAGAAAAAGAGGATGTCTGTTAAAGAATTTTCTTGGGAATATTAAGATGCCATAAATACTATTAAAGCAAAAGAATACACGAGCATACCACTATGCATCGCCTAATGCAACTTCACTTACCATACTGGTGACTGTAGACCTCCGGTAAAGCCTGAGGTAGGTTGTACATATAATTTTCTGTGTCATTATTAAGAACTTGCACTGTATCCATGTCCTTCAGATTCTCAGACAAATAATAACATCCAAAATTCCCATGTTTTCCTTCAACCTACAGAATGAAAAAGATAAGAGCCTCAAAACCCATTATACCAAGATAATGGCCAATAACTCAAACTACCTTACAGTTTATTGCATGAAAGGAATCAGCCTCAGATGCATTCCTTTCCCTAGTGAGCAAAAATTAGGTTTCCAAATCTTTCAAACATACAGATCAGACTTTCATGTATTTCAAGCATATGGATCACAAGAGAAAAATAAGAGATACGAACTGCAAAAGACAATGAATGTATCCGAACTGGTCTTTTGTACATATCTTCGCACATGTTAAAAGGTTCATAATATCACTCTCCCACAGGCCAAGAACAATTTGTTCTGACAGGAAACAATATGAGGTAAAAACTGCCAAATTAAATAAGCAAAGAACATACGTCATAGACAAGCCTTTTAATGCCTTACCAATAACCTGCCAAACTTTGCAAGAAGTGGATGCCCATGTGTCAACTGTGCAAGGTGAGAAGTCATGTCATTAGCTGTCAAAGAGTGACACAATGTTATGAGCTCTCTAGGGCAGACAATGGTTGGAGTTTGAGCATTAAAAGCATGCACATAATTCAGCAGTGAGTCAGGGAATGTGGGTAAATGTAATTAAAAGGAGCTGTAAACATGCTACCGAAAACAAAGAAATAAAGTATAAAATACAATTGTAATTTGTCACCATCTTACATTCTCAGTATGACATGCATAATTCACCACAACCATCATTCATGACTTACATATTGATAAAACGAAGCAACAGCAAAACAGTCAGAATCGCTATGTAACATATAAGGCCTGAACATCGTGAAACAAGATGCAATTGATACATATAACCATATGTGGCTGACTTTTCAGCTGTGAAATACTAGTTTTGGCAGCAAATAGATCAGCATGAATAATATGACTTCTTTGAAGCTGTGTGCAAAGGAAATTAGAGTTCAATGCAGGATCAAATTGAAATGCAATGATGAGGCAATAATAATGAAAGCTCAACTTTGGGTTAGCTCTCTCTCTCAAGCCAACAGCTAGATATTTCTCTATTACGGAGATGAAAGCTATAAACTATTCCCTTGGTCTCTCTTCCATTCTGCTATAACAGATATCGCCATAATATCTCATTAGCAATTCCTAAATGCCAAGTACCTAATCTTTGACCAGCCCAAAACTTGAGCAAGCAAACTACCTATTAACTAACCAATTTGTCTCTCCTACAATCCATGAGTGGAACAAAAAATGTTTGAAACCACCTACTCAAGTTCAATAGCAAGTCCAATATAGATACTAATGGGAGGAATACAAGATATGCAAGCACAGATAAGTATGATATATGCCCAAAGCAGAAAAATGAGCAGCCAACTTCTTTAAGACCACAAATTCTGAGTATACTACCAATCCATATTGCTTCCCAACAAGACATCAATGCTAAAGCTCAACCTCGTCATCCACTCTACTATAAAGCCAAAATAGGGATTGTTCTAGCCATCTTCTGTTATCTCCATTGAATCCTAAAGAGCCCTTTTTTCAAAGAATGCAATGACTCAACAGTTCCAAAAACAAATTGTTAAGCCCCTAGCCGTTCCAAGAAACAATGGCTCAGTCAAATATAACATCTTAAGAGATATTAGAATCAGGAAGAATTACCTGAATGCCCATGCAGAAATTTGTTTAGTCTTCCTAAAGAACCATGCTCATCTCCCTCTCCGAGACACCTTTCCCTTGGCAGTTCTTGTGGAACTCCAACAGATCCTAGTGGAACAACAACAGTTGCCACATTGTCCACACTGCCCTTTTCAAAGGCAGCGCTTACTAAGCATTCAGCCAATGAATGTGAACATGAAGAAGAAATATCTGATTTCTCAGTACCATGACCACGAACATCCCAAAGTATATCACAGACATCTTGTAGGCTCAATTTTTCAAACATGCCATCCGATGCAACCACCAGATATGTATTATTTGTGGTGAGAAGTTGCCAATCTGTGACTTCAGGTTCAGATATAACACCATACCTGAAGATAATTCAGAAATATGGCATGAGAAAAGCATGTACATGCCTTAAATCATAAGTAAATGGCAATCCAGCTAAGGTTATGGGATGATCAAGAGGCAAGAAAAGCAACGATGTAATGCGGAAATCAGAGAGAACATATGCCAAGCATAAATCTCATTAATGGTTATGAATCCTACCTCTTGAAATACACATCGCCAATGGCTCGGGAAACTGCCAACTGACCATTTACTCGAGGCACACCAGCCCACTCATGAACATATCCACCAGCAGTTTCCACTCGAAACTTTTCATCATCTCTATCTGGATGATGATCTCTAGTCAATTCCTCAACAATAAAATGTGCCCGTCCATTGGACGTGATTAATTTAATGTTGTCACGATACCGTATTGTTGAAACAGCCCCATCACGTCTCCGTTCTCTATATAGTCTTAATAAAGTGGCTGTAAATACAAAGATCTTGACATTAAAAACTTTACCATATTCTCCTTCAATAGAAAATAAGGCTAATACACCCTTCTCCTGGACAAGTAAAAAATTATGCTATAACTAGAATGCCATGAACTATCGGCATAAACCATACCATGGTGATAAAAAGCATATATAATGAATTTTGAATAGTTTATGTAGGGCTAAGATGCTTCTAACCTTTTGCCTCTTCAGGAGACTGAAATTTTTCAGAGCACAAAAATGCCTTCGAATCCCCAATATTGGCAACTAGAATTTGGCCATCTGCTATCAATACGATGGTAGCTGTAGATCCAGAATCAAAATTCTTTCGGGCCGCTTCCTTCATGACCCAATTGAATGAAGGCCAATTTTCAGCACAAGTAAAAGAGAAAAGAGACAATAAAGAAGTAAAGAAAAAAGAACAGAAAAACAAGAACAAAGGAAACCTACCTTTGAAAATGTAGCATCAATATCATGGATTGCCCTCAATAATGCCTCCTTCAAAATTTCCACATGAAAAGAATCATCAAAATTTTTGGGCAAATAAAAGTTAGACCTGCAAAAGCATTGTTACTTAAATGCATATTCTTTCAAAAGAAAAGCAACATATAAATTCATGATTCAGGCAAAGTAAGGGTCCTATCAGGATGTATCAAACACACACCTCCGGTATATCATTAGCAGCTAAAAGACACTTTTTTTTACATGATTTCTTACCCAATGATAAAATTTCCTTTAGAAATAGAGCAATATTAGTGTATCACTGTCCATGACACTTAAGGTATATGCAACTAACATCAAATACTACAATGTTAAAAGAATGTATTAGTAGATCTTAAAAGAAATTCAGCAGGCATTGCTTCAACTAACTCTGCACATGCACATATATGAACAGACTGGGGAAAAAAAAAGACACTTCTGAAAGCACCTATCGAAATTCAATTCATGCCAACCAAGTTCTTTATCCCAATTCAACGCATGAAAAACAGCATCCTGCTCTCCCTTACTAGGCAATCTTCCAGTAGATTTCTTCAACATAAAAGAATATGTTGCATCCAAAAGAAAATATGTATGCAAAGCAAAATAATCTAACAACAGCTTCGATGCCATTTCACTGGCCTCAGCACCATTATGACCATCAAAAACAGCCATAATTCCAACCATAACCTCCTTGAGCCCTGTTTTACCTGCTCCAAGATTACAAGTACATATATCAGTAAAACCTTCCTATTTTACCTAAAAATTCAATATAGTATTTGCCTATATGTTCAAGGAATTATAAAGTCAAATCCTATCGATATCCAGTTTTCTCACTGTAAATCATTCTACTGCAATTTTTCTCCTGTTCATTGGAAGGATTTTTTTTAATTTCTTATAATATGTAAAGAACAACAAATCCATTGACGAAATTTTAAGGTCGAAGCCGAATTCAAATCACAATCCTAAATCTAAGTCAAAACCTATCCACAGACACAACGATAAATATGCAAATTTACATACACACGTCTACACATTCAACTATGAGAAAGATAAAGCGAGGGCGAGAGAAAGACCAGGAAATGGAATTCGAATATCGAGAGCGCAGAGTGTACGGTCCTCTTGGGACTTTCTTCGACCTTGAATCATCGCCGATTGGCAACGGCTGCTGCCGGAGGAAGAAGAAGAAGAAGAACCGCTGGCACTGCGTGATCGAGAATCGTGATTCGGAAGGTTCCATCGAGGGCAATTCAAAGATTGGAAAACAGCCGGAGCACCGCCTTCTTTATACACCGTCAAACACGTCGACGATTCTCCGTCGCAACAAGGCGTTGTAGACAGGGCTATCAAAAACACTAAAATTGAAAGAATCAAAGAAAATTTCGACATTTCTTTTCTTTTCCGTCAAATTAATCTCTCGATTTCCATGGAAATGAACTCTGAGAGAGGGACTTATAACTGATTCGAGCGGGATTCTTCTCTTCTCATACGGTTTTTCTTTTCATCGTTGCAATTTTCTACCAAAGCTAACTATATTTATCGTTACAAAGATGCGGCACCGTATTAGTTTTTCTAACTATCGTTTTGAATAAGGCTGAATGCATAGTTACACCCCTGAACTTTACATTATTAACTTTTGATACTTCTCAATTTTTATTATTTTCCATCAATTTTTTAATTTTTATTTTAAATTTTTTTTGACCTTTCAATTGTATCTTTTGATTATATTTAACTCGTAAAATATCAAAACAAATCAAAATTTAATTTCAAATGATTTTAAACACACAAATGCTAAAGTTAAAAACTATTTTTAATTATATTTTCTCTTTTATTAAATAATATTTTAATTTATATAAGTTTCTCTTATATAAATATAGAAAGTGTCCTAAATGGGGTGAATAGAGCTATCGAACAATAAAAGAAAATTAAAAGAATTCTAGTAAAAATTAAAAAAATGTTGAGAATGAAGAATGATGAACACAATAATTTAAGTAGTTTGGATTCTCAGCAATCATACGTCTCCACCTAACTTATTATCAACTTAGGATTTTGAATCACCACAATCTATTCTCCTAGATTGATTCTTACAACTTGAGTTTTAGGCTCAACTCAAACCTTATAACTTGAGTTTTCAAGACTCATTCAAAAATTGATACACAAGTATTTTCAAAGCTCACACTAAAACCGAAATTTCAAGTGTTTTAATGGTTAAACACTTAAACTAATTTCTTTATAATAGAATCTTACTTCCCGATTTCTTAACCCTAAAAAATAAAAGGACAAGAATTTTAATTCTAACACTTACCAACTCTCTCAAGAGTTATACTAAATATAAAAATGATTTAAGAGAATTTTGAGAGCTTAATTGAATATTTGAAAATATATAAATGATAAACAAGTTTTTTAACCTCAAAATGAACTTCAGAGGTTGTATTTATACTTAAGCAATTCAATTATAACTATTGGAAGCAATAATTTCATTCCCAATAAAATCAAATTTCATTTGAATAAAATTTGGACTTTTGAGCTGTAATTTGTCTGGTCCGGATTAGAATTTCATCAGTCCTGGTCGGGATGCTCAAAATATAGTCATTTGTAGTCATTGTATTTGAATTTCAACATTGGTCCCAATTGGGATTCTCATGTCCTAGTCGGGATTACCTTAGCCCGGGCACAGTCCCGGTTGGGATTTATTTTGCCAAGAAATTGAAAATTTATTGATATAAGTCCTAATCGGGCAATATGATCCTAGGTGGGACTACCTAGTCTTAGGCTGAAAGTATATAAATGATAAATAAGTTTCTTAACCTCAAAATGAACTTCAGAGGTTGTATTTATACTTGAGCAATTCAATTATAACTATTGGAAGTAATAATTTCATTCCTAATAAAATCAAACTTCATTTGAATGAAATTTGGACTTTTGAGCTATAATTTATTTGGTCCAGGTCGGAATTTCATCAATCCTGGTCGGGACACTCAAAATATAGCTGTTTGTAGTCATTGTATTTAAATTTTAGTATTAGTCCCAGTTGGGATTCTCATGTCCTGGTTGGGATTACCTTATCTAGAGCACGATCCCGATCAAGATCTTAGATTGGGATTTGTTTTGCCAAGAAATTGAAAATTTATTAATATAGGTCCCAATCGAGCAATATAATCCTAGGTGGGACTGGTTGGTCCAAGGCTTGATCCCGATCGAAATTAAGCTTGGGATGGGTTCTATCCCATTACTTAAAAATGCTTGAAATTAAGCTCTTTTGTCCCGGTCTTGATCCTAGATGGGACAAAGCTTAGGACTACATTTCATTCTTCATCTTTTTTTTATTTTACTTTACCCTTTTAACTTCTATTTGATTCCTAACTTATACACACTTAAAATAAACATATTAAATGTTCAAAATTAAGTTTGTTAATATCAAAATATCAAAATTAAGATTGATCATTGCTAAGGTCAACACATATCAATATTGATTTATAAAATATTTTGATTTTATGTATTATAGGGGTTAGATAGGTTTAAAATAAAAGTTTAAAGGTTAAATAGAATATAAAAGTTAAGAAGTGCTAGAGGTTAATTAAGTAATGTTTAAGGGTGAAATTATACATTTGGCCTTTTTAATAATGTAACATCAATTTAATTGTACTTAATGTGTAATGAGATGATGGGCTGTGGGCAAACCAATAGCTTATAAGCTGCTCATATAGGGATGTGCATCAAGCGGTTCAGAAGTTTAATAGCGAAATCTGATCAGGTTCGAAAGGGACAAAATGGTCACCGAACCAAGGAAATTCGAAAATAGAAATGTTTGGTTCAAATACTCGAGGACATCGGGTTTGTTCAGTTTGAAAAATTGTTTGGGCTTAATTGGATTGGGCTTGAAAATTAAAAAATCAAAATAAAAATTACAATAGTTTTTAATAAATTGGGTCAAGCCCATTATAAAATAAGGGTCGAACCCTTTACATACAGCCTAAGTTTGTATACTATTTCTTTAGGCTATGCAAAAATATATAAAAAATATCATGTATAAGTCATTGCTTTATTATTTTTAATTTCTATTAAGTATTCATAGCTCCTATTTCTTAAGGCTACGAAAAAATATACAAAAAATGATATATTTTCTTCCATTTACAAAAAAAATAATTCCCTCAATAACAAAAAACAATAGGAATTTACTTAAGTATCAAACCGACTAAGGAGCATGCTCAAACCAAAAAATGATGGTTGACTGGAAATGTGTATTCACAGATGCACAAAAGAAGTGAAACTTGCAAAATAAGAGATGGCAAAGATCAACTGAAGCAAATAAACAAAATAAGCAAATTAAAGAAATCAAACAAATGAGGCTCATAATTAAATTGTCATGTCATTAGATGAATGCAAGATAAATTTCTAGCAACAAACTGCAAACCATTTGCTACCTAAGAAACACATAGCATTACATGAAACTAATTGTCAGAAATTGGTGGAAGCTTCATCATTACCTTGTTTAAGGTCTGTAACTAACACATTTCACATTTCTATGTTGCAAACCTTAACTCCAAAACTAGTTGGCCAAATTTAAAAAGCTATTTAAGGGTTTTTATACAATATTATAAAAAATCTTAGTAGTTGTTTGACTAATTTGGAGTTCACATTAAAGAGGTAGCAACACAAATTGGCATACAGGTGTCACAAACTTAAGTCATAACACAATGCAAAAAATCCAGCTCAGGTTCAAAAATTGTATAACATACGAAGTCACCTGATGATCAGCAAATGCAATAGATAGATAACCCTCAAAGCAGCAGGCAAACATTGAGTAGAAACTGTGAAACAGAAATGAAAATGAAGTTTAGAAAGTGTGTTACTAAGTAGTCAGCAAAATGAAGATAGGATAGACAAAAGTTAATAAACATCAAGATCCAGCAGTTAAAGTAACTGCAAATTGCATGCTAATTAAAGGGAGTTCTGCCATGAAATAAAAGAAGAGAATCAGAAAAAATACAAAATCAAAGTTAAAAAAAGTTAAAGAATTGAAGCAGTAAAATGTTTATGTGACTGACCTTTTTTAAACTCTTCAAATTTAACAATATTTTCTTCAACAAACAAAGAAATATTTGGATTTTTAATCCAATCTTTAACACAAATCAATGCTTCAACAAGTTTTGGAGTTAAACTACTCCTGAAGGCATTAAGCATTTGTCCATCAATGCTAAAAGCAGATACTGAAGCAACCATTGAAATTGGGATGGCCAAAATATCATGAGCCATTTTAGAAAGAATAAGGAATCTTTTTGCACTTAACCTCTACCATTTGAGAATATCAAACTTTCCCTCTTCTTTCATTTCAACACATGACTCGGATAAATAAGAATCAAGCTCACTTTTATAACTTCCACCCAACCCACACTCCAACTTTTGTTGCTTGAACCTTGCTTTTAACACTAAAATGGATTTCATACTTGATTGCACATCAGGAACAAAAGTAGATTGGCTTCCACCAATCACAGACAAAGCATTGTTTAAAGTAGCAAATTCATTTACAAACTTATACTCATTCATATAGTCATCATACAATTCATATAAGGCAGCTTTAACATTGATGAATAAGTTCCCACTAATCAAATTACCATAAATAGTTATCAAAGAAAATTCAAGATATTTCAATTTGTACTATGGATCCAGAATATTGAAAATAAAAAATAAGCCAGTTCATTTTATTTGGATCTCCCCAATACTTATCAAACTTTGATTTCATATTAAGTCCCATGGACCTAATAGACTAATCATCAACTTGCTTCCAATTATTTAATATACATAATAAATTAGCAATCTCAGAAAAAATGAATTTGAAGTGACATATTGAGAACTAGAGACTCTCAAAGTCATATCATAGAAATTCTTTAAGAACTTCACTAGATTGTGTGCACACTACCAATCAATTATGTCAGGCACATTATCACCAAGATATGGTCTGAGTAAAGATTCATTTTCCTTATACTTTTCAAATGTTTTTTCATATGTGCAAGCAGATGTGAGCATCAAGTAGGTGACATTTCATTAGGTTGGCATATCAAGACATAGACCATAATTAAACTCAATACCAATCAAATTAGAAAATTCTTTGAATTTTCTTAATCTAGATGGTGAATTTCTTATATACCTCACTGTAGACAGTAAGGTTTAGCGCGCGTCTAGAATTTTAGTAACTGCGATATTGTTTAAGCTTAGGGCTCTAAGGAACACATTACTATATCACAAGGACATAGCATGGAGATGAGGAGTTGCCACCCAGGTTAATAACTAGGACAATTCGAAGGTGGTAGTAACTTGATTCTCTAAAAGAGAGTTAGCACCACAACCAGGAGATTTTGGATACAGAATACCAACTTCTTTCAATCTTGTGTTCATTTAGAATTAGTTTATTAATTATTAAATTATTCTCTATTTACATGTAATTTCATATAAATCCTATTTAGCATACATCTAACTCCAAGACAACTAGTCATGAAAAAGCACATAAATAATGCATTCATATAACGAGACGTCCCTAAATTAGTCTAAACTATGTTAATTTTAATTAGGTTAGCTAAATATATATTTTTATTTACAAGTGAAATGGAGTTAAAGATGGGCCTACATTTTAATTAAATTAGTGAACTTCTTTCTATTTATTTTAATTATCTAAAGTGAGCCTAAATCCACTAATTTTATGAAAATTAATTGGATTGGGTTTGAATAAATGAGCCTAGTTCTAATTAATTTTAATTTAAGTGAAAATTAGGCCTAAATCTATTTATTTAAAAAAAAATGATTTATGGGTTGAGCTAAGTCTAAATTAATTTAAATTAAACTAAAATGGATCTAAGTCTAAATTAACATAAAATGGGCCTAATTTGATTTTAAAATTAATTAAAACCATGGGTTAATCCTAAATGTGGGATTAGGGCCCAAAATGAAAAAAAAAATATAGAAAAAAAACCCAAAAACATAAAGAAAATAAAGAAAACAACCAAACAAAAAATCAAATAAGTAATTAAAATTATATATTTTTTAAAGAACTCTAATTTGATTTCACGCAACCTAATATTAATCTACAGCCACCATTGATTTTATTAGGGTTTTACCAAATGTATCTAATTTACTAATTAATTTTAATGACAGAAAATAAAAATATTCACTATTTCCCACTATTAGGGTTAGTAGAACCTAATACAAAAATAAATAAAATAATAAATACAGGCCCATAATAAAAATACAAACCAATAAAAAATAACACATAAATAATAAAAATAAATTAAATTAAATTAAAACCCTAATATATTTCAAATGATACCTAGGCATATCCATGGCATTCCATAGACCTTCATGGGTTATCCATTGATTTTTTTCTCCACAGTGTTGCCATCCATCAAGAGAATAAAAATAAAAAAATTAGTCAATGAATGATTAAAAAAATAATAATAATAAAAAATTAAATATAAAAATAAAATCAAAATCAAAATAAAAGAAGAAGGAGAAGAAGATTTAAGAATGAGATGCAGTATTGATTTCCCTCAAAAGGATAATCATCGTTGATGAAGGTCTGTGGCTTTTATTGTGTTTGTTTGTGGTTTTAGTTTATTTGATATGATTTATGGCAAATAACTAAAGAAAAAGTACGTAAAAATATATATATAAAGTGGGTGTGCTTTGACTCACGGCAGAGAATCAAAAAGACAAAGAAAAAAATGATAAAAACCCCTGTAGCCTCCCTGTGAAAAGAAAATGTCGAATATATAAAACCTAATCTTGTAACTTTACATTAGGTTCAGAATAAAAATCAAATAAAATAAAATTTTTTTATTACTTATCTAATAAAAAACAAGTTTATCAATATATTTATCTAATAAAATAAAACTAACAACCAATCAAAAATAAGTATAAAAGTAGAATAAAATGAAATAATAGATAATAATAAAAAATTACGAAGTACCATTTCCCGGTCGGAAGTGTGAATTTTTTACCAGAAATCCATATCAGAAATATAGATTTCCGATGGAAACTTTTTTTTTTTGAATTTTCTCTTTTTTTTAAAAAAATTATTTTTTAAAAAAAAATAATTAAAAATGAAATTTAAGGACAAGTCCTAAAAAAATAAAATAAAATAATTTATAATTTATTTCAAAACTAATAAATCATATCCAATAAATATAATTTCACAATCAATTTTCATCATCAAGTCCTCTGTCGTATCCAAACTTAAATCATATAGAAATTGGATGCTTACAGTTGCCCCCCTTTATCGTTGTTTGCTTGAAAAATTACGGCAAAACAAATAAACACATAATTTTTGAAGAAAAAGTCAAAACAATTACCTATGTGTCATGACTATGCATAACACTATACAGTATTGAATGCAATTTAAAGAACACTAGAATTCCTATGGAATTTCTAGCTATGATGCTATCATTATGTTTAGTGAATAACGATTAACACTGTGTTCAGTGCATTTTGGAAACACACTATAGTTTCAGTGGAACATATAGTGATGATGTTATCACTTTGTTCAGTGAATAGCAGTTAACACTGTGTTTAATGTATTTTGAAAATATGTTATAGTTTCAGTGGAACATATAGCAATGATGTTATCACTATGTTCAGTGAATAGCGGTTGACACTGCATTCTATGTAATTTGAAAATAGACTATAGTTCCGGTGGAACATATAGCGATGATGCTATCACTGTGTTCAGTGAATAGCAGTTGACATTGCGTTCAATGTATTTTGAAAAAATACTATATTTCCAATGGAACATATAGTAGTAATGCTATCACTGTGTTTAGTGGATAGTGATTGACACTGTGTTCAGTATATTTTGCTATATTTCCTATGGGACATTTAACGAGTGATAATTTTTTGCTATATTCCCTATGGGACATTTAACGAGTGATAAGTTTCTGCTATATTCCCTGTGGGACGTTTTATGATTGTGATTTTCAATATATTCCCTATGGGATGTCTTATGAAAATATGTTATAACTATTATGTAGTGTTTAGCTAATTGTACTATAGTTCCTGTGGAACGTCTAGTAATTGTGATTGAAAGTTTTGCTATATTTCTTGTGGAATGTTTAGCAAAAATATGTTATAATTACTGTGTAGTGTCCAGCAAAAGTGATTGAAGAAAAGTGCTATAACTATTATGTAGTATCTAGCAAATTATGATTTTGTACTGTGTAGTGTCTAGCAAGTTCTGTTTTGAAAGTGATCAGCTACAATCCATCTATTACTCATGGTTTTTAGTCGGCTACACCCTTCTATTGCCTGCCTTTGATGGTACAGTCTATAATTACTTACAGTTCGCTGCAATCCTTTCATTGCTCACTGATGATGCTACAACCTATAATTGCTCACGATTTAGCTGCAACCCTTTCATTGCTCACTAATTCATTATGATCAAACTGCAACCCTTTCATTGCTCACCCTTACTACTATAATCCATAATTGCTTGTTGTAATATCCCGTGTTTTTTTTAAAAATATTTTTACACTGTACCGGGATATACAGTGTCAATAATTTTTATGCATTATACGATATTTTTATGAGTTGATATGTATTTTAAACCTATTTTAATTACTGTCTATTATTTTCAGTATTTTACGTAAAATTTTCCCGGGACTTTCATTTTCGGGGAAATTTTCACGTAAACAATTTATTATTAATTATGTTAAATGTATTTACGGGTTTGCATGAACTCATACATATTTTTAAATTAATAAATAAAGCTTGTGTGTGTATATTTATTTAATTAGGGTTTATTATTACCCTAATATTTTATTATTTATTTATTATTATTTGATTATTTATTTATTATTAAATTATTAAAATTTATTATTTTATTATTAATTATTTATTAATATTTAATTATTTTAATTTATTTTATTTTATTTTTCTTTCTTTTTTCTTTTTTTTTCTTTTTTTCTTTTCCTTTTTCTTTCTTTTTCTTTTCCTTTCTCTTTCCTTTTCTTCTTTTTCTTTTTCTTCTTCTTCTTCTTCTTCTTCTCCCGTGGGTGCCCGACGCCACCACCATTCTTCTCACCGTCGTTTCTCCCTCCTCCGGCCACCGTTTTCGACACCGCCGGTCTCTATCTTCTCCTTGAGCTCCGGTGAGTGTTATTCTAGCTTTGGTTTGAGCTAAAATGGTCTAGAATTGCTTAGGTTTTGAGTTGAAGTTTTCGGCCACTTTTGGTTTTTGATTTTTTTGAGCTTCGATTTGGATGATTCATGGAAACTTCCTTCACAAATGTTGTTCCTGTTAGCTTAATCTTCATGTATGAATTTTTACAGAATTTTTGGAGATTGTTTGGATTTTTGGGTATTTTTGAATATTTTAATATTATTTTCTAATTTTCGGAAATTAATTATTTAAATTATGAAATTGGAGTTTATGGTGGAATTAGGTGTTGAAATGAATTATAGAAATTTATTTGGAATTTTTATGAATTTCTAAGTATTTATTTTTAATTATTGAAGTTTATGTGATTTTGGAAAATTAAGTTAATTGTGTTTTAAATTGAATTTAATTGGTTAATTGAGTTTAATTATTGATATTATTGATAAATATGTTGAGAAAATTAATTTTGGATAATTGTATGATTTTTGGTGAATTTTTGAAGTAATTTAGGTATATATATATATAGGGGTATTTTGGTAATTTTACCCTAAATTGTCTAAAAATGTAATTTAATTGGTTTTAATATTTATTTAAGGTATAAAAATGATTTCTACAAAATATCTAGTATTTTTAACTAATTAAAACCATTTTCCGGGAATTATTTTCAATTATATATATAATATACGGTTTTTCTAATAAAATGAGTTTTAATCGATTTTTACAGTGTTTCAAGATTTATTATGTAATTTCTATGTATGAAAATGTATTTTTATGATTTAAGGATATTTTTAGTATATTTGAATATATATTCTGTGTTTGTGGACCCCGGTCGATAGATTGTAGTCTGGAGTCCGACCGAGGGGTTGTGATTGATTGTGGTGTTTATTTTTGAAGTATATTTTCTTTGCAGGGTCGGCTCTACTCTTTTGAGTAGAGAGATGTCCGTTTTACAGGGGAGGTTCTGCCGGATTTCCGATAGAATTCTCGTAAAACGTGATATCCAGTCGAACCCTAATTTCCGATTCTGTGTTGAATACTCTAGATTGAATTCTAGGATTTCTGTTAGGGTTATTCTGATGTCGATTAATTATTTCTTGTTTAGTTGCGCCGAGACCGAGGGTTAGTGGACCAGGCCCGTCGGACCTGTCTCGTGGAGCGCATTAGGTGAGTTACTATATTATATATATATGCTTAGGATGCATGATTTAGAAAATGCATGTTTTATTTTGACTGAATATGCATAAATAATGTGATTTATATTCAAGTATATTTTTGATATATTTTTGGTATATAATAAATTATATACATGTTTTGTTAATAAAAATATATTCAAAATGTTTTTAAATATATTTTTAGTTTAATTCATGATTTGATTGGATTTATTTGACATATATATACTCAAAATATACCTGGTTTATGTTTGGTATATTTTCGGTATATATATGGTTTATATTGTTGATTTATTTAAATTCATGCATCATGTATTTGTGAATGAATGTTTTATTATTTAAGAATGAAGGATATCAATAGAACGTGCTACCTAGTGGGCAGCACTATGACCGAGTACGTACCGGTACGCCTATAGTATTTAGGCTTTATTACTGACTATTTATGGATATCGATTTGATTATGATTATTAATATGTGAGATGTGGTTTGGGTGTGATTGCTGGAGCTCGGTTGACCAAGTGTCTCGGGGCCAATCACACTGGCAGTCAGACTGCTGGAGCTCGGTTGACTTAGTGTCTCGGGGCCAGTCTACTGTCCATATGGATTAAGTGGATATATTTGGAATCAGTGAGCCTGTATGGCTAGAGTGTTGTTTAACACTATTTTCTGAGGTTGCGATATTCTAGGGTTCTATGTGATCCTTCATAAAAGTTGATTTTCAGACAAATATATAAAATGATTTTTCTGCATCTGTATGAATTTGCCTGTATATATACATATTACTCATATACTGTTGACTGTATGCATTATCACTTAGAGTGTATGTATATATACTATAGTAATTCACTCAGTGAGGTTTGACTCCCCTCCGTTGACTATTTTTCAGGAGAGTCAACTTCCTCAGACCTCAGTAGCAGGTCGATACGCCAGATTTCTTCCGCCCCGGCTTCTTTATGTAAATTGTATACTTGAGTCTTATTTATTTTATCTAGACACTGCAGTAGTTGTGATTTTCAGTAGTTGGGATTTTCAGTAGTTGTAAATAAAAGTATTTGTTTTAAAGAGATGTATTATGTTAAAACTGGATTTGTATAAAGATTATACATTTATGAGATTATATATGCGATGTGATGAGTTTTGAATTAAATCCAGTTGATATGGATGATATTGTAATATTTATGATTTTATTTTCCGCTGCATATTATATTTTTATGGTTATTATTGCATATTTATTTTATTTTTAGGCTTGCTACGGGTTCCGGATTCGAAAGAATTCCCGTTCCCTAGCGCCGGTCATGGCCCCTGTTTTGGGTCGTGACACTTGTGATTTTTATCTTTGGTTGTTTGATTCGAATGTTAAATTTTTTATGTTAACTGATTGGAATTTATGCTGATTTCTTTGAATTTCTATGCTAATTGCTTTGATCAACTGCCTTCATTATAGTTAATTTTGATTGACTTGATAGCACTAGTGTTGATTCCATATATTGGGTTTATCTTCTTTTGGACTTGCTATTCCTGAAGACTTGTTAAAGTTAGTTTCAGCATGATAATTATACAAAAAAGTACATTATATTTTTGAAAATTTATGAGAAAATTCATCACTTTATCACGAGAAAGTGTGCACTTAACAAATCTCACTAATTTTGATTTTAATGACCATCATTTATTTGCCTTTCATAAAAGTCAGAAGTATCATTAACTATCTTATGTTGAGAGTATATTTTTTCCTAAGTGAAGAACTCACTTCCACACCTAATTTTAGAGAGAATTTGCTAAAAAAAACTTATGGAATTTAAGCATAAACATATCAAATTATGAGTATTAAAATAATCTTTGATTTATTAATGTGCTTTTCTTCCTTATCAGATTATTCCCCTGCCTTTCTTATATTACTTAGTGTGGATATTATTTGAAAGGTCCTTTGGATACTCATACTCTTATAGAGCATTGGAGTAAATAAAGTAGCTTTTGATGTGGTCCTCTTTTAGTATTCCACTGCCTTTCTCATATTACTCAACGTGGATACCACCAGAGGTTTACATTGATACTCTTACTCATTTATAAGCATTGGAGTACGTTATGTTTGCTCTTATTTTGATTCTCCTCTTAGTATTCCCCTGCTTTTCTCGTATTACTCAGCGTGGATACCATCAAGGGATTTTGTCCTTGTACGTATTTTTTAGCATTAGAGTAGATTATATGCACATTTATCATTCAAAAAATTGAAATGATACTTTAAAATTCAAGCAATTTATACTACAAGTCCACAGATTTTATTTTTGCATTTTCTTCCCTTCATTCAAGTACAAAGCAAACATTAAATTGATTAGATTTTATAAACTCTCAGCACAAAATTGTTAACTGAACATCTAAATTCTACTAGACTAATAAAAAAGAGCCATTATAATCAAAGGTCATGAGATAGGCTTTTCATACATGATCTCGTGAAGCAGATGAATTTACTTTCAATTTGTGAATTTTATCATTAAGATTGTACTTTATTATAGATTCTAAGGAAATAGAGTTTTGTTACTTCCCTTGATTATTTTGATGAGTGTTTGGCAAGTTATTTGTCACATAGAGTGATATTCTGATAAGTGATTGATATTTGCCTTTTTACTCATTCTTATTGATGTATCAGTTCTTTTCCCCTTCTTCATTCTCTTTTGTTTTTCCCTATATAAAATACCCTGAGTTAGTATGGTCTATTTGCAAGTGAAGAGATTCTATTAAAATGTAATGTTATTCTTTTGCATTCTTCTCTTTTGATTGTGGTGATGATGTCTCTAATCACAAAGGTCATGATACTCCACCATTGAGGTTATGGCCTAAGGCTAAATTTATCTTCTGTCATTCCATTGATGCTATAGTAGAGGGCTTTATTCCCCATCTTGATATCTCCTTCCAAAAAAGGTTTAGGAGTTAGATGTCTTATTTTATGATCAGAGAAGTTTTTCAGAGTGCATTCATTTCATGTTTCAAGTGCATCATTCCATTTTTAGGGTTGACAAATGTATCGCTGGTATGCTAGACCTTCTGATCAAGAATTGAGAGAGGTATTTCAAGGATTTGATGCTTTGTCTTTATTTGAGCATTCTCATAGCTATCAGAGATATATTCAAGAGCATCTGTTAGGGCAAATTCCCATTGACCCATCTTAGGTATACTTGTCTTTTGTTACTCTTCATGTTATTGACTGTCTTTTACTTTTACAGTTCATGGGAGTAGGTTTTCCTTTTACTGAGACTCTATATGATATTCTAGATGATGCTCCGAATGAGGATATGAAGATGGAAGTTGAGTTTGAGGAGCTTGAGACTCTTATCTAGTCCCTTGAGGTTATCAGGATGATGCTTTTGCAAGTATCACTATTGATGATATTCCCTTGTTGGATGGGCTTATGATTTATTAGGCTCCTGTGGTCTAGAGTCCCGTTAGCATTAGGTTCACCTTGATAGTGTTACCCTTTTCCTTCAGATATGAACATTCTGACTACTTTTCTGCACTTTTACAACACTAATGTTGAATGTTAGTAGCAAAGTATTTGCACAATCTTGCCTAGGCTCAAAGAATTTATTATGCAAAGCAAGTATTTCATAATAAATGTATGCATGTTATGTATGACATGCATGATCCTAATAGATCTTCTATTTGGAATAGAGCTAAATTGTTGATCTTGAAGTGTAAGAATGAGGTGCTTCATCAACATCTTGTATGTTTGAGCTTTGAATGCTTTGGTGTTAATACTTCTGATGTTAGAGCCTCTAATACAGTTTGTCAAATAAATAACTAGGCTAGCAAGTAGGGTCCATGGCTTGACACTCAAATTTGTGATTGATCGATGCACTGTTAAACTTTTCTTTTTGCTACTACTTTTATTGTATGATAACTGATGTATCTGTATACTTATACTTTACTTCTTTCTACCTTGAGATTTTTTATACTGACTCTTATACTTTAGTATTCCATCTTCGCTCTTTAAATGCAGATTTACTGTTCTGTAATTTACCCCTGGAGCTATATTTTGCCCCCAGTTTCATTCTGAATTCATTAGCTTTATTCTAGTAGTCTTTTTCATGTGTGTAGGAAACTCAATTTGTTCACTATTACTATTAATCCAACCCCATTAGTTACAGTCTCATATATTGAAGATGCAGAGGAGTGAGTGAACTTTTTGAAGAGAGTTTTTGAAGCTAAAATTAACTAAACTTGCTCTTCGAATAACTCTTAAGCAGAATATTTGATATTGATGCAATGATTGATGATAGTTACAAGGTATGGGTTACAACACAAGTTATTGAGCCACTTGAATTCCCTAGGTACAAGGGGACACTAGATTTATAAATAAAATGATAAAAGGGTGACAAGAAGAGAAAACATAAATTAAAAAGAAAGTGATCTCATAGCTCTACTTTAGCTTTCATTATGTATTCTTTTTCCATTTAGATACTTATGTAGTATGATAAAGATGAATATGCGATATTTGAACAAAAATTTCATATTCAATTTTACTCATTCATTGGGGTAAAAAGGAGAACATTCATTATATCACATGACATAACCTATGTTATCAGCCAGTCCTTAATTTTTTCTCTCTAATTTTTACCTTACTATTTTTTTTCTTTCTTTTTTCTCTCTCAGTTTTGTTTCCTTTTTTACTCTTCAAAAGTTATATTATATAATATATGAATGTTCTTTGAATTTTCATTTGTGCCCATGTTAGATGAATCTAATTGAATTGAATTTATGTCAAACATGCAAATGTGATCAATACCAATGCATAATACTATTAGGATATACATTACATAAGTAAGCATGATCAAAATTCATATCATCGATCACTAAAACAAAATAAGTTCTAAAGAGGCTAAAATGTTATTCAAAGAAAACAACAAAAAATTTATTTTCTATTTTAAATGCTAAGTCTCAAGGTGGCTCTCTTTCAGGTGGCTGACATAGTGGCTCTTCTCGCCAACTGTCTCCATGAATTCATCTTTTTGTACCTTAATTGTGCATATTTCTTTCTTGTCTAGCAGTTTCTCATCATCAAACTTATCTCCCTATTCTGTAGATACAATTGACTCAATGGTATATTAAAAGAAAGTGGTTTAGTATAAAACACCTTATAGTCAAACTTACCTTAAGGTTGTCCTAACAAATCTTCTACTTTTTCTATATCTTTAGGGACATTAGGAGATTTCTCATTAGTTTTAAGGTTTATGTTCTCAAAGGACTTTAGCACTTCTTCCTCACTAACTCTAGAGTTGATCATCATGATCGTTAGGGGTGAAACACTTCGGTAGTTTGGGAGAGGATTATTTTTAATGCTTGGATTTTTAGGGTATGTGATTTTTCCAGAGTCTATAAGGTTTTGAATTTCGTGTTTAAGGCGAATACATGTGTCTGTGGAATGGGCAGTAACTTGGTGGAATTTGCAATAACTATTCGGGTCATATCCTTGGACATTTGGGTTTGGCGGGTTGGAAAAGGTTAAAGGTTGAAGCAAGCCTTTTTGTATTAGGTGGTCTAAAACTTTTGATAGGGATTGGTTAAAATTAAAGAATCTCCTTGGTTGTTAAACAACATGCACTTCCACAACCTTGTTAGTGCTTCCTTGCTGTATGCCCCCAGCTGGGTAATTCCTTGCTCCAGTGGTTTTATAGCTTTTTTTCTTTTCATTCTCCATCTCCTCAACTTGTAATCCATCATTATAGAGGCCTACAAAAGATTTAGGGTTCATCATTTGTAACCTTTCAACTAGATTAGGTGACACATTTCAAACTATCATCCTAACATGATCTTTCTCAGCTAACTTATTTTTCATTAATCCTACCTTATTCATGAATCTAGTGAGAAAATCAAAGAATGATTCATTTGGCTTTTATTTAGCCAATTCCAAATCTCAAATGGACATTTCTAGCCTGGTGTTATAATCATACTGTTTTAAGAAAGTAGTATATAATTCTCTCCAATCAGCCAGGATAGATTTTTCTAACCCATGGTACTAGTTCATAGTCATTCCCTCTAAGGATAATATAAACAACTTAGTGACTACTGGTAATGGGGCTTTAGTAGTGCTCATAGTTATTGTATACTGCCTAAGGTGGATCCTTGGATCTCTAGTTCCATCAAACTTCTGCAATTGGGGCATTTTAAATTTCTAAGGCAATTTATCCCCTTCCATTTGTAATATATCATCAAAATCAAGTGAGTATCTCATGCCTTATCCTTTAATTAGCTCCTCTATCTTGGACATTTTTTAAGTTAGTGCTTGCATCTGCTTGGACTTATGATCTTGGACCAATTTAAGTGATTCCCTCTTTGCTTTCTCTACCATATAATTCTTAATATATTCAAGCTTCACTTCAGTAGCAAGTGGATTTCTAGCAGCAGGTTGGCCTTCAACATTATCAATAGGAGCAAGAGCAATAAGTACAGGTGTAGGAGCAATAAATGGAGCATTTTTAGCAAGTAGAATAGCTATAACACTAGGTGTTTATTCAATTGCAGGTTGTGGGATAACAGCAGCTGGTGGCATTAATCTAGCTAAGGCTTGTCTCAATTCATCTTGCATCATGGCTCTTATGTCATCCATTAAAGCTCTCTTAATGTCCTTTAAGGTCTAGTTTCCTCCTTGTTATTGTTCCATCTTTTTTGTTTGAGTTGGTGGAGTTGGTGTAGCTTCTAGGTAAAGTGGATTAACAGGGCTTTTTTCCAATCTTCTAAGGATGTCTTTGGCTATTGATTTTGGACTTGAATGGTTCTCACTAGTTTGCCACTACTCCATTTCCAAACATAAAAAGACTCGAATAAATCTATGATGACTGAAAAATGAAGTGTTAGTATGATGCATGTATGTATGTATGCATGATGCATATGCTATACAACAAGTAGTAAGTAGCAAGTCAAGTCAAGTAACAAGTGAAGTGTACATACATCCTTCCAACCTTATTCCTCCCACACATAAGTTCAATGGTGAGTCACTTTTCCTAGGATTTTTTGTCTTGGCCTTAATATCAATAGGGGATATCAAAAATCGACAAGTATGCCATATCTCTAAAAGCAGTAAAGTATAGAAATAACATTTCTAGGTATAAAGGTCTAGCCCAATCTTTATTAACTTAAATGGGCTCTAAAAGTATGGGCTTGGGCTTTTATAAATAGAAATACCTCATGACAACATTCACAAGTAATTTGGGTAAATCCTAAAGGAAATAACTAGCCTATTATATATGGTTAAGTTCGATGAAAAGTCAAGGTCCTCTTAGCAAGATGCCCTCCTTTAAGACTTGAGTTACAGGCCAAGGTCAGAAGGACCCAACATCCTTTACTAACTTTAAAGAAGACTACCCCCCTTTAGGACTTGAGTTACAGACTTTGGTAAGATGAGCCCGGTAATCTCTCTTGGACCGAGTTGAGGCTAAGAGTGATGGTTAGCCAATCTATAACTCCATGAAGCTAGTGGAATCATGGAATCATAAACCAACGTCATTGGTTAAATAGGGACATGCAAATGAATACAAGAATAAAATAATAATTAATAAAATAATTTTAAAGAACGCAAGTAGAATCACTATCTTTTATCCACAATGGAGTTGCTACTATAGACGACGGGATTTAGCGCGTGTTCAAGATTTTAGCAATTGTGACACTGTTTGAGCTTAAGCCTCTAAAAAACACACTACTATATCACAAAGACATAGCGTGGAGATGAGGAGTCGCCACTCAGGGTAATAATTGGGATAATTCAAAGGTATTGGTAACTCGATTCTCTAAAAAAGAGTTAGCACTACTACTAGGAGATTCTGGATACGGAATAGCAACTTCTTTCAGTCTTATGTTCATTTAGAATTAGTTTATTTATTACTAAATTATTCCCTATTTACTTACAATTTCATATAAACCCTATTTAGCATATATCTAACTCTAAGGCAACTAGTAATGAAAAAGCACATAAATAATACATTCATATAACGAGACATCCCTAAATTAGTCTAAATTATGTTAATTTTAATTAGGCTAGTTAAGTCTATATTTTTATTTACAAGTGAAATGGAGCTAAAGGCGAACCTATATTTTAATTAAATTAGTGAACTTCTTTCTATTTATTTTAATTATCTAAAGTGAGCCTAAATCTACTAATTTTATAGAAATGAATTGGATTGGGTTTGAATAAATGGGCATAGTTATAATTAATTTTAATTCAATTGAAAATGAGCCTATGTCTATTTATTTTAAAAATAATGTTTTATGGGCTGAGTTAAGTCTAAATTAATTTAAATTAAACTATAATGGGCCTAAGTCTAAATTAACCTAAAATGTGCATAATTTGATTATAAAGTTAATTAAAACCTAAAATCCAATTAAAAGCCTATTTTAAATGGATTAATCCTAAACGTAGGCTTGGGCCTAAAACAAATAAAAATAAAGAAAAAAAATACAAGAACATAAAAAATAAAGAAAACAACCAAACAAAAAATCTAATAAGCAATTAAAATTATATTTTTCTAAAGAACCCTAATTTGATTTCATGCAACCTAATATTAATCTACAGCCACCATTGATTTTAGTAGGGTTTTACCAAATATATCTAATTTACTAATTAATTTTAATGACAACAAATAAAAATATTCACTATTTCCCACTATTTGGGCTATTACAACGTACTCAAAAATAAATAAAATAATAAATATAAACCTATAATAAAAATATAAACCAATAAAAAATAAATGATAAAAAAAATAAATTAAATTAAAACCCTAATCTATGTTCAAATGATACATGGGCATATCCATGACATTCCATGGACCTTCATGGGTTGTCCATTGATTTTGTTTACCACAGTGTCCATGTCACTCCATCCATCAAGATAACAAAAAAAAAAAAATAGTCAATGAAAGATTAAAATAATAATAATAATAATTAAAATTTAAATATAAAAATAAAATCAAAATCAAAATAAAAGAAGGAGAAGAAGATTTTAGAATGAGATGTAATATTGATTTCCCTCAGAATGATGATCATCGTTGATGAAAGCCTGTGGTTGTTACTGTGTTTGTTTGTGGTTTTAGTTTATTTGATATGATTTATGGTAAAGAACTAAAGAAAAAATACATAAAAAAAATATATAGAGTAGGTGTGCTTTGGCTCACGATAAATAATCAAAAAGGTAGAGAAAAAAATGATAAAAACCCCCATAGTATCCCCGTGAAAAGAAAATGACGAATATATAGAACCTAATCCTATAACCCTACATTAGGTTCAGGATAAAAATTAAATAAAATAATTTTTTTATTATTTATCTAATAAAAAATAAATTTGTTAATATATTTATCTAATAAAATAAAAGTAACAACCAATGAAAATTAAGTATAAAAGTAAAATAAAATGAAATAATAAATAATAATAAAAAATTATTGAGTGCCATTTAAGGTAGGAAGTGTGGATTTCCAACCGGAAATCTATATTTTCGATCGAAAATATAGATTTCCAATTGAAAATCCACATTTCTAATGACAACTCTTTTTTTTGAATTTTCTCTTTTTTTAAAAATTTATTTTTTAAAAAAATAAGTAAAAATGAAATTTAAAGGTAAGTCCTAAAAAATAAAATAAAATAAAAATAATTTATAATTTATTTTAAAACTAATAAATCATATCCAATAAATATAATTTCATAGTCAATTTTCATCATATGGTCCTCTGTCGCATCCAAACTTAAATCATTTAGAAATTGGTTACTTACACTCACCACCTCCCTCACCCTTTGTATAGAGGTGCTCAATTCCTTTAGACCCTTATTCATAACCAGATTTAGAATATAAGCCACACACCTCATATGTGCATACTTAACTTTAATGCTACATGATCCCCAACTCAATAATTTTGTTTTTTTTTTTAAATAACATTGCAGTATCATTAAAAGAAGCATTATCAAGAGTGACAGTAAAAGCATTTTTCAAGCCCTACTCAAGCAATGAGTTTTCTAATGCCTTAGTAATATACTTACCTCTATGTGAAGAAACAGGCACAAATGCAAATGGAGTTTCCACTCATTGTCTATAAAATGTGCAATAATGCACATATAGTTGATTATTTGGATAGAAATCCAAGAATCTATAGTTAGACACACTCTCTGACAGTTTGATTTGAAAAAGGTTTTCAACTTCATTCTCTTTTCAATATAGATGTTGAAGATATCCCTATTAATAGTCCACCTATATGAGATTTTGAAACGAGGGCATGCAACATGTATCAAGGTTATAAACCCATCCCCTTCCACAAATCTCATAAACAACTCATTTGAGGCTATCATTTTGGCTAATACAGTTCTAATCAAGTCCAGGTTGAATTACTAAGTTCCCATAACCCTTAAATTAGGTGCACCCTCAAAAGCAAAAACATTTGATGCAGGTTGAAAGGTTAAAAGTTATTGTCTAGTTGCCTTGTCATGTGGGTTTTATATGCAAGTGATAACATGGTTCTTAAAGGATAAAGTCCTATGTTTTTTTGAATTAACACCAAAAATGGCAACACAATATATACATTTAGCTCTAATAATTTTCTCACCTTCCTTTATTGGTTCAAAATGCTCCCAAGCTGCAAATCTGTTAACAATCTACTTCCATTTTTTTTAGCAGCAATCTGTTGTGTAGAAGGGATATATTGAGGTTCAACAAAAGCATTAAGTTGCTACTGAGTGTTTTGGGACGCTTCTACCATATTTACAGGATCACCAATAACAGTGAAACTGCCACTGGCATCACCTGAAGTGTCCATCTACATATTTAGAAAGAAGAAGAACATAAAATGAAACACAATCAACCAACAGTTGCTAGAAAATTATCACAAATAAACATTAACAAAATAATAAATACAGTCAACCAACTGTTGCTAGAAAATGATCACAAATGAATATTAACAAAACAATAAATACAATCAAGAACTGTTGCTAGATAATTAACACAAATAAACATTAAACAAAAAGAAAAATTCAACTCTATTTATTAAATGTTTTAAAATATTTAGATTAAAAAAATATAGATAATAATAATTTTTATTTCTAAAATATAAATTCATATTGAAAATTATAATTAAAGTAAATTAATTTACTAAATATTAATAAAATTAATAATTAACAAATTTTAATTACAAAAAATAATTATAAATATCATAAAATTATAAATTAACTAAATACTAATTTACTAATATATATATATATATATATATATGCATTTTATATTAGCTGTATATATTTTTAAAAAAATTGTATAAAATTAAAATTTTTAAAAAATCATTTTTCAACCGAAAATACATATTGCACAGAATGAACAAGATCACTAAATCATCAAGAACACAAACAAAAATTGTAAATTGGCGTTTGTATAAGGTATATATATTTTTAAAAATTTTTGTATAAAATTAAAAATTAAAAAAAATTCTATTTCAACAAAAATACATATTACACAAAAAACACGGAATGAACAAGATCACTAAACCATTAAGAACATGAAAAAAAATTGAAAATTTAACAAAATTTAACATAAATATACCTTTGTTCTTCTTTTCCATCGAAGATCGAAGGGTCAGCAACCACAGAATGCTCAAATTTATCGACTTTTTAGTTTCCACCTTATGGGAATGCAATTAAAATCACAGATTTATACATGCAAGAACATAGAAAGCAAAAAAAAAGTTAAAGCTTGATACAAATCAAACAAATTTCTAAATAAAAATCTCTAGATTTCGTAGATCTCATGTTTGTAGATACCTTTATTCTACTAACCTTTCAAATTTTAAACAAAAAAAAAACAATATAACAAAACACTCAAAGAAAAGCAGAATCTCAGTTTGGGAAACAAGTCAACAATGAAGCTATGTTGTTATTTCTGTAAAAAGAGAAATTTTTGTATGTATTTAATCTAAAAGAAAAAAGAGAACTAATAATGCCTTCTCCATTATAATAAGTGAAACTGAAGGTTCTAAAAGGCAGAAAGAGCAAAGGAGATGAGAGGACACAAAGAAAGGTGAGGGAGACAGAAGATGAGTGGACGAGAAATGAGATTAAGGTCTAGAAAGAATGAGAGATGATCAGAGAAGACAAAAGTAGGGAAGAACGAGAGAGGCAAACAGTCTAAGAGAAATAAGAGATTAGGGTTTTCAAAATGGGAATGTGATGCTTTTATAGGTAGGATGGGATTAGTAAATTAGGGTTAGTCATAAATGGCGTCGTTCATATATATATATATATCCGTTCTTCAACCTCAGGTCAAGTATAGACGGTTTCTACACACACCTACGCATCCCATTGTTAAGTTTTTTTTCAAACCATCATCCATTCTAAGGATTAAATTTTAATTAATTTGATTGAATTTTAATAAAATTATAAAAATAAAAAATAATTAATAATTAATTTAGAAAAATTTTAGAGTGACTTTAGTTATTATTTACTTTATTATTTTCATTTTGCTTTCATCACTATTGGATGAGAATATATTAAATCATCCAATGGTAAAAATTAATAAAGTAAAATTTACTTTGTAAAAAATAAAGTAACTATAGATTACACCATTAATTTAAAATAACTGTATAAATTATAATTTAATTTTAAAATATTATTTCAAATAAATATTTTTTTACCAATTAGTTCATAAATTGTTAATGAAAAATAGATAGTACAAAAAAATTTAAGTAGTATTGTATTAATAAAATAGTTGCTATTTCTCCAAAAAAAACAAAAGTTGCTAAACTAATTCATTAATTTGCTTGGGTCGTTTTATGGTGTCACAATAATATCGTATCATCAAATTTTGATCGAGATGTGTAAGTATAACTAATTATTTAATTTTGAAAAAAAATGCAAATATATCTTTGATATTTTACGCTAATTTAACATCATCAATTTATGTTTTCCAAATAAAAATATACCTTTATTATTTTGAAAAGGACAAATTTAATCTCCTCTTATAAACAGTGTTAATTTTTACTGCTAATAAAATTTGTTGTGCCTGACATGTATAAAAAAAAATATTAGATAAAAATATATTTTTACTTTTAAATTTCATATTAAAGAGCAAATTTACTTTTAAAGAAAATTTATAAATATTTAAATACAATTTTTTTTTAGAAACAAACATTTAAACTTGTTTAATAAAAATATTAAAAGTACAGTTTATTTTTATACTCATAGAATTTATTAATGCTAATATGACATAATTTAAAAAATTACACATATATCTTTATACGAATTTATTTTTTAAGTGTATAAATTAATATCCCATTTTAAAAAATTTAAAATTATTCAAAAAACTAATCAATTATATGCATTATAAATTATACATAAAATAAATTTATCATTGAAGTTTAATATTGTATTGATATATATTTTCTTATAAAATAATGATAATATTAATTTACAAGGTATTAAAATGTAAAAAATTATGAAATATAAATATATAAATGCTGAAAAAAATTTAAAAAATATAATTTTATTAAAAAGTAAAATCACATGCTTTAAAATTGTATTTATCTTCAATAAAATGTATTTAATAATTTAAAAATCACATGCATTAAAATTGTATTTATCTTTTATATTTAATAATTTAATATACAGATGAAAAATACTTTTTTCTATAAATATAATACAGTTTTCGCCCATGCAAGAGGGAAAAAACAATGAGAAAGCCTCACTGTTGATGATAAAAGAACCCTTCAAGAGCTCCAAAATAATGAACTGTATCATATTATATATGTATAGAAATGTACGAAGATTGCGGTAGGCAATGCATCATCACTGACGCAACTCTTGCAGACTCTCCAATCGTGCGAAGAGACATGAAACCTGCAACATGATAAGAGAAACAAATTCCAATCCTTAGAATCTACATACAAGGCATATATATATATATATATTGTGCATTCGAGAACAATGTAGAAGTTTCAACAAAAACATGTTATTTTATTTAATTATTTTATCTGACTGTATGCATAGATCAGATGAGATAAAATTTTGTATTTTCTATGCTTTGTGGATAATTACTATATAAGAAGTACTATAATATCTGCAACATTTGCTTGTGTGCCCAGCCAAATTCCCATGCTTCTTTTACCTTAATTATGGCCTAATGCTCTCTAAAGTGAGACAGTTATGGAACTTTCCTGATGATTACTTCTGTGTTTATTTTCGTAATTTCCTCTTACTATATATAGCACTCTAATACAATTTGTACGTATTGATTCAAATCTCCAAAGGCAGCCAAACCAAAATAATAAAAAGTACAATTTTTTATACAACCATAGAAGTAGAAATTTCACGTGTCCATTTTTTAACCTATTACTAATTAATAAAATTAAATAATTTAACTTTTTAAAAATCTCTTATATAGATTAAAAAAATAAAATAATCCTTATACATTAAACAAATAAAATTATAAATATACAATGACATTATATAAGAAAATGATATATGTCACAGCATGCGCATTATCTGCTACGATATATTATCTTTATATCCTTAATTTTTTATTTGATTATTATTTTTTTTTTACAAATTATGAGTGTTTAAATTCTTATATGATAAGTTCATTCATGTGCAACTTAAGAAAAAAATTAAAAATTAATTTTTTAAAAAATAAAATTCAAAAAAAAAGTAAAGAGATAATTTACAAGGGTTATTTTGTCCTTTTTTTTTCTATATGAGATACTTTTAAAAAATTAAATTATTTTATTTTATTAATTAGTGATAATTTAAAAGTCGACACAACATTAGGGAAGAAAAATTTATACTTTCATGGGTTGTATAAAAAAATTGTCCAATAATAAATAATCAATCAATAGATGGAGAAAAAAAAAGTTAATTGACATAATTTGAACAATCAACAGCAATTCTTAGATTAGCTTAAAGTAATTATTCTCATTTAAATAAAATTTTGAGAATTTGAATTGTTGTATATATAATTATATTAAATTAATTATTAAATTTTTTTATTATCTTTATAGTTACGTTGGAAGTAAACTAAATTAATAGTTCAAAAAAAAAATATATATACAATTGAACCATTGATTCAAATAATTAAAATATCGTCAATGTAGATATAAAATTTTTTACACATTTCAAATATATTGTGCTTATAGTTAAATTTATATTGCAAATATATTTATGTTATTCTTATTAATTAAATATAAACTATTTAAATTAGGCGTTATTAATTTAACCGTGAATGCTCAAAAAAAATTTAATTGTGAAATTTAATATAAAAATTCCGTGATACAAAGTCATTTGTGCATTTGCATTAATCAATGTTTTTGTAAATCTGCCACGTACCTTTTGTGCATTTCATTATTATTATTTTTTTAAGTGAACGTGCAAAGCTGTCATGCATGCCATTTGGCGATTTTTATCAAAGACGCCAACATTCCACCGAACAGAACCTTTTTTTTTTAAAAAAAATGGAATAAAAACACCTCTAACATTGTATATTTGTATTATTATCTAACATTTATTACTAATATTTTTCAGTGTGCAAGTAAATAATTATTGTTTTGAAAATTATAAATTTAAATTTTTTTATAAAATGTGTTAATTTTCACTTTAGTGGATCTATTATTAATAATACGCACGTAGAAAATAATTAAATAAAATAAACGTCCAATTTTTGCCTTAAAGTTTATAGCAAGAAAAAATTTACTCTTAAAAAAAATTAAAAAATATTTCAACACAAAATCTTTCAAAAAATGTAAAATTTTTATCTAATAAAATATTAAATGACCATTTATTTTTTTTATACTCATAAAATTTACCAATACTAATATAATATTAAAATAATTAACATTTAAATTTTTTAAAATAAAATTGATAAATATTTTTTAAATATAACAAATTAAAATGAGAAGATTAAATAAATAAATATTTATTTATTTTTAATTTTGAGAGTCACTAAAAATTTATATAGGTTGAGTTTAGTTTCTTTAAATATTCAATTTTTTAAAATAGTATAGAATGGATTTATACAATATTTTTTAAATATTATATAATATTTTTTAAATTCTTTTAGATGTAAATTTATTTCTTGTTATAAATATTAAGAACAAATATGTACCTACAGTTAATAATTTTTTTGTATATATCAATAATAGTGACTTCATTAACAGTAAACATCGACACTATTTATAAAAAAGACTTGAATATATAGTTTTAAAATAATAAAAATGTATTTACACTTTAAAAAAAGTTTCCGACGAAAATAAAATTAAAACTAATATTAAAGTGTTTTTACCTTTTCCTTTTTTAGCAACCACCGAACAAAACCTTGAGATAGAAAATTCCATGCCAGGAATGAGATTACACGTCGCACAAGCTCACCTGCACTTGACAAGTACTATGATTTTAGTATAATGCGCTGTCTCCAAATCATTGGATAACAGTTTAGAAGATTTTATTTTCTATTAAAATTTATAAAAACAATAAAAAAATTTTAATAATTAATTTTAATGCAACAATATATATCAGTATTTAAATTCAACATAAAATTTATAAAATTTATTTTATAATTACCCATAAAATAAATTTGTAAAATATTAATTTTATTTTTAAATATAATACTATCTAAAAATAAAAAGTTTGTACCAACAATTAAAAGTAAAGAGTTAGACAAATATTTTAAAAGGTCTCCAGTAATATAAAATATCAATATTTATGACAATTTAAATAATTAATTGCCATATTTGCTACAATTATGACAATTTAAATAATAAATATTCAAATAAATAAAACATGACTTCACAACCAATTTTTATTTTATTTTATTGTATTACAACTTCGACCATGGATTATTTTATGCGCTCCATGCTAAGTCTAGTACATTCAAGAAGAGTGTAGAAGGTCTTACGGATAAATATCTTCTATTTTTATATATTATAATGATTATAATAATAATAATAATAAATTTATTAGATCGATGATGTCCTTTCCATATATATTTTATAGTTGGGAAATAAATAAATAAAATATTGTATAATGTGATCGTCAGGATAATGAGTGGAAGTGCAAGTTGATGGAAAGGGAAGGCAACCATGCATGCTCCTTTTGTATTTGTGCCTTCCATGATCCATCCAACGGTCCATATAAAAGATTATAGATATTTTTATTATATTTATTTGCCCACTTGTTCGCTCTGGTCTCACTTGCTAGAAGTGTACACACGCCCTTTTATTTTCCGTTATTGTTTGAGGTGATGAAGTAAAATATCTAACGCATAGGTTTGCTTTAATGCTAAAATGTATTTGTGGTAGATAAATTTTGTTACAATTTTAAATATCTATTATGTTCTCAATATTTTATAAAAAAAATGAATAAGATTTTAAGTAAGAGGAATCTATTATATATTATCTATGGTGGATATATATAAGAAAAATTCATACAATCACAAATATACTTAATTTGTTATATAAAATTTATTTTATACTAACATGTAGTAAAATTGAGTATCGAATTATGACTGAAATAAAGTAAATTGTAGCTCAAATAATTAAAATTATAAAATTAAAAAAAATATATAATACAACTTGAAGAACTATTGTACAAATGAATAGAGTCTAAATGATTGTATTAAAAATTACCATAAAGTAAATTTCGTTTAAATACCACACTTATAAATAAAATCTTATCAAAATAAATAATTTAATAGCATAATAATTTGTAACAACTAAACCTAATATAACAACAAAATTTAGCATAGACAACTCTAAATAAATTTAGAAAAAAACCATAAATAGAACTAAAAGAATTTTACTATAAAAAATAATAAAAATTATAAAATAATTTTCTTTATACCTCAAGAAGAATACAATAGAATTTTTTATATAATATAGAAGATAACTTATTCTCTATATATTTTTTTTCACAAAAAAATTATTCAAAATTATTCACCAACTTAGTAACTCTCACTCACACAATGCTTACCGCAAACTCTCTTCCCGTTGTTACACTTGTATTTTGTTTTAGTTGCCTAAAATAAAATAGTAGAGTAAATGACCTTTATATAGCTATAAAGGATAACTATTTTTACTTTTTATTCGATGCTCACTTATCCAACTTTTTTTTTATTTTAATTTTTGTGGCTTGACTTTAAGTTTGCCAGAAAATTGGTCTATAAATTAGTTGAATAAAATCTTACACACAGGCAAGAAGATTATATTATTTTATAATAAGTAAATGTTTCTCATTTGATGCAAATGTTTTTCAATAGCATATATAAATATATATAAACATCCAAGTAAATTTTTTTTATATACGTATACAAAGATTATGTTGTTTTATATTCATTTAATGATAATTACTTTAATTTATAAATTTATATTATATATGAAACTATGGAGATAAATAGATAAATTTACTTAAAAGATTCAAATTTAACGATATTATTTTCAATAATAAAAAATAAAAATAAAGAGCATTTTTTACACTATATATAGTTGGAAGGATAGAAAATGTAAAAGATGGAAATTGAAATGCCCTAAAGGATTTTTTGTTGTAACATATATTATCGGTGTGTTCAAATTTTAAGCAATAAAAACATAAATGCATAGGTGAAAGGGTAAAAGGTTAAAATGTTTATGACAATATTTAGTTTGGAGAAAAGAAATCAATAAATTTCAAAGAGATTGCTTAATTTGGTTACTTTAACTATTAATCAAGATGGATTTAGCCCTTATCTTTGATTGGCAGGAGATTTTCGAGTGTTGGTCGAGTTATTCAACTGAGTAAAACATTTTGCATCATCTATTGGTAGCTATATTTGTCAAGTTTTAAAGATAATATTGTTCTGTAATTTATTTTAGTTTAATGTTATTTTATATAGTAAAAAAGTACAAAGTTCAAAGGATGAAATTTAAAAAAAGAAAATGAAAAGCCCTACGTTAATCCAAGTGATTATAAATTTTGATTTTTTTTATTAAATTCAAATTTTATATAAAAAAATATAAGAGTTGAAAGAATTTTATTATATTATAAATTTATTCAACTCAAATATTATAATGATAGAAATTTTTACAGCTCTCAAATACCGTAGGTATAAAAAAAAACAAACATAAAAAGAAAACCATAATTGTATAAATTTACAAAGTGCCATAAATGATAATTAGTTCAAAAGCAATGTAAGTAAATACTTCAACTTGGGTAAACTAGGAATCTCCATGTGAATTTTCCTAATATTTTTGTCTTCAGTGCTTAGCACTCGCTACTCCCTACTAACCAACCAAAAGTTAATGGTTTTTGCGAATTGTTTCTTTTTTTTTTTTTTTTTTTTTAAAAAAAACATTTATTTTTCTCTAAGCTTTTTTTTTTTTTTTTTTTTAACAACATAAAATTTCATTGAAAGGTAGAAGGACCTTGAAGGTCTTACATAAGATAGATGGAAAAGACATGCCTAGTATTCCCAAAGGTGAAAGTCATCAGTTTTACTCGTACAGATGATGTAGTAGAAGTAACAAATATGACTCATCACAAGTAAAAAAACAAAAAGATAGCATTAACAGAGGAGCTGACTTCAAATTGCCGATTGAGCTCCAATCTAATAATTTTTAACTGGCTAATCCATTTAAAACAGATATAGTGAAATGAAAAAAAAAAAAAAAAAAGTACCGCTTACTCTTTTTAGTTAATTATTTTATTTTATTTTATTTTAATTTAATACATGAAAGGTCCCACACCATACCTCCACCATACCATGTAGGCATATACTATGCTCTACTGTCTTGAACACTCTTGGAAGCTCTACTCTTCCAGAAGTTTCCTAATCCTTAAAGCTCCACTTTCACACTCTCCTTATCCTAGCACTTTCGAATTGAAGAAAAAAACAAAAGGGAAATAAAATAATATATATTAGCAAAATATATAAATAGAAATTTAATAAATAGAAAATAGGAGAAACCCACATCCAATAACTCTAGAACTTTCTAATTTGATTTTTATAATTTTATAAGAATCCCTCATTAACCTCTATTTAAAATGGCTTAACAACAATTTCCTTCTTCGTTCTTCATGTGTACCTACACTTGTCAACCTTCACCATGGCCTGAGCTAACCTTCTCATACAAGAAAAAGCAGAGGAACCAAAGGGAAAAAAAAAAAAAAAAAATCTTTAATCCATCTTTTGTCTTTTCTTTTGTTCAAAATCAATCACTCTTTTTTAAATTCCTTTCCTTCAACAATTTTCATTTTTTTTTTTATATTTATATTCATATATACATGTAGACACACACAGCCGGTGGTTAAGGATTTACATTTCCTCTCTGTTTTTATTATGATATTTCTTTAACAGTTCTCCTAACAATTTTGCACTTTTGGTTTTAACTCTGTTTCAAGAATTTTGAACTGGCATCATACTCTGTTTCTTCAAGAATCAAGAAAAGCAGCATTAGTAATCGAGAAAAGCAGCATTAGTAATCGCAATAAACTAAAACGATGAATCCATATTTTACAGTGAAAGAAGAGTACGTAGGATCGAGCTCAAGCTCATCGTCATCACGGAAACCACCACGAGTGATGATCCCACCGCAGCCAATGGAAGGTCTTCATGATACAGGGCCTCCACCATTCTTGACAAAGACTTTTGAGATGGTGGATGACCCAATTACTAATCATATAGTTTCTTGGAGTTTAGGAGGTACTAGCTTTGTTGTTTGGGATCCTCACACTTTCTCCACTAATCTTTTGCCTAGATTTTTCAAGCACAATAACTTCTCCAGCTTTGTCAGGCAGCTTAATACTTATGTAAGTTGCTCTGCTCTGTTCTGCTCTACCATTAATCCAATACAATTAATTCTTCAACTCCTCATCTTCCTTTTCTTGATTTCAATTTCATTGAAAATGCCACTTTTGTTTTTTTTAATTCTCTTTTGTTCTTCCTGATTCTTGATTCTTGATTAAGGCTGTCTGTGCTTGATAAATTGTATTAAATTCTTTTTTTTTTTTCTGGTTATGCTTAAAGGAACAGTGACATGTCAATCCAATAACTCTCCAGGAAAGACGATTGTTCTAAAAGGTTCTAGAATTCTATTGTTTTTACTGACTGTGCTGAATCAATCCGGATTTTTTTTTACTATTTCATCACCGATTTTTGTCCTTGTTTCTTCTATTGGAATTATTATTTTATTTTTTTGAAGAAAATATAGTTTTATCTTCTCAATGGCAAATGACGTGGCCATGTGGCTCTTCTTCAGAATTTTGATTTGGGGGAAATTTTAATGGTCTCTCGATTTAGTTAAAGATTGCAAAGCATATTAACATAATAATTTACATTATATTTTTTAAATTATTATTTTTAAATGGTATTGTTTATATTTATAGATTAATAATATATAATAAAAATATTCTATTTAAAAAGTAAAAAAATATTATTTTGTATCATCTATATTGTTGGACTTCTTGGCCAAAAAAAAAAAAGGACTTGTTGGCAAACGCTTTAGATGCTTAAAAAAAAATTATTTTATATATTTTTCCGAGCATATAGAAACCTGTTTTTAGTTACAAATTTTGGTAATTAGTTATGTCAATGGAAGCAACTGATTGATAAATTTTCAATCAATTGTTGCAGGGGTTTAAAAAGATAGATCCAGATATGTGGGAGTTTGCTAATGAAAGGTTTTTAAGAGGACAAAAACATCTGCTAAGAAACATAAAGAGAAGAAAAACACCTTCTCAGCCTCAACATCAACAGCAGCAGCAAACTCTTGGTGCTTGTGTTGAAGTTGGCTGGTCTGGATTGGATAGAGAAGTTGATCGATTAAAGCGTGACAAGCAGATTCTGATGGTGGAATTAGTTAAGCTGAGGCAGCAACAACAGAGCACTAGAGTTAATATTCAGAACATAGAGCAACGACTACAAGGGATAGAAATGAAACAGCAACAAATGATGCAATTCTTGGCTAGAGCAGTGCAAAATCCAGCCTTTTTGCAGCAATTAGCGCAGGATAAGAATAAGAGAAAAGAACTTGAAGAGGCAATGGCTAAAAAAAGGAGGCGGCCTGTTGATCAAAGACATAGCAGGAGCCACGACAGAAATTCCATTAAAGCTGAACCTCTAGAGTTTGTGAACGGTGGGGTTTCTGAGCTGGAAGCACTTGCACTGGAAATGCAAGGTTATGGCAGGGCTAGAAGAGTGCAAGAAGACGGAGAAGAAGAAGATGATGATGATGTAGAGGCACAAGAAAGTGCAGACAGAGAGCTTGATGATGGTTTTTGGGAAGAGTTGTTAAGTGAAACTGCAAATGGTGAAGGTGAAGATGAAGATGTTGATGTATTAGCTGAGAAATTGGATTATTTACGTTCATCAAGTCCCAAGAAATGAAATCAAGTCCCAAGAAATGGAATCGAACACGTCTTGTACATTGTGTCCATCACAGTCATCGCGGATCATTTCTTGATGATCATTTGGTAGAAGGCTTTCCAATATTCCGCGGTCTTTTTGTTAGTTAACAATCTGATGTTTTTTTGTGTGTAGTTAGGTCCCTGATCTCAAGACACGCCATTAGGCCATAATTTTCAACTTGATGATTTCTTGGTATTGGCAGGATAGGGGAATTAGCCAACAAGTGTACCCATCAACCATGGAAAATAACCGTGTTTACTGTTGTTTCTAACCCTTGTCTGTACTTCAATGTTGCTGTCAAAATTTTTCCAATTTTGTTAATATTTGTCTAATCTTGATTAGGTTTGAAGCAGTGCAATTGGACAAGAATCTGGTTATTCCTTTCATGAATTGCCTCTCGAGGTTGTTTACCGTTTGTTTGTTTGTTTGTTTGTTTTTTTTTTAACTATTTATTTGATCATATATAGTAATTGGTTGAGTGCCTGGTCTTTCTGTGATATTTAATTTTTGGCCTCCAATGAACTTGTAGATTGTCCAGAAGATGTGTTGAAAATGGACAAAAAGATGTTGCTGCAAAGTTTCAAGAACAACCACCGCACAAATCAATTACATGCCTCTTTTCAAATCAAGAATATCATTTTGGTAGTTAACTACGTCGGTTTGATATTTTTCCTTTTTCTTCTTTCCCTTGCAATGTCCTTTTTGGTTGTTGACGTGAAATGTTCTTGGCCGGTGTTCCATCGGCTTCTTGATGTTGCATATTTTACGATGTAGATTTTTTCATGTCCAAATCGAAAACCCCATTCTCATCGGTCATTTTCATCAACGAAATGTAATGTGTTACGTGGACGATCAAGTTGCTGTCCTTGAGATTGTTGAAGACTAGCAGTACCACAAAAAAAAAAAAAATGCAATGACCATTGTAATGCAGCCAGCTCCATCAAAATTATTATGATCTTTCCTCCTTTAATTTCTGTACCTAATTTATTTTGAGGTTTTGTCAAGATTGTCAGCAATGTAGGTGGGCTCTACTAATAATGTTACACGATGAAATTTGAAGAATTCATGGTTCTGCAATCATCAGTAGTCTTTTCATATTGATCTCATATCATTAAAATCCCCTGAGGTCTTATATCCCTTTTGTCTTTTTGATTCTTGTCTGTTCCTGTGGCTGTATTGCATTTGATGTGTTATACTAGGTGTATTTCACTTCATATGTCACTGGTTCAATTGTGGAATGCTACATTTTTTTTTTTTTTAACAATATGCTACCCTATGTCTATGTACAGAAAATTTTCCTCTTTCTTATGTTATTTGAATTGTTAACCTCTTTCTACTCGTATCCAATCCAATAGTTTTTTTTGTAATTTAATTAATAGTTATTGAACTTCGACTAATTTGATTCCATCCAATTTGTATCTAATTGTCTTTCATATAATAATTTTTTTAATCTAACTAGTATTTTAAAGTCTAATTTATCCAATTTGGTCTAGATAGAACTTTTGCTAATTGAATTGATGTGTATTTTTTTATTCATATTTGTTTGTAATGGTTGGCGGAAGAACTTTGGAGTTTAGTTGTTGGCAGTACGAATTTTGTAATGCTAATAGTGATCAATTTAAATTTATGATATGTATTATTTTTTTATGTTTATCTTTTAATTGTATAATTTAATCGTATGATAAATTATGATTGGAAATCGAAATATTTAATTTAAAAATTATTTATTGCTTAAATACTAATCAAAATTAAAACTATAAAGTATAGTACAATATTACTAATATTTTTTTTATAATTTCACATGTAAAAATAACAAGCACTAATTATAGATGAATCATGACTAGAATATTATAAAAATTAGAGTGCAGCCTGCGTGATACGTAGAAGGTTATTTTCTGTAAATAATATTTTTATTTTAAAATGTGAAATAAAATTATAATGACTTATATGAAATGGTTTAAAAGCAAAGAAAGTTATATTTGAATGGAATTAAACTTTTGTATTTCTCCATAATTGTCTATTGGAACAATTATGCAAACAATACTACCAACTTTAAAGGATTCTCCAAATGTTTCTTTTTCCACCGTCACAATCTGAACCCGAAAGTACGTGACCAGTACTAAGAAATGAGAAATGCAAAAATACATCTAAAATCCGTAATAAGTTTAATTTTTTTTTTTACAAATTAAAAATAATTAACAGAACAATAATATCAAAAAAATCCATCAATATCAAATGCAGAAGACAATATTCCAAATACATTAGTATCATAATTTTTAAATCAATCTACAATACAAATAATACAAGTTCATACTCAACTATTGCAGTATCTTGAGTACGATTATACAATACAACAAGTAATTAAACATACATAAATTAGCAGATGAAGAAGAAACCCGACTATAGATGGTAGAGTTTAGCGCGGGTCCAAGATTTTAGCAACTGTGACACTGTTTGAGCTGAGGACTTTAGAGAATACACTAACCATTATCACAACTACATGACATGGAGATGAGGAGTCTTTACCCAAGGTAATAACTAAGACTATTATTTTGATGGTACTTGATTCTCTAAAAAAAACTAACACTACAACCAGGAGATTATGGATACAGAATATCAACTTCTTTTAGTCTTATGTTCAGTTAGAAATTTTTATAAATTACTATCTTATTCTCTATTTTCGCACAATTTTATTAAACCCTAATTAAACATCTATCTAGCCCTAAAGCAAACTAGTCATAAAACTGTATGTAAAAAATACATACAAAGCGCATCGTCCGTAGGTCTAAACTATATTAATTTTATTTTTAAGTTTAGCTAATTCTACATTTTTTATTTACAAGTAAAATGGACTAAAAGGTGATCCTACATGTTAATAAATGAGCCTAATTATATTCATTTTAATTTAACTAAAGAAATGGGCCTATGGTCTACAAATTTTTAAAGAAAAAAATAAACTAGTGGGCCTAATTTTTATTTAATTTTAATTAAGTGAACCTAAATCTATTTATTTTATTTCTATAAGTAGGTCTAAATTTACAAATTATAAAGTATGTAAATTAATGGGTTTAATTCTAGATAAAAAATAGGTTTAAGTCTAAATTAACCTAAATAGGTCTAAATTGATTTTAAAATTAAATCTAAAAATTCAATTAAAAGCCTATTTATTAAATAAGTTAGAACCTAACATGAGTTTGGGGCCCAAAACACACAAAAATTAACAAACAAGCCCAAAAAAATCAAAGCAATCAAGTAAAAAAAATCAAACATGTAATTAAATTATTTATTCTAAAAACTTAATTTTAATTAGCATGCAACCTAAATTTATCTACTGCCTACATTGATTTTAATTAGGATGTACCAAATTGAATCTAATTTACTAAGTAATTTTTTAAGAACAAGAGAAGGCTAGACTTTTCATTATTCCCACTATTGAGACTATTACAAAATCTACCAAAAGTAATAAAGAAAATAAATTAAACAAATTCAAAACCTAAAAAAATAATAAGATAAACTAAATAGAGCAAGATAAAAATTAAATCGGAATCTTTAACTTTTGGCTTTCATTTATGGATTCTCCATAGATTTTCTTGGTTCAATCATGTATTCATCACTAGAAACATGAAACATAAAGAATCAACAAAAGAGGATAAGATTAGAATTAATGAATAAAGAAAACAAAATAATGAAAATTAAACAAAAAAACATAAACAATAAAATAAAAAAATAATATAAAAGAAAAAATTAATAAAGAAGAAACGAGTAGAAAAGTGATGCTATGCAGATTGAATGCCTCTCAGAATGGGATTTCACCGTTTGGAGAAAATCGACCTTAGGCTTTCTTGATTTCTAGACTTTGAAAAGAACATATTTTTTTTAAAAGTTTTTTTTTGTTTATTCAATCAACTCTTTTTTTTTTGTAGTTAAGATTGAGGTTTTTCTTTTTTTTTTCTTTTTACGTAGTCCTCTCTCCCCCGTCTCTTTTTTTTCTTTCTGCCAAACTTTTCTTTTTATATTTTGTTCTAACCCTAGCTTACTACTTACGTGATCACAGGAGAGCCAGCTCTGATCCTCCCTCTCAAAATAAATAGGATAAGAATTTTAATTTCAAAAAATTATATGCGTAAGGGACGAGTATTGGATAGATAAATACCAAAATTAATTAATCTATTAAAAATAAATTAAATTTTGGACTAATCATAATTCAAAAAAATGAGATTTTTGCTGAAATTTTAGTGCCTCAGCATTATAGAATGTCGACCGACATTGTGTAATGCCGATTGACATTACGTACATTTTCAAATATATCCTTACAAAATTCAATTTTTGCAATTAAACTAAAAAAAATGTTGCAATTTAGTCCTTAAAATCGCAAAACTTAACACTAGAGGTCAATTTTTTACTAAATTTTCATCATAGAGGCTTTTATCGCATTTATGCACAAATGCATCTTGAAATTGGGTGCTTACAATTGCCCCCCTTTATCGCTATTTGCTTGAAAAATTGCGTTAAAACAATAGAGGCACACAATTTCAAAGGAAAGAGTTAGGATACTTAATTGTATCATAATTGATGGATCAATGCTTAAATTGTTGTGCAATTTTTAAGCAATATGCTATGTTTAGCATGCTTCACTATATTTCCTATAAAACATTTAGTGAGATATATGCAAATGAGTTTCGCTATATTCCCTATGGAACGTTTAGCGTTTCATGATTAAAGAATATGCTATAGCTCCTGTGGAACATCTAGCAATAATATCATAACTACTGTGTAGTGTCTGGTGAACTGCATTATATTTGCTTTGGGATGTTTAATGATAATGGATTTCATCATATTCTCTGTGAGACGTTTAACCAAATATATGTAATAATCCTTGCTATATTCCTTATGGAACGTTTAGTGATTTATGATTTGAGATAGCTCCTGTGGAACGTTTAGCGATGATACCATAACTATCGTGTAGTGTCTGGTGACTGCACTATATTCCCTTTGGGACATTTAGTGGCAATGAATTTCGTTATATTCCCTGTGAGACGTTTAATGAAATATATATAATGATTCTCATTATATTCCCCGTGGGACGTTTAGTAATTTATGAGTTAAGAACATGTTATAGCTCATGTGGAATGTCTAGTAATAATACCATAACTACTGTGTAGTATCTGGTAAATCAAAAGATTTAAAATTCATGTTATAACTGCTTTTTAGCATATAAGATATTGAATTTGAAATTCATGTTATAAGTACTAGGTAGTGCATAACGAAATAATCTAAAATTTCCGTTATAACTACTATATAGCATATAACAAAACAAATTTAAAATCCTTGACAAAAATGATGATGCATATAAAATGTAAAAATCAAATTCTGTAATTATATTTTGTATTATGTACTTGACAGAGGATTAAGAATTTTAATACAGACTAACTATATAATTAATAATTCTATGAATTATTAATTAATCATATGAACTTCATAAGTGAATTATGAATGGACCAAATTGTAAAGAAGAAATTTAGACTTGAATGCAAGTAAGTTTTAGTGGATCAAAATGGATATTTTCCATCCTATATACTTCACTTTTGCATGTCACGTTCCATTTCTCATTTCATCTTCATTTTCTTCTCCTTTCATTTTCTTATCGATTATGCAGCAACCCATAATTGCTTACGATTAACTATAACTCTTTCATTACTTACCGATGATGTTGCAATCTATAATTGCTCATAATTAGCTACAATCCATAATTGCTTACTATTAGCTGCAATCCATAATTGCTCACTGATGATGCTGTAATCCATAATTGCTCGCGATTAGCTATAATCCATAACTGCTTACGATTAGCTACAACCCTTTCATTGCTCACTGATAATGCTGCAATCCGTAATTGACTGTAATCCTTCTATTGCTCGCCTTTAATAATGCTATAGTCTATAACTACTCGTGATTAGCTATAACCCTTTCGTTGCTCACTAATGATGCTGCAATTCGTAATTGTTTACAAATTAACTACAATCCATTCATTGCTTGCCTTTAATAATGTTGCAGTCCATAACTGCTCTTGATTAGCTACAACCCTTCTATTGCTCACCAATGATGCTGCTATTCATAATTTCTTGTAAATTGATTACAATCCTTTCATTACTTACCTTTAATAATGCTGCAATCTATAACTGTTCATGATTTTTATTTTTGAGTTGAATGCTTTGAATTCTTTGTGTTGACTGATTAGCATTTTTACTAATTAACCTTGAATTTTATTATGTTGACTAATTAGAATTTTTTTGCTGACTGATTTCAATTCCATTGTGTTAACCAACTTTACAGCTTGGGTGCACTTCCTTCTGGATTTGCAATGTCTATAAACTTGTTGAAGTTAGTTTTAATCATGATGAATGTACAAAAGTACATTATAATATTGAAAAATCACTACAAAATTCATCACTTTTTCATAAGATAGCGTGCACTCAATAAATCTCACTATTTTTTTTAAATTTTCATGACTATCATTTATTTGCCATTTACAAAGGTTAGAGGCATCATTAACCATCTTATGCTGAGAGTATATCTTTTACCAAGTGAAGACCTTACTTTCATACCTAATTTTATGGAGAATTTGCTAGACAAAACTTATGAAAATTGAGCATAAAAAGATCAAATTCTGAGTATCAAAATAATCTTTGAGTTATTTTTGTACTTTCCTTCCTTATCCGAGTATTCCCCTGCCTTTCTCATATTACTCAGTGTGGATACCATTGGAAAGGTCTTTTGGATACTCATACTCTTATAGAGTATTAGAGTAAATAGAGCGGGTTTTGACATCGGTCATCTTTTAGTATTCCTCTATCTTTTTTATATTACTCAGTGTGGATACCACTAGAGGTTCACGTTGATACTCTTACTCATTTTGGAGCATTAGAGTAAATTATATTTGCTCTTATTTTGATTCTCCTCTTAGTATCCCCCGCCTTTCTCATATTACTCAATGTGGATATCGCACATTTTTTAGCAAAATGAGTACTCATACTCATTTTTAAGCATTGGAGTAGATTATATGCACATTTATTACTCAAAAGACTAAAATGATACTTTAAAATTTAAGCAATTTACACTACAAGTCCACAGATTTTATTTTTGCATATTCTTTCTCTTGTTTGGGTGCAAAGTAAGCATTAGATTAATTAGAGTTTATAAACTCTCAGCACAAAACTATTAACTGCTTATATGAATTCTGTGAGGCTAATAAAAGAAAGCCATTATAATCAAAGGTCATGAGATAGGCTTTCTGCACATGATCTCGTGAAGTGGATGAATTTACTTTCATTTTATGGATTTTATGATTAAAATGGTAATTTATTATAGAATCTAAGAAAATAGAGTTCTGTTACTTCCCCTTTGTTATTTTGATGAGTGTTTGGCAAGTTTTTTGCCATGCAAGGTAATGCTCTGATAAATAATTATCATTTGCATTCTTGCTCGATCTTGTTAATGTATTGGTTCCTTTTCCCTTTTTCATTTTCTTTTATTTTTCCTTGTATAAAATATCATAATCTAGTATGGTCTATTTACAAGTGGAAGATTTTGTTAAAATGCAATGTTATTCTTTTGCATTCTTCCTTTTTGATTGTGATGATGATATCTCTTATTACAAATGTCATGATACTCCACCATTGAAGTTGTGGCTTTGGGCCACATTTGTATTTCTGCCATTCCATTAGGGCTTTATTTCTTTTATTGATATATTCTGCAAAAAAAGGTTCAGGAGTTAGAGATTTTATTTCATGATCAAATAATTTTTCAGAGTACATTCATTCTAGATTTTGAGTGCATCCTTACCTTTTATAAGGCTGCAAAATGTATTACTGACATGTTGGACCTTCTCATCACCATATTCCATACCCTACAATAGACTAATTATTGTGGAGAGATATTCCAGATAATTCTCCATATGAGACTATGGAGATGGATGTTGAATCTGAGAAGCTTAAGCATTTTATCTAGCCTCTTAAGGTGGACAGGATAATGCTTTTGTAAGTATTACTGTTGATGATATTTCTTTACTATATAGGCCTATAATTTATTAGGCTCCTAAAGTCTAAAGTCTCGTTGAGTACAGGTTCACCTTGATAGAGTTGCTCTTCCTTTTTTTACTTCTTCAGATGCTTCATATGTGAATACTCTAACTATTTCCTGCACTTTTATAACATTAATTTTGAATGTTAGTAGTAGAGTATTTATACAATCTTGTCTAGGCTTAAAGACTTTATTACGCAAAGCAAGTATATCATAACAAATGTATGCAAGTGTATGCATGTTATGTATGACATGCATGATCCTAATAGGTCTTCTATTTGGAACAGAGCTATGCTGCTAATCTTGGAGTGTAAGAATGAGGTGCCTCATTAATAGCCTATAGGTTTGAGCATTGAATGCCTTGCTGTTAATACTTTTGATGTCAGAGCCTCTGATACAGTTTGTCAGATAGATGACCATGCTATCAAGTAGGGTCTATAGCTCAATATTAGAGCTTGTGATTGACTGATGTACTGTTGAACTTTTCTTTTTCATAATTGTTTTTGTTGTTTGATAACTAATGTATTTGTATACTTCGTTCTGCCCCGAGATCTCTTATACTGGCTCTTATACTTAAGTGTTCCATCTTAGCTCTTTGAATGCAAACTTACTGTTCTATAATTTGCCCCTAGAATTACATTTTGCCCCTAATTTCATTATGAATTCATTCATGTTATTCTTTAAGAGACTCAATTCGTACACTGCTATTATTGATCCTTTGACTTACTAACCCTATTAGTTGCAATCTCATGCATTAAAAATGCAGAGGAGTGGGTGAACTAACTGAAGTGAGTTCTTGATGATGAAATCAACTAATCTTGCACTTCGAAGGACTCTTGAGCAAAATATGAGGCTTGATGTTGATGTAATGATTGATAGTTACAAGGTATGGGTTACAACGCAAGTTATTAAGTTACTTAAATTATTTATGTACAAGAGGACACTAGACTTACAAGCAGAATCATAAAAGGGTGATAAGAAGATAAAATAGTGATCTCATAGCTCTGATTTTAGCTTTCATTCTATATTGTCTTTCAAATACTTATGCAGTATTATAAAGACGAATATACGATATTTGAATAAAAATTTCAAATCCAATTTTACTCAATCATTAGGGAAAAAATGAGAGTATTCATTATATCATATGATACAACTCCTGTTACTAATTAGTTTTTGTAGATTTCCTAACATAATATTTTTTTCTCATTTTTACCTGACTGTCCTTTTTTCTTTCTTATTTTTCTCTTTTTGTTTTTACTTTTCCTTGCTCTCAAATTTCTTAGCCTCAGAAGGTACATTATGTGATATATGAATGTTCTTTGAATTTGCATTTATATCCATGCTGAATGAATCTAATTGAATTGAATTTATGTTAAACATGCATATACTATCAATATCACAATGCACAATACCATTAGGATGACAATACATAAGTAAACATGATCATAATTCATATTATTAATCACTAAAACAAAATAAGTTCTAAAGAAACTAAAGTTTTATTCAATAAGAAAATGTATTTCCTATTCTAGATGTTAGGGATGCTGAGTCTCATGGTGGATGTCCTTCAGGTGGCTAAAATAGTGGCTATTCTTGTATCTTCTTGCCAACTGTCTCCATGACTTCATCTTTTTGTACCTTCACTATGCATTTTTCTTTTTTGTATAATAACTTCTCATCATGAAACTCATCACCCCATCCTGTAGGCATAATTAACTTGAAGGGTATGTCAAAAGAAAGTGGTTTAGTATAAAACACCTTATAGTCGAACTTGCCTGAAGGCTGACAAAATAAGTCTTTTGCTCTTTCCTCATATTTAGCGGCATTAGGAGATTTCTTTTTGGTTTTAAGGTCTAGGTCCTCAAAGGAGCTTAACACTTCTTGCTCACTAATTCCTGAGTTGATCATTATGATAGCTGAGGGTGGTGCATTTTGATAGTTTAGGAAAGGATTATTTCTGGTACTTGGGTTTTTAGGGTCTGTGATATTTCTGGAGTCTATAAGGTTTTAGATTTCATGTTTGAGGTGGATGCAGTTATCTGTGGAGTGTTAAAGGTTTTGATGGAATTTGCAGTGCTTGTTTGGGTTATAGCCTAGGATGTTTGGGTTTGATAGGTTTGGATTAGGTAAAGGTTAAAGTAAGGCTTTTTGCATTATACACTCTAGGAATTTGACAAAGGTTGGTTAAAATTGGAGAATTTCCTTGGTTGCTGAATAGTATGCACTTCCACAATCCAGCTAGTGCTTCCTTGCTATGTGCCTCCAGTTGGGTAGTTTCTTGCTCTGATGCTTCTAGCTATCTTCTTTTTCTCATTCTCAATATCCTCAGCTTACAACCCATCATCATAAAGGTCTATAAATATTTTAGGATTCATCATCTGTAACCTCTCAACTAAGTTAGGTGACACATTTCAGACTATCATCCTAATATGATCCTTCTCAGCTAGTTTATTCTTCATTAATCTTGCCTTATTCATGAACCTAGTTGGAAAATTCAAAAATGATTCATTAGGTTTTTTCTTGGTCAATTATAGATCCCTGATGGACACTTCAAGCCTAGTATTGTAGTCATAATGTTTCAAAAAAGTAGTACATAATTCTTTTTAGTCAGCCCTGATAGACTTTTCCAACCCATGATACCAATTTACAGCCATTCCCTCTAAAGACAATACAAATAGCCTAGTGATCACTACTAATGGGGCCTTAGTAGTACTCATAGTTATTGTGTACTGACTGAGATGAATCCTAGGATCTTTAGTTCCATCAAACTTCTGTAGCTGAGGCATTTTGAACTTCTCATGTAACTTATTACCCTCCGTTAGCAGCATATCATCGAAGTCAAATGAATATCCTATGTTTTATCCTCTAATCAATTCTTTCATCTTGGACATTTTCTGGGTTAGTGCTCGCATCTACTTGGACTCATGGTCTTGCATTAATTCAAGTGATTCTCTTTTTGCCTTTTCTATCATATAGTTCTCAACATCCTTAAGCTTCATATCAACAACAGGTGGGTTTCTAGCAACAGGTTACCCCTCATCATTATTGACAGTAGGTGGAGCATCTGCAGTAAGTGGGATAGCTGTAGCAGTAGGTGGTTGCTCAATTACAAGTGGTAGTATGATAGCAGTAGTAGGTTGCATCAATCTAGATAAAGCTTGTCTCAGTTCATCTTACATCATAATCCTCATATCATCCATCAAAGCTCCCTTGATGTCTTTTAAAGTGCAATACCCTCATTATTGTTGTTCCATTTCTATATGCTCAGTTAGAGTTAGTTCAACTTTTAAGTAAAGAGGATTAATAGGACTTTTCTCCAGTATGTGAAGGATCTCTTTTGCTATGGCTTTAGGACTTAAATTTGTTCTTCGTAGTCTTCCACCTTTTTGTCCCCAAATACGAGAAAACCCAAATAAATCTATAATGGCTGCAAAATAAAGTGTTAGTGTAATGGATGAAATGCATTTATGCATGATGCACGTGCTATACAATAAGTAGAAAATAACAAGTACCAATTAAGTGTATAACATTCATCCTTCCAACCTTCTTCCTCCCACACACATGTTCAATGGTGAGTCTCTTTTTCTAGGATTTTTGGTTTTGGCCTTAATATCAATAGGGGATATCAAGAACTAATGTGCATGCCAAATCTCTCAAAGTGGTAAAGCATAGAAATAGTATTTCTAGGTATAAAAGATTAGCTCAATCTTTATTAACCCAAATGGGCTTCTAAAGTATTGGGCCTTTATAGATAGAAATACCTTATGGCAACATTCACAAGCAATTTGGGTAATACTAGGGGAAGTTACTAAGCTGTTATATGTGGTTAGGGTCCGGTGAAAGGTTAAGGTTGGCTTAGTAAGATGCCCTCCTTTAAGACTTGAGTTACAGACCAAGGTCAGAGGGGCTCGACATCCTTTGCAGACTCGAGAAAAGACTACCCCTTTTAGGAATTATGTTATAGACTTTGGTCAAATGAGTCTAGTAATCTCTCTTAAATCGAGTTAAGGCTAAAAGTGATAGTTAGCCAATTTACAACTCTATGAAGCTAGTGGAATCATGGAATCATAAACCAACGCCATCGGTTAATAAGCACATGCAGAATAAATGCCGTAAGAATAAAATAATTCTAAAGAACACAAGTAGAATCAGTATCTCTTATCCCTAGTGGAGTCACCATTGTAGACGACAAGGTTTAGTGCACGTCTAAGATTTTAGCAACTACGATACTCTTTGAGCTCAGACTCTAAAGAACACACTAACCATTGTCATAAAAACATGGCGTAGAGATGGGGAGTCACCACCCAAGGTAATAATTGGGACAAATTATTTTGGTGGTACCTGATTCTTTAAAAGAAAGCTAGCACGATTTTGGATACGGAATACCAACTTCTTTCAGTCTTGTGTTTATTTAGAATTATTTTATAAATTACTATCTTATTCTCTATTTACTTACAATTTTATTAAACCCTAATTAAACATCCATCTGCATGTAAAAAATTCATATAAAGCGCATTATCCCTAGGTTTAAATTGGGTGATTCAGGGCCTAAGATCAGGTCGAAAGGCGTAGTCGATGGACAACATGTGAATATTCCTGTACTACCCCTTGTTAGTCCCGAGGGACGGAGGAGGCTAGGTTAGCCGAAAGATGGTTATCGGTTCTGTTAATTTTAATTTTAAGTTTAGCTAATTTACATTTTTTATTTACAAGTGAAATTGACTAAAAAGTGATCCTACATGTTAATAAATGAGTCTAATTCTATTCATTTTAATTTAACTAAAGAAATGAGCATATGGTCTACAAATTTTTAAAGAAAGGAATAAATTTAATGAGCCTACTTCTTATTTAATTTTAATTAAGTGAACCTACGTTTATTTATTTTATTTCTAGAAGTGGGCCTAAATTTACAAATTATGAATTATTTAAATTAGTGGTCTTAATTCTACATGTTTTAATTATAGATAAAAAATGGGCCTAAGTCTAAATTAACTTAAATGGGCCTAAATTGATTTTAAAATTAAACCTAAAAATCTAATTAAAAGCCTATTTATTAAATGAGTTAGAACCTAACATGGGCTTGGGCCCAAAATACATAAAAATCAACAAACAAGCCTAAAAAAATCAAAGCAATCAAATAAAAAGATCAAACATGTAATTAAATTATTTTTTCTAAAAACGTAATTTTAATTAGCATGCAATCTAAATTCATCTACTGCCTCCATTGATTTTAATTAGGGTTTACTAAATTAAATTTAATTTACTAATTAATTTTTTAAGAACAAGAGAAAGCTAGACTTTTCATTATTTCCACTATTAGGACTATTACAAGATCTACCAAAAGTAATAAAAAAATAAAAATAAAATTACAACTTTTGAGAAAATAAATTAAACAAATTCAAAACCTAAAAAAACAATAAGATAAACTAAATAGAGCAAGATAAAAATTAAATCAGGATCTTTGACTTTTGGCTTTCATTTATGGATTCTTCATGGGTTTCCTTGGTTCAATAATGTATTTATCACCAGAAACATGAAAGACAGAATCAACAAAAGAAAATAAGATTATAATTAATGAATAAAGAAAACAAAATAATGAAAATTAAACAAAAAGAACACAAAAATAATAAAATAATACAAAAGAAAAAATTAATAAAGAAGAAAGGAGTAGAAGAGTGATGCTTTGTATATGTTGTTTGAATGCCTCTTAGAATGAGATTTCACCGTTTGGAGAAAATTGACCTTGTGTTTTCTTTATTTTTGGACTTTGAAGAAAATGTATTTTTTTTAAAAAGGTTTTTTTTTTTTGTTTATTCAATTAACTCTTTTTTTTGCAGTTGAGATTAGAGTTTTTCTTTCTTTCTTTTTTTCTCTTTACGCAATCCTCTCTCCCCTTCTCTTTTTTTTTCTTTCTACCAAAATTTTCTTTTTATATCTCGTTCTAACCCTAGCTAACCACTTACGTGATCATAGAACAGTCAGCTCTGATCCTCCCTCTCAAAACAAATAGGATAGGAATTTTAATTTTAAAAAATTATACACATAAGAGACGCATACTGGACAGATAAATACCAAAATTAATTTATTTATTAAAAATAAATTAAATTTTGGACCAATCATAATTAAAAAAATAGATTTTTACTGAAATTTTAGTGCCTCGGCATTCCATAATGTCGACCGGCATTGTGTAATGCCGATTGACATTACACACATTTTCAAATATACCCCTGCAAAATTCAATTTTTGCAATTAAACCTAAAAATGTTGCAATTTAGTCCTTAAAATCACGAAACTTAACACTAAAGGTCAATTTTTGACTAAATTTTTATCATAGAAGCTTTCGTCGTATTCATGCACAAATGCATCCTGAAATTGGGTGCTTACACTGGCGTAGACGGTAACTACTGACAGACTGATTGTGAGGTCTTGAAAAAAAATAAATTGAGGGGAATCAGACCTCATTAAGTTAATAAATTTTATGAAATGCATGCTGATTTGAAAACATTTATGAAATCCCTTTTTAAAGATAAAATAATATCAATATAAATACAAATATTAAAATCCTTTACTTTTCTCAAATATTCTTAAGATATAAAATACCTTTCAAAATCACAATTTGCTTTATTATAAAATTTTAATTTGAAATCAAATAAATATCAATTTAGGTAAAAATTTTGGTAGAATACCTAAACCATCAAATTCTAATAGTATTTCGATTTACTTAATCCAAATGACTGTCGTCCCAAGAGCAAGCTCAACTGAGTTACAATTGTAGTCTAATTACTTAACCCAATATTGATGTCCTGAGAGCAAGCTCAATTGGGTTACATCCTATTTCCGGCCCAAGAGCACAAGTCTCCACTGAGCTCATTCACATACATAATACATGATCATACCTGTGTGCACGTGGTCCTAATGATACCCACTAGGTAGCACATCTATCATTTTCTCTGAATCATTTTAATAATAATATAATAAAATAAATAAATAAATAAATAAAGCGAGATAAAATAAATTCCATAAAACATGCTCTTGAACACAAATCATGATTGTAAAAAGAGTAATCATGCATATAGAAATATAAATCATGCATATGGCAATATAAATGAATTCATAAATAAATTCTTATAATCAATTCATTATCATTTAATCATACAAAAATATAATTTAAAATTCCACAACAAACATTCCATAAAATCAACTCATAGGTCGAGCGTACTCGGCAACGCATCCTCTGCTGCCTAAATGTTATAGCTCTGGTTTCGAAGTTCTCTAAAATAAATAATATTTATTTAAAATATGCTTATTGGATAAAATAAATAAATCTGTAAAAATTCTCAAAATTTTTTAAAAACATGGAAGGATGAGATTGACTTTATCTGAGACAAAATGCTATACAAACTCGGAATTTAATAAATACTGATGTCACATTTTACGAGAAATTTACCAAAAATTCGATAAAGTCTCATCTGTAAAATGAATATCTCTCTACAGAAGTAAAGTTGTTCCTACATGAAAACAATACTTCTAATAGTTTCACAACTCAGAAACTCGAGTTGGACCCTACACTATACTTTATGCGTAATCGAGATCCACAATTCACAATGTATACCAATTTTCTAGAGCTCCATTAAAACTATATTTCATAGCTATACAGATTATATCATGGACTAGCCAAAGCCATACTTATAGCATCACACAATCAATTTTCGGCCAGACAGCTTGTCCCCTTTTTATAATCTATACAACTATAAATTATAATCTTAATAGAGTTGGTCACTGGATCATCTTCTTAATTAAGTTTTTGATGTACCAGATCCTTCATAGAGGCAAGTACAGAGCATACTCCTTAATTTAGATAGGTGGAATAATTATAATTCATAATCTAACCACTAGAGAAGAAGAAAGACTTTTAAAAGGCCATTGTTTATTTAGCTTCTGAAAATTTTTACAAGAGGGGTTCTGCCTTCCAACTGAGATAGAAAGCTCCTTATATAAAGAAGGAGTTGAGATACAAGGAGGCCTACAAGCAAACAAACAACCATAGATAAACAAACAAATGTGGATAGACATCCACTGATAAAAGTAACAACTTTAAATTACAACCATTTGTGATAAATTGGTATCAGAGCCTTGTTTTTGCATAAGGTGGAATTGTTATAATTCATATGAAGACTAAAAGAGAAGAAATTCTTAAACATGACAGAACCAGAAAGCTCTTCTGTTCCCTCTTCTACTTCCTCTGTAATATGTGATTATAAGTATGTGCCAATTAAGTCTGTTGTTGTTACCCTATCACCCCTCATCAACTAAACCACTCAGAAAAAGACCGATTACTTGTATGAATTTACTTACCTTCCTGAAGACCAAAAGATTGAAGAATCAAAGTTTCCCCTGTTGAACCCTTATGATGCCTTTTCAAAATCCAAAATAAACTGGAAACAATCTTTTAAAAGCTCTTGTAAACCGACCCACTTCTTTTATAAAAGAATATGTTCAAGCCTCCAGTTTTGATCAACACCATATACCAGCCTCTCAGACAGAACAATTCGTGACCTTAGAAATTCCTCCAGAATTTCTAAAAACTTGGCTTAACCAGGGATACACTTACATCCACTTTGGAGCTATAAGGTTAGGACTCTCCTACCATGGCAGAGCAGGGTAACCTGTTTTCTCTAGGATCGCTCTTTTGGATTCTAGATATAAACAGTATCAACATGCTGTAATTGGGACCATAGAGATATCCTTAAATGCTGGCTCAGTATTCTTTACATTTTTCCCAAATTATAATCTTACCCTTTCTGATCCCCATGCCTTGACAGATTTAAAAGTCCAACTTCAGATCCTTGGTGCTGAACAAATCTCCACAACCAAAGTAGCCACCCTTCACTACCAAATTATCTATCGTCTCCAAAACCATGCTATCAACCTGTCACTACCCTATGTCCAAAATGATGCTTTGTTCATAAAAGCAGACTCTTATAATACTCCCACATGTATTCACACACCTAAACAACTTTCTAGGAATGATTTATTAAAATTATTCCCAGAAAGATGGATCACCAATTATGAGAAGTTGCATGAGACAGTAGAGCCAATTCAAGGTACAGACCTTGTGCATATCAAAAGATCTGATGGATCAGTTGATACGATCTTTAGGAGAAAACAAGAAACTCTTACAGTTTTTAATACACAGTTCATGATCAATCCTTGGGATCTAGAAGATAATATTCCTGTAGCCTCTTTTGATAATTCTGGAAAACCAGTCTATGCTTTTAAGCATGATGGTCACTGTTATTTTGATTATTGTGATTGTGATGATTGTTATGCTGCATCCTACTTTGATGATGATGAGAAGAAAAAGAAAAAGAAGAAATCTCCAGGAAAATATAGTGAAAAGGAATTCAGAAGAAGATATGAAGATGGAGATTCAAGCATCTGCACTCTGGGACAACCTTTAGAAAAATATGATTATCTTGTATCATATTCTCCTCCTGCTTGGTATAAACCACCAACTACTCAAAATATTCCTCCTGAACCTTGCAAGCCTCAAATACCTCCTTCCTAGCCAAAACCTAAGTCAGCTCCTCTCCCATGTTACAAAAAAGCTTTGAAATGGGTAAGAAAAGAAAACTCAGTCGAGATTCAAAAGCCAAAGTCTTTACCCCAAATTTGTATATTCCAACCCATAGACTTTCCTTCTTTAACCAAAGAAACAAAAAACCAAATTACCATGCAGCCTTTTATCTTGGAATCAAACATTATTGATGCAGATGGCAGACCTAGACAAATAACTCCGGCTGAAGCAGTAGTCAACTGGCAGACACAGAATGCTTGTGCTCAAAATCAAAAACTAAAGCTTATTGAAGAAAAGATTGATGGAGTTGCTGAACATATGAATTTGGCAGAAAAAAAGTTCCAGGCCTTTGAAAAACGAATGACAGCAGTTCATGTAGAATTACAAAGGCAGATAAAGATGAAGCACCAGGAACTTATGCGAATCATCAGCAACAAAGGCACATTGAATAGCATTCAAATGAAAGAAACAAAAATTTTAAACTTGAAAGCCCAGGTTGACCAACTTGAAAAAGATCTTAAAAGAAAGAAAGAAGAGTTGTCCTCACAAACCTCTTCAAAATCTTTCTCTCCAGATCCTTTGGGTCTTTTGTACAGCCCTTATTCAATTTCCAGTTCACCATACACAGCCTCTTCCACCCAACCTTTATTTCCTGTACCAACAACTTCCTTGAATATTCCTCCAAATTTTCAAGGATTTAAATCCTCATTAAAAACCCCCTCTCAAACACAGTCCTCTGATAAAAAAAAAAGGAAAAATAGTTCATTTCTCTCAAACTGAGAAACCTAAAACAACACCCTCTGAATCATTACCCAAAAATACCTCATCACCAAAAGAGTCAAAAAACCCTCTAATGATGGTGAATCCCATCTCTTCCTTTTTGGAAAAATGCACTGAAAATGTTATGCCCAGCTTTTCAATTGAATCTGTTTCAAAGGAAAGTTCATCTTCTGAATCTTTAAAAAGTAACTCTGATTTAGATTATGAAATACCCTACCAATTGATGGCTGATGATGCTACATCTTCTAGAGGACCTCAAGTTAAAGAAGTTGATGATCCAGAAGAAGAATTTGAACAGCCCAGAACACCACAGCCAAATCCACAGATAAATTTTCAAAAAAATACTGGAAATTACTTTACCCTGGATGATGTTCCTCCTTCACAATATAGGAATAGATTTCTGGAATTTAGAGCATGGATAACTGGACAAATGCTTATTCTTAGAGTAGAAATCAGGGTTGTTAATGAAACATTTCTTGCAAAAATGGTAGGAAAGCTAGCAAATTGGTATGCTTCTCTGAATGCTTATGCTAGAACCCAGTTGATGGATGCCACTTCACCAGAAGATTTTCTAAGACTCTTGCATTATGAGTTTTTAGGAAAATGGGATGATGATCTTAAAGTTGCATGAAAGGAGTATTACCAGATGAAGTGTTGTTCACTACAGAGAAAAGATCTAGAAAGACATTTCCAAAATATGTCTACTAGATTTTACCTGTTAGGAGGCACTGCTAATCCTGATTTAAAACAAGCCTTTTTGGCTTCTATTCCAGAGATCCTTACCTCTCGAATGTTTTTAATCCTTCAATAATCAAATTACAAAGTTGGAGATATGCCAATGGGACATTTGTATCAGATCATGATTCAGGCTCATACCCAGTTATGTAATCAAAGGAAGATGATTAAAATATATATGGGCAGTAGGAAGAATCCTTTGGGAAAATTTTCATGTGATAGGCCTGATTTGCAGATCAAATGCAAAGATGCTGATGTTGTGTTTGCCCATCAAAGAAGAAGAAACACTTCTTCAAATTGAAGAAGAAAGGGAAAATATCCAAGTTTAAGAAGTGGAAGTATTACAAGAAGAAAAAGTTCTGTGGTAAGAATAAAACTGACAGATACTACATCTGTGGGAAAAAGGGTCATTTTACAAAAATTGCCCTTCAAAAACAAAGAAGACTGAGCAAATGATTTAACAAATTTAGCAGATCACTAAAGTAGACCTGAATGATGCTGATCTTGAGTCTCTCTTTTCAGAAGAAGAAGAAGCTTCACCAGAATGTGTTTTTGCTGTAGGCCAAGAGACAGACTCAAAAATTTCCAACTCTGAAACAGAGTCCTGGAATGATCAGTTCTTAATTGGTGGTGATAATAGAGACATGATAGCCTTAACTCATGAAAAACATCCAATACCTTTGTTCCTTATTCAAATTTACCCAACCAATTATTCCAAACCCATAAAACTTGTAGCCTTGATCGACACTGGAGCCAAAACTACCATTCTCAACCCAAAAGCCTTGCCTAAAGAATGTTAGAAACATCATTCTGAGTATTTCTCTATAGCTAATGGAGAATTACTTAAAACTGGCCTTAAAACCAGACACCTAATAAAGATCCAATTCTTTCCAAATTGTTACACCTGGACACATGTTCTTGGATCTTCTTTACCTGGAAAAGATATTGTCATTGGCTTTGATGTCTATTGGAAGATGAAAAACTTGAGAATTCTTCCCAATGGACTCAAGTTCAAGAAATACTTTCAACCATTCACCAATATTTCATCTATCCTTTTTGTTGGCCAAACCGTTTCTCAACCAAACCTTCAAACTATTCATGAGTTCTTATTAAAGGAATGCAGTGCTCAGTCTTATACATAATTTCTTCAGAAATGCTCATCACCATTGTGGAAAAATGAGGAGTTCTTCATCTCCTTACCTTTCAAACAAAATGAAGATGTCAACCCAACAAAGGCAACTCATCCAGGAATGACTCCCTCTGATCTTAAATTGGCCATTGAAGAATGCAACCAATTAGAAGACCAAGGTCTAGTTGTTCCCATAAAATCAGAATGGGCATGCCATACTTTTTATGTAAATAAAATATCATAACAAGTTCGTGGAAAGAAAAGATTGGTGATCGACTATCAGCCTTTGAATTTCTTCCTCAAGGATGACAAATTCCCTTTGCCAAAAATTTCCTCATTATTTGAATTTTTGGCGAGAGCTAAAATCTTTTCAAATTTTGATTTGAAGGCTGGATTTTAGCAACTTGGAATCAAAGAGGAAGACAGATACAAAATGGGCTTTTGTATTCCAAACAAACATTATCAATGGAATGTGCTGTCTTTTGGACTCAAAGTAGCCCCATCACTGTTCCAACGGGCTATGATCAAAATCTTTGAGCCCATCCTCTCCAGCGCTCTTGTTTATATTGATGATATTCTTTTATTTTTTGTAGATATAAAAGCCCATGAGAAACTGCTCCAACAGTTTGCTAATCTTGTACGACATTATGGTGTTATGCTTTCACCCACCAAAATGTTCATTGGCCAAACAAAAATAGATTTTCTTGGAATGAGATTCAAAGAAGGGAAGTATCTTCCAGGTCCTCATGTTGCAACAGAACTGGATAAATTTCCAAAAGAAAATCTTTCTGTCAAACAAATCAGATAAGTTCTTGGCATTATCAATTATCTCAGGGATTTTATTCCTCACTTGACAAAGAAGAAAACCCCTCTCAGAGCTCTTCTAAGAAAGAATCCTCCACCATGGTTCTCAGAACAAACAAAAGCTCTTGAACAACTCAGAATTTGCATAAAAAATCTTCCTAATCTCCAGATTCCCTCCACAGGAAAAAGAATCCTTCAAACAGATGCAAGCGATCAATTTTGAGGAGCTATTCTTTTAGAAGAGGATGACAATAAGAAAAGACAGATTTGTGCTCATGCTAGTGGGAAGTTCATAAATGGAGAATGCCATTATCACTCAACCTTCAAAGAGGTCTTAGCAGTTAAATATGGCATAAAAAAGTTTGAATTCCATCTAATTGGTCATCATTTCAAAGTTGTGATGGACTGCTCATCATTTCCAAAAATGCTTGAATTCAAAGGAAAAACTCTACCCCATCCTCAACTTCTCAGAATGAAAGAATGGTTCAGTAAGTATGACTTTAAAGTAGAACACATCAAAGGAGAGGATAACCTGTTACCAGATCTTTTAAGCAGACCACCTGTCTCTTGTGAAAAACCCTTTCAGCTAAAAGTTCTTCCCATGCTATACATGTACCAAACTATTAATGCCAACCTTCTTGAAAAAGGTATCCCTCCATCCTTACCATCACACATTTCCATGACCACCCTTAATCAAAAAGTAAGAACTCAAATTTTTGAACTTCAATCAGGACTAATCAAAAAATATGGGTCAGATTTCTTTCACAAATTAGGCTTTCATCCTATCTATCCTTTCACCTGTATTTTCAGCTTCCTAAACCAAAGTCCTGGAAACCAATTTTATTGGCCTCCTGAATTGTTAATCCTGTTTTGGTATCTTTGTCATCTATACTATATCTCATTTGATCTTCAACCATTAAAGCTTGCAAGGTATATCAGCCTGCTTGAGAAGAATAAAGGTTTGAATCCACATTTGTCAACATTTCTCAAATGGTTCCAGAATTTGTCTAGATGGAAATCCTATCTGCCAAATGAAGCTTATACTCAACAGGTGGCACCTCCTCTCGAATGTCATACTATCATCACCCTTAAAAGAACTTTCTTCAAAGCTAAAGGTGCTTTTATTGATGTACCATGCTTTAATATCTATGGGACTTATAGACACTCAATGATACACTATATTACCATAGATACCATAGATCCTTCACCATGGAGAGAGTTTCAAAGACACATGTTTGAGAAAAATGGTATTATTCCGAAGGAGATATGGCCAAAGATATTTGATGATGCCCCATGGAAAATATTTCCTTCTGATTATGGGAAACAACTGTTAGCAGATAAAGAATATTGGGAAAAAACATAAAGGACTACATCAATCCCATCTCACATGCAAATTGATGATCCTTATCAATCCAGCTCATCTAATCCTTATCAAGCCAGCTCATCTGATCTTTATCAAGCCAGCTCATCTGCAGAACAGATATGGTTAAGCTTTTTTAAATCAAATAATTCAGAGGACCCACGTATGCCAATAGCAGGACACTCACAGGATCCTGATGAAGACTTTTACCATAGTGAAGACAGTGCTGAAGATAAGAATCTATCTCTAAGTCACGAGCCAATTTATCACAAATGGTTGTAATTTAAAGTTGTTACTTTTATTAGTGGATGTCTATCCACATTTGTCTGTTTATCTATGGTTGTTTGTTTGCTTGTAGGCCTCCTTGTATCTCAACTCCTTCTCTATATAAGGAGCTTTCTGTCTCAGTTAGAAGGCATAACCCCTCTTGTAAAAATTTTCAGAAGCTAAATAAACAATGGCCTTTTAAAAGTCTTTATTCTTCTCTAGTAGTTAGATTATGAATTATAATTATTCCACCTATCTAAATTAAGGAGTATGCTCTGTACTTGCCTCTATGAAGGATCTGGTACATCAAAAACTTAATTAAGAAGATGATCCAGTAACCAACTCTATTAAGATTATAATTTATTGTTGTATAGATTATAAAAAGGGGACAGACTATCTAGCTGGAAATTGGTTGTGTGATGCTATAAGTACGGCTTTAACTAGTCCATGATATAATCTGTATAGCTATGAAATATAATCTTCATGTTTTAGAAATTGTAATTAAGACAAATAAAGGATAACACATAACTAAAAAGATAATATTCAATGGCATGCAACAAATTGCAAACCATACATTAAATGAAACCTCTCAACCTCAATTTAAACAATCTAAACTCAATTTGACATTAATCAACCGAATATAAGCTCAATTTTATAAATTAAAATAAAAAACCTAGAATAAAATTTCTCAAAATTGAGGAATTTACTGGAGTTGAAACTTGAAATTGACAGAGGGCTTTTGAAGCCCAGAGAATGAGAAATGTTTTGAGACTGGCGATGAGCCTTGGAGTTGCCTGAGGTGGCGTCGGCGACTCCCAAAGCTATCTGGCAAGAATGGAATCGAGAGAGAGAAAAAGAGAAGAGGGAAGGTGACGGTGGGAAGAGGAGGAGGAGCTAGTGGCTGGCGTGGCAACAACGAGACTGAGGTGGTGGTGGTTGATGCCAGTAGTGGTGGTGGTAGCATGAGAAGAGGAAGAGAAATAAAAGAAAATGAAAGAAAAAAAAGAGAGAAAAAGGGGGAGGAAAGGGAAAAAAACTTTTTTCACTTTTTTTTTTTATATATAGTATAACAGTACAAATACAACTTTTATTATTTTAAAATAAAAATATCTACTCTTTAATTATTCACGTACACACTTAAATGTATATATATATGTATACTCTTTAACAATTAATGAAAAATAAAATTTACTAAAATTACACAAATATTACTACTAATTACTAAAATTTAGAATTTAATTATAAAAATTATTTTTATACTTTTATTATTAAAAAATCTATCTAAAACAGAATAAATACCAATAAATTTAATTAAACTTAAATAATTACTAATATCTAACAAATTTTTCAAAAATACATATTTATACATAAATTTTAAAAATTCATATCTTAAATTCTAAAACTAATCTCACAAAACTTCCTCCACAAAGATTACTCCATATAATGTATAGAATTTAATAAAAATATGTTTACATTTCAGGTCTGGAACAGAATCATGAATAGTAACCGAGACCCGGAATAGTGACTTGAAATTCAACTTTTTCGAAAATTTGCAAACCATACATCAAATGAAAGATCTCAACCTCAATTTAAACAACCAAAACTCAATTTGACATGAATCAATTGAATACAAGCTCAATTTCACAAATTAAAATAAAAACCTAGAATAAAATTTCTCAACCTTGAGGGACTTACCGGAGTTAAAACTCGAAATTGACGAAGGGCTTTTGAAGCCTAAAGGATAAAGAATATTTTAAGACTGACAGTGAACCTTGGAGTGGTCGGAGGCGGCGCTAGCGACTCCCAAAGCTATCTGGCAAGAATGGAACCAAGAGAGGGAGAGAGAGAAGAGGGAAAGTGACGACGGGAAGAGGATGAGGAGTTGGTCACTGGTCACTGGCATGACGACAGAGAGGTTAAGGTGGTGGTGGTGGTCAACGCCGTCTCCATCGCCAATGGTGATGGTGAGTGGTGGCAGCGTGGAAAGAGAAAGAGAAAGAAGAGAACAGGAAAGAAAGAAAGAAAAGAGGGAAAATGAGGAGGGAAGGAAAAAAAAATGTTTTTCACTTTTTTTTTTTATATGTAGTACAAAAGCTCTTGGACGCATGCATGCATATATATATATATAATTAAAATAGTAATTAAATTTAATAATCCACATTCAATATTAATAATTAAAAATTCGGTTTTTTACATGGCTAATATGAAATGGTTTAAAAGCAAAGAAGTAATATTTGGATGGAATTAAACTTTTGTATTTCTCAAAAATTGTCTATTGGAACAATTATGCAGACAGTACTACCAACTTTAAAGAATTCTCCAAATATTTCTTTTCCCACTTTGATAATCACTAAGTTAAAAGAATTCCATTCTTGTTAGCTTAAGGATTCAGGAGCTGCAATCAAACAAAAATACATTGCAATAGAAATCATATGATAAGTATTAATACAAATCAATATTTCGAGAAAACGTCAAGCAAAGTTGATGGAACTGACTGTCCACATATTGCCAACAGTGAAGAGAATGGCTTTACAAAGTCATGATCCACTGAAGTAGAAGCTGATGCTAAAGATAGTTTCTTGACTATAGATTCAATATACTTACAACCCTCATCACGTAGATGGGACAACATAGAGCTGCTAATTTGCTTATGCCAATTTCTTCCTTGAACATATTTACTGAGTAGATGATCATAAAATTTTCTGTGAACGGAATGGACGCTTAAATTGATTTTCAAAGAAGATTTTTGTCGAGTTGTCAAATCCATACTGTGAACAGAATGAAGATTTCAATTGGTTTTCAATTTCAAAAAACTTTGACAGTGTGGTGGATGGTGTGGAACCATAATTCAACTTCAGCTGCTTGGAAATTAAACAATTTTATAATCTTCATGTTGTAGAAATTGCAGTTAAGACAAAGAAAGGATAGCACATAACCAAAAAGATAATATTCAATGGCATGCAACAAATATATAGAAGCAGTCAATGAAATTTATTAGAGTATCATCTCATAATAGAAATTATATTCAACAGCACACCTATTATTGCTTGAAATCCCAGTCAATTAACTGATTATTTTCGAGTTTGTTTGTACAGAAATAATCAATCATAAGCATAAAGCTCAAAGAATTTAATGATCTGTGAAATTTTGTTCTCATATTACCTCAACTAAGATGAGTCTTGTGTACCAAAGGCAAACCATTGGAGCAGATTCAGGTCCTTCATTCCTAAACACTTAAGCAATTTTCTCAGTGGGTACCAAGGGCAAATATGAGCACACCGTGTATCCTTTCTCTGCAGTGCTGAATACCATCTGATTGTACTTCTCAGAACAATAAGCAGCAGTTGGCACAACAACCTCAGCAACTTTAGGAAAAAGCCGTAGCTGATTGAGCTTGAGCCAGGCCAACACAGCACATTGCTCTGCTTTTGTCTCGTACTTGGAGTAGAGCTCCTTGACCTTGGGTTCATGCTTGGTGTACAGAGTTTTTGCCAACCTAAAAGTAGTTTCCTTAACACCAGTACGCTGCACCTCAGAAGCCACAGCTCTAGCAGCCACAGGGGCGTCTCGAGCTACTGAATATGCTTGGGCAGACACCTGCTTTACAATTGGGGGCACACGGTGGTCCAAATTTGTGACCGATTCATCACCCTGCAACCACAGCCACACAGCAACATTTTCAATTTCAGTTCAATCACAATCGTTAAAATTAGGAGCCTAGAATAAGATCAACAAAAAATCAGATGTATAAATAAATTCTAGCATGTCAACAATCTTCGCAACCAAGGGTTAATAATAATAATAAAACCATCTCTGTAAGTATGAACAATGTTAGGTTTGACTCCATAAAAGATCATATAAATCCAACTTGTTTATATCATTATTAATTCCAATCAAGAACCCCCTAGACAACGGACTAAAAGCAAGACAGATTCCTATTTAAGGTCTGTTAGAATCTCAGCATGCAGATGAGAATATTATCCCTGCAATTTCCAAAACAAAATTCCCAAATCCAATGTAGTCATTCATCAGATACCGCAAACTTTAAATAACAAATACTAAATGCAAAATGAAGGTTGTAATTTTTTTTTTTCTGTTAGCTCTGTTAGCGATTTAGGCACCTTATTAAAACAACACAAAGTTCATGACAAGGTGACAATTTGCAGATCTACAATGATCTCATGCACATCAATTATGACTCCATTTCAATCCTACTTTTTTTATAATTATTTAATAGTGAAGTAACATCCAACAAATTTGCTTTCGAAAGCAAGATGACCATTTACCTTCACATAGTTCTTGAAATATCTTTGATGGTTGGATCAAAGAAGAAAGAATCATCTGAAGTGCTGAAGCCAATGCCTTCTTCCTATGCCCACTTCACATACTGTGTCTTCCAACCATAGGCTTTTAAGTTATTCACCAAACTTAGAAGAAGCCTGACTTCGTGTTTACTTGCTTCTCCAATGACATGATCCAAGGCCTGCCACAATCTGAGTCATCAATATAAAGAATGCAAATAAAAAAATAACATTACTATACTTAATCATCTTATGATATAAGAAAAAATGTAACAATGATGAGAATTTCATCATCTTAGCAATTTTAATAAGGTAATAACACAGACAGCTTAAACTATCAATGGCCCTCAATGCAACATCCTAAGAGGGAGAAGTCCTAGCACTGGGAACAAAGCTTGTCTAAGCCAAAATCATCTCTCTGTGCAATCTATTATAGTGAATACATTGTATAATCATCACATGGAATAGAAGGATGAACCGAGGTGTGTTGAGGCAATATGAAAAAAAAAAAAGTTGTTAATTGAAAATATTTAGCATATAAGATTTTTAGTTTGTTCTGCTTCAATACATATAAAAAGAGGACAAAGTAGCAGACACTACTAAATCCTATCGATCCTTAATTGTACGATAGTAACTTACTTCAAAACCTTTTTTAAGCTGTTGATAAACATTATAGAAGCAACTGATCCCTTCAACAGCTTAACACTTCTAGTTGTTGACTATAAGAAGGGCAAAAAAAAAAGGAAACAATTGTGAATTCATCTTAAAATTATTAGTAATGGTTTGTAAACCATCTTCTACATACCTGATGCAAAGCACCTAAGCTATTACAGAATGTAATAACAAATACAAGTGCATAGTAAATTTACAGTTCACAACAAACACAACTTTTCAGAGCACCATTTTCAATTCAGAACACTTATGAATACAACATCTCACATTTAAACAAATATATTACCTGAAATGGTAGTACTTCGATGCTATTCACAGTTGCAGTCAGATAATTACTAGGAAAGTATTCAAAACTTTCCACAAAAATATAAGATAACAGCTTTGAAAATGTAGAAGATTACCCATTCTACTTGATCAATAGAAAAAACACCAGCAAGCTACACAAAACACAAAAAATAGATTCAATAAAATCAATCAAAATAAAAAAAAAAATAACAATAAAAAATAGAGAAAATTTGGATTGAAGAGAACACTTGTAGGTGGAAATCTGTGAACAAACGTTCGAAGCAAAGAGTGTCAAGTGTAGGATTGTATTTGCTACCGATATATTGCCATTAATGCATCACCAGGTTATTGCTCTAAATTTATTGAGTTGCAGAATGCCAACAGCTTCTAAAATGCAATACCCAGATGGAAAAATAATCAAAACCACATGAAATCAATAACTAAATTCTAAAGGTTACCTGAGTAAAAGTTGCAGCAACTAAAAAACAATAGAAATTCACATAAGCTTTTCATTGAACAGCTTATGCAAATAAAATATAAAGCTTTCTGATATAGAAATTGATCTTTACTTGGGTCCAGAACAAACCTTTCCCTCAAAGCTCAGCAGAGTCAGATCAAGACCCTCTGTTATAAATTGCCGAAGCAGCGAAATGGGAAATTCTGAGTACCCATGACATAGATTACCATATCACGTAATTTATTAAAGTATTAAAGCACTTACTGGTCTAGCAAGAGCAAGCAGGTGAAAACCGATTTTACATTGGCTGCAAGAGTAGAAATTTCCGACATTGGAAATAAACCCAGATGGAATGTATCCCAATATATACAAGTTGCTTGCCTTTCACCACCCTCACCATACCTGTTATCTCTTAAGGGAAAAAAAAAAAAAAACCGTATGCTTTTTAAAAAATCTCAAAAGCTACTGAACTAGAATTCTTTTATCAAATTCTACATTTTATAACATGTTTATAAACAATTGGAAACAGTAGTTAAATGGTTACAAAAACCTGATATTTTTTTTCCTGTACAATCTCACACTTCAGCATATACCAACAACATATGGCGAGCAACCAAATATGGATTTGTACAGGAGTTGCCTTTGGTGCAGTGAAATCCAAATGGAGAAGAGCAACTATCGGGGCGCATTCTTCTGCAAAATAAAAACACAACGACCAAATTCTGAATTCTCTTCTCTTTTCTCCATTTCAACACAAAAAGACACAACATGGCTGGTGAATAGCAGATGAAATGACACCAACTGTTGGAAAACTGTAACCTCTTTCAAAACCCTTCATTTTCCACTGCTGCTACATTTTGTAACTGAAAAAATGAAGCCAAACATTCACAGCACCCAACAGCACAATCAAACCAACTGCACAAAGCACCTAATAAACTTCTAAAGTGCCACATGGATGTGTCAAAAATTTATGCACTTGGTTATTAGATATTTTATAGAGGTATAGATAATTATGAAATCTATTTGCTGTTTTTTTTTTAATTTTTTTTTAGAAACTAATACATAATTATTATTGTCATAGAGTTACTGTTATTTGACTGCTCAATCTTTCGCTTAACTAATGGCGTCAACACAAACAATTCTCAAATATTTTATATATTTATATTTCACAAGTAATGTAGGATTTTTAAAATTCAACCAATAAATAGCTTTATTCTTACTATTTTCATTAATAATAATTGATTCAATAACTAATCACACATGGGATTTGAATCCATTTTCTAGTATGTATAATGTTAGAGTTGCCATACATGGTTGACAATTTAATCACAAAACCTCGTCGTAGAAAGAACATAATTTGGCCAGACATTACTTATACAGTAAGTGTTGTAAGTCAATTCATAAATTTTCCGAATAAAGAACATATAAATGCAGTATACCGAGTATTAAGATATCTAAAGATTTCTTCGAGTAAAGGGTTATTCTTTGGGAGGAATAAAGATTATAAAATTATTGACTATACTGATGCTGATTGGGCTGAAGATCGGACTGATCGAAAATCAACGTCCGGATACTTCACATTTATTGAAAATAATTTAGTCACTTGGAGAAGTAAGGAATAAAAAGTTGTAACAAGGTTAAGTGCTGAAGTTGAGTTTAGAGGAATGACTCATGGAGTATGTGAGTTACTCTAGGTAAGGCGAATTGTTCAGGATATGGGATTAAAACATCCGAAGTCTATGTTGTTACATTGTGATAACAAGATAGCCATAGCAATTGCGAACAATCCAGTTCAACATGATCGAACTAAGCATGTAGAGGTTGACAGACATTTCATAAAAGATCATTTGAACCAAGGGACAATTGATCTTCCATATGTTTCATCTCAGACTTAACTAGCTAACATCCTTACAAAGGCTGTATCCAGAAAAGCATTCTACAACTCACTTGGCAAGTTGGGAATGATTGACATACATTCACCAACTTGAGGGGGAGTGTTAAGGAAGTAAATATTTTTATTGTATATATTAGGAAGTAAATATTTATATACAATTAGGAATAAAGTTCTATTCTATTTAGGATGTTATTCTATTCCTAATTAGGTTGTGATTAGGATTCTTGTATATATATATAAGGGGGTGTAACCCTTCTTTGAATATAATGGAAAAATATTTTCCTTGAATTTTCTCTCTTTTTCTCTGAATTTTATTCTTCATGGTATCAGAGCAGTGATCCCGGGTTCGTATGTAAGACCTGATTGTATTTGAATTTGGGAAGTGCCCGTGGTTGGGTGTGGCCTGTTTGAATTTTACAAGTGTAATTATTTCAGGCCCAATTACACTTGAAGCGGAGTGTTGAAGAATCCCACATTGAAAAAGTACAAATGAATGAAGTGGTTAATAAGTGGTGTAGATTGAGTCTTAACACAAGCCAATTGGTTTTGTGTTATATGGGCTCAACCCCATTTATAAGTTCACATGTGTACGTGGGCCAACACTTTCTTAAGCCCATGGACATGTTAACATTCTAGGACTGAAAGTCCATGGTTGACTTCAATGGGAGTCTTGGCTGGCTTACAATCAAGCATCCCTGTCTTTGTCAATAGATTCATTACGTACTTTCGTTGGCAAAGAGAAATTCCTTGAGCTGATCTTACAACTTCAATTCCTAAAAAATACTTCAAGTTACCCAAATCCTTAAGTTCAAACTTGGATGCTAACTATCTTTGCAAGATTGTTGTCTCACTCGGATCAATTCTAGTGACCACCATATCATCAACACATATAATTAGCGCGGTGACTTTTCCTAACTTCTGTTTGATGAATAGTGTGTGATTAGCATCACTTTGCTTATATCCGAGCTTCTTCATGAAGGTTGAGAGTCGTCCAAACCATGCTCGAGGTGATTGCTTGAGTCCATACAATGCTCTCTTTAATTTGCATACTCAGTAAGTACATTTAGTTTCGAGTGGTGGATCCATATATATTTCTTCATCTATAATTCCATTCAAAAATGCATTCTTTACATCAAATTGTCGAAGCGGCCAATCCAGGTTGGCGGCTAAGGAAATAAGGACTCGGATGGTGTTCATTTTTGCTACTGGGGCAAATATATCTTCATAGTCGATTCCATACTTCTGAGTGTACTCCTTTGCTACCAACTGAGCTTTATATCGATTTATGCTTCCATCTGAATTGAGTTTGACAATGAAAATCCATCTGCACCCTACCATTTTCTTTCCTTCCGAAAGAGGAACGAGATCCCACGTTCAGTTCTTCTATAATGCCTCCATTTCATCATTCATCACTTTTTCCCAATCCGGATCATATAAGGCTTCCTACATATTACTCAGAATAGATACGGTAGATAATTGATTTACAGTAAGTGCATGTGAGTTAGACAAATGGTTGGTTGATATGAAGTTATTGATAGGGTATTTAGCTTTGGTATGAAGGTCCGGATCATATTGCTTTTTCGAAACCCCTCTATTGATTCTAGAAGGATAACGAGGCTTAGTATTTGGAATTAAAGGAGACATGTTTACCTTATTATGCACTGCATCCAGAGTTTCTTCAGCTTTTGGTATGGTTTGGGAAAATGTACTATCTTGATTACTCGAATTTTCTTCGATGATCTGTCCGGGTGAGATGCTTGTATTCGGAACATCAGATGTTTGTTTGGGTGAGATGCTCATAATCAGAACATTAAATGTTTGTCCAGGTGAGATGCTCATAATTGGAACACCAGATGTTTGTCCGGGTGAGTTGCTCGAAACACTCAGAATATTTGGGAGACTCAAATTCGGAATACTCAGAATGCTATCTTCAAGCTCAAAGAGGTTCAAATTTTTCTCCCCCTAAAGAGAGCACTCGGAGTAGGAGAAGAAAGGACTATTTTCATGAAACTGAACATCCCGAGTGACATATATCTTTTTTGTATTTGGATCATAACATTGATATCCCTTTTGTAAATCCGTATAGCCAACAAAGATACACTGAATAGCTCAAGGGTTTAATTTATTGAGTGTCTGATGAACATATGTCGAGCATTTAAAAACTTGGGGTTCGAGATTATTGAAGGGTGGAGATATGATGAGTTCTTGAAGTTTCTAAAGAGGAGTCTTAAAATCAAGTACTCGTGATGGTGTCCTGTTTATGAGGTACGCAGTGGATCGAATAGCTTCTCCCCAGTATTTTTGAGGAACATTCATGTCAAATAGTGATGCTTGGACAACTTCTAATAACTGTCGGTTCTTCTGTTTGGCTATACCATTATGTTGAGGAGTGTCGACACAAGATGTTTGGTGGTGAATGCCCTTCTTGAGGCATAAATCTTTAAGAATTAAGTTAACATACTCCCTACCATTGTCAGATTGCAAGACTCAGATTTTACTCTAGCATTGTGTAGCCACCATGTTGTACAGATCCTGAAACTTGGAACACACATCTCCTTTATTGGAAAGTAGAGATACCCAGGTCATCTGGGTACATTCATCAATAAACGTTATAAAATATTGAGCACCAGATAGAGTAGGAATCTGAGCAGGTCCCCATACATCAGAATGAATGGTCATAAATGGAATTGAATTTTTATTATAACTCGGTACATAAGAACTTTGGTGGCATTTTTCCAATTCATAAACATCACACTTGAATTTCGAGTCTATGGTATGTAAAAATAAATTCAGTTTTATTTGTCTAAGATAATGAAAAGAGAGATGACCAAGACGACGATGCTATAAGATTACTTGATCTTTACTTGAACAACTTCTACCAACCCTATTAACTTGACTTGATTTCTGACTTGAATCATCATGCAACTCAAGATAGTATAACTTTCCACGTTTAACACCAGAGCCAAGAATCTGGCGTGTTGCAATGTCTTTAAATACATAATAATTAGGCCAAAATTTGACAGTGCAATTCAAGGTTTCAGTGATTTGGGCAACAGATAGTAGATTGCAAGAAAGAGATGGAACAACAAGAACAGTATCTAAATTAAGAGAGTCAGAGTTAGATACTGATCCCTCATGAGTGATAGGTGCTATGCCTCCATTAGCAGTTAGAATATTTTATTGGGTTGATGGATGGATGGATGTAAGATGGTGAGTGAAATTTGTCATATGATCAGTAGCACTTGTATCAATAATCCATGTATTATGTCGAGTAAGATTTGTCATACCTGAAGTCGTATCAAGATCACCACTTGGTTTAGTAAAAGTAGCAATTGCAGCCTTACTGAACTTCTTACTAGGCTTTCTATTGAAATCCCACCATTTCGGATATCCCATAATTTCATAGCACCGTTCCTTGGAGTGTCCAACTTCGCCACAATGAGTACAGGTGTATGTGATGGGCTTACTCAGAATTTTTCCTTTAAACTGGGGACGAGTCTGAGCTACTACAAGTACATAATGGTCTGGCAGTATCTTCGGCTCTTCCATTATATGTCACTGGTTGTGATCCCACCAGACATATGCATAACTGGACTCAAAATCAAGAGGTGAATCCTTCTGGAGTATTTTACTTTGAGCATTATTAAATTCTGAATCAAGCCCGGCTAGGAAAATATGTGTTCGAAACCAGGTAATATGTTTATGGAGTGATACTACTCCATTAACATCCTCCCATTGTGCACACATCCGGGCATCGATTTCCTGAAATATTCCAATCAGTTCATTATAGTATGCAGGTAATGGCTTACTATTCTGACGTGTAGTGAATGATTTTCGATTCAATTCAAATAACTGAGTTTCGTTAGATCCATCGTAGAAGGTTTTTAAGATAGCATCCCATATCTCCTTTGCTGTTGGACGACGAATGAATCTCTGCATCAATATCGGACTCATGGAGTTAATCAGCCAACTTTTTACTCTGTTATTATCAAGGAGCCAAGTTTTCAACATTTTATCTCTTGCTAGTGGCTTTGGCGTAGTGCCACTAAGAAAGCCAGATTTATTTCTGGCTCCAATTCGCATCTCTATGATTTGTGACCATAAAATATAGTTTGTATCATCAAGAATAATTCCTGTGGGAAAAGGAGAATTATCTTGAAGGGTTTGAATAAAATTGGGTGTTCCATGGGATACAATGGATGTATTTTCGGTGGTTATGATTTTGAAGATTCAAAGAATTCAAAGGGAAAGGAAAAAATACGATTTCAAGAATTCAATAAAAAATTTGATTTCAATGGATATGCTTTGATACCATGTTAACACGTCCACGGGCTTGAGAGAGTGTTGGCCCACGTACACATGTGGACTTATAAATAGGGTTGAGCCCATCTAACACAAAATCAATTGGCTTGTGTTAAGACTTAATTTACACCACTTATTTACCACTTCATTCATTTGTACTTTTTCAATATGGGATTCTTCAACAGTCAGATGGTTAGCTCTTATAATGTTTACGGGTGCATCTCAAACATAATTAAGAGAAAACTGCTATAGCTGTTGATCCGCCTGGCACAGGTTTTGGAGTGGTGATCATGAATGCCTCTGGAGTAGTGCTACTGTCATCTGAGGGCCTATGTGTGAAGCTTTAGCTATGTTACTTGGTGTCCAACTTGTCCGCGCGATAATGGTTTCGATCAAATAGTGGCTGAGTCTGATTGCCAAACTCTCATCCATCAGTTGCAGACAACTTTCTTTAGATTCATCGCATAGTAGATTATTTTATAGCTTTTAAATCATTTTGATTTTGTTCGTTTCAAATCCTTAGTGGTGGTCAGTATTTTTAGGGACGATCGTCCTCTTATGTACTTAGTTTTTTTCCCATTATTAGGGATATAATCGAGACAATTTGAGTTTCTACGGAACTACATAGTAACATAATTGAATTCTGTCGCTATTTTAGCGACAAATTTTGATTTTCGTTCTAAATTAGTGATGTAAATGCCTTTAACAGATTGATTTCTATCGTGTAGATTTTGAAATTCATGCTAAGTTTTTAATAATTTTTTCACCAAGTTTTAAACTATTTATATTCTTTTTAAAATTTTCGAGTTTTGATTCAATAAAAGTATGATAAATTGTTCATTTAATTCAGTTTATTTTTAAAAAATATTCTAATTTACATATGAATATTTTTTTTTTCAAATTTTATAATTACTTTTTTCTTATAATTAATAAAACTTTTCTTAATTTAGTTTAAAAATATCTTATATTGAATTTATTATACAATATTTGATAGGCCACAACTATATTTTTTTAATATTTTTACTTTAATAATATATTAAATTGATTTTAATATTTTTACAATATTTGATAGACCAATATTCAATTCATTTATTTTTTATAAATTTAATAGATTAAATTCTCAAAAACAATTTGAAAAATTAGCGACGGATTTCGCTAATTTAGCAACCAAAATGGCATTCTGTCACTAAGTTTTCAATTTTTTTTACCAAATTTTAAATTATTTATATTCTTTTTTAAAATTTCAAGATTCAATTCAATAAAAGTATGATAAATTGTTCATTTAATTCATATTATTTTTAAAAAATATTCTAGTTTACATATTAATATTATTTTTCTCAAATTTTTATAATTACATTTTTCTTACAATTAATGAAAATTTTCTTAATTCAATTTAAAAATATCTTATATTGATAGGCCATATTTATATTTTAAAATATTTTTACTTTAATAATATATTAATTTGATTTGACTTTTTTTTACAACATTTGATAGGACAATATTCAATTCATTTATTTTTATAAATTTAATGGATTAAATACTTAAAAAAATATATTGAAAAATTAGCGACAAATTTCAAAATCCATCACTAAATTAGCAACGGAAATGGCTAATTAGCAACAAATTTTGAAATCTATTGCTTTTTCAATATTTTTTTTAAACTTTAAACTATTTTTATTCTTTTTTAAATTTTCAAACTTCGATTCAATAAAAGTATGATAAATTGTTCATTTAATTCATATTAATTTTCAAAAATATTATAGTTTACATATTAATATTATTTTTTTTAAATTTTTATAATTACCTTTTTCTTACCTCTGTTTTCTCTTCTCATTCTCTCTTCTCTTATCTCGCCCTTCTTCCCTTCGATCCCTTCGAAATCGTCACCTTTCTTCACCAAGATAGAAGAAAATGAGATCTATTGGTTGATTCATGCTTTTTTTTAAGATTTTTTTCTCTGTTTTCTCCTTCTCATTGAGAGGTAAATCTCAGTCTCACGGCTATCAATGTAGGCTGAAGAGTGTTGTTATTAGTCTATGTTGGTAGTTGCTTTTGTTTGTTTAAGGTGCATTCAAGGTACTTCAATTTTCAACCTTATCAGTTCTAATTATATTCTAAAAATAAAATTTACTGTTGATTTTTTTGTGTTACAGCTTTCAATACAATGGAAAATTTTTTTTCTGAAAATATGTGAAATACTCTTTTAAATGTTCCTTGTTAATGATTTCCTTGTATTGCAAATTGCTTTTAAGCAAATGAAAGGGGCAGAATCTACTTTACCAGCTAGGAAACCACTTAATGATTCTTTGATGGCTCAGGTTCTTATATCAACCATTTTAGAAGAGGAAGGGTAGATTAGGTGGTAATGATGCTTGGAAGTTGCTTGAGGCTGCCCTTGTTACGAAAACATTATGGAAAGGGAAGAAACTTAGTTAGAATATCATAAAGTATAAGTACTCTTAGATTTATCCAGTGAATCAAACACTATGAGCTGAATGTTAGCTGCGATTAAAATTTCATTACTAAAAGTCAAATTTGCTTTGGTTTTATTATATATATATATAGGAGTATCTCTGCTAGAAATTATGAATTTTGATATGATTCTTGATATATATAGGTTGACATTCTTCATCGAGAGCTACAAATGTTAGCATAATATAGACCAATTACAATTGTAACTACAAGTGGCACAGGTTTGGTTTTGTCTCTTCTCATATGCACGAAGGGGGAAAGCATGTTCATGCTTTCAAAGAAGCACAAAATTCATGATAATTCATTTTTTGAGAAGTCTTAGATCATGCTTTTTTTTATTTTTTTTATTACGATTATTGCATCACTTTGTTTAATAGCAGCAATAGTTCTCTGCTTATTTTAGTAATGTTCTCATTAGATATTGGACTTTGACTTTACACTGTTTCTGGGATATTCATGGACTTATTTAATTTCTTATTGTTATTATTATTTACCACTTGTGAATGTTGTGGTACATATAGCATCAACTATATATTGCATTTTGTAATCCCCCTTTCTTTTTTATTAATGAAATCAAATTTCTGCATAATCATACTTAATTCAGGTTTGTTGTGCCATATCCAATTAAGTGCTTGAATGGTGTGAATCTTGACTCTAAACTATGATCATATTGATTCAACAGGATTGTCTTGGATGTATCCTCACTCAAAGGAGAGGCGCCTGGACGGACGAGGGGATTCAAGGTGTATGCCATTGACTCTTTTTCAGATGGATTGAATGGGATCAATGAGCTGAGCAAATGATTGGAGCACCCAATATTACTAAGGGAGGGAATGGTGACAACATACTGGATGTGAGCAATCGCGTAACTTGGTTCTTGATGGGTGCATTTGTTAGGCACTGAAATTTTTTGTATTTACACTATAGATCATTTGATTAATTATTATTTTTAGTTTTTTTTATTATAGATATAATTGTCAACTTAACTTATTTGTAAGGTTTTTTTTCAATATTGTATCAAATTTATGGTTAATTAGCAATGAAGGTGTATAATTTATATATTTTATTTAAACTTTTAAATTTATTATTATATTATAAAATCAAAAAATAAATATTATAAAATCAATTGTTAAAGTAATAAAATTTAGTGAATTTTAGCAACGGAATCTTAAATTTTGTCTGTAAAGACCTAAATTTTTAAATATTAATATTAAATATGGATTTTTAAGTTTAATGATTATTTTAATTAATTAGTGTTAAGTATTATGAGATTAATAATACTTGTGTAATTTTAGTAAATTTATTTTAATTAAATTGTTAAAGAGAATATATATATATATATGAATTATTTTATTTTTATATTTGTACTTTGGCACTTTTTAGTTTAATTGAAAACAAATTTTGAAAGCAAAAAATGTGCAATAGCATAACCTACCCCCTCCCCATTTGCTTTTTTTTTTTTCCCTCTTCTTCTTCTTCCCTTCACTTCTTCACACACTGTCACCACCATGACCATCGACAACTACCACTACTGCACTGCCACCTCCTCGTTGCACCGCTACCAGCTCCTCCTCTTTTTGTCATTCTCTCTCTTCCTTTCTTGGTTTCTTCTATTGATCGAATTCTTCCCTTGAACGCTGGCAAGGATTTCGATCATCTCAAGCCGAGGTTGATAGCTCAATCTCTTCCTTATCCTTTTAGCTTCAAAAATCCTCCATCAATTTCTATTTCCAACTCTGGTAAGTCCCTCAATTTTTTGAAATTATATTCTAGGTTTTATGTAATTTGTCAAATTGAGCTTGTTTATGGTTTATTTGATTATTATTTAATCATTTAATTATTTATTTTATTTTATTTTATTTTATTTAATTATTTATAATTTAAATTGATTTGGAGATAATGGTAGAATTTACTACCTAGTTGGTGTCACTAGGACCACATGCACACAGGTGAGATCTTGGTATATGTTTAAATTGTGAAAATAGGCTTAGTAGAGCATGTGCTCTTGGGCAAGTGTAAATGGTTAAAGCTCGGTGGAGCTAGTGCTCTCGAGTCGGATAAAAGGATGTAACTCAGTTGAACTTGCTCTTGGGACATCAATATGGAATAAGTGAAATGACTGTGAAAGTAAGTCGGTTGAGCTTGCTCTCGGGACAATAATCACTTGGATTAAAGAGAGTTGAAAGGCTATTAAATTAAAAGTTTAGGTGTTCTACCATATTTTTCACAAAAATAATTATTCCATTTATTTTCTTACAAGGATTTTATATTAAATTGATTTAAGAATTATAAACAGATTTTAATTAAATATTATTGTGAAAAATAAATGATTTTAAGGATTATGATTACTTTATTTACATTTATTTTGAAAAGAGGTTTTAACAAATGTTTTTATAAACTAGCATGCATTTTATAGAATTAATTCACTCAATGAGATCTGATTCCCCTCAACCTTTTTTTTAGGACCTCACAGTCAGCTCCTTAGTATTCCCTATCTGCGCTAGGTTCCTTCTTCACTGGCTGTATTATGTATGTTAGATTGATATATATATTGTATAATTAAATTCTAGATACCATAGTAGTTATCTATGAACTTGTGTTATTTATATCCTGTATTGAAATATTATTATATTTGAAGAATATTATTATATGTATTTGATATTGTGCATTTATTATTAGTTTATTATTGGTTTATTGTTAAGTGTATTATGTCTATTTTGTGAAAATTTTTTAAGGCTTACTATGGGTTTCGGGTACTTTATGTATCCCCATTCCCTAGTGTTGGTCATGTACCTTTTAGTTTGGGTCGTGACAAAGTTGATATCAGAGCGCATGTTTTATTTCAACTCTAATGGTCTTTGAATTATGTTTTTCTTGAAATACTACAGTAATTAGGTTGATAATGTCGATTGATGTCCTTGTTCCTAGAATTTCGTGTTATATCTTTTACGTGTTGTGTTTTGAATTCTCGTTTGTTTTTATTCTTTTAGAATGAGAAGGAAAGCATGGGATGCTCCTATTGCAGGTGCAGCATTTGATGAGGATGAACAGTCTATTCAAGATGAGGTTCCTCCCCCTGCTCCTTGACGCAGAGGAAGGGGTAGGGGTAGACTTAGAGCAGAAGCAGCTTAGATACAAGAACAAGAGCAACATGTAAGATAAGGACTTCTTATATATTTTACTGCTGGTATGGCAGGCATCAACTAAGGCTTGGCAGCTTTGAATCAAGCCATGCCTTTAGTTCAGTAGATGTTTGTCACGACCCAAAACAGGGGGCCATGACCGGCGCTAGGGAA